>CM049845.1:6090748-6768248 GCA_027422415.1 Schizothorax lantsangensis
ATTATTCATTCAGTCATTCACTTACACTCATCATTCATCTATAACATACACTCAATTCATATCATTCATTCATATCATTCATAATACACACAACACTTCAATCATTCATTCATACATACACTCATTCATTTCAGCTCATTCATTCGTCAGACATACTCTCAGTCTGTCATTCATTCATATCATCTCATTCATAGCATACATACATAACATCTCATTCATTCATTCGCACACCATACCATTCATTCACATACATACACCATTCATTTATTCATTCACATACCTCATACATCATTCATATCATTCATTCATACACACATTCAATTCACATTCATTCATACATATTCATATTCCATATCATTACATTCATTACAAATACACTAATTTTTTCGTCATCTATTCATTCACTATACAACTCATTCATTCATTCATATCATTCATATACATTACACTCATTCAATCATTCATTCATAATACACTCATACATTCATACATTATCATTCGTCCATTCATTCATACATAACATCTCATTCATTCATTCATTCATACATAACATACACTCATTCATTCATCATTCATACATACTACACTCCATTCATTATCATTCATTCATTCATTCATACCATACACCAATTCATACATTCGTCATTCATTCAATCACATACACACACTCATGCATTCATCATTTCCATACATACAACACATTCATCATTACATTCACAAACATTCATATCCATACATTCATTCATTCATACATACACTCATTCATTCATCCTCATATCATACACTCATTCATCCATTCATTCATTCATCATTCACCATACCATTCATTCATTATTCCATTCATCCAATTCACAACTTCCATCATACATTCATTCATTACATACATTCTTCATTCATTCATCATCCATTCATTCATTCATTACATTCGTCCATTCATTCATACATACACTCATTCATTCAATCATTCATCAAAATAAACTTTTAAGCCAAAGAAACTTCAGTATCTTAAGTCCGAGTGACTTCATGAATATCCTATGAATAAGTTTTCATAATAATTTTAATAGTTTGCTAAATAATTTATTTTTGTGTAGTTTTATATTTCTGTGTGTGCCATTCTGATATTTTTGATTACTGTTACAAATTGTGACAAAAAAGCTTTGACTACAATCACCCAAGCTTTATCTTGGTGAAAAATTGACATTTTGTACTTCTAAAAGTTTATTATCCATTAATATTTAACAATAAATCAGTGTCATTGTTCAGTGTGATGAAATTAGAAACACTAGTAAATTATAATACAAATACAATTTATTTCCCCTTCTAAGCTGTAAAAATGGGGAAATATGCTTTTATGGCACTATTTTTACGTGTATATGTTTCAAAATGCGGCAAGAGAGAAGAACAAGACTTCTTTTGACAAATGAAAGCTTTAATGCATATTTTCAAGGCGCATTATGACATTATTATCCGCTCTGCGCGCGTGTTCACTGAGTGAAAAGAACGAGACTGACAGCACTACAATGACGTAACACTGCTTCTTGCATTATGACATCATTAGAGCCGCAGTCCTCGCGTGCACGAGCATCCGAATCGCGCCATTCATTTGTACATGAACGTGAACGGACGGACGGACAGACAGACAGTCACCTTACCTTGGCCACAGAGAGCAGGTAGTAGCAGGCATAAGCCGCGCTGAATCCGAGCACCACGGAGAGTCCCACCCCAGAGCGAAGAGTCCGACCTTAACTTGGTTTTTGAGGTAATGTGAAAGGTCATCGTAAATAAATTAAAATTAAGCTCCAGTGAGATCATTGCCCTATAATGCCCACGTTTCCGGCCACTGAGACGCTCGCAGCAGCTGCAGCTGGATAAAGGATGCGCGTCCGAATGCAGAGGTGAACGGAGACAGGAGTTATAGACGGGAAGATGGGTGGCGCTCTGCGAGGAGAGTCAGTGCTGCCTAGAGAAATGCATCCCGCAGAACGGAAACAGAAGGAAGTCGGAGGGGGCGGGGCTTGCGACTCGGCGTTTCTTATTCGTTGTTTTGATTGGATTGCGTCAATGTCCATTTAAAGTCACACAGTAGATTAGTAAAGCAGCAGAAGAACGACACCTGCACATGAAACGTTGTTAATTGTTTTGTTTTTTTCTAAGTATTCTTAATATATATATATATATGTGTGTGTGTTGTTTAAAATGTTTAAAAAATGATTTCAAATGCGGCTCAGAGGTCTAGATGTATGAACCGTTCTGGGTCGTGAATATTAATTAAGGTACGTGAGTGGACACTCAAGGAAGGTTACTAAGCAACGTCAGTTCAACCTATTTAATATTCACGAGTGTCGTCTCTTGTGTGTAATCCAGTTTCTGACCTTATACAGTACTATTATTCATTAGCAATAGCCCCTCCAATCATTTTAGCTCGTTATCTTTGTGGAGTACCAGTGATTACTTAGTCATTTGCCTGCAAGCATTTCAGTTTTCTTCTGTGTCTATATAAGCAACCTAACATCTGGCTTACTCGGAGCACTGGAAAGCAGCATATAAAAATCGATTGTCACTTTATTAATAATAGTATAAAATAAGTACTTATGGCAGATTTAATAAGAGAGTTTTGTAAATAGACAGAAAAGCTGCAGGATCAGCGCCCTACTGAAGACAGGATCCCAATCGAAGCAGTCTCTTTTGTTAATTGCAGTACAGCTTAACTTCAGTTAGATTCCCTTTCTCGTCTGTTGTATTTTATTAGTTTTTTTTATTATTTTATTATTATTTTATTTTTTTTGTTCTGCTGAACTGAAACGTCTGTCACATTGAGCAGTATTCGTTTCTTGGCGCAGCCCTGTCTTCTTCTTCTAACCGTTATTTTACCAGAAAAACACACTGAGATTAAAAATCTCTAACCAAGAGAGTCTAATAAATAAGATCCACCCTTAACACACAATCAGATCAAATGAAATAACAAATAATAAGAAAGGGAATCAATACATAAACTAAATCAGACAAAGCATGTACAACCAGATGTTTACTGTCTTCCAAATCATTTAAAATCACTTTAAATCATCTAATGAGACCAGCTAAGTGTCAACATTTAATAAAATGTTACAAATAAAAGCTATGATGAAACATAAAATAAAAAACAACAAAATGTAAACATTGTCTTTGAAGAAAATCCAAAAATGACAAAGGTTAAATTTTTTATAGAATAAAATAAATAAAGATAAAAAGGTAGTTGTAACATAAAAGTCTCTCAATAATCAGAGATTGTTTATGTTTAAAACATATGTTCTTTCCCAGTAAATCATAGGCTACGTCACAGCACAATCTGTCATATGCACACCTAAAGACAACCGTTTAAACACACATGATGTTGGAAAAATATTTATTAATCATATTATATTTTTTGTATTTTTTATATATTTATTTTGTATATTTACTCTTTTTTTTAAAGTACATGAAATAGAAAATTACCATGTAGTGTATAGTTTAAATATTATTTCATAATTAACTTAATTAAAATGTTTTCCATGACTACTGTGTTTCTTCTCTTTTAGACAGTCATTAAGCCTGCAACATTTTTTCTTCTTCCATAATAAAGGTGCTATAACAGTTCACAAGTGTAAATATCCATTTTATACCAGGCTTTTTGATGTAAATATTTTTTTTATGGCTGTCATTTATTTTGTTATGGTTTTTTTTATATATATTACTGTTGTGCTGTGATGAAATGTTCTGGGCTTTAAATAATGAAATATTATTTAAAAAAAATCTGATTCTAGAATATTGTAAAATAATGTTTATTAAACATGCATTATATTTAAAAGCTCCATAACTAAAAAAAAAAACATTTAAAATATTTTAGAAACATAGTAAATGTAATTTATTTATCTCTATATTCTATATGTGTGTGTGTGTAGTTGTGGGTTTATTTTCCTACGGCTGGTTAGAACGTTGTTTTTGGGGTTGTGTCTCAAAACCTAGTGAGCTGCCTACCTAGACAGCGTTTTAGAGCATTAAATGGCGCGTTCAGAGTCATCAGAAGAACGTGCGTGTGATATCGCAGGATTCTCTTCACTCAGAAAGTTCTGATCCTCACTATAAAGTAGCGGATCGCGTTCCAGTGCTCGCCAGTGATGTCTAGCTAGGAGTGTCACTAGGCTTTGAGACGCGGCCATTGCGTTGAGCTCTGTCAGGAATCTTCGCTGTTCTCTTCTTCCGAGTCTGATTTCTAGGGAGGAGCTGTGATGACACTCGGGAGATCTACAGACTTTGGCTGAGGACAACAGCAGGTAGAAGTCTTTGGACTTATTAAATGTGTCCAGGTACTTCTTCATGCAGCGAGAGTTTATTGAGCGTTCAGAGAGTGATGTGTGTTAGCATCAGGCTAGCTGATCTCCTGCTTCATCATGTGTGTGTGATTAAAGGTTGTGGTCTTGATGTTGTTGATCAGTGATGTAGTATGGCTGTGATGGAGCAGTTCAGTGATCTTTATTGGCTGGATGCGTGTATTTTGAGGAGGTTTTGTTCGCTCTGGCTAACAGGATTAAAAGCGCTAGTGATCTGAGCCTCATAAAGCTGACAAAACAAAACGATGCGCTCAGTCTGACAGGCTTTGAAGAGCTGAGTCATGTACAAACATATACACTGCTTTATTCAATCTTAAAAGCTACAATGAAGTGTACTTAGAGTTGTAGTACAGCAAGTTTTGTCATTATTATTGTATCACTTAGCATTTATTATGATCAGTTTAGCACTTGGTACAGAACAAGTACAAACGTGATTGTATGTAATACCATGGTGTGTGTGTGTGTGTGTGTGTGTGTGTGTATAACTTTAGTGTATAACACCTGTACATAAGTAAATATTTCAAGTTAGATATTTATTTATTTTTATATATTTATTTTTAAAATGAAAAATAATATAAATAATATATATAGTTATATATATATATATATATATAGTTATATATCACTTTTACATATGAAAAATAAAAACAACATTTTTGGTAGACTTTTTTTGGTCTGTTTGAATTTTTGCAGTGTGCGGACAAATTCAGCTACCTATTGGACTATATATTTATTTAAAAATTGTATATTTAAAGATATATATTTATTTATATATATTATTTTTTAATTTTAAGTTAATGCATATTTTTGTTATACACACACACACGCAAATATTAAAAGTAAATATTTATTTATTTAAACTTTATATTTCTTTATTATATAATATATTATTGTATATAAACATACATATTTTACATTTAATATTCATATATATATATAGTTGTTTGTGTGCATAAAACTATACATATCTAAGTAAATATTTCAAGATAGATTTATTTTATTTATTTATAATTTTATTTGTTATACACACATATACATAAAATAACAGTAAATACTTATGTATTTATTATCCTTAATTGTTTATTATATCCTATAGTACTGTATATAATTATACATATTTAAATGTTATATTTAATATTTATGTCATGTGTGTTTATAAATAAACTATGCATATCCAAGTAAATGTTTAAAGATGTAGGTTTATATTTTATATATATTCATATTTTTAATAATGTATATATTTTATTATATTAATATTGGCTAATGTGTGTGTATATGATGTTTTTAATGGGGTCATTTATTTTTACAGTCTTACAGCACAAAACAACAAAATGCATGCATGTCTGCTAACAGTGTTGATGTCCTGTGCTCAGAGTGTAATGTTGACCGCTGTGGTCTGTCTGTAGGACTGAAGGACTGTTAAATATGGATCCAGCATCTCTTCCAGAGCAGCTGTCAGTTGTTAATGAACAGGTGCTGAACTCATCGGACAGATCGGTGACTGCAGCTGTAAGTCTGCGCCGCTTCCTCTGCTACGGCTCTGAGAGCGCCACCTACAGCACCAGAGAGTGTGCTCTGGGCATAGAGAGCGCCCTGGCCCTGATGCAGCTCATCGAGGGAGGACGGGGCTGTGGGTGGTGGAGGAGAGATCAGACTCCAATCTGGAGGGCGCGCTGTCCGTGCCAACCCCCCCAGCCTCTTCGCCCTGGCTGTCTGCTCGCAGCACGCCGACTGCAAGACCAGGCAGGCCGCCTTACGGGCGCTGAAGGACCTGTGTCAGACGCCCGCGCAGCTCTTCACGTTTGTGCAGTATAAGAAAGAGCTGAGACAGGGCTCTGGGTTGTGGGGCCGGGCTCTGCGGAGGGCCGTGACGAAGTGGTACAACAGCCAGGACGGGATGAGCCTGGCGCGGACCGTGACCAAGTGCAAGCACAGAGCGGGCTGGTCCCACCAGGACCTCCTCAGGCTGTCCCACATGAAGCCGACCAGTGACAGTGAGTGTTTGCTGTGGATGGTAACCTGCCATAGGCTTATCCTGTAAATAGTAGAATTTTCAAAAAATACTATAAAAATATTATATATATAATTAATAAATACATGTAAATGTAATGCATTCATTTTCAACATATCATGTAATTAGAAAAAAAAATTCTGAGCCCTCTTATTAATATTTATATTATCAAAATTGTTCTTTAGTATTATGCAAATAAAAAACTACATCATTATTCTTTATTTAAAAAAATATGAATAAAAAAAAGGATAAAAATGCAATGGGTAATTTCCTGCATATCATGTAATCAGATTACAAGCCCTCTTATTGGTAAACAATAATTAATATTGTTGATTTCTAATGGCACTTTTTGTAACGTCTAATCATTTCGACATGCCACAATGCATATATAAATATAATATAAATAATGGAATTGTCAAAATAATTATAAAGAAGTGTATATTAATAATTGTTAATATTATGATTATATTTATATATTTAAATATATATATATTTATGGATATAAATTCTAAAAATGCAATGCAGTAATTTTCAGCACACCGTGTAATTGCATTAAAACATTTGAATTATTTCTGAGCTCTCTTATTAATATTTATTATTAAAATGATCTTACCAAGGAATATTGTTTGTTAGTATTATGTAAAAAACTGTAATCAGTTAATAAACTACAGCCTTTGTCAGCTTTTATTTTTACATCAGCAGCCAAAACAGTTCATCTGTATTCAGAACTAAATGCTTTAGAACTAAATGTAATGTAAATGTAAATGTAGAGTAAACCTCGCAGAGGTTGTGTCAGAAGTCAGATGATGAAAGCTGAGCGTGTGTTCTTGTTCTTTCCAGCTGTTGAAGTTGTTTGTAAATACATCACGAAAGGCTGGAAAGGGGTTCAGGAAGCGTATGGTGATAAAGAGAACTCCGAGGATGTGCAGAAGGTTTTTGTGTATCTGGAGGCTGTGGAGAAAGCCAAGCACTGCACTGATGAACAGGAGCTCATTCATCTCATTGAGGAGCAGAGGCTGGAGAAAGAGCAGATCCTGACCAACCACCTCAGTCCAAAGAGGTCTGAACCACATTTAACTTGAATAAACAGTTTAATCGAGGTTTAATCATGTATTTTCAGTAGATGCTATTATATACTGCTGTGGTAATAAAATCAGTATGAAGTGTTGCTTCTCCATTCCTAGAGGCCGAAAGCATTTCCAGATTTTTGTCTTAATGTGATGACAGTTTACTTATTGGTCCTTTTTTAGGTATGGAAAGCATTGCTGCAAGAGATGCCCATTGCTGTTTTATTGAAGCATTTGGGGAGCTGACAGCAAACAAGGTTCTGGCAGCAGGAAGTGCAGATGTTGCAGCTGTTTGTGAGAGGATCCAGGATGAGACGGCTCTGAAAAAGGTCGGGTTACAACAACATCATTGTAAGACAATGGTAGCATCCATCAATGCTTCTTGCTTCAGTTATTCTGAACTCTTCTTATTTATCCTATTTCTATTACATGTTATTATTAGTTTTATAAATAGCATTTGGATACTTAAATACATGAATGTCATTGCATTAGATAACATACGGTGTCTTCAAACGATTGACACGAGAGCTTTTATAAGAACTTTTCAATCAATGTTTAGTGGATGTATGAAGTCAGTTCTCCTCAGGTTCACACATGTGCCGAACACAGAATCACATACCTATCAACAGTATAGTAATAGTATATTTACTGCATTATAATTATAAATCTAATTACATTTTTAAAGTAAACAATGCTTGTTTTTGTTATTTGAAAACCTTTTCTAATTTAGTGGCATTCATACATTACATTTAGAATATGCTTGAATATAGAAATATTTAATGTTTTATAGTTACAAACCTAAAAACTTAAAAAAGCGGGGAAAGTGTTACATTTCTTTAATATAAATTATACTTGATTTGTTATTTTGTAGTAGTAATAATAATATTAAACAAAATGTTTTCTATTTTAATGGCATTCATACATTAAGTAAATTTTTAAATGTCCAAATACTTGAATACAAATATGTATTGTTTTATAATTGCAAACCTAAAAACTTTTTTTGTAATGGTTTCCAGATAATTGCTATATTAATAAAAGATAAATGATGTTCGGTTTGTTTTGTAGTGGTAATAATATTCACAAATAAAATGTTTTCTAATTTAATGGCATTCATACATTTTAATGACTACAATTTAAAATGTCCAAATATTTAGACCCACAAATACACAAACCCAAAAACTTTTTAAAATGGCTTGCTGTGTGCAAAGTGTTATATTTCTTTAAGATAAATAATGCTTATCTTATTTTTTGTTTTTTTGAAAATCCAAATACTTGAATATACATTTTGACTTTCAAATCAACTACTTCAGGCAAAAACACACCCGTTCAACATTCTTGTGGTGTCTGAAAACTATAAGAGAGGTCATGGGAAGCGTAGCAAACTGAAATGGGATCCGGACAGAGACATTGTTCAAGCCCTGGACTGTGCCTTCAGCAAAAGTATTTCCGTGAGTGCCGTCGTGAAATAAGCTATAGAACACATTGTTCTTCATTGACTGCAGAAGTCATATTGTGATGTTAAGCTGCGACTCTTTGTGTCTCCAGACTGTGGAGGCCACAGGCAAGCGGTTTCTGGTGGCAGTGGATGTAAGTTCTTCTCTGAGCAGCGTGACTCACGGCAGCTCCATCAGCACTGTGGCAGTGGCAGCGGCCATGTGTTTGGTAAGACGCACCACTGCAAACTTACTCCAATACTGTTATGCAGCACAATGAAGTCTGTGAAGAGACTGAAGTCATATTTGAAGCTAATATTTTGTCCTTGGAGGAAGTGTGTGTGACTGTCGGGGTCCGCACCGCACATATTTCACATTCCTTGCATATTCCTTTCCTGATGGGACGCTCTGGTCCTGTAAACATCGATGAATGGCCTCTCCAGAGCACTCCTCTCGAATGTGACTCATGTAAAGACTTTTCAGACACTTTAAGAAAAGTGAAATGTTGATTAGAACCAACCAAGAATGTACAAACTAGGGATGTGCGGGACTAGTCGACTAAACGGTACAGCTCCTACTAGTCGACACTGAAAACAATAGTCGACTACAGGAGAGAAAAAAAAGAGATGATTTTATCATTCAAATTACCATCATTTTAACGTTACATTTAAAACATTTGAAAGAACAGTTAAAATAAAACTTTTGAAAAATAATTCATATCAAAATATTTAAATATATAAATATTTTTAAAAGCGTATCTGGGCGGAAACTATAATTTTACCTCACATGCGTTTTCTTCATGTCAGTTGCGGCAAGCTCCACGTGAAAGACCAGCAAGGTCTGGGATTAATTTGAATTAGAAGGAAATGGAAAGGTTTTGTGTAAACTGTGTAATGTCAAATTGGCTTACAATAACTTTACTGGAGCTATGCGTAATCATATTCAATACAGGCATGTATGCGTTAGCTTGGAGGCTAGCCAAAGCCAAATGTCAATCATGTCATACACTACAACCTGCCGCTGCGGTCCGCGATCCTATCCGCGCTGTCTATTCCTCTAAACCAGTGGTTCTCAACCTTTTTTTCCACCGGGCCGCACTATGGTCCAAGTGGAAGTCTCACGGGCCGCACGCATGTCATTTACATATTATGTCAACAATTCAAACCAACCAGATTTATAATATTATTTATAGCCTAAATATTATGATATCTAAATGATTACATTTATTGAAATAAATAAATAATTCTACTCACCATTAATAAAACACCTGACGCTGTCAGGAGCTGACCAATTTTGTGAAATTCTGTTCGAAAGGAGTAACAGCACAATGAAGTTGTGATTGTAAGTTGCAGAAGACGCGCACGGACGCGTGACTTGACGCGCGACATTGCAGAAAGTGTGCATTCACAAATGTAGCCTATGTTGATCCAAATATGGAAAGCATTTTCGAATTTAATAATCTGAGGTTCTCTCCAGAGATGTTTTGCCACATTTCTGTAATTAAGGATGATTGCTGCGTAGTAGCCTATGGGTGTTTCTTTTTACCTGAACATCTTCAAGTGAGTGGGGGGGGGCAAACCGAGAGTCCAGCACTCTCTTCACTGCTGATGCTGCGACGATCTTGTTTGAATGCGTTCCTTCGCTGGCTTCCTTCATTTTCCACATTTCGTTTTCCCCCTTAACAAATTTGTCCATTCTGATGCTCAGTTTTACAGAACTAATGGCTGCTGATGACTATTTGAATTGAATTCTGCCAAAGTGCGCGCTTTTAAGTGTTCGTTAAATGCGTAACATTACGTGAGTACATAGGTCTGCTCATGTCTGAAAATAATATATTAAAAACAAAATTATTTTACATAAAAAAATTATAGCTTATATTTATTTAGTAATTTTTTTAATTAATGTAAAACCTAAAATGAATTGTAAAACTGAAAGTTATTTTTTAATTGTGTTCAAACTGTAATTCAGCACAGCATGGTGGGCCGCATTTGGATTCGTGACAGGCCGTTGAGAACCACTGAACGAAGACCCACTTCGGTGGTGGTGCGGGATTTCCAGGCTCTTTTCAAACTGTCTGCTTGCTTGTAGTTATCTCTCTGTGTGCCTGTGACTTCAGTTCCTGCCGAGCAGGAGGAACTGAAGTTCCTCCTGCTTTTTTTTTTTTTTTTTTCAAGTGCAGAATCACCTCTAGTCCCGTCTTTCTCCAGACCACGTTAACAAAATTCACTGAACAAATGCGCACGGTCTGAGTAAGTAAAACGAGCATGGTTTTGTTTTTAGACAATATAGCCAACATGAAGTACATTTTTAAAAGCCATTTTAATGCTATTCCTTGATAAAATTTCCTATTGTTTTTTACTTTTGTTTTAATATGTGTTTTAATATGTTGGCTAACGTTATATGAAAATGAAGAATTCTGTCAGTCTATTGATTGGTTTTCCATTTCTGCATTGCTCCAGCCGATCTGAATAAATAAGCTATGCACTGGTTTATGAAGAGTGTATGCTCTTCCTTTTTTTTCTGTTTAACGACTGCCTAAAATTAATTGATGATAACGCGAGGCAAGCATACGGCATAATCGTGACCTATTTTTAGCAGAATTCATTGAGGGATTTGACAGTGTGATTCAAAGATTAAGTATTTCAACTGTATGCTGTTATATAGACAAGCACTTTTTTGTGTGCCATTTTTGGGGGGTTTCTAGCTTTTAGACTAGTCGACTAGTCGGATACAAAACTTCCGTTTAAACGACTGTCAAATTAGTCGTAGCGCACATCCCTAGTACAAACCCCATGAGATCAAGACTTTTGTGACTTTTGGTTGATTTGTGTTAGCTTTAATGCTGTTTGCATGCTAGTTCATGTTTTAAAAATGTAGCTGATATACATCTCTGACCCTTTAAAGCATAACATGTATATGTTTTAGTCAGATTTAGTCCAAATCTGTCAGTAGGTTAGTTGTGTATAGGTTTATAGTGTTGTATGTCTGTATTTATGTATCACCGTGGTCCTGTGAGGCACGACATCTCGTTCCACTGTATGTCCCCACATGTAGCGGAGTGACAATAAAGCTCAACTTGACTTGAATTGATATAAATAACATATAAAATAATAGTCAGAAGAATCTTGTTTTTTTATTATTATTTTTTAAATGGAAGTTTTTTTACAAGACAAAACATAAACAGAAATCTGAAAAAGTTTGCACATGTTTGTTAAATATCGTATTTGATAGACCAGGCTTTTATAGCTCATATTTTATGATATAGTGAGAATTTTTAAAAAACAGCTCTATTTTATTTAGTGGCCCAACTTGAGGAAAATTTGGTGCATTTGCTGATATTTAAAGTGAGATGAATTTCTGATAGCTTGTAATGTAAATCAATCAAGTCTTTATAGTAAATTAGTTGCATAAAATACATATAAAAACCAGGTGGCACTCTATATCCCCCAGTAATATGATGTTTATATAATATGATATTTCAATTCCTAGTTTTATGATCAAAACTCTATAGTTTTTATTGTGGGGGCAAAACGTAGAGTATAAATCATTGCAGTACAATGATGCACAAATAAATGTTTCTCAAAAATCTGATAGATCATATTTGATACATTTAAAAAAAAAAAATTAAATAGTGGCTAATCAAGTTGTTTTATTACTGAGAATATAAAAAAAATATTCTGTTTAGTTTATGAAAATCAGTAAAGATTTCACAGCAAAACACATTTAATTATTTGGTTAAAAAGGTATAAACTATTAGTCAGATAAAAAAAGGCATGTAGTAGATCGTGTACAACAGCTTTTAGTGTTTTATTTTATGGTAGCTCCTACATATTTTAAAGAAAAAAAACAGATGAGATAAAGTGAAGCCTCAAATTAATTTTCAAAGTGAACTTTGGAAGATATTCAGTGATTGTTTATTTTATTGGCAGGTGATTGCACAGACGGAGCCAGACACACAGATTGTGGTTTTCTCTGAAGGAAGTGTTCGTCCCTGTGCTGTCTCTTCTGAGATGACATCTATGCAGGTAGCAGCACAGCTCATCCAGGTAAGACTTGTGCTATAAACATTTTACTCTCATGTTCTTCTGAAAATGTAGAGAACACTTGCTTGCTGTTAATGCTGCAAGACCACAACATAATCACAGAATCCTAAATGTATTCAAACAGTACAAAAAATCATCAAACCCCCTTGTGAATGATTAGATCTAGTTTATAATAATTCATGTGACTTCTCTCTAGACACCTGGTGGCAGCACAGACTGTGCCTTACCCATCACCTGGGCCTCAGAGAATGATAAATCTGTGGACATCTTCATCATTTTCACTAATAATCAAACGTTCGGGAGGGAAAGTCCAGCAGACACACTGAAGACGTACAGACAAGTGAGTGCAACCTGAAAGAGAAACTAAGTCATGTGACTTTTAAAGTATTTGATTTATTTTCATTAATTAAATAAAACTTATCAAATATATGCTATTAATACACTCAAATGTTTGGGGTTGGTAAGATAATTTTTTTATGTATTTGAATAAAATCTCTCATGCTCACCAAGGCTGCATTTATTTGCAAAAAAATAGTTAAAAACTGAAATATTGTGAAATATAATAGCAGTTTACCATAACTGGTTTCTTTCTTAATATATAGTAAAATGTAATTTATTGCTGTGATCAAATCTGTATTTTCAGCATCATTACTCCAGTCTTCTTCAGAGTCACATGATCCTTCAGAAATCATTCTAATATGCTGGTTTGCTGCTCAAGAAACGTTTCTGATTATTATTAGTGCTGTCAATTGATAAAAAAATCGAATCACACATTTTTCTGTAATTAATCGCATATTAATATACTATATTTATATCGTCATAATTTCTCATTGAATCTCCAAATTAATGTAGAATCAACATTAAGATGGTATATTTTAAATATGTTTTAATGGCATCATTTATAGCCTATTATTAATGAATTATTGTTAATTATAATTAATGAATTATGAATAATCATCACTGATACCAATACAGCTACTGATGTCTATTAAATGCATTTCCGCCTTAATTATAGCCATTCAACATTACAGTATAACTGAAAGCTGAAAAACAAGCTTCATATAAATTGTAAATGCATAACCTGTCGATCACATATAGATTCACCTTTATTCATTAATCAACAAGGAGAGCAGTGAGTGATTTCTTTTTTCTTTTATTCTTTGATTTCCATCAACAGACTGCAGCAGGTTTCACTTTAAAAGCAGCGCTGTCTCTTTAAAACCTGATGCACATGATGCCGATCTGACACACATCTGATTTTTTCTCAACTCTTTATGGTCATTTAGGTCTTTATTTAATTTAAGATTGTTTGCGAGGTCACTCACCAAAAACGGGCATTTTGACAGAATTTTGTGTGTTTTTGTCCATGAAAGAGTTCTCTTTTGTGTGCTTGATGGTCGTGCTTCATAGCACTGCAACACCAGCCAAAGGATGCCAGGAAAAAAATGAATGCTGTGTTAATTGCTTTAAATATTTTGAATAAAAAAAAATATTATCAATATTGAACATAGTTGTGCTGCTTAATATGTTTGTGGAAACTGTCATGTTTTTCAGGATTCTTTGATGAATAGAAAATTCAAAAGAACAGTATTTACTTGAAAGAATTATTTTGTAACACATTTTTGTACTGTCACTTTTGATCATCTCATTGCTGATTAAAAGAATAAAAATGAAAATGAATTTCTTTCAAAATTAGTTGGTAAACAAATTGAAGGTACTACTTTTAGCATAGTTTTCTTCATTTTTGTCCTTTTTTTTTCTTTTTTCAGAAAAGCGGTGTATTCTCCAAACTGATTGTGTGTGGATTGATTGCAAACTCCCTGTCCGTCGCTGACCCTGAAGACCGCGGCATGCTGGACATCTGCGGCTTTGACTCACAAGCAGTTGATGTCATCCGTAACTTCGCACTCGATGTCATTTAAAAGCTGTTTGTTTTGTAGCATGCCGTCGGTTTTCTGAAAGGACAATGAGACATGGATTTCAACCGTTTCAACATTTTCATTTGGAAATCATGTTTTTGCCGTTTGGAATGGAGTCCAAATCGAATTGAATATCCAGCAGGCTGGATTAGTTGCAGTGAAAATCACAGAGCAAATTTACGAAATGACAATTATGCTTACTGATATTCATTCAGTATACTGTGTTTAACCTGGTCCGATGAAATAATGCTCCTTTCTGAGAGGAGCATAGCTGAAGTCCATGTCTTTGACACAGTTTTTGAGAACTTCATGTATGTCTTGGACCTTCATTGGAAGTAATGTACTATATTTTTAGAGACCTTGCTCATTGTGTGTAACGTCTCCACTAATGTTTTCTTCTGTGTAATGAGATGCTATAAAATATCACACATCAAGCTGAAAGTGCTCCATAGGTCTTCCTCAAAAATCAGAGAGAAATATAAAGCAAAATCCATTAGCGAGATCATTGAAATGGAAATCAAGCAATCTGATGTTCTCAGAAACCCATGTAGCCTAAATGACTAGACTCATCTGTAATGTTTTAATGTTGAAATACCTCGTGTTCTGTGGTCCATTAATTTGATATATGATCACAAATAACCGTTTATTATGATTCAAGAGAGGCTTGACACTTAAGTCTGTTTAAGACTTACCTGAATATTGGCACACTTTTGATGAACTAAGTAGCATTTCAAAATTGTGAAAAAGAGGTGAATGATTGAATTATAGCTCTTGTTAATGGATCTTGCTTCTAGATTAATTTATTTGTGTAGAAAGTAACTTTTTTGCATTTTCTTTTGCTCTTTGTGCCTCTTAGTGTCAAATGGAGGTCATAAGTTTGCTAACGCTGCTAGGATATTATCACGTAAGGAAAATATAGACACAAACTAACAAACACTAAACTTCTGTAGACAATTACTACCTGTTCCTTTTGAGATACAATACTGAATGTACCTATTTGTGTAATATTTCAGATAATTTAGATCTAAACCTGTGCTCTCATGGATGTTACAAAATTGGGATACAAATCGAAATTTATTTGCCATGTTTTTATTGAATTTGTCCCTATAGTTAACATGAAAGCAAGTTACCAAAGTTTATTTTTGCTTTTTGTTTGTTGCTCAATACGTTTGTTTCATAAGGTAACCTCAATAAGTTTATTAACACTATTAAAATAATAAAAACTAAAAGTATTTTAGTCTTTGAAGCCAAAAATGCTGTTCAAATTGATACTACACATGACGTTTCCCCTTGCCAATTGGGTTCTGTCTAAAACAATACGTTTCTATGTTAATAGCACATTAATTATAAATTAATAAAGAGCCTTTTGAGAGTAATTTGTTTGTGATGCTTCTTAATTCTGTATCTTAGTCATAGCAAGTCTGTGCGATGTAAAATGTGAATTTCACCTACTAGATTGATTTATTATTAATAGCAGTTATAGTGATATTTTCTTGTGTTAATAGTATCATTTTTTATTTTTTAGAAAATATGATAGGCTGAAAATATTTGAATATAATAATAAAATAATTAGAAATGTATTTAAAAAAACATAATCACATAAATACAAGTGATACAATGAAAAAGGACTATTTTTCTGAAGTTATGTGAAATTAAGTTTAAACTATTTTGACTTTATTGATAGAATAGAAATCTAAAATGCATTTTTCTTCACAGAGACACACATATCTGTGTATTATATCTCTTATGTGTGTAACAGTGAATAAACAGGCTGTGTTCGAAATGCCATACTATCATACTACTCTTACTATATACATGTAAACTACAAACTATTGCTGTGCATCTACAAACAATATCATTTGTAGGACATAAATTGTACTTTAATCTCTACGGCACTTTTCCGATCAAGTCAAATGACGTCACCTTTATCTCTATAGCGCTTTTGAAGTGGATCAAAAATTTGAATCAAAGTTGTCCTACACAAGAATGCATTTTGGTTTTAGGTTTTAAGGCAACTTTGATGAAAGGTTTTGATGCACTTCAAATGCTGACTATTTGAAATGGTGACGATATACTGTATATATATATACATATACTGTACATACACATATACATACACGTACATATATACATATATATGCATATATATATATACATACATACATAAAATGCAACTATTACAAATATACAAATAAGGACATGTAAAAAAAATAATAATAAAAAATAGATAAATTAGCAAAAGGCACATGGTAGATAGAGTGCAAACCAGTGAAATAATCAAACAGTGCAGAATATAAATGGTGTAGTTATCAATCTATTCTATTTAAAGTGAAAAAGAGAGCAGTCTTTATTCAGACTGTCAGAAGAGGTAGTTGAATGAGGTCAGTCCAATGCTGTACAAAGTGACTGGTGCTGGTCACAGTGTGTGTGTGTGGGGTGTGAGGGGTGGGGGGGTGTCAGAGGGTCAGAGTTCAATGGTGCATGGGGCAAAAGAGAGGGGGGGGGGGAGTTGAGCTTCCTGACAGCCTGGTGGATGAAGCTGTCCTTCAGTCTGCTGGTCCTCGCCTGGAGACTCCTCAGTCTTCTCCCTGATGGAAGCAGACTGAAGAAGTGTGTGTGTCGGGTGGGTGGGATCACCTGCAATGCAGAGGGTTTTGCGGGTGAGACGGGTGCTGTAGATGTCCTGGAGGGAGGGGAGAGAGACACCAACGATCTTCTCAGCTGCTCTCACTATCCGTTGAAGGGACTTGCGGCAGGACGTGTTGCAGGCGCCATACCACACAGTGATGCAGCTAGTCAGGATGCTCTCGATGGTGCCTCTGTAGAAGGTGCACATGATGGGGGCCGAGATGTGAGCTGTTGATGCGAGCGATACGAGTTCGATTCTGACTTTTGTCAAACTCGTGCTTCTCCTTTTTCCATCACATACCAGATCAGAAAGGCATTTATTTTCAATAAAAAAATAAGTAAATATTTGAAAAGTGGAAATAAAATGCCCCGTTAATAATACAGTGTGCTTAGCTGTAGGTAGGTTTTTGTCCCCATAAAGTGGCGTTCATCAAATAAAATATATGATAATTTACACTCAATATGTTATTGTATACTGTTTTATAATGTACTTCTACAGTACTGAAGTACAAACATCTGCCACCTAACTACTATTTACACACCCGTTGCTCAAGAAAATGCTGCTGTTTTAGTGTAAACAGAATTTATCATTATTTGCACTTAGTGTAAATATATCACTCTTTCCAATTAATGTAACTGCCAAAAATATCATAGTTCATTTAAAGACAGCTCATTCAGTTCAGTCCAATAGCCTATGTAAAGTTCTGCAGTTATGAAATGAGTTCAATTGGGCAATATAGCATTGTTTACTAATATGAAGCCTTATTAACAAGCCTTTGTAAAAGAATAGTTAGCACATTTGTTTGTAAGGTAACAACCGACAGCTGTGCTGAATTAATGTTTGTGTATGTCATGTGACAATTAAGCTTACTACTCTGAAACATTTGTTGTTTACTGTTTCACACACTATTCTTTAAAAAATAGTAGGCAGTATGCACTGTGTACTGAGCAGTGAGCAGTAAGCAAGTATGCCATTTCGAACACAGCCACAGTTGATACTTGAGGCTGTTCGGTTTAGCTGCCCCAGAATTGCCTGAGCTGTGCATTCGAGTCTTAAATACTTTTTAATACTAAACTTTTATCCATCTATAAAAAAATCCCTTTACTTAATTTGCTTATATTGTCTCCATCGCGGTTGAAGCTCGACAAATACGATAAAAAAGGATTTTAATTCATTCATTTTAGATAGGCGCTATTCGAGGCAGCCCAGTACTGAGAAGTTGCTGGGTCTTAAATAAAACACTCGTAATGAGGAGGCGCGATCATGGCGGACGTGTTGAGTGTTCTTCGCCTGTACAACATCCAGAAAAAGGAGATTGTTGCGAAAGGGGATGAAGTTATTTTCGGAGAATTCTCCTGGCCTAAAAATGTTAAGACTAACTATGTCATTTGGGGGTAAGTGCGCGCGTGTTCCGCTCTGCTCTTCGTGTTGTTTTGAGCTGAGCTTTAGCTGCTAATGCGCTACTGATGGACTCGTGTTGTGTTGAACTGTTCTGCAGGATAAACTGCTCTGTATCTGTAAGTGTGGATACACACCGCGAGTTTGTAACTAATAGGTTGGCTGTTGTTTTAAACCCACTGAGCTGTTTGCATACACAACATTTAGGCTGCACTGATGCTGCGCAACAACTTCTGGTTTGTTACAGTGTTGAATCATTATCATCTGCTCTGAGAGTTTAAAACCTTGTCATCAAACACTGACCACTAACTTGGTACCACAAAGTAGGATCTCCAGAGAATGTTTTTGGGCATAATGTACTTTCAAGTACACTGGAATAACATGCAAATACGAATATGATAATCATATATATACTACTATTACTGTACCATGGAACCACAACAATACTTTTTTTGCAAGGTGCTATAGCTGTTCTGCACACCATGTTTTGTTGTGAAGCCACCTGATCTCATATTGATTGTCATATTTAAGGTTTATCCAAGGTTGCTGTGTTTTGTAATACATTTTGATGAAATGTAGCTTTTTAAAAGGGGCCCCAATTATTGGCTTGTAGGTTCAGTTAGTTCTTCATTTGTGTTGCAATTAACTCTTGTCAAATATATGTTGGACATACAGTAGGGGTTGATATTTTTTTTTTTTTAAACTTTGCATAGGAATTATGCTGGTGATATAATTTGATAAATTCAGAATAAACTTTTAAACAGTGTTGTTTGTTTGTGTGTATTATTTATAACAGAACTGGAAAAGAGGGACAGCCTAAAGAGTACTACACTCTCGACTCTATTCTTTTCCTGCTCAACAATGTGCATCTTCCTCACCCGTCCTATGTGCGGAGAGCCGCAGTAAGTATACAAGCACAATTTACAGCACACATTTTAGTGTATTTTTTTATTTTCATGATATTTAATAGGGGTGCTCCGATCAGGATTTTTGAGGCCGGTCACAGAAAGCAGTATCTGCCGATCCGATCACCGATACCAATCTGATTAAAGCCTTCTTTTTATGTAGAATTTTTTATAGTGATGATCCGATCAAGATTTTAGATAATTATACAGGGCCTGAATAACATTTTTGAAAATGAATTCCACTTTGAGGTGACTTGTGAGGGGGATTTTTTTAATTTGAGGGGTGGAGGGGGGCATTTTTTAGACATGTTTCAAAAATATATATGTCTCACCTAAATGTTTGATCATGGACTGCATTTTTTTTTGACAATCGTGCAATTGTTGCACAATAGCTTACACACAGCACAAGCCTGATTTCATGAGCTGTATGTGAGGTGGCCTACACCAGGTTCACACATACTCCGTTTGCAGTGCATGTGTAAGCAGTGCAGAAGCAGCTTTCTCACAGGAGTCTGCAGCTGATCCGTGGATGTTTACTACAGACAACATTTATACATTATTTTGATTTCAAATCCAAACATTGCTACTTAAAATGCTTTTTCAGCGTTGTGATTCTTTTTTACACAGTCCAGTAATGCAATATTTCATAGACGTGTTTAAACATAAAAATAAGAAACATATTATTCAATGCTTTTTACTTTTGCATTTACTTCTAGATTTATATATTAAGTTGCTCAAGCAATTGGCAAAACATTTTAAACTACTTTTCTTACATTATCACAAACAATCTAAATTAAAACTTACCACTGACAGAAACAGTCAGCTCTACTGCCTTTTCTTTAGCATTTTCCTATACCTCCACAAGTGCCATCTATTATTGCCTTGTTTATCTAAAAGTGCTCTTTTCCTTTAAACCTAGCCAAAAAGCCCTATGTGTTGACTGTGAAACACAGCAAACTTTATAAGCATTTATGGTGTAATTACTACATTTTCGTGTCAATCCATGTTCATATTTACTACAAACAATGCGCTGTCACTTTAATTCAGTGCATGCAGTACAGCAAAGATAGACTCGGTGCGGTAACGGTCTCTGCACCTCTGCAGACGCACCACTCCTGGAACACACTGCCGGACTGCAACCATGTGCAGTGTGAACGCTTTAAACCATTAACATAAGCGCAGAAAAAAATATGCACCACATACGCACTGCAAACGGAGTAATGTGAACCTGGCATTATGTGTGTGTGTGCTGCGAGTAGGCATGAGCGCACTGTCTCCAGGAGAGCGTGCGAGTGCTGAATGGTTTAAACACTAGCAAGAATTAAAAAGAAATGCAATTTAGAAACCTTAGTGATGATGCGACACTGCCTCGATTGTGCAAGTGACAATTACTGTAAGCTTTGCAGCTCGCTTATAGTGCAGACGCGATTTGATTTGAAGTCATTTGCTCATTTTGAGAGGGAAAGAGAGAGCACACGGTGATTCACTCGCGCTGTTTTTGAAGTTGTCTCACAGAAAGTTTTCAAATTACTTTAGAAGTTATTTAATGAAGAAATATGAATTGTACCTCACCTACAGCATTATAATTTTCACCCACACTGGATAGAGACTAGTGGTGCAACGGATCACAAAACTCACGGTTCGGATCATACTACGGATTTTGAGTCACGGATCGGATCATTTTTCGGATCAGCAAAAAAAAAGTTGTGTAAACTACTAGCTTTACTACTAAAGTCAGTAATAAACCAAGAACAATTACACAAATTATTTAGATTTTCAACCAATAGATAGATTTCCAGACTACAGCATAAAATTATAAATAAAGACAGTAACAGTAGTATTCAGGTGCAGAAATGTAAAAATTAAGTGTAAAACACAATAATGCTTACTGCATAAGTTAAATAGAGATGATTAGCAGACAGAAGCAGGTGTTATAGGCTGCCGTCTCTTTAAGACTAAATGCACGGACCAAATACTGACACACATCCGGTTTCTTTCTCGGCTGTATACCTTAACTTAAGACATAACTGACTGTGTTTACCAGAATACTTGCCAAAACGGGTATTTTAACATAACTTTGTGTGTGTATGTATCCATCCGTTGAGGCGTTGTGTGAAACGCGGTATCTAAATCATGCCTCTCTTTCTCACGCTCTCTCTCTGCGTGTGCGCGCTTCAGTGTGTGCGGCAGCGGCTGAGCGCAGAAAACGGAGCGCGTGCAAATGATAAACTTTCACTCTATGGTGGTTAAACTTGTCAGTTAATCCGCGAATCACATGCGTGCCGAACCGTGGGGACTGGTCCGTACGGATCACGGATCATCTACGATCCGTTGCACCCCTAATAGAGACTGAGACGGTGCCGCTGCATGTCATGCCAAACCTCTCACAGCAGTCATCAGCTTGAGATCGGCCTTTTTAGAGACAGCCGATCAAACATCCCAACACGATTATCGGCCGATAGTGATCGGTAGCCGATCAATCGGAGCACCCCTAATATTTAAGCACATTTAAACCCTCCCTGGTAGTCTGCTGTAATGCAAGTTCTTTTTATATTCAGGCTTTAATTAAAGCTTAGTCCGCTGTCTATAAAACAGGAAATATCCTTATCTTTATGGTTTTCTTTTATAATGTAGCTTGTGTGCACAAGTGGTTGGAAAGTTAAACTTAAGCCTGTTTTTGTGATTACAGACAGAGAACATCCCTGTTGTAAGACGACCCGACAGAAAAGACTTGCTGTCTTATCTCAATGGAGAAAGCTGTAAGTGTGATATTGCTGTGTTCAAACTCAATACTAAAACATCATAATTATTTACCTGTTTGTCATTTAATCATTTTAATCAATTTTACAGCATCATCAACGAGTATCGACAGAAGTGCACCCATTGAGATTGGTTTACAAAGGCCAACGCAAGGTGTGAGCTTTATTTTGATCATTAAAATAAACATAATAGGCCATAATAAGATCTTTATTTTTGGGCATGTCATTTTTTTAAATATTTAAAGTAGTCAAAAGTGCCTCTAATTGAATGATCAGACATTACCTAGCAATAAATTGCAATTGTTTTAACAGTTAAAAGGGCAGCAGATGAAGTGTCTTCAGAGGCAAAAAAGCCTCGGGTTGAGGTAAGAGACATAATAAAAAAAATTAAATGCTGAATAGCAACATGCTTGGACACTTCTCATGATTTCTGCATGTGATTCTCAGGATGAAGAGCGTGTGCGTCTGGATAAGGAGCGTCTGGCTGCTCGTCTCGAGGGTCATAAAGAAAGCATTGTGCAGACAGATCAGATCAGGTATGATCTCACTGATCGAACATTTTAACACTGTGTAGCAAAAAGTATGTGCAATGTACAATAAGTTCATAGAAGACGTGATGCAAGTAGTTCTTTATGACTGACTTTCTTCTGTGGAAGATATTTAGAAGAATGTTGGGAACTAAACAGTTTAATTTTCCATTGACTTCCATTGTATGGAATAAAGAATAAAGAGAGCCAATAACTGTCTGGTTATCCACATTCCTCAAAATATCATCTTTTGTGTTCAGCAGAAGAAAATTATGCATACAGGTTTGGAGAAAACAGTAAATGTTGACAATATTGAAGTTTTTTTATGGACTACATTCTAGAGGTCGACCGATTCATCGACCGATAGTTGATTTGCAGAACAATCGGTTATCGGCAAAAATCCATGCCGATAGTTTTCGTGTTGCTTTTTTTTTTTTTTTTTTTATGTTGCTGGAGTGGTTGAGAATGGTCTGCTATCATAACAGAGTGCCATTCACATAGTTTCCCATTAAATAACATTATAGCCTATTTGTCCCAAATAATTGTTAATGTACATAATGACTTCGCCCTAGGCTTTAAATTATGTATTGTGCATTTTTCAGCAAAACGTTTGTCTTTCCGTGGCTCTAATACAGTCTGTATGCTTCATATAGAGAGCTGTAATACAGATCGCGCTTTCTCTTTCCGTTTGCTCTGTTATTTAAACACCGAACTTCAAACTCATTTATGACACACAATTCATTCTTGAAGCAAACTTATGCCCGTTTGGTGATTAAATAAACAGTTTTAGACCGCTGCTTAAATTGAATGTGACGCGTCTGGTGTGTGTGTGTGTGTGTGTGTGTGTGATACCCGTGACTTCTCCAAGACGCTGTGCTTTTGCACAGTGTGTCACTCACTTGCATATTTGTTTATATTTTAATTAGATAATCATGCAGTGTTCTAAAATAGCAGCAAATAAAGAGTGCACATACAATATCAATAACCTGTGCATGTAATTTTAATATGGCCTTTTGTAGGTATTTCAAGATGGCATGACTGTTGAAATGAAATGGTAATACTTAATAAGAGTCCATTTGTAACATTAACGAAAGCTGTAGAAGTATTGTTCCTTGTTAGAGTGTGTTCATTTCATTTCAACATTTACTAATAGGCTTCATTTTTAAATTTTAAAGTTTCTTCTTTTAACATTTGTAAACTATGAAATAACTTTAATAATCAATATAGTAATAAATATTAATACTAAATTTGTATTCATTTATAAAGTATAGTTCAGTACTGTTACTGTTTTTTTTTAAATAGTAAAGCTCTATTTAGTTTTCATTCAGTATCTATTTTAAAAACTATCGGTTGATTAATCGGTATCGGCCAGTGTGGTCCAACCTAGCTATCGGTATCGGTAAAATCCACTATCGGTCGACCTCTACTACATTCTCTAAATTACATTTTAATATTTAATATTTTTGTTTAATTACTGTTATGTTAATCCAATAAAGCTGTGTTTAGTGAATATAATCAATGTTAAAGGAATTGTGCATTGTGCCTAACACACAGCTTGTCATGTCTTAACTGTTTAGTTCTCCTAGATATGAGTTTAGCTAATTATTCTTCTGATCTTAGGTCTCTGTCAGAGGCCATGTCTGTGGAAAAGATCGCTGCTATCAAGGCTAAAATCATGGCCAAGAAGCGTTCGACCATCAAGACTGACCTGGACGATGACATCACGCAGAAACAGAGAAGCTTCGTGGATGCTGAAGTGGACGTGACCAGAGACATTGTGAGCCGAGAGAGAGTGTGGCGGACGAGGACGACGATTTTACAGAGCAGCGGCAAGGTAAGAGGAGGCACTCATTTTCTTGGCAAAAAAACAGGGGCTGTCAATTTTATGCATTAACATATATTTAAAAACTATAAATATAAATGCCATCATGTACGTTAAACTTTGCTTTCCTAATGTCTCTTCAATAATTTACTTTGCTACCACAATAATGTATTTCAATAAATAAATCAACATTTAATTAAATTGTGTATCCAGTTAAAGGAACACGCCACTATTTTTGAAAATAGGCTCATTTTCCATCTCCCCAAGAGTTAAACAGTTGAGTTTTACCGTTTTTGAATCCATTCAGCCGATCTCCGGGTCTGGCGGTAGCACTTTTAGCTTAGCTTAGCATAGATCATTGAATCTGATTAGACCGTTAGCTTCTCGCTCAAAAATGACTGAAGAGTTTCGATATTTCTCCTATATAAAACTTGACTCTTCTGTAGTTACATCATGTACTAAGACTGACGGAAAATGAAAAGTTGTGATTTTCTAGACCTATATGGCTAGGAACTATACTCTCATTCCGGCGTAATAATCAATGAACTATGCTGCCGTACCATGAGTGCAGCAGGCGCAATGATAGAAATGATTAGAAATTGTTCTAAATTTGCAGCTGAATTTGCAACTGATGCACATTGTTAGCAATAAAAATACTAAAAAATATATTAAGTTGTTGGACACATGAGTTGGGCCTTTGTTTTCCTTTTTTTATTTTTTTATATAAACAAGCATTTACATTATGTATACATTACAAACTATTTATTGCCTAAGTTAAATAATTTAAACTAATTAAATTAATTTTATAATAATAATAAGAATAGTTGAAACAATTGTGAAATCCAGATGTACGTAATTTTAATTTTAATAAATTGTTACACAAATATAATATTTTTTAAACTATTTATTGGCTAATTAAAATTATATACATCTGGATTTCACACTTGTTGCAACTAGTGTTTTGGTGGTTATGAAATATAAAAAAGTTGGCCTGCAGGTGGTGGTGTTTCATTGGTCAAACAGCTGTTGTCTTGTACAGCTTATTTCGTTACTGTTGAATTTTGTATGGTTGGTTAAACTTGTAACTTGGTTAAAAGTCATGTTTGTGATGTTTTTTTCTTTATTCCCTGCTATACTTTCTTTTAAAATCAATTGTGCACAAAAGAAGGTAAATGTTAGCTATATTTAAAGAATATGAACTCCTGAACATGATGTTTTGATTTGTAGAATTTCTCCAAAAATATATTTGCCATCCTACAATCAGTGAAGGCGCGGGAGGAAGGTCGGGCCCCTGAACAGAGACAGACCCAGAACCAAACTCAGGCGGTGAGTACACAACAGAGCTGCTTTATTAGTGTGTGGATGTTTGTGCTTTCTGTTTCCTTATCAGCTGTATGTTTTTTGAACAATTGCTAGGACACTAGCTTGGACATTTCTCAATACTTAACACTTTTTCAGAACTCTTCAAACCGCTGTCCTAACCAAGTTTCATCTTTTCACAGCATTTAATTTTACATTTAAAATTTGCCTTAAACCAACAATACACTTTATACATGTCTCAAATCAAGCCATTCTTCCAAAACACTAGCAAAGGTTTTCAACAAACACTTTTTCACTCATAAAACAATGACCTAAAAAAACACTAACACCAGGTAGCATTTTACTATGTTTTCTTCTGTAAAATTTCATTACAAAACAAGAATGATGTACTCTACTGATTAGAATTCACAGCAGTATATGCTACATTGTCCATGTTTATATTATAGTCCCAAATTATTCATAATTTGTATAGATGGGATCCTTTTGTATACGGTGTGGTTTCTACAACTTTCACTTGGGAGCAAAACATCTGCCTTTAAACACGAAAGAAAAAAGTTTGGAAATTTATAGTGATAATTATCAATTGATGTGAAAAATTGAGAATTTCTTTTGGCCATATCGCCCAACCCTAGTTTAACGGTTTAGAAAAGAGTACATAAACATGCAAATTTGCCTGTGGGTATGTAAAGTTTGGCTGTGTTTGTGTCTGACTGAGAAGAGTCATTGAATTAATTTTGTGCCAAAACAATGATACACGAGCCACAGTTTAACCCACATAGACTGCTGTTGTGCTCACTGTGTGAAGAGTTTTGAAAAAGTGAAAAATTTTGGTTGTAGTGATTGTTTAAAAAAAACTGTAATGACAGCAGAATGTGAGCTGCATGAAGGCCACGTGCAAAATTTCAAGATTGTGTTATAAAGCCATATGTGTGATATTACATACAAAATCTGTCCAATATTGCCAAGTTTAATAACTTTCGCCACTCTTCCAAAATATTGTATTTATAAATTCAGAAATTAATATTACTTCAGAAATCTCAACTCCTAAACATGATCGAATGCTTCAAATTAATTGAAGTCCTTCAGGACTCTTTAATTTCCTGTGACTGTTTGAAGAAAACAGCATGTTGTTTAAACAGTCATTGAAAACTGAAGTGTCTGTGAGTTGTAGAGGACAGCACTCAGTGAAACTAACCCAGTCTTTTGTTTGGCTGAGAGATTTTTTTTCTGTTAGGCAGTGTAATGGCATAATTTGGCTAGCAAAAGAATCAAGTTAACTCCTGGTTTATTTGTTTTCATATTTTTATTTATTTTTATAACTTTTTTAAATACATTTTTCAGCTGTATAATAAAAACTGATTCTATTGTCAGTTATCTTCACCCATATTTTTGTACACAGAGCTGTTCACACAACAAACTTCAGGGTCGTTTATGGTAATGATCTTTCTGTGATTTTCTTTTTTTTTTTTCTTTTTTTTCTTTTTTTCATCTAGAGCCAAACACACTTTTTTTTTAAGGGCTTTCTGTTCGCTAAGGTCAGAGAGCACCATGTTAAGAGCTGCGAATGATGCTATGATTAAACCACAGCAGCAGAAACGCATTGAGCAGCAAAATAGGTATCGCAATATAGGCCTAGTTCTTTTAGCTTTAAATAAGGTCTTTATGATATCAAAATTCTTGATACCATAGAAATTGTCACCAGTGTCAATATCACAAACTAATACTAGCCTAAAAAAAACACTTCAAGCTCAATGAAGTAAACAGTCAGTGATTAAAAATAAGAATAAGAAACTAATTACAAGTAATAGGACAAAAAAAACTACAGTAGAACAAATAAGAAATGCTACATACAATGTATGAAGTAATCAAATGTATAAAAACACTGCATATTCTTCGCTGTGTAAATATATATTATTAAAGTGATTTAGTCAAGAGCAGTGAGAGATTTGATCTATTTTGTTGTTTGATTAACATGAATGACAGACAGCAGGAATATTAGACTGCTGTCACTTTAAGAGCTGTCGTGCCCAATATACTATTACACACGTTTTCTTTCTCAGTTTGTTTTCATTTAAAGTCTGTGTAAAGGCAATTTGGAGAATTGTTTCTAAACGCATAAATATAAATGTTAGAAATGTATTGCTGAAAACATGTTACAAAGAGTGTTAATTATGTAAAACTGAATCGTGGAGTTGGACCGTTAAACAGTTTTTCACCATTTTTTCAGGATTTTTTGGCCGGGTCTGAAATTATGTCTCGACGACTCAATTGAGCCACCGAGCACGACACCTCCTCTAACACTAAGTGTGTTCGACTTGAAGCGGCGCTGCACAGATCGATCGGTGTGTGTGACATCAAAGTAGAGTGAGAGCAGACGGCTCCTTATGCTTCGGAATCACTCTAGAAGTACTTTGTCATACGCCGATCGGTCTGCGCAGCACTGCTTCAAGTCGAACACACCTAATAACTAGAGCGCATTAGCATCAGTGGTTCACCCGCTCAATCACGAGTTACTGTCATTACCGTTAGTTACTACAGCCTACAGTTTACTTGCTAGCTATGCCTTCGTCACGTAATGCACTATTACCTGGTTTTGATAATTTACAAAACAGCTTGGTCTCCTTATTTACATTTATTTGTATTTGACAGTTGAGAGAGGAGGCAGCTTTCCTGTGAGTGGGCGTGGTTTCAGTGCCAACAACGGACACGCCCCCAGCATTTGAGAGCAGAGAATTTTTTTTTTTTTTTTTTTTTTTTTTTAAGAAATTGATAACTTATTTTATTTACTTGTTTTTTTTTTTACCATTCAAATTTGGCTTGGTGGTTAATAACACATTTTTCTGTGGTGTAAACCATTTTAGCACAGTAAGCTCACATGAGCGTTAAAATTTCCTCTTTAATCAGTTCATTATTACTCTAAATATTTTAATTGTGATTAATATTAAATTAAACTATTTAATTTAACATAGGAGCTAACATAGACTTTTTTTTTTTTAATGCACTCCAATTTTTTTATCCCATAGGATCCAGCAATAAGAAATAAACAGCCAGTCCCAGCTGCCTACAACAGATACGATCAGGAGCGATTCAAAGGAAAAGAAGGTAAGTTGATTTCATTAGCTTTAGTTTTGACCTTTGATGTAGCAAATATGATGAATAAATGGTAATGCAGAAAATATCTGTGCAGACAATTTAAAAAAAAGTTTAGTTCCGTTTAAATCTTTGACTTGACAACCTGTATGAGAACTCCTTTGGGGTTTGTGACCCACAGGTTGGGAAACTGGTCTAGGGAATGTAGAAGTAGCACTTTTAGAAAAGATGTAATGTGAATAAAATAAATTATAATTTTATTGTTTCAGAATTTTAATTGTTACAACCAAACTGTTATTGTTGATGAATCTGTGAAGAGATCATTAAGTGTATCATCTGTATATTATGATGAAGTCCCCCAAAATGAATTGAGGCTTATTGGAAGGCTTATGTCTTTTTTTTTTTTTTTTTTTTTTTAAAAGAACTGTTAATGATTTATAAACTCATCATGAGTAAATGATTTAGAAACTTTTTTAATTTTTTTTTTTTTTTTTTTTTTACAGAAACGGAGGGTTTCAAAATTGACACTATGGGAACTTATCACGGCATGACACTGAAGTCGGTGACGGTGAGTTCATGTTTGTTTTTGATACATCTGTGCCACAGATCAGTCAGCAGTGAGGCCGTCCATTTGTGGAGCAAACAAACTGTTTATTCTTTGGATATATTTATTCCAGTTCATTGGAATGTTAAAGTCTAGGTCTAGGATCATCAAAAACATGTTTGTGTAGACATGCAAATCTGTGCTATGCCTGTTTCTTTATTTGCATGCTAGTTTTGGGTTTTCTGGCTATATTTGAAAATGAATTGGTTACTGTTAATCTATGCACATGTTGCCAGCTGGGTTGTTTTGTCTCTGTTAAAATTGCAACTTGGTCCTGTAGTACTCTAACAAACGTTTCATGGTTGCGCAGGTTGTAATTGGCGTTGTTGGTGTAATTTCTCTCAAAGCAAAATATTTATCAAAGTTTAATCATTACTCCTGTTAAACATCAGTGAATGACGAATATTGTTTGGCCTTAAGTACTGTAGGGATGTGCAAGTCCACTTTTTTCCCACATTTATGTTTTGCTATATATTTTTACAAAAGCTACGTTCAAATTACTGTCATGTTAATGTTACATTTGCACATTTGTTTCCATGTTATTCGCGGCAGGTTCAGAGAAATGTGCACTCACAAGATGAGCAAAACGAGGGAGGGTTGTTTTCGACTTCGAATAAAATGGATAAGTTCTGTATAACGATTAAGCTTTGTTTATAGGATTGTTATACTACCAGTTATAAGGGACAATACTGATATGAAATTTTATACAGTAAATATTTTATAATATTATGAATGAAACTTACTTAACAACATCCTAGATCAGTATCCTAACGAATAACCCTAAATGTATAGTTCATGCTAAACCAAGCTTTTCTTGTGAATTTTTTTTGTTACGTGTACAGATACTTTAATACACGAGAAGTACCTTTAAACACGAACGTGGAGTGGTGGCCATGGAAATGAACAAAAATATCTTGACGTGTCCTACCCTCAGCAAAGTGTTTTTTTTCTTCGCTCTATGGTAAACAGAAGTTTGAAATGCCTGAACAATTGTATGTTGTTTTAAAACATTCAACACCTCACAAACTTCAGGGAGTGGCATTTTAGATTAATGTAATGAGACACACTGTCCTCTCAATTACACAAGATGACTTGATGAGAAAAATGCAGATAAAGCATCTGATCGTAAGGATGTGGATGTTTGCACCAGCTTTTCAATTCGGTGCTCCATTCATTGAAGTGGTCATGTTTATTTATATTTTGCTTGATACAGTACAGGGGTCCGTTCTTCGTCCAAAACGAAAGTATCTTAAGACTTGTATTGTAACTCTTATCATCTTCCGCCAGGAGGTGGCGACAACCAGTTTAAAAAATGTATTTGACATTGAATCATTCATTCTGGAGATTCCAAAAGTGAAAAGTCTTTATGAAGTGAGACACTGACTTTTTTTCTTCATTTCATTTTTTTTGTTCAATTGAATATATATATGTATATGTATATGTGTATATATATATATGTATATGTGTATATATTTAAAAGACTTAAGCAATGAGCATTTTGTCAGAACCATTTGTAAATTACGTTATTTTGTGAGAATCGTGATCTCCGATTTATTTTTAAAAAAATGTGATTCTCAGTTGATCCAGAATCGTGCAGATCTAGTTTACATGTTATTACTGCATATAATTCATAAAAAAATAAGTTTAATTTCATAAAGTATAAGTTGATTTCAAAATGCACCTACAATTTTTGCATTTTATGTTTTTCAGTTGAATAAAATACTATTTTTCCCTATATATTTCATCATTGAGGAGTTTTTTTAAAAAGTCTAAAAGGCTCGTCTTGTTCTCATGAACTCAGTCTCATGTCTCGACTCGTCTTGTAGGATAAGTGTCTCGTCACACCCCTAATATATATGTGTGTGTGTGTATATATATATATATATATATATATATATATTTTATTTATTTATTTTTTTATTCATTCATTCTCGGTGTCCTCCACTAATATTGGCACCCTTGGTAAATATGAGCAAAGGCGGCTGTGAAAATAAATCTGCATTGTTTATCCTTTTTATCTTTCATTCAAAAAATTCACAAAATTCCAACCTATCATTGAAGTAAAACAATTGAAAGTGGGGCGGGGGATCTCATTGTGAAATAAATGCTTTCACTATTTCATGTTGGCCACAATTATTGGCACCCAATTATTGCAACGTCCTTTTCCCAGGGTAACAGCTCTGAGTTTTCTCCTATAATGCCTGAAGAGTTTGGAGAACATCTGATAAGAGATCAGAGACCATTTCTTCATACAGAATCTCTCCAGATCCTTCAGATTCACAGCTCCATGACGGTGCTTCTTCTCTTCAGTTCACCTCACTCATTTTCTGTAGGGTTCAGGTCAGAGGACAGAGACAGCAATGGTAAAAGATTAATTTTGTGCTCAGTGACCCATTTTTGTGTTTATTTTGATGTTTGTTTTGGATTGTTGTCCTGGTGGAAGATCCACACACGGCCCAATATAAGATTTCTAACAGAGGCAGTCAGATTTAGATTTTTTTTATCTGTTGGTATTTGATAGAATCCATGATGCCATGCATCTGAACAAGATGTTCAGGACCTCTGGCAGAAAAACAGGCCCACAACATTAAAGATCCAGCAGTATATTTAACCGTGGACATGGGGTACTTTTTTTATCCCTGTTTATACTAAACTCATCTGGTGGGATTGCTGCCAAAAAGCTCTTTTTCAGTTTCATCTGACAATAGAAGCCAGTGCCATTTGAAGTTCCAGTCGTGTCTGACAACTGAATTTGCTGGAGTTTGTTTTTGGATGAGTGAGGACAATTTTTCTTGAAACCCTCCCGAACAACATGTGGTGATATAGGGGATGTTTGATTATTTATTTTTTTAGGTTTCTGACCCCAAGACTCAACTAATCTCTGCAATTCTCCAGCTGTGATCCTTGGAGAGTCTTTGTCCACTCAAACTCTCCTCCTCACCGTGCATTAGGACGATATAGACACACGTCCTCTTTCAGGCAGATTTTTAACATCTTTAGTTGATTGTAACCTCTTAATTATTACCTTGATGGTGGAAATGGGGATTTTCAATGTTTTAACTCTTTTCTTACAACCACTTTCTATTTTGTGATGCTCAACAATCTTGTTATTCAATCTTATGTTTTTTCTCATTGTGATGGATGATTAAGGGAATTTGGCCTTTGTGTTCCTCATATTTATAATCCTGTGGAACAGAAAGTCATGGCTGGACAATTTCATGCTCCTAGTCACCCTGGTGTGCTAAAAAATGTAAATATGAATGGGAATATACTTCAGAGATATTTTACTCATAAGAATTTCTAGGGGTGCCAATAATTGTGGCCAACATTCATTGGAGAAAAACATTTATTTCATCATGAGATTTTCTCCCCACTTTCAATTGTTTTACTTCAATGATAGGTTAGAATTTTGTGAATTTGAGTGAAAGATCAAAAGGATAAACAATGCAGATTTATTTTCACAGCCGCCTTTGCTCATATTTATCAAGGGTGCCAATATTAGTGGAGGGCACTGTATATCTGTATATATATATATATATTAGGGATGCACCGATATGAAAATTGTCCGATACCGATAATTCTTTATAAATGAAAACCGATATGTTGGCCGATAAATCCAAAATTTTTATATAATTATTGAGCGCCTGATTACAAAAAATTCTCACCATTAAAACCCATTAAACACTTCAACATAAAGCAGCCTTACAAATAAATAAAACCATGCTTAAATAATGCAAACAAGTCACTGGACAACATTACTTAAGGCTACATGTAAAAAAAAATACACGTGCCATGAATAAATTAAACGGAATAGCCTCCACACCGACAATTAAATTATTTTAATTAAACCATATTGTTGATGAAAATAATAAGATGAAAATAAAAGTGGTGGTTATCAATGATTTTTAAAAAGTAGTATCTTAAATTAATACCACTACTTTAAATAGCAGCATGCAGTTTTAGCTGCGTGCGCTAGGGGTTGAACGACTTCTGATTCTTTTAAAGTCAACTTTTATGTGATGAAAATCGAGTCGAAGTCGACTAGTCGCTGATGACGTCATTCATGAAACCTTGTGCACAGCTATGGCATATGACACACTGCTCACATGGCTATTGCTCCTATAACAGCTTATTTTTATCAGTTCTTTCGTCTTTGGGTCGTTATATTTCTCACAGATTTCTGCTCGTTCTAAATCCGATACAGATAAGTAGCACAGTAAAGATTACATTCATATGAATGAATGCATTAGTGAGCGATTTTGTGTGTGAATTAATTCTACCTGTTAGCGTCTCTCTACTAGTAGGGAAGCTGTGGGATTTAGTTAAGAAATATATGCTAGAACTTTTCAGTTTCTAAGCGATTTTATTGAGAAATTACAGAACAGTGTTGACAATACATTTCCTCGCTGAATGATTCTGTGCTCGCAATCTGCATGTGATGTACGCGCTAGTGTTGTCAAAAGTACCGACCTCGATATCATTCGGTACTGAAATTTTAAAAACGTCCATTTCCCGCTAAGATTTGAGCGCTGTTGAGCGGATTATTAAACAGCGCTGATTGGTCATTGTTCACGCGCTCAACAGATACATCTGTGATTGGCTTCAATGATCAATGAAGCGCTCGGTGAAGAGAGTGAAGTGATGACCAATGAAGCCAGTACACAACACAGAATTTCTGAGGGGAATAAAAACATAGGGCTATTGTAAGAATAAATTAAACTTGTTTTTATGCTTTCAAATAATTAGACATGCAAAACACAGAATTTGGTAATAATAAAACATAAGGTTGGAAAAAATAAAACATTTCATAGGTCCCTAAACATGTAATTTTTGTTAAACTTTTAATAAATTGATGTTAAATTGTTCAAGTTTCATGATTTTAATTAGCTAGACATGCTTTTTGATTAATACAATTTAATTTAACCATTAAAAAGGAATCCAGAAAAATTAAAACGGAAAAAAATGGAGCATAGCAAATAAATTTGTTGCAAAACGGTCACATGTTTTAATTTTAGTCTGCTTGTTATGGTCAAAAAAAAAACAAGCTACGCAATATCGCGTTTATTATCGCAGATGAATCGCCTTAGATAATGAACGCGATACTGCATAGCTTGTCAGTGATCTATGGCTCTGTGTATTAAATGCCGCTCCATTTGAAAGCAGGTGATGGAGATTTACCGCTAATCAAGGAACCGGCTTTACTGACGGGATGCGCATAAATATCGCATGCGATATATCGCCCAGCCCTAAACGAGAGGGTAAAATTGCTGTTTTTGAAGTAACTAAACTCAGCTTCATTGTTTGTAGATAGAGAGACAGACGCAGGTAATTCACACAACACATTCACACAACTTTAATCTCTCTTGTTCTCTCGCTCTCCTTCTCAAAATGGCCATATTTGAGATAAAAATTAGAGTAGTTTGCATCACTGGTTATGACTTGGCTGTCGGTCATTTAACATTTCTATCGCTGGAATTCACACTCTGCATCTGTGAACGGTAAACCCAGAGGTCGTGTTAATTGAAAATGTTCTGTCATTGGCGGAATTGTTTTTTTTTTTGTAGTGATTGAAAAATCTGAAGGCTGTCTGTCACTTTGACAGATTACACTGAGGGTAATCTATTGTAACTTGCAACTGTAATTCCCACTCCTGTCCAGTTGGGGGCGAGTATGCTCCAGTGTGGCAGCTGAGCGCGGGATCATCAGCCTCCAGAACAAATATAAAACTGTCACGAGTCTTTTGCTCTGCTTTGATTGCGCACAGGCGAGTACCCAGTTTAAACTACAGTGATATCACACGACTTTAAAGAGCACCAAAACGGTATTTATTGAATTTCCTAATGAAATGGACATAATTTTAAATCTGAGACTTTGTTACATATCAAAAGTAACAAAGCACAAAGCTTAGCCTATTGCGATTTATTGGATGGGAGGCGCACTGTACTGTTCATTCATCAACTGAAAACGGCATAGAACAAAAGATCGATTGGGATTTAAGAATCAATATTGGTTCATATACGAGAATCTATTAAAATCGAGAAATTCATGTTAATGTATTTAATCTAATGTATAACACATTAATGGAGGCAGCAACATATGATAGATATGACTCCTCTATCATATGTTGCTGCCTTGACTGTGCTATACATTTAAAATAAATGTCTTTTTAATTTTGTAGTTTATATTTATAAATACATTTACTTGATTTCATTAATGTATTTTACAACAATACAAAGAGCAATGTGTAACATTTTACCAGATTTAGTTCTTCACATTCACTTTTATTTGTTCCCCACTAAATAATGTTATTTCACTAAATGTTTAGATTTTATAAAATTGTGCACTCATGATTTTTCTAGAATAACTTTTGCTGCTAAATTATCCACTAACCTAGTTTATAATAGTATTTTTTGTCATAGATTATGAATGGGCCTGTTTACACCTGGTCATTTCATGTGTTTTCTCTGATCTGATATCTATCCGTTTTGTTAAAAGTAGGGATGCTCCGATCGATCGGCCGGAGATCGGTATCGGCCGATCATCACATTTTATGACTCGATCGGTACTCGTACATTTGGCCGATCTCATGTACCGATCGCAATTTGATGATGTCAGCGCTTGAGGAGTACATGATGCATGGGGACATAAATGATTTGGTGGTGTGGAAATGCTATGACGTTTTGAGAAACAATGAAAAATTCGCTATATGTCGTGTATGTTTTGCATGATGATATGATGAATGGATTGTTCATTTTTAACAGCAGATTCAGTTAGAGCTGATCTGCGCATCACTGCACGCGTCTCCACGGGAGCCGGAGCTGATCGCGGCCGCTCTATGAACATTTATTTATAAAACAAAATATCTTCTTTGGCCATATTAGCCTACTCAATAGCATTAACACTGGCTTTACTCCTTTCAAACTTTATCTGGAATGTCACCATTTCTGTCACTGCAACTTCCCGATCAGGCGAACACACACACATATTAAATCATCTGCCTGATGAAAAAATTTGTTTAAAAAAAAATGTAGTTAATATTGCATAATTTATGATTTATTTTATCCACCCGCTAATAATCAGAATGCATTTTTTTATTACCCGACCCATGGATTATCCGTAGCGCCCGTGGATATAACCGTGATCAAACTACTCCGTTTTGTTCATTTAGTAGTTTAAATGTTTCTATTTATTTTTTTCCTCTTCAGTCTTATATTGGACAGTATTAAACCTTATGAGTTACATCAGACTTCTCCATATTGGAGTTTAAATGTTTCTATTTATTTTGTCCTCTCTCTAACATTGGATAGGCTAATCAAAACATTCTCATCTTGAGCAGAAAAGAAAGATAACAGTTTCAAAGTTTAAATTCCAACCTAGCCATCTAACAACTATATATATATATATATAGAGGATATAGCGCTGAAATATATTTACCATAAACGACCCTGAGCGCTTGTTATGTGATCTGCTCCGCTGTTTTGATGCGCTGCTCACTGAAAATGGTGGATGGATGCAGGGGTGCGGATGCACTTATAGAAGTATTTAAGGATAAAAGACTCGAGTTGCTTTTAAAATATTCACAAGTCCTTTTCCTCGAGTCGAGTAAAGTCTGGGGTCATTTCAAGTCAAGTCTTAAGGCTATAAAAATGCGACTCGATCTCTGTCTTGTGGTGCATCAGACACATTTTGTTTGCATTTATTTTTGTCTTATATTAAGTATCCTGATATACATAATGTTATGCATAAACACCATTTTAAAGGAATAATAAAATGTTCACTGTATGAGGAATCATTTTTGTGATTATTTATATAACATTATTATTACATATGTTATATAAAGCTTGAAGCATCAGAATCGGCATCGGTATCGGCCGATCACCATGACAAGAAATCGGTACTTGGTATCGGCTGCAAAAATCCTGATCGGAGCATCCCTAGTTAAAACGTTTCCATTTACACTTGGCCACATAGTCGCAAAACTGATATAAATCCAATCTTCAATTCTCGCGCTATATTTAAATTTAACGAAGTTCACATCAACAAAATCAAAAGATAAGCACTGCATTTTATTAATCAGCTCATTTCGAGATCAAAGACCGCAATAGGAGAGCGTGCGGCATCAGCTCTGGAAAGATATGTTTGTCTTACTACTTTTAATGAAGATGATTGTGTTGACTGTCTGCTTCTTACTTTCAGTCTCATTCGCGGTGGTTTGCACGTCTGCTTGCTGAAGAGATACTTAGCTACTCGTCCGCGGCGATTCGTGTTGCATATTAGCACAGTCATATCTGACTATAATGTCATATAGCCTATAACACGGTCTCACACGTTTATCATTTTTTACATTTTGGGAGGAGAAAAATTTATATATGTGGTTTCAACAACCGGATGCATTTACACATGTCCAGTTTCGTCTGGAATGCGGCCCAGACCTCCTCCTGAAGTGGTTTGAGCGATCGGATTTATATTACAAAATGCATGAAGTGACCAGGTGTAACGGCACCTATATATTTTTTCATGTTATTTTTCATTAAAATTAAGCTGTCTAGTAGATTGTGTTTAACACACAAAAGAGTGACACAGAAGTATAGAAATTCTACATTGATAAAAAAAAAAAAAAGAAGAATCGGACCGGATCAGAATTGGCCGATACTCAGAATTTTCTGAATCGAATCGGATCTGAAAAAATGGTATCGTTGTATCCCTAATTACATTTTCAATGTAGCTTGATGCTAATTGTACATCTAATTATTTCAGATGTATTCTTGTAAGCATTATGGATATTTTGTGTTTCTGATGAAGAAACAAGTTATTTATCTTAATTTAATGCTGTGTATTGAGCAGCGGACAATGTAAACCACACGAGATGCATACGCTACATGAAGAAAAAATGCATTGTTGGTCGGCGCCACCTAGCGTGCAGGCGTGAATTAGTAGAAGGCGAACATTCGTTTCACGCTTCGTGTGAAAGCAACATTCGTGGGCGATTCGCCTCGCTTTTTCACATCGTGCTCAGTGTGGAAAGGCCTTAAGAGTGCCATAGATTTCACATGGCAACAGAGCTTAAACAACACTACAATGTTTGGGGTAAGCCTTCCACAGGTGAGTATTATTTATTTTGTGAGACATGATTAGATGTCATGTGTAAGTGTGTTCACATCATGTCATAATTATGAGATTCCAACTCTTATTTAAAAAAACTTGTAAACTTGAGTTAAACTTGAGCTACAACTTGTACCATGTGACCACTGTACCACCTGACTGCCACCGATTCATTTTGGCATTATGTTTAGCCGTTGATGGTGAACAGCATGTCTCCACCTCATGGTTTTACATTCACTATAATTTTTTATGCTTGGGCAATGTTTCCAAAAAAGCTCAAAAAGTGCTTTTGTAAACCAAGTGTAGAGTAAAAATAAACAGTAATATCTAAATCATTCAGTCCTGAAGATTTCATAGCATTTAACTTGAATGTCCAAAAAGGTTCTTTGATTTAAGTTTTTGTTCTCTATTCCCTTTGCTGATTGAGGGTATTTACAGTGCTGTGTAGTAACTGATTACATGTAATCTGGATTACTTAATCAGATTCCAGATATTAAATACTTGTAATTAATTTTGTTTATAAAATGCTCATTATCAGATTACAGGTGCTTTTTATAGTTTACATGATTAGGCTACATATTCACAGAGTGGCAGTAAATTATTCATAGTTTGATGCACCCCAATTCATCTTTTTTCTAAAAAAAATTATTCTCAAGTGTTTAATTTGTCATTTTTTACAAGTTTATTGATTTTCATCAACTTTATTGATTTTCATCAACAAACCCTCTGTAGTTCAATCACAAACCCCAGTTTGGGAAATCCTGGCATACTGTAATGTTTAATGTACTTCATGGTCTTAATAAAAAAGAATAGAAATGGGCTTAGGTCAAAAGTAATCTAAACATAATCAAAGTAGTTAGAATACATTACCTAATGTGTAATCCAGTAGATTACTTTACAAACTACAACTTCTCTAGTGTAATTTGTAATCGACTACAATTTGCTAGTAATTCACTATCCAGCATTGAGTACTTACATGGTCAATACTTTGTATTTTGAGAGTAAATGGTTTACTGTCGTGCATTATTTTGACTTATGTTTAGCCATACGATATTATTCATTACCCATCCTAATGGCATATGTTCTGCCAAAAGACCCCACAGTCATCATGTTGTTTTATCAGTTCACTCTTTTAAATGATAAATGTTACACTTGTGGTCCTTTAATGAGTTAATTGGACCAAAAAAAGAGTGGCCTAATTTTCTTTGCATTGTGGCTGTATTATCTTTCAGTATCTTGTTTATTTACAATCCTGTAAGATTTATCATAAAAATAATATTTAAACCACAACTGAATATTTTATACCCATTTAAACAGTCAGGCTTGTGAAGATCTTTAAGATTACAGTAAGTGGAAAAATTATCATCAAGAAAACCCAGGTTAGGTTGTCCAGAACCCTCAGAACAAGAACTTTAATCTGTTGTATTTGGCAGAACGTGAAATGTTACAGGTCATTTCAACTTGATAAAACCTCCAAAGCAGACAAAATCTGTTTATTGAACCTTCTATCCAGTCGTTTGGCAGGGATTGTGCTTGTTGCTCTGCAGGTGCTGCCAGTACTGGATGATCTCATTGGGTTGAAACCAATGAGAGGTGATCAGGTTGCTGTACCTACAGCTAGAGTAGGGCACTCGCCAGTGATTGAACAGCTGTTCATTTGGTGGTGACGATGGCTCAATCTTCAGTTTAGCTAGACACATACCCACATAAACATCTTCTAAATGCAGTCTGGGTATAGTCAGAGATGCCACGTATATCCTTCGGGCCACATCGCCTGAGAAGACGTATCCAGTCCCAGAACAAAAGGTGGGGTATCGCCTACCAGGGTACACTTCTGGGGGCATGTACCATTTACTCTCTTTGTTTCGGTTTGGGGAGAAGTCTGACATGAGAAGTCCTGTGAAATACTTCTGTGTTAGTTGCCCTTTGGGCTTTAGGAGTTTTTCTATGAGGTATTCGGTGTTGACGAACATGTCACTGTCTGTCTTCATGACATATTTGGCCTCGGGACAGTACTTTGTGATCCAGTACATCCCCATCAGCGTTTTCAGGGTAAGGTTGTTGTAAGTATCCCTGTAATCTTGCTGAATGATGTCATGATACCGATGACTTTCTTCCTCTATTGTGTGCTGCAGTTTGCTGCCATTTCTTTGGGTGTTTTCATTTACACCTATGAAAAAAAGGCGGATGAAGCCCAAACCCCCAGCCACGCTTTCATTAGCCCACGTTTTCCTGATGGCGTCCCTGGCGTCTGTTTTCTTGGGCTCAACCGCAAGCAAAAGCACTAAAAAAGGAGCTCTCAGCAGACATGCGTTCGGCTCGTTGTGGATGTACTCGTAAGGCTCCTCTTTAAGTATCCTCGCCACTCTCAGCTCTTCGCTCGAACTGATGTTTGAAAGCAAGGAGCTTTCCAACCCCTGCTGCAAACTTTCATCCAAAGCTGAGATGACATTTTCATTTGAATTTAGTGGTGAAGAGGACTCTTCAAGCTCCCTCAACTTGGTTGGATTCATCATGGTGAAGTTGGATAAGGTTTTCATGGTTTGGAGTTTGTGAGCAGCAATCTTCTCCTGGGTGATTTGACTAGGCCATTGACCCTGAATAACGAGACCTCCCGCAAACACAAGCACAATGAGGAAAAGGGCCACACTGCAGTATCTGTGCCTCCGCTTCCATCGCATGATCTCTTTGGGTTCGTTAGATTTGTCAAACCTCCCAGAGTAAACAGTGAGTCCAGATATGTGGAAACCTGCAAATAAAAAAGGGACATTTTTTTACTTATTGCTACTGAAGAAAATGAGCTGTATTTTAATTTGTATATAATGGATTTAATATTTATGCATATTTCCATTTGCATATTTGTACATGGATCTCGGTGTGCTACATTCTTCTTGGTAGCTGAAAGTATGGCTAGGTTGAATGACGGTAAACACTGCAGGGCTCGCAAAATTTTGAAATCCCTGATAGCCCTAAGGGCAGGAACTCTTTAGGTTTTTGTTGGCCGAGATGAATTTAACTAGCCTGAATAATAAAAAAATAGACATCTATAATCCTAACCAGCTGCAACCACGACACCCAAAGTTTGTATTTTAGAAATGGCTTCCATTTCTGCGACGTCGCGGCTGGAACAAAAACATACAAACTATGACCGTTATAATCTCAGATATTGAATATTTGCTTTATTCAATGTTAAAAGTGTCTAATGTGAGTTTGAATGTTATATTGCGTGATGTTTATAGCCATATTGAAAGATGGATAAATAGATAGATAGAAGAACAATAGATAGTTTACCTCAGATCTTGAAAATAAATGAAAGCAAACATGTTAAAACTGTGAACTCAATGGGAACCAACAAGTGTTTTCCATGACAAAGATGGTATCAGTCACTCAGTATGTAGTTTTAACAATGATAAAAAGATTTAATATTTCTTAATTAGATTATAAACTTTACCCATTTCGTTGGGAGTGCAGTGTGCTTCTCGCTTCTGAATGACTGTGGTATTTGAGTGATCCTCATGTCGCGGTGTCGTGTAGTGTCTGGTATGGACAGCCACATTGCTTGTCACTGGAATTTTGTTGCATTACGTCTAGGGATGTGCGATTTAGGGAAAATATCTAATTGCGATTTTATTTTATTTATTTTACAGATTGCGATTTGATTGGCTTTTTTCTTTCTTTTGCAAAGTCAAGCTTCAGCTCAATATTGTCAATAATGTGCAGCACAGTATGAGTATCGTTACCCTGCTAAAAAAACAATAGAAACCATCACAGAAATTCTTATATTTTCCATAAAAACCATTACAAAATTCCTTTTTGTTTTGGGCATTATTCCAATAGGAATTACTGTTGTTCTATTGGTTGCCATCTGCTAGATTACATCCCACCAATAGAATGCATCAAATACCAGTAGACACCATTATAGTTTACATTAAAACCAATACAATTCCCATAATAACCCTTAAATCCATTAAATTTTCTATTGTGTTTTGGGAGGGGTTCTACAGTAATTTTACAGAATTACTGAATTTCACAGGAAAGATTTGTTTTTCTATAAGTAAAGAACTGTATTTCTTTGGCCAATTATTCAAGTATTACATGTTACACGGGCTGATTTATTCATTTTTAAGTATTTGGGATTTTAAGAACAAGTGGGAAATGTGCTGAATGTTTCATTTCATCCAAGTGAAATTGGCAAGCAGTTAGACTTAATTTACATTCGTTTTAAACGCGGAGCCAGGCGCGAGTTGACACAGGTTGCGCGCGTGCGTCAGGCCTCGTCCATATTGCCAGATGCGCTCGTGAGAGACTTGCGGAGCAGAACCGGGTGCGAGACCGTGAGTATAAAAGAGCATTACGAGACAGGCTGCGTGTAAACGGCTCGTCCGTGAGATGCGGGAGACGCGCAGTGTGGGGCAGAGCGGAGCGAGTATGAGAAGCATTCAGAGACACGGGCTGTGTGTGCGGTCTTCTGAATTAGTGAACATGCATTATAAACTTATTTCAAATGAATCTGTTGGGGAGATAAAATGTGTAAGATAACGTTCATGTAGCCTACTAATAAAAACATCTAAAAATGTATCTTTTATTCTCCAGTACTGAAAGCAGAACCGATAAGGGAGCTCTTGATATGCGTTGTGACGCAGCTCTTGCACATTACCTTTTTTGTTCATTGTCTGTCATCTCGAAGCTGAAGTTACATACGTTTTTCTTTAGTTTTAATTTGCCTAACTTTCGATCGGACCCTTTTTAAATGGTGGGCGTTTACGTAGTTGGCTAGAGCAGTGCTGATCGGGGAGAACGGAGGTGCGCTCACTCTATTGGTTAGTAAGACTGTCACTCAAGGCTGGCAGCAGACATGTTTTAAAGTCTCTGAGGTCCAAGTCAAGTCTTTGAGGTCAAGTCTAAGTCAAGTCTCAAGTCTTTGAGGTGGAGTCCAAGTCACATCTCAAGTCTTTGTTCTATTTATTAGCAACAGTTCTTTCAGCTAGTTAGAAATACTGATTTCACGATATGATTTTCTCAACAACAAAAAAAAAAAAACTTGAACAAATTTAAGACAAATTAGAAATGAAAAGGTGTCTATTTATTAATTGTCAGATAAAATGCAGCACATTTCTTTTATTAAAAATAATTAATTTCTTTTACCCCAATTAATCAAATGAATTACTCAAATGAAATAAATCTCATATAAACAAACTAAGGCTTTGTCTGTGCTCTTTTTCAATTTAAAATTAGAGGCAACCACTGTGTTTGAAACACAACACAATCCAAACAAAGAGGCTGCATACAGGTACATCTCATGTAATCATCTCATGTACACCCCATTATTGTGGTTTCAAAGAACAAGAGATACCCAGAATTTATACTGTATGGATGGTTATTTATTGAAACTCAAATGTAAATATTTTGAGATACTGATTTTTGACTTTCATTAGCTGTAAGCTCTAATCATCAAACTTTCACCATATTCTAATTTTCTGAGATGTACCTGTACATCCAGCATGAGCAGTTTTTAATCTAAAATGGATTGTATAAGTTTGAAGCAAAAACAAAATGGTCTGACTTTAGTTTTGTGAAACTATTCTACATAAAACATCTGTACGAAACAAAACCGCACAGGCTGTATTAATGCAGATTCACTCTCTGCCAGCGGGTGGCGCTTGAACATCAATTAAACATCGTTTCCTTGGTTGCCGCTGTAAACAAAGCAGAGCTGCGGTTATGAACACTAATGTGCATTATACGGAGGCAAGATGAAAAGAAAATACCATCTAAACTTTTAAGACAGCCAGTTTCCCTCAGAGATACATTCATATAAACTCCTATACCAAATGACTTGCGTTTTTTACGAGTCTCACGAGTCAAAGTCAAGTCTCGAGTCAGCTGTTCACGAGTCCAAGTCAAGTCCCAAGTCTTTATTTATGCGACTTAAGTGCGACTCGAGTCCAAGTCGCAGACTCGAGTTTCCATCTCTGGCTGGCAGTCATGCATATGCTCTGGAACAGAGTAATATCGCGTCCACATCGCATGCTTTGCGATTAGCAAATCACGATTCGATTTAGATTAATCGCACAGCCCTAATTACGTCTGATTAGGACAAGGTTTTGGCTGGTTTACGAAAATGCTCCGCTGTCCGTCACGGATCATGGAAAGTAAAATTTAAATCTGTCACGGGGTGTTTGAATTTATTTACGCACATTAAAAAATATTTATTAAAAGCTTTGTTCTTTTCACATTTTTATTTACGCATTATTATAATAGGCTGTAATTAACTTTTTGGGAGAAAACTGGCAGTTCTATGTGAAATCAGACATTGAGCACTTGTGTGCTATGCACACTTTTAAATCGATGCATCACATCGTTAATTTATGCCGATGCACTAATGCCAAGTAAAGAAAGAACAGTAGTATGCCATCTATTTGAATTAGTTATATCCAGCTGGTCTCTTGCGTGTATTCATTATCCAGCGAACGGGCATATTTAAAGCTATTAATGTGAGAAAGCCAATTGATATGTTCATGCAGCTGACAGAAACATAAACAAATCAGAAACTCATTCGAAACTCACTCATTTCAGTTTCACTTAACTTTTTTTATTGTAACTGTAATACTTATTGTATTTTGATTAGATAATCAAGTTTTCCAAAATAGAAGCATAAAGTGTGAGATTATATACATATCTAATTTCAGTGTTAATGCCTGGCCATCTTTAAATTACTGTTTTTTTTTTTTTTTTTTTTTTTTTTTTTTTTTTTTAAATGGTAACACTTTACACTTTAAGTCGATTTGGATAAAAGCATCTGCTAAATGCATAAATGTAAAATGTAATGGTATCATGGCGATGCTTTTCTTACATTTCTGGACCTTGACAGTGTAATTTACTTGGCAGTCAATGGGACAGTCACAAGCCTCCCGGTTTTCATCCAAAATATCTTAAATTGTGTTCTGAAGACGAACAAAGCTTTTACGGGTTCGGAACGACATGGGGGTAAGTAATAAATGACAATTTTCATTTTGGGGTGGAGTATCCCTTTAATTCGAATCGCGATATGAACTAGTGTATGTGAATATTAAAACGCAAAAAGACAGTTTATATATGAATCCCGCATGTTCCGTTAGCGTCGGTATGTATGAATGACGGAGACGCGGTTTTGTTTGCTACACAAATACTGAAGCACACTTGAACTCGCGGTGATTTTCGGCCTCTGCATCTCACTACATGAACACATGAACTTACAGGCTTGTAAGACTCACTTCATGAGAATTTGTTTAATTTGAGAAAACTAGCATCATATCATACTGTATACACAGAAACTTCACGGCAACCTGTCAAAATAAGTGCGGTTTAACATGCAAGAGAAATATATTAATCTTGTATCACTTTTGTACAGTATAATGTACGTCTTTATATATTCCATTTACTGTCAAATTTAAATAACAATTAAATGATAAAAATAATTACAACTACATTAACCACTTAATTATAGAAAAAATACAATTATTAACTTTTTTTTAAAGGAATATTCACAATTTTTCTACCATGTATTAATTTTAACAGTAAACCTCTGTTTGTTTGCCAAAAAAAAAGGGTTTTATTTTCATTTGATTTAAAAATAAATGTTTCATGACTTCATTTGATTATCAGAAAAAAATAAAAGAATTTCTGGAATAAAAAAAATTGTAGGGCCCTATTGTTCAAAATGTTGAAATTGAGTTTTGGACTTATTTTTTCACTGAAATGTTTTTGTTGTTACATGGAGAGTAAAGTACCGAATTTCAGGTACCGATACCGGTACCGTAGCGGTTCAAATGTGAACTGTACCCAACCCTAGTGATGGAGTAACTCATTACAATCATTGGACAGGTTGAATATTTTTTCTTTTTTCCCCCCACGGTAGTTACTGCGTCATCAGAGAATTGCAGTAAAAAAATACAGGTCGAGCTACAGATAGCCGACCAGCCTTCTAACTAGTTTAAAAAAATTTTTTTTTACTTGCCTGACCGGATAAATAGACTGATTAAATCTTAAGTGACAAAAAATAACAAGTGAAGCATCAAAACGTGAGATTGATTTTTCTGATTTTATTACATTCAACGTAAACCGAGATTGTTAATGGATAGTGTATTTCTGGTATCAAGGTCGCGCTGCCGGTCTCTTTGTGAGAGACTTCAAAACAAATGAGCGTAACAGCACACATAAAGAAACTCAGACGAAACACACTGAGGTAAGAATTCAAAATGTGTAGTTTATTTATAACATGATATAGTTAAGTAACATACAATTATAAGGAAGCTATTTTGCTGAATATTATCACGATTGCAAAGGTCACATTGATTTTAGTTTAGTCAAATACTTACTAAGTTACTTACATTTTAGACACAATATTTTTGTTCTATTTCACCAAAGAAAATGGTTCCAAACAAAGATCATAGCAGAAGTATTGCACATTCTCCAAGCAACACGGTGTTTTGTTACTGAATGATTCGGCGTTTTGAACAAATTGGTTGAATGAATGACTCAATGACTCACTCATTAAGTGACTTACCGCCACCTACTGGTGGTTCAGTATGTTTAAAAGTATGCAACCCCCCCCCCCCCCCCCCCAGCATTTCTTATTTGTATATCTCGTAACAATATTTATTGCAGTTGTAATATTGCAGTGTAAATTATTTAATTTGACTAATAAAGGTAAATATAAAAAATATGCAGACTTGAGTATGTAAAAGCTGATCGAACAAATAAATTCAGAATAAATTGCGTACACCACCAAAAATCTGTGATGTGGTGCTTTTGTGGGGATATTTTGTATGGAATATTGTCTGCTGATATGAAAAGTCCGCTGTATATCGTAATAATAAATAGCATTTATGACAGCGATATGTTTTGTTTTCTCTTTACATTTAACACATTAAATATTACATATATTTATGTAATATAATGTGTATTTCCATCACAGGTTTAGGTCTTAAATTTCATATAAGGTGGTATTGAAAGTCTTAAAAGGTCTTAAATTTAACTTGTTCATATCTGTGAAAACCCTGTATGAAAAACAACTGTGTGTGTCGTATGGATCACTTTTATGGCACCTAAATTAAATTTAATTGGTGCAAAAATTATTTACTTTTTGTTTGTCATTTTGATGCTTGAAAGGCCAAGTCTTTCACATATTAAAATAAATTTTTGTAAGAAATTCTGAGAAATCACCTTTTCTGTTTTAGGTAATTTCGGAATGACATGAGTGTAAGTAAATTACAGAATTTTTATTTTTGGGTGAAATATTCCTTTAATCTTAATCGGTGATACCCAATAGAGAGAGGTTTTGTTCGGCAAGAAAACTGTCCAGGAGCTTCTTTTTAATATCAGTAACTTTTAGGGGTGCAACGGATCGTAGATGATCCGTGATCCGTACGGACCAGTCCCCACGGTTCGGCACGCATGTGATTCGCGGATTAACTGATAAGTTTAACCACCATAGAGTGAAAGTTTATCATTTGCACGTGCTCCGTTTTCTGCGCTCAGCCGCTGCCGCACACACTGAAGCGCGCACGCAGAGAGAGAGCGTGATTTAGATACCGCGTTTCAGACAACGCCTCAACGGATGATACATACATACACACACACACAAAGTTATGTTAAAATACCCGTTTTGGCAAGTATTCTGGTAAACACAGTCAGTTATGTCTTAAGTTAATGTATACAGCCGAGAAAGAAACCGGATGTGTGTCAGTATTTGGTCCGTGCATTTAGTCTTAAAGAGACAGCAGCCTATAATACCTGCTTCTGTCTGCTAATCATCTGTATTTAACTTATGCATTATTGTGTTTTACACTTAATTTTTACATTTCTGCACCTGAATACTACTGTTACTGTCTTTATTTATAATTTTATGTTGTAGGCTGGAAATCTATCTATTGGTTGAAAATCTAATTAATTTGTGTAATTGTTCTTGGTTTATTACTGACTTTAGTAGTAAAGCTAGTAGTTTGCACAACTTTTTTTTTTGCTGATCTGAAAAATGATCCGATCCGTGACTCAAAATCCGTAGTATGATCCGAACCGTGAGTTTTGTGATCCGTTGCACCACTGGTAACTTTCCATCTGCTAATCAACTCAAAAGCAATCCTTTACTCTTCAATGTTATTTTAAAAAGTAAAAAAAAAATTGTATTATTATTATTATAACAACTATAATGGTCACTTTAATTTGGGGACTAATTCTCACTATTAACTATGTTGCTGACTTGCTGCTTATTAGTTAAAAAGGTAGTTGTTCAGTTTAGGTATGAGGTGGATTAAGGGATCTAAATTATGGTCATGCAGAATAAGGAATTTAATATGTGCTTTATAAGTACTAATAAACAGCCGGACGTAAGTGAATTTCACCATTTATAGGGGGTAGTCTGGATGTCCAGAATGTTTGTGTTTATCTCACCACCCCCGTAAAAATCCCCGGCCTAATTACCTACTGTTTTTTGACAAACACTAAGGTCGTGTGGTCATTTAATTGCCGTCCGAACATCTCTGAGTTTACGAGAAGAAATCAATTCAAAATTCAGTGTTTAAACCCTTTTTGAACACTCCCGAACACCGTAAGGTAACGTTGTACTTCGGTCTAATTTGCGTACATATTTATTTCTGAAATGCTGGAAAGTATTTAAAAGAACAATACTTCATAACTGCTCCACCACAGCAACTGGGAGCAGAAAGAGAAAAGCACGTAAACATTCGAAATGGGTCTTTATTATGGCAGCAGCAGGTATCAATGCAATTTTAAAATATGTATTATAAACGTGTGTGTATATATACTGTGCATAACTATATAGCACGTCTATTTTCCTATTTTTAAACGGGAGATTTAAAAAATCTAATAATAAATAGGATTATATATTATAAAATATGCTTGGAATAATAAGAATATATTTTACACAAGTAATTTTTTAAATACATTTGACACAATAATAAGAATAAATTTGTAAATAAAATTAATTTTATTTACAGCAGACAGCCACGTGAGCAGCACGTTCCCGGGTGCGTACTGTAGGATCACAGAACTCTCTCCTCCACTGTGAATAAATCGCCATATGAATCCATGAGTTTTATCACTGAGATGATATGTAAATTTATTTTTACAGACGTCCATATGAGAAACAATTACCGTCCAAATCTGGCTTATGACTTTCTTTTGTGGCACATGAAAGATACTTCAGAAAAACACCAGAGGCGTTTCTCAAAATGTGTTTTTTGTACTTAAAGTCGAAGTCCTCTTCTAATACCAGCTGTAAACATGGCCAAAGGTGACCGTGTAATTTTTTTCCCTTCTCTGCTATATCTAGATTTAGTGTGCACTACAGCCTTTGTGTTGACACTAGCTAGTTGTAAGTACACCCGAAGAGACTGAAATGCAGTTTCGTGTAAATTCTTGTTTGCATCCAGATCATCAAAAAAGAAAAAAAGCACACAGGTTGACGTTCGTTTGGCTAGCTGCTCTGAAACCAGGATTGCTGGGAAGAATGAATCGTGTCAGCACAGCTTCGGATAGAAATGTGCAGATGTCTGGTTTGACATACCTTTCTCTTGGACTGAATGAGACGCTGGCAGTTCGTCAGTCCTGTTGCAGATAGATGCTGTGTGCTCTGCCATTGTACCTTTTTATAGCTCCTGCCATTCTAGTCTGTTCCTCCTCCTATGGTTTGCCACTCCTTTGCTTCTCATCTCTTTGACTTACAGAATCTGCATTTCCTGTAGATTTCACAGAGGATTTTTCTCTCCCAGTTTGGCTATGGCTTCAGGCATTTCCCCATTCACAATTCGAATGCCTCAGACCGTTACCAGCCTCTCTTTAATAAAACGCTAACTGAGACGTGATGCGATGCAGAGCTAGACAAGGTGGCCCACTCCTATTCCTCAAAGACTTTCATTCTTCTTGCATGTACAGTGATTCTGTGCAGCTTCCTCCTTTTGTGCTGTGCTGCTCTGCTGTTCTGATCATTAGAGGGAAAAAAAGAAGCTGCTGGGGGAAGGGAGGTGAAAATGTGAGCGCACTGCTCTGCCGACATCTTCAAACACACCCCCCCCTCCATCCATGTGACCCGCTTGAGCGAGTGCCCTCCCTCCTGACAGTTAAAGACACCCACTGAACACACGCTGCTGACACACTTCCAGCAAGACTTATGATCATTAACGATTCCTGGTAATTTTAAACGGGTTTATTTTGCCAAACTTTTTTTTTTTTTTTTTGGCAGCCAGTCGTGCAGGAATGAGTGTACTTTACGTTCACGCTAGGGCTGTCAAAATGGCTGAAAAACTAAATTCGAATTTTGTACCTAAATATTATCAAAATTCGAATTATATTCGAATTTAAAAGGCATAATTTCAGTTAGAGGTAAAAAAGCTTTTGGCTTCTCCCCTGAGGCCACAAGAGGGCGCATCGAGCTAAATATGACTAATTCACGGTTATTCAAAGCATAAAATAACACTACTATCATCATTAAAATACTGTTTAACCATATATAATTATTAATTAAATTGCTTAAACAATTAGAAACAAAAAAGCATGTATATACACCGTTTAATACAAAGCACGGAAAACCAATCACAAAGAATAACATTACTTTTTTCATTTAAAAACACGAGATGCAGTGGAATGGGGAGAGACCCGTCCCGCCATAAAGTTTTGAGATGTTTTTTCAAGGTTAAACTTAAAATAATTTTAAATTGCTTTCTAAATATCTGACTCACTTTTGTGAGACGCGTGTGCAACGGTGATAGATGTCCCTCTAGAAAATGTGATAAATTTGCATTCTGTGTGAACGGCTTGGTTTCAGTTTTGACGTAAACAACAACATCTCCGCATTGATGTTCTCTCTTTCCGCAGTATTTTGAATGAACAACGTATCCAGTGGGTTCAACTGGATAAGTTTAAAAAAAAAAGCATGAAAATGCAATGACACCTACCTACATCTTCATCGCATCTCGTGCGCCACTGATAAGGCTGCCTGACGCACACCTAAAAATCAAATGCAATGTTTTGCATTCGAATGTGGATTTTTTTTTTTTTTTTTTTTTTTTTTTACAGCCCTAGTTCACGCAATATTTGCCTTCTTACTTTCAAACATCTCTTGCATGCAAAGTTTTTAATTCCCATCAGTAAATGGGAAGTTGAAGAAAGTTTAGTGGGATTGCTTTTAATTGTAACATTTAAATGCATTCCTGGGTCAAAAATCACACTTTAGTTTAGGGACCAATTCTCACTATTAACTAGTTACTTATTAGCATGCATGTTACTAGCATATTGGTTGTTTATTAGTACTTTATAAAGTGCACATTATCCTTATTCTGTATAACCATATTTTAGATCCCTTAATCCTACACCATACCCAAACTTAACAACTAACTTACTATTAATAAGCAGCGAATTAGGAATGAGATTGTGACCAAAATTACATTAGATAAGTATTATTTGTTTAATTGTTTTGTTTATGAAAGCAAGTTATTGCATAATACTTTGCAGTAAGGTTCAGTTTGATAACCTTTGGGAGTTTCTGCATTTAATAATTCTATCGATGTCATGAACTAACAATGAACAACCGTTTTTTTACAGGCTTGCTTGCTTAATTAATGGGAAGTTCACCGCTAGGTGTGCAACGTGGGTGAGGCACATTATGGCCAGGGTGCCACTGGTCCATCCGGTTCTCTTCGTGTACACTGCCAATAGAATTGAATTGCCATAGAATTAAATAATAATAATTAATAAAAAGCTTACTCGCCAGATTTTTGACATGCACATTTGAGCACACGCATATACACTACATAAGCAAAACATTTTGCTCTGATTTACTCCAAACCAAGAGTTGTATTGTTTTAAATTGTGTATTATTATTATTATTATTATTATTATTATGGAAATTAATATTAGACATATTAAACAGAACTTAAGGCAGAACTTCAGAAAAAAAAATGCTTAGCTCTGACAGGCTGTTGGGCTCATGAATATTAATCATGTTGTCCGTGTTCACTCAACTGCTTTGCTGAAATCAAAATGTGGTCTGTGATAAGTGGGCAACAGCAAATATGACTGCTGCTTGTTCATTAGTTTGGTACAGTGCCAAAGGAATCAGTCATCAATGCTTCTGCTTTGACTTGAAGGCACAGATATATTTAGGCTGAAATAATGAATAACTGCAAATGAATTCAATCAAACAAAGAGTGCCATTTACATGTAGCTTACATCTCAGCAACTAATCCAGAATGTCAGGAAGAGTTGTCTTTAATGAGCCGAAAACAGCATGTCACACCTCTGTTCATCTATTTGCACTGACTACCAATAGCTGCTCGTGTAAAATTCAAAGCATTGATGTTTGCCTAAAAAAAACAACCTTTTTTTTTTTTTTTTTTGGCCTAAATTCACTACTTCAGACTAGGGCTGTGCGATATGGACAAAAAAAGAAATCACGATTTCTTTGATCAATTTTGCGATTTCGATTTTAATCACGATTTTGACTTACACAGACATGCTTTACAGTCATAAATGCATTCAGTGTGAATTTGAAATGTATTTCCAAAAGAAAACCAATTAGAGCTTTATCAAAAAGCTGTAAAGTCTCTAGAACAGACATAAGGCAAATAAAAAAAAATAAATCCCCCAGGGGGTTTTTTTTTTTTTTTTTGCCATGCATTGGTCATAGATCTCTTTGTAGCACTGCCTCGGGTGTTGAAATAGATTTGTTGCGCCAGGTTCATACTCCGTCTGCAGTGCGTAACTGCGTATACAGTATGTGTATGCGGTGAAGAAGCAGCACGGACTCATTTTGCTTTCGCACAGGATGCGTTTGCAGTCCACTCCTGATCTGCGGCGGTTTACCACAAACACAACATTTATCCATTATTTTGATTTCAAATCCAAATGTTGTTACTGCAAATGCTTTTTCAGCATTGTGATTCTCTATCAAAGTACAGTAATACAATCTTTCATAGACATTCACATTTAAACTCAATAAATATGAACTCAAACGAGTGCCATATGAATGAATGAATGATGCATTTATATAGCGCTTTGTGTATTGCTGTACACCCAAAGCTCTTTACAATCATTTGCCAAGGCAATCATATTGCCTTGTTTATCTAAAAGTGCACTTTTGCTTGTTTAAAATCTAGCCAAAAAGCCATGTGTTGACTGAAACAGTAGACTTTAATTATATGAATTTATGGTGTACTTACTACATTTCCGTATCAATCCATGTTTATTTTTACCGCGAACAATGCGTTGTCACTCACTTTAATTCAGCGCGTGCAGCAAAGCAAGAATAGACTCCGTGTGGAAACGAACGCTGCATGACTGTTGCAGACGCGTTGCTCCTGGAGCGCTCTGCCGGACTGCAACCGTGTGCAGTGTGAACACTCTGATCCGTTAACATGGGCGCTGAAAAAATACACACCGCATACGCACCACAGACGGAGAATGTGTGAACCTGGCGTTACGTCTTTATGCCCGGTCTGTTCTGTTCTCGCGCTCCATTTAGGCGCGCTGCATTCTGATTGAATCGGATGGCATACTGCGGGAGGTCGGGGGCGCAGGAAGAATCGTGCTATAAAGCGATTTAGAAATCGTGCACGCTCAAATCGTGATTTTATGACGATTTCGATTAATCGCACAGCCCTACTTCAGACCCTCCAGAAGCTTGCATTCTGCAAGTGAACATCGCATTGTGTCATCCCAAAGAGGCACAAATTCACTTTCACTGACATTTCAGGGTTTTACCTGCATTTAATTTTTTTTGGTGGCCGCCAGAACGAATTTTTGTATTTGCTGTATTTGATCGGTTCATGTGATTTATGAGTGTTGTAAATGACTGCTGCGCTTGTGATAGCGTGCATGTTAACGGAGGGAGAGAGAGCAGAGAGCCCTTCCCCACACACTCTCTCTGGGCCTGTTTACACCTGGTTACTTCATGCGTTTTCTCTGGTCGGACAGCTATCCGATCGTGAAAAGACCCGTCCTCCGAATTCGAAACGCTTTCGAGACCAATTTAAATCCAATCGCTCAAACCACTTATGTCTGAGACGCATTACAGACGAAACTGGACAAGTGTAAACACATCTGCTTGTTGGAACCACATATGTACATTTTACTCCTCCCAAAGTGTTTAAAAAAACAAACGTGTGAGCGTGTTATAGGCTATATGACATGTACAGGTACATCTCAATAAATTAGAATGTCGTGGAAAAGTTCATTTATTTCAGTAATTCAACTCAAATTGTGAAACTTGTATTAAATAAATTCAATGCGCACAGACTGAAGTAGTTTAAGTCTTTGGTTCTTTTTAATTGTGATGATTTAGGCTCACATTTAACAAAAACCCACCAATTCACTATCTCAACAAATTGGAATACTTCATAAGAACAATAAAAAAAAAACATTTTTAGTGAATTGTTGGCCTTCTGGAAAGAATGTTAATTTACTGTATATGTACTCAATACTTGGTAGGGGCTCCTTTTGCTTTAATTACTGCCTCAATTCGGCGTGGCATGGAGGTGATCAGTTTGGCACTGCTGAGGTGGTATGGAAGCCCAGGTTTCTTTGACAGTGGCCTTCAGCACATCTGCATTGTTGGGTATGGTGTCTCATCTTCCTCTTGACAATAATCCATAGATTCTCTATGGGGTTCAGGTCAGGCGAGTTTGCTGGCCAATCAAGCACAGTAACACCATGGTCATTGAACCAGCTTTTGGTTCTTTTGGCAGTGTGGGCAGGTGCCTGCTGGAAAATGAAATCAGCATCTCCATAAAGCTTGTCAGAAAAAGGAAGCATGAAGTGCTCTAAAAATTTCCTGGTAGATGGCTGCGTTGACTGTGGACTTCAGAAAACACAGTGGACCAACACCAGCAGATTACATGGCAGCCCAAATCATCACTGACTGTGGAAACTTCACACTGGACTTCAAGCAACATGGATTCTGTGCCTCTCCACTCTTCCTCCAGACTCTGGGACCTTGATTTCCAAATGAAATGCAAAATTTACTTTCATCTGAAAAGAGGACTTTGGACCACTGAGCAACAGTCCAGTTCTTTTTCTCCACAGCCCAGGTAAGATGCTTCTGACGTTGTCTCTGGTTCAGAAGTGGCTTGGTAGCCCTTTTCCTGAAGACGTCGAAGCTCTCCCAAGTGTTTGAATCAGCTTTGCTTGACAGTATTCTCAAGCTTGCGGTCATCCCTGTTGCTTGTGCACCTTTTCCTACCCAAATTCTTCCTTCCAGTCAACTTTGCATTTAATATGCTTTGATACAGCACACTGTAAACAGCCACCCCTTTCAGTAATGACCTTCTGTGACTTACCCTCTTTATGGAGGGTGTCAATGTTCGTCTTCTGGATCATTGCCAAGTCAGCAGTCTTCCCCATTATTGTGGTTTCAAAGAACAAGAGATACCCAGAATTTATAATGTAGGGATGGTCATTTATTGAAACTCAAATGTAAATATTCTAATATTTTGAGAATGATTTTTGACTTTCATTAGCTGTAAGCTCTAATCATCAAAATTAAAACAAAAAACTTTTGAAATGTTTTACATTATATGTAATGATTCTAAAATATATGAAAGTTGAACTTTTTGAAATAAGTTGAACTTTTTCACGACATTCTAATTTATTGAGATTAGGGCTGTAGCTATCGAATATTTTAGTAATAGAGTATTCTATTGAAAATTCCATCAATTAATGGAGTAATCGGATAAGAACAACTTTTTCTTTATTAAAGAGCAATACTAAATATACAAGAGAAAATAAGACCGGTCTCTTAAAATGAACAAGTAATTTGTTTCCTTTTTAGAAAAAATACAAATTTTATTGCTGAAATTGCATATTAATAAATGTGAAAACTAAACCCATTTAGTGCATTTAATTACCATAATACTAGGGGTCGACAGATTATCGGCCTGGCCGATTATCGCCGTCGATATTAAGCATTTTTATGATTATCGGTATCGACCATTTTCAAAATCGGTGTGCCGATAAAATTTAATTTTGAAACGTGCTATTTGGCTCTGATGCAGCTTGTCGGAACTCACCACTCTGTGGACTAGAGCAGTCTCCGCCCACCGCACATCTGATTTGTTGGTAGTCACGAGTCCGACCAATCAGCGTGGAAGACTAAAGGCACTCTCACACCGAAAGCTCTTGCTAACTGGAGCTGCTTGTTTCAGTGATCACGCATCAGATGTCTCTCAAAGGCAGCAGCAGACGTTGCTCAAGTTGCAATAAATCACAATCCACTACACTGAAGTTGCAAAACACCTCAATATTATCTATTTATGGTTTCCGCGATGGGGAAAACGCGGACGGAATCGCGGAATCCAGTCATATGGAATTTACTGTATAATGCGGAGTCACTGAATTTGTCAAATTTTGGATGAATTAATCAAAAGTAGGTCAGTACATTTAAATCGACTCGCGCTATGGACTAGTGTCTGTAAACATTAAGCCGCAAAAAGACTATTTAAATATGAATTCTGCATGTTCTGCGTGTCTCTGTATATGTGAATGGCACAGATGCGTGGTTTTTACCACACACACACACACACGACGCTCGCTGTGTTTTCAGCATCTGCCGTCTCACTAAATGAGGACATAAATGCGTGAACAACATCCCAGAACTGCTCTGAGAGTTACTTCATGAGCATTTGACCGTTTCATTTGAGTAAAACGATCGTCATATCATACATAGGCTACAGAAACTTAAGAGGTCCTCATATGGCAACCCGTCAAAATAAAAGTTCGGTTTATCTACTAATACTACTACAGCAATTATTACTACTTTGTTTAAAAGAATAATCACACAATACGCTATTTCTTCCATGTTTTAATTTTAATAGTAAACCCATTTGTTTGCCAAAAATAGTTCAACTCTCATTTGATTAAAAGATAAATTAAATGTTTTATGCCTTCATTTGCACTGCACTGTAAATTAAAACTAATGGAAATTACTGTCACATAGGCCAAGATTAAGATATAGGCTATTGAACCAAGTGTGCCTATAATAGGCTATTAGTGTTATAGTTTCATTAAAATAGTTGCGGTCTTAACTTCTTTTTTTTTTTTTTTTTTTTTTTTTTTTTTTTCCCGGCCTGTCAGTAACACAGATAACACATGACAGTACGTATGTGTAGCTATGCTATCATCATTCACAGCCTTTTTTTTTTTTTTTTTAATTAATTAATTTAATTTTTATATACCCTTTTATTTAACCACACTATGACAGACAAGACCGGGGGACAGAGAAAACAAGAGAGAGAAAGAGGAAAGAAAAAAAAAAAAAAAAAAAAAAAAAAAAAAGTTGTGGGGAAAGTCAACAGAGAAGGGGGAGAGAGAGAGAAAAAAGGAGAATGGGGGATAGAGAGAGAGAGGAAAAAAAACAAAACAAAAAAAAAAACAGAAAACAACAAAAACAAACAAACAAAAAAAGACAATTTGCTTCGATACCTGCTGACAAAAAGAAAAAACAACAGTAGAAAACAACAGAAGACACAACATCATAGAGACTGCAGCAACAACCAACATCTGTATGAATCACAATAAATTCTAAATGTTAAATGTTATTAGGCAGCACACATAATATTACAAAATAAGTTTTGAAGCAACAGCAGATCAAGACAATGCGTGTCTGTGAGCACCTGTTTTTACACCAATGTGAATGCTTGAGTGTACACCTGTGTGTGTGATCGCGCTTGTGTTCATAAGGTTCCTCCATGTAAATGTTTAATAGTGTGTGTGGGGCACAACAGCCCCATCCCGCAAGGCATGAAGCAGGCATGGAAAAGACCCGGGCCCCAAACATCCGGGGGCCCCCCAGGGCACGAGACCCCCAGGAGAACCACCGCAGGGACAACCGCGGCCTCCACCCAGAAAGGGGCAGAGGAGAGCCCGAAGGTGGGACCTCCGACAGTCACAGTGTAGACGCCCCAGGGTGCCGTGGCGGCAAGGCCGCAGGCTCCACCGGCAGCCGACCACACCAGGGCAGACCGGGCCCTGGGCCCGGAGATCCAAAGGCCCCCCACCCCCCAATCGGGGCCCAGCAAGGCCAGTAGGGCCAGGCCCCGCCAAGCGACCGCCGAGAGCGGGCCGGCGCTCACCCGAGCATCCTGCCCCGGCGCGAGAAACCACCAATGCACCGGTGGCATCCTCCACCGGCAGGGCATAGTGGTGGGGTGGGGGTCGACTGAGATGATGAGTGAGGCGGAGTCTAAGGCCCGACCTGACACATAGACGTAGACGAACAAGCACACATATACACAAGCATACGTTCCCACCCTCATGCACGCAAACGAATATTCACACCCTCACCCCACATGTAGACTCACAGAAATGGACACGGTACCCGCACTCACACTCCCCATATGCACTCTATACTCCTAGATCCAGGCACCACCACCCCCAGAGGGGAAGCCAGCGCCCGATCCCGGAGCTGAACCCCCTTCGCTCCGGCGCGGGGACAGGAAGACCACCCCGGTCCCCGCAGCAGCAGAGAAAACCAACAGCCCAGACCCCGACCGGGCGGCCAGCTCATCCTCACAGCCCCCGGCCCCAGACAGAGAACAGAGAACAGGGGTGTGAGGGAAAAAAAAAAAAAAAAAAAGAGACCCCGTGCTTCACCCCACCCGCTCAAATGTAGTGTTGGTGTGTGTTGTTCTAAGGTGCTTTAAAACAGGGTGCTTTAAAACAGGGGAGGGGCACCCTCCACAAGCTTGTGTCAGCTCGTCCCCTCCCTAGAGCCCTCAATGTCTATGTGCAACTTAAAATTGAGAAGTGGGCACTGGCACCAGAGGGAAGGCTGAATGAACAGACCGCCCTCCGGATGCCATTCAGTGTGCCCACCCCCAAGGCCCTATATGTATGTGTCATGTGACAGTAAGTAATGAGAATGTCTAAGCTGTAATGTGTGATTGAGATGCAGGCAGCCACGAGGAGACAGAGGAGTACCACCTCCCCCGCATCCCAGCGACACACCCGCACCTCAAAACCCTACCTATGTGTTGGTGTGATGGAGCGGGAGAAGTGAAGCCCTAGGGATGGGGAGGAAGGCATCAGAGGGGGCAAAATACCCCCATAGGCACCCCCGTTACCCCAAATCTGCCCAGGGCGGGGGGCCCAGGCCCATCCAGACCAGGGCCCATGGCAGCCCGGGGCGGCCCACCAGACCCCACAGCAGAGGAAAAACTACCCCACCCCATCATTCAGTCAGCTCCCAGACTACAAAAGACAATAAGACACCCAGGTAAAGCCCATTTACCCCGCCTCTATTGGACCCCCCCCCCTGCGGAGGCACCGATGCATCGAAGACCCCCACACCAGAGCCGGGCCCAAGCGCATGCACCAACCCATGCTCCCGGCGGTCTTAACTTCTACAATGGAGCTATGAAGACAATTAAATTATTTACACTTATTATATACATTGTGCTTTTTAAGTTGATCAATTGATGTGCATTGGATGATGAATTGAATGGTCACCTTGTAGGTTATGATTTAATCATCAGAAAATAATTAATGAAGAATTATGAGAGGTTATGCTATTACACATACATTTCCAACATGTAAATTTGTGAAGCCAAATACTTACATTTCCCCAAGCTGTTTAGCTGTAGGACAGTATTCATAGGCTTAATCATGAATCATACAGTGGCCTAGGGCTGCACGATATATTCCATGCGATAGTCATGTGCTGACCATGTGATAGTCAGTAAAGCCGGTTCTGTGATTAGCAGTAAATCTTCATCACCTGCTTTCAGATGGAGCAGCATTTAATACACAGAGCCGTAGTTCACTGACAAGCTACACAATATCACGTTCATTATCAAAGGCAATTCATCTGTGATTATGAATGCGAATTGCGTAGCTTGTCAGTGAACTACGGCTCTGTGTATTAACTTCCGCTCCATCTACTGGGTTGGAAAGCATGTGATGGAGATTTAATACTAATCACAGAACCGGCTTTACTGAAGAGATGCACATGACAATCGCATGCAATATATCGTGCAGCCCTACAGTGGCCCCACATTTAACTCTTTATATTACCCTTATTGAAGATGGATGCATGGAGGAAGACGAGTAAGAAGTGCAACCAACACCAGGGAAGGCAGTTTTTGTCAGAGCCCTTGTTATTTTTAATTTTGACGTTAATTGTCATTTTTTTCACCAGACATATATCGGTTCAAATTATCGGTTATCGGTCTACTTGGTCTGTAATAATCGGCATCGGCCCTGAAAAACGCATATCGGTCGACCCCTACATAATACATTCAAAATGCAAATACAAATATATAAAAATCAATTTCAAATTACTTTAAACGTTAAGGTAAACACGGTACAACCTAAAATTAAGACATAAATCAAAATAATTAAGTAATAAAAAATATATATAATAAAACCTAAACATTGTGCAACTTAACTTTCAGGTTTCAGCCTAACTACAGCTCAGGCATGACACAAGCCTTTACTGTCTTCTTAGAAGGCTTTGTGGCTTTTGAAAGAGGCAAAAATTAGTGGACAGGAATCTAACGTGGAACAAAAACAAGTCCATACGCAACATTTATTAACACATTTTTCAGCAACATGAAATGAAAGTTATTTGGAGAATAAACCCTCTTAAATGTCTCTCTGCATACTGGTGTGTGGGTGTGTGTGTGGTGTGTGTGTGTGTGTGTGTGTGTAATCCTTTAAAGAAGCGTGTGGTTGCAAACACAGTGCTCTGTATTTAGTTGCAGTAAATGGTAGGGATGCACCGAAATGAAAATTCTGGGCCTAAACTAGGGCTGGGCCATATATCGAACGATATGATCATGCACATCTCCTCAGTAAAGCCGGTTCCTTGATTAGCGCTAAATCTCCATCACCTGTTTTCAAATAGAGCGGCAGTTAACACACAGAGCCATAGATCACTGACAAGCTACGCAATATCGAGTTCATTATCGAAGATGAATCGCCTTCGATAATGAACTCGATATTGCGTAGCTTGTCAGTGATCTACGGCTCTGTGTGTTCAAATATGAAATTTAATTATTAATTTGTGCTTAATTATTTATGCATTTAAAATTTTGCAGTGTAAATGCATTTATGGCACATCAGCTTCATCAAACTGTGTGTAAATTTTTACACAGTGGCTCCACAGTGTTCCTGTGGCAAAGTGGTAGAGCATTGCGTTAGCAGCGCAAAAGGTTGTGGGTTCAATTCCCAGGGAACACACATACTGATTAAAAAAATGTATAGCCTGAATGTACTGTAAGTCGCTTTGGATAAAAGCGTCTGATAAATGCATAAATGTAAAATGTAAATACATCTCATGCCACTTCAGATGCTGCTTCTGTTTCCTCAGCAGTCGAAAGATGGAGTTTGTTAATACTAATTTCATTTGAATGTAACAACTCTACAGTTTCTTATGCTAACTGGGATTAATTGAGACAAAGTAAGAATTTGATGAGATGTGAGAGATGACACATTTAATAAGGTTAGGAGGGGAGGGGAGGGGGGGGGGGGGGATTACCATTTATAAACGTAGTGGGAAATGACATCTGTTTTGTTACATACAGCAACTCATTTTAAGTTAACTATTTCTTCCTCTTTCCAGTCACAGAGCACTTCATTTTGAGAGTTGTTTAGGTGAGAGAAAATCTGTAACTTAGTCCAGATTAAGGGAATTGTAATGTTTAATCATTTATTTTATGTAAATATTTTTTGCATTGAAATTTGCATAGATTTTTTTGTATATGCTGTCAATTATAGTTCTTGGAAAGAAAATCGGAATCGACAAAAATCGGCCAAGAAAATTGCAATCGGTGCATCTCTGCTTTTAACACTTGCACTCTCTATTCTATTTCTATTCATTCTACTTGTTTTCTTTTTATTTATAAAAAAAACTTGACACTCTAACTAGCGTTCAAAATATATGTTAACTTATTCTCAGCCTTGAGCTCAATCACTGGTGAGTGAAATCTCACTGTATACTAGCCAGAGACTAATGACTAACAGGGAATTTAGTTGCATATAAAATAGGGATGTAACGATTACCGGTTTGACGATAAATCATGATAAAATTCCCCACGGTTAGTATTACAGTTTCATTTTTGAATTATCATTAAAACCGTATTCGATTATCACGATTTGAACAACTCACGATAAATAAATACTGTCCAGCATAAAGCACAGTTTTCAGTAACAGTCTCACGTGCGCACAGCAGCAGAGTAGATTCGTTTTGAGTGAAAACAGGGCGGAAAAGCTGGGAGGTTTTAAGAGTGCTGAGGGAATTCTGCAAATTAATTTATGAATTATATGAATGTACTGTCTTCAGAAACGATTCTGATTTTGTTTTCATCTTCGCTCCATGTTCATAGAAGTGACTTTGTTCACGGAGGTACGGGAAACAGCTGTATTCAGAAACGATTCAATGGCATTTTGTTTTCATCTTCGCTCCATGTAATACATAGAAGTGTTCTTAATCTTCTTAATCTCAATACTTTTTGCTTTGTTCACGGAGGTTACGGGAAACAGCTTGTATTCAGCTTTTCTACCATAAGCGCCACCCAGTGTCGGTTTAGTTTGAGAGAAAGTGAACAACATTCCATCGATTTACAGAGAAACAACAACGGTGTAATTTAGATATATCCTTTGTTTACGTCTCATTCTTGAGGGAGAGTTATTGTTTGTGTCCTTTGAACAGTGCTCAAAAACAGTTTAAAAAAAACAGCATGATTTTGTAGCAGACAATGTTGAATGAAATCATCCAAAAAAAAAAAAGTCAAAAACGATTATTTGACTGCTCCCTCGCGACGGCGCATGACGCACGCTTGCATGCCCTGCTGCACAATAATTTCTTTATTTTCTTTTGACATATATGTTTGCGTGTTTTGTGGAGAATGTTGATCAGGAAACATCTCTATGGCAAGCATGTAATTATGTGTTCACAGATATCAGTGTGAATACTATATAAAACATTATTTAATTGACAATTGGGCAGCAATAGATGATTTGCATCTGTATGAATATCTCAGCATGTGATTTATTTGAGCAGGAGAGCAGGAGAGCATGAATGTCAGAAATCAGTATGTAATTAAGTTATTTTTTTTATTATTATTGATTATAAATTCTATGCTCAAATAAATCACTGATACGATGTCTAAGATTCTGTTACTGTTTTTAATTATCATTTAATGACTAAATAGTTTGTAGTAGAACTCTTCTTTCAAACGGGGTCTTAGAAAAATGTCTGCAGGAATCTCATTTTTCATGGTATCTTCTTCAGATTTGAAATATAAACTCATGAGACATTGACTTTCAACCCATTTTTTCTGGATTGCTCCAGGACTGATTTCATGTATTTTTATATGAAATAAAAAAATATCAGTTGTACAATTTTTTATCAAGGCACTTAGTGTCTATAATATTTTTGAGCATTATCAACTCTGGATGATGGATAGTGCCAAAGGGTCTTCTTTCCAAAGACACCACAATTGTGTGTGTGGCAACTGAAGTCAGGAACTGTCACCATTTTAAGTTAGTTAGTCATTTTCAGCTGTGTTGTCATTTAAAATCCCAACATCATTGGTCATGTTATTGTTTTAGTGATTATGCAAACAAAAAGTCATTTTATTTGTTTGTTGATTTTTAATTATAAAACTCGGTGAAGTGATTTATGTCAGTACTTTTTGAACATCTCCAGCACATTTTAACAATACCGTGATAATACTGATAATTTTGGTCGCTATAATCGTGATAAGAAATTTTCATACCGTTACATCCCTAATATACATGTGATTTTTACTCATGTGTAGGGTTGGAATTGAAGCTGCAAAAATTTACTAATGTACTGTAAATAAAACTGCAAAATAAACGTGTAATATGCAGGTGGTACCATCACTGATCCGCGCAGATTTGCATTGTGTGAATTTGCTTCACTTTTGAAGAGATATATTTCTTCCATGGTAGCAACAATGTAGTCTTTTGATCTGTGGGTAAACGGTTCCAACAGAATAATAAAAAATGACGAGGAAATTAAACTGAGGCATAAGATTCAGTGTGCCTTTTAATATTCAACACACACCCAAGTATGACTGGGACACTTCAAACACTTATAAGTAGCTTTGAGAGTGCATGTTTGTTCACTAATACGCTCCTTTTCCCAACGATTAGCAGTTTAGCGTCACATTAGTATTGCCTTACTGCAGAGTTAGTGAAGGGAAACAACCACACTTCTTATATACTGTATAGCACCGTCAAGTCCAACTGATTATTGAATCAGTTCATCTTAGATGTGCTCTTTCTCTCATGAATCTTTGCGGAAGTTTGATTCATTGTAGCGAGTCGATTTGTTCTAAACTGTGCATAGTTTGGGAAAGTCCCATTCATTCTGGTGAATCACCTTGTTTGGTGATGAAAGAAATAAGATTTCGCCAATTTAGGTCCCAGTGGCATTCTAGTGTTTTTTTTTTTGTTTGTTGTTTTTAAGTTCATCAGTATGTCTATTCAAGTTGTTGGAGAGAAAGATTTATCAACTTGTTGAATAGGGTGTAGACACATGCCAAAAATAAAGGTAAAATTGATTTACCTTTGTGTCGTCATACCCAGTAGGAACAAGAATTCTCTTGGAAGGATTATAATTCAAGGGAGTAAAATAACCAGGAAGAAACAGATAAGCTTGACCCAGTAATACAAATGCAGATGTGGGAAAATCTCAAAGTCTATCTATAACACAGCTAGGTGTTTCACGCTACTGTGACAAGGAAGACATAAAATTGTATCTTTGGATGAAACTATTGAAAATTGCTTTTCAAGGACTGACTGGCCTGTGAACTAATTGAAATGCATCTGACTCACCATTGCATTTTCTCTTGTTTCTCTCTCTCTTTCTCTGTAGGAAGGTGCATCTGCTAGAAAGGCCCAAACACCAGCTATGCAGCCTGTTCCCAGACCAGGTATGGATGAACTCCTTGAAGATTACAGGAATATTTTGTGCATCGTGATGCAGCTGTAATATTGCAGATGTGGCATATTATTATTCCCTTATATTTGTATGAAGGATTATTATTATATTATTCCTGTAAGCCATAAAAGCAGCAAGACAGAAGTTGGTGGTTTTTTTTTTTGTTTTTTTGGTCAGTCTCTTGAGAACCGTTTGTTCCTGAACAAAAGCTATAGTGTAATTCCGTGTCAAATCAACCAAATTTCTAAACCTTCCCCAGATCAAATGTATGATTTTGCTAATATTATTTCTGAAGAAAGATAAACATGTATAGTGATGCAAGGCAAAATATGAAATGTCATGGATGACTATTTACTGACCAATCCCCTTTTTTGTAGAGGGGGGTCAAAATGGCAATGTCACCTGAGATTCAGAGCCTTTTCTGAAGAAAAAACTATTTTCTCTACAACAGCTTGAATAACAGGAGAGTAAAAATGACTTTAGAAAGATGGCAGTATCATAATGTTACTTTTACACAGTAGGTCTATTAGTCTATAATTTGTTTACTTTATCAATCTTTGTTGCATTATGTGCCATTGGTGACCATTCAAAAATGGGGGAAACGGCACTTTTCAGTTTTTTTTTTCTTTCTCCAAAGTTTGCATGCCTATAGCACAAGAAGTAATAAAGATATCTTAATGCCCTTTTAGATATTGGGTCTTAACAAATTTTCCTTTTGGCATCTTCATTTTTAAGGCCCTATATTGTTTGGTTCATTGGGATCTCAATATGGCTCCAGGCAGTGGTGTAGTGAGGGTATACACAGGTATACGGCATATACCCACTTCTTTATCAGTCGGCATTCCGTTTACCCACTTCTAAATCCCCTCTGAAGCACATCATTCAGTAGTATCCTGCACTAGCCATATCATGACAGTCCAGCATATGAGTAACTAATCCAATCGCATGTGAATAAATGCAAATATTCTCTAAAAACAAAATAGCATGTAATTTACTAGAGGTTCTGACAAAATGTCAGTTGCTGCAGTCTGTTTATATATTTATTTTAATGATTTATTGCAAAATTGCACCTCTTCTGTGGATAGTATTATTTTCATAATGATCCTTACTCAAGCAGCAGAAGTTAAGTGATGTCACTCTTTATGACACAGGTCGTTCATCCTTTGCCGGGCCGTAAAAATAAAATAAAAAATTGGGGGCATAAATTAAGAGTATACCCACTTCTTCAGGCACCACTACACCACTGGCTCCAGGGGTAAATCGTTAAATTGTACACATTTTCAGTGGTCAAAAACCAAATGTGGGTTACTTTGCATAAATATTAGGGGTGTAATGGTACATGTATTTGTACCGAACGTTTTGGTACGGGTCTTTCGGTTCAGTACGTACAGTATGTGTACTGAACGAGTAGTTTTATTTTTTTCTCAGAAAATTCAAATAATAAATGGCGTTTTGACAGTCTTTGTGGCATGACAGATCCCTGAATAAACGCCTTGGAGAGCCGCTTCTGGGACGGTTCAGAAACGTGCTGGTATAAACCCAACACAAGCATTGACTTGAGCGGTCGCGATCAGTTCCACGAGTAAACATGACTGAACATCTCATGCCTCGTGTAATTACTCAATCAGTGTTTGAACCACGGAAAGACATCAACAAAACAGCGTGGAAATAAAATGTCACGTAGCATTTCATTTACCTCAGCAAGTCACCAGTGTCCACAACTCATTAGTCCTCTAGAGAAATGAAGTCTAGAGAGGAGCATTTCACCAAATATTACACCATATACTCATATTTTACTAAACCTGTTAGTCTTAATTATTTAATGTATGTTTAAATTAATCTGTTATGAAGCATGCTTTGACAGCCAGTGTGTAATTGAATATATTTTAACAACTTGCCTAGAAATGTTATTATTTATAAGTTAATTTAAAAACTGCATTGTGCAATTTACATGTTTGCATACAATTTATTTTAAAGTTGAGTGTTGATCATCTATTTAAAAATAAATAGTAATTAAATTTACGTTTGGGTTAAGTTATCAGGCCTAATTGTAACCTTATAATGTAAAAGGGCTCCCTGTAGTTTTAAGCACAAGCTGAGGTAGATTTTTATAACCAAGAAAATGTAAACCATAACTGAATGTATTTAAAGAGAGCAACTTGTTCAGTAAACCACTATTAAAAAAAAAAAAAAAAAAGTTGAGTTTTTCCCCCTGCTGCACCGAAATCATACCGAACCGTGACGTTAAAACTGAGGTACGTACCGAACGTCATATTTGTGTACCGTTACACCCCTTATAAATATGATACGTCCTTTCTTTTAAAGAGGAATGTCTGAAGAATAAACAGTGTTGTTCAGTCCCGTAGATATGGGGATCTCAATGAGGCACCTTTTTCAGATTGTTGAATGTTACCCATTTTGAGTGTTTGAAAGCCAAATGTTGGTCACTTTGTATACAGCTGATACTTATTGTATTTAAAGCAGAATGTCTGAAGAATAAGTCATGCTGAAACTAGAAAGGTATCTTGTTTCCCTCTATCGAAACAATTGTATAGGACATACTGTACCTGTTTAAGTGTCATAACTATTATTTTTTACCAAAATTTGCATGCCTGTAACTCAAGAAGTATTACAGATATCTTAATATGATTTTAGATTCTGGTTCCTAAGAAACTTTATTTTTGGATTCTTCATTTTTAAGGCCCTTAATGGTTGATATTGAGATCCCAGTGCAGTTCCATGTCCAAATTGTTGTATCCTTCCCATTTTTCAGTGGTCAAAAACCAAATGTGGTTTTGTTTATCTAGTCATCACTGCTGACACTGTCAAATATGCAAATAATAACAGTAACCCAGGGTTTAGGAATGTACAGTGTGACACGTCAGATTATGAATGACTAGGATTAATTGTTAACTCTAGGTAAAGTATGAACAGTGTGAAATGTAAAATAAGATTACCCAGGATCCTGGGGTTTAGAATTACCCAGTGCTAATTATTTCAAGTGTGAGGGATCTTAAATATTTGAGATACTATTAATGATTCTGCCAAATATGCCTTTAGCAATAGATGCTACTTGATCCGAGTATGCTTCGCATTATATAACAATGAAAAAGAGAATCTAATAAATCCAGGTGAGGCAAATCTTAGTTTATTGATGTGAATGCAATGTGTGGCAAAAGCCACAACCTTTCCCTAGGAAGCATGGGATTTGTTTCAAACATGTTACAATACTACATGTTTGAATTCTTGGTAGCTTCAGAAGCTGTTAAAATGAGCAAAAACCTTTCTTCCAAATATCCCTGAAACTGATACAAATATAGAATCTTATGTATACACAACTGAGAGAAAGGTATTGTGCCTCGACCATTTCAGTGCATTTTTAGCACTTGGACAGGTATGTTCTATAATTATTGTTTTGATCGAGATACAATATTAATTTCTACATTTATTTATTCTTCAGAGATTGTTCTTTAAATTAAATAAATATCACTATATGCAAATTGACCAACATTTGGTTTATGATATTAGTCATATTTTTGCGAAGTGACCCACGTTTGGTTTTTGACCATTGACAATTTTTACAATTTAACGATTTACTCCTGGAGCCATATTAGAATTTCAATATTTCTGGATCCAACCCATACAGGGCCTTAAAAATAAAGATGCCAAAATAGAAAGTTTGTTAAATATCTAAAAGGGCATTAAGATATCTTTTAATGCTACTTGAGTTACAGGCATGCAAATGTAACATTATGGTGCTGCCAACTTTCTGAAGTCATTTTTACTCCCCTGTAATTTAGCTATGAATCTCAGATGAAAATTGCCATTTTGACCCCCCTCTACAAAATAGTGGATTACTCACTAAATATCCACCCATGACATTTAATATTTTGGGACCTCTGGTTGAGTTGATACGGTATTACCCTAGATGTATTTCAGCTAGCTATGTATTATAATTCAAAATTATTTCTTCTACAACCAACCATAACAGTGGTCCAACAATGATGGACATATAGCTGAAAAGCTTTTATCTTAGTGATCCGTGAGTTTGTTGTTTTAACTGAAACTCACGTAGCATAAAACCTGTTTAAAGAGATTTGACATTAGTGGCACTGGAAATTACACTCTTCACCTTCACCCTCTTCTTGACTACTTCAAGATCAAGAACGTCTAGAAAAATAATCTGAACATTCATCTAATCGCTCATCTAAAGCTCTTGCACACCGACACAAACCAGTTTATGTACCTGCAGTATGATATGTGAGGAATGTTCTATACACACTGACACTCTCTCTTCTTTGATAAACGATCAGTGTTTTCATAGGCTTGCGCTAGCATTGCAAATCACACATTGTCCTGCATCTGCATCATTTTAGACACGTATGAAATGTTAAACACTTTCATCTAAATGACTGCAAGTGTTCATATTAGTAGCATGTGCATTAATTATTTCTAATTTTCTTTTCGAATTATTTCTGAATAAGTGTGTCCTTATTTGGTGTTTGTTTTTGTCTTTTCTTTAGTCTCTCAAGCAAGACCCCCGCCTAACCAAAAGAAAGGTATGTGTTTTCAACAAGCATATTTTTATATTTGGTCTTTTATTAAATTATATGGTTTAATACCAAAATGTAGTGTAAAAAACAAAACAAAAAAACTTGTGGACATGGAGACAGAATTCAGGAAAGCTCTAAAGTAAATATACATCTTTCTCTAAAATATACATTTTGTGTGTGTGTGTGTGTATACAGCGGGTAAAATAAGTATTGAAAACGTCACAATTTTTCTCAGTAAATATATTTCTAAAGGTGCTGTTGACTTGAAATTGTCCCCATATGTCGATAACAACCCAAGTAATCCATACATACAAAGAAAACAAAAGAAATGAGTTCAGAAATTAAGTTGGGTGTAATAAAATGGAATGACAGAAAAAGTACTGAACGCATGAAGAAAGGGAGGAGCAAAAAGGCATGGAAAGCCAAGACACCAGCAGAAATCTATCAGTAATTAGAAATCAATCCTGCCCCTCGTCAGTGGAAATTAATATTAGCTGGTTCAGTCCCAACACCTACAGTACCAGGATTATGAAGATGAAACAAGGGTGGACATTTTAGCAAGACAATGATCCCAAACACAGTCAAGGAAACTCTCGACTGGTTTCAGAGAAAGAAAATAAAGCTGCTAGAATGGCCAGCCAATCACCTGACTTGAATCCAACAGAAAATAAGAACTAAAGATCAGAGTTCATAGAAGAGGCCCACAGAACCTTCAAGATTGTAAGACTGTTTGTGTGGAAGAATGGGCCAAAATCACACCTGAGCAGTGCATGCACTAGTTTCTCCATACAGGAGGCGTCTTGAAGCTGTCATTACCAACAAAGGCTTTTGTACAAAGTATTAAATACAGTTCAGTAAGTAGTTCAATACTTTTTCTCTCTCATTCCATTTTATTACACATAACTTAATAAATGAACTTATTTGTTTAGTTTTGTTTGCATGTATGAATTACTTGGGTTGTTACCATCATCTGGTGAATTTCATGTCAACAGCACCTTTAGAAATGTATTTACTGGGAAAAATGGTGACGTGTTCAATACTTGTTTTACCCGCTCTGTGTGTGTCATACATACATAGACACACACACACAAATATTTAGTTGACTAGATCATCTTGTCGAGTAAAAGCTGTTTTTTTTTTTTTTTTTTTTTTTTTTGTGCGAATACTTTTTAAAAACCTACATTTTAAAGTCTTATTTTTAAAATGCATTTATTATCCAATTCTCAATCTGCTCGATCACTGCAGTTAGCTGGTTTATTTTTTTAACAACAACAAAAAAATGTTTTCCAGGTTCTAGAACTCCCATTATCATCATCCCTGCAGCTACAACATCTTTAATCACAATGCTCAATGCCAAGGATCTCTTACAGGACCTCAAGTAAGTGATGATTAGATGATTCATAGGAAAGTTACGACTAAATTAAATTGGCTGTTAAATTAAGTTAAGATTTTTATCAAACAACAAACGTCCCTCATTCTTATTAGAGTATTACAGATGTTTTAGTAGAACATGAAGTGACAGATCACCATGAAAGATTAACCAACTCAGACCAGTCAAGCCAGTTGTTCTTGGGCACCAGGTTTGGCTAAAAAAGCCATTGGGTCATCTGATCCAGCTGGCTTTATGGGAATATGTTCACTCGTATTCCTCTTCTGTAAAAAAAATCTATTTCCGAACTATTAAGAAATTAGGAAGTTGAATGAGCGAAATAAGCTTGGACTGATAAAATGCTTTTTGCCAAAAATGGTGATTCATGGAAAAAGTGAGATGATAGTCTGTTTGTGAGGGTGATTTCCTGAAGGTGATCTAAAACGGTGGTATGAGCTTGGTTTGGACTTTTATCAATAATGAAAAAATCTAGTGCAGTGTTTCCCAAACTTTTTTCCGCCATGGCACAGTTTTGATATGTAAAAAATCCCACGGCACACCACTAAGCATATATATATATATATATATATATATATATATAACGTGGGACTTTTTACTTATCAAATCTATCTCCAATCCTTCTATTGTTTCAGGCTTATCCATAGTTATTCGAATGCTAGAAAACAGCTGATTTTCCAAGTGAAAACCGCCAAATAACGTTTACACATTCAGAGCGTGGGGAAATGGGAGATTCCTCCGGTCTATACGTCTGCATCAACTGATTTTTTTTTTCATTTTTTTATTCCCAGTGAATAGGAGTTAAAACTCCCTCCCAGATGACAATAATAGACCATGCAAAATACCAAAATAAAACGTAATATCTTTAAAATATTGCCAAGTAACGTTGCAAACAACAACAAAATCACAGAAGGACTTTAACTGTAAGCGACACAAGTATATGGAAAACAAAGGCAAAACACCTGAGAACGCTCTACAATCCTGACGAGTCATAGCAACTGAGCGGATGTGCCAAAGCTGTGGAGAATCCGCTTACCCGGAAGCTTCCGTCACTGACTTAGATTTACAGAAAATTACCGCTGTTTTCATAATTTTACGTACTTATTCCCAACGCTTATTAAGCTTTAAGTCACATCTCAACTGATAAGGTATCAACTTATAATCATGTTTATATTAATTGGCCTGTGAACTCATTCTCTCAGATGGCCTGGGTATGCGGCGCATTCACAGCTTATATGGACGGAACGCCACTTATATATATATATATATATATATATATATATATAATCCCTCACATTTTTGTAAATATTTTATTATATCTTTTCATGTGACAACACTAAAGAAATTACACTTTGCTACAATGTAAAGTAGTGAGTGTACAGCTTGTATAACAGTGTACATTTTCTGTCCCCTCAAAATAACTCAACACACAGCCGTTAATGTCTAAACCGCTGGCCACAAAAGGGAGATAACCCCTAAGAGAATTTCCAAATTGGGCCCAATTAGCCATTTTCTCTCCCCAGTGTCATGTGACTCGTTAGTGTTACAAGGTCTCAGGTGTGAATGGGGAGCAGGTGTGTTAAATTTGGTGTTATCGCTCTCACTCTCTCATACTGGTCACTGGAAGTTCAACATGGCACCTCATGGCAAAGAACTCTCGGAGGATCTGAAAAAAAAAGAATTGTTGCTCTACATAAAGATGGCGTAGGCTATAAGAAGATTGCCAAAACCCTGAAACTGAGCTGCAGCACGGTGGCAAAGACCATACAGCGGTTTAACAGGACAGGTTCCACTCAGAACGGGCCTCACCATGGTCGACCAAAGAAGTTGAGTGCACGTGCTCAGCGTCATATCCAGAGGTTGTGTTTGGGAAATAGACGTATGAGTGCTGCCAGCATTGCTGCAGAGGTTGAAGGGGTGGGGGGTCAGCCTATCAGTGCTCAGACCATATGCCGCACACTGCATCAAATAGGTCTGCATGGCTCTCGTCCCAGAAGGAAGCCTCTTCTAAAGATGATGCACAAGAAAGCCCGCAAACAGTTACAACACTTTCCAGTTGCGCTTCATTTTGAATGGACGCGGGGTGGAGTTATGAGGTTTGACTGACAATTTGAGGATCCAATGGATCCAAGCTCTTTTGAATGCTTTTCATTGGTTAAATATTTGTAAACCCCACAAACAGACATAACAATGACCAATAGCACTGATTTAAAATAATAATAATAACAAAATATAATAGAGATATGGAAGTTTTAGATAATTTTCTAAACCTAGTGGTTGGGAAACACTGATCTAGTTTCTGCGATGCCGGTTATGTAATTACGTCTCAAAATGGAGGGTTATTTTATTATGTTCATTTGCTTATCTACAATATTGCATTCCACCTGAACTGCCTGTGAGAATATCAACTGGCACCACACACATGCAAATTTCAGAGAGAAGTGTGGCAGTGGCTGATGCTTGAATAACACTTCTGTGAAGAAATGATCTGGTGCACACATGCACATACTCGCATGCGCTTCACCTCAGCCATGCCTCGTCTCCACCCCTGTTGTTTCTGTCATTTAACACACTCCGCTCCCCTCCTTCTGTAGACATACCCCGCACAAATTACACATACACGTTGTCATTTGTTTGATTTTATTTATTTTTGGCTTGGTTTTTGTGTGATCGGGCAGTAGTCAGACTTCCCCGTTACGGAGCTGCACAAGCCAAACCAAACAACTTCACTAAACATTATTTGTAGTATTTCTCCCATCCAATAATCATACTGAGCTTTGGTTTTATATTTAATTTGATTACAGTAAAGTTATAATTTGAGATTTACAAGAAATATTTTAACTGCGAAAACTGCGAGTTTTTAACTGTAAAAAGCACCTTATTTGTTTAGTGTTTGCAAACCAAATGTTATTGCACTTGTTCATATAGCAGTACTTTTAAATGAAAAAGTGCACAATTATACACTACTTTTGAATTCATTATTGAATTTTGTGCATAATGCGATTAATCACAGAAAATCATGCGATTGATCACGATTAAAAAAAAAACCCGTTGCCCAGCACTACTTAAAACAAAGGAATTGTTAGTAGCAATGTTAGTATGGTGCAAATAGTGCTGAATCTTAAATATTTCTGAAGCATTTTGTTCATAAAATGGGTTTTACACATCAAAAATCCTAAGTGTTAGGGATGGGCATTTTTGGCAGTTTCTCATTTCGATCATCAATAGGTTTCAAAAACTTTTAGAGTGACTTTATGCCAATTAACGAAAGCCTGTTCTATGACACATCCTTTTTAATACCCTTTATAATTTAAAACTGTTATACTAAATTTAATAAAAAAAAAAGCTGTTATACATAACATAGATGTAACATAACTTGTATCTGCACAAAAGGATGCAAATGCCAGTGAACTTTGTTTACGCGCTAGAGAGAGAGAGAGAGAGAGAGAGAGAGCTCCCACCATGATGCGCCATCATAACAGCGTGCTGAAACACAGGCAAGGACAGAATTTACTATAGATTTCTATGAAGTTCTCATTATAATGGTGTTTATGGCAGATATGTGCTATATTTTCATCTACATTATCAAGTGATTCCTGAAATTGCCTGTGTGTACGAAAACAGTTTTATTTGAAGTATGCCTACTGTTGAACAAATATTACGAAAAAAGCACTGCTGCATTAGTATAACATCAGTATTTAAAAAAAAAGAAACCTCTAAAAGCAATATGACCTTCTTAGATAACTCGGTCAATATCGGGCATTGCATTTGAGCATCAAACTAAACACTGGTAATATGCAGCGTATTCAGCAATGCATCTTCTATTACATTAATCAGATATGTATGTAGCTAACCCAGACATCACTACGTGACTTCAAAGCCATGCTTCTCTCTCTTCTTACATCTATACTTTGGACTAGGGCTGCAACAACTAATCGATAAATTCAATGAAAATCATTGACAACGATTCTTATTATTGATTAGTTGGGTCTGCCCACAGTGCACGTCCAACTTCAGCCGGTCGCGTCAAATTATAGCACTGAATTAAGTATTTCTATGGACAAAATGCATCTAAAAAATAGTGGAGGAAACAGAATGAGATGCTGCGGGAGAAGTACGTGATCCAAGCTGCCCAAAACATCAGAATTCTTTATTTTAAGCTTTCAGCTAATGCATGAGTGTAATGGCTTGCCCTGTCAGGCACTTTGACGGATGCAAAAACTTTCAGTTCATATCCTTATCTGTAAATGTCTCAAATTCACGTGAGCATTTCCATTTTTGCATAAAGGCCCGTCCTGACTGTCTGTTAAGTTTAATCTTTACTGAATGAGCGCTGGCGCATCAGACAGACGGAACACATTCATTGTGCTGAAATATCTGTTGAACGTTAAATGTAGGTTTAAAAGTCAACATGCAGTGCACGTATTTTATGAGAGTAGGAACTGTAAAGAGATAACAGCATGTAATTGTCTGAATATAAATATAAGGCGCTTCATAACCGCCTTTTACAGGATAAATAAATGACAGTAAGACGTGACTGTGATCAAAGTGAACGCATGTTCCTGCAGAACATTACTCTTATCTATTGGTTAATACTGAGTTTGTGATTTTATGTCTTTATTATCTTTATTATTTTAATTTTTAATGTAGAGATTTAAACTATATTCACTATATACAGTGCTTAACAAATTTATTAAAACAAATTTATGTAAGGTTTTTGCCACTGCTGCTATAAACTAACAGCATTGGTGATTACCAAAATCATGTTTTAGCTTTCTGTATTGGTTAGTCCTCCAATTTGTGTAAGCTCTTTAGTAACAGTAGTTGTCTATTTCTAATGCTATAATATAATTATTGCTGTTTGAAAAAAGGCAGAAAAAGTAGTCAAGCCCTTTAGTGTTTGTTTTTTTTTTTTCTTCAGATGCCCAGTTACTGTAAAAAGTACCTAAACAATGCCAGCAAGCTGTTATGAAAGGCATAGGAGGCCATTTTTGTTATGTGAATCAATACTATTTATTTGTTTCAGTTTGTTATTTGGCCAATAAATGACAACATTTTTAGATTTTTTTTTTTTTTTGACAGCTTCCTAAAATATTTGTGTTCTCTTTATTATGGCAGGTGGTCTAATAAATTAAGCACTGTATTTTTTCATAGCATTCAGTTGGCACATTTGTTTGAAGGACATTGGGCAGAATGTGGAATAGTTTTTTGGGCTTTTTATATACTTAATTGGGCTTTCTTTTTTTTTTTTTTTTTATTAATTGGGGAAAAATGATCGGCCAACTAATCGATTACCAAAATAATCGTTAGTTGCAGCCCTACTATGGACCGCATACTGTTGCAAGATAAACAATCAGAGCTCAGGGTGCTGCCCAAAGTGCTGCTATAACCAATCAAAAGAAGGAAAAAAAAAACATTTCCACGATCATCGTTTTCATGATCGATCATTGCGGGCACGGCTGAGTACTCGAGTCCTGGATCGCTGTTGCACATCCCTACTAAGTGTTTATTTTCAGGTTTAAAGTAGATTTTGAATGACAGATTTGTCATGTGACGCTATTGAACCCCACAGTATGTACATGTGAAAGTTGCAATTGCACTGTCGTTGTGATTTGTGTGAAATGTGAAGGATTCTGTTTACCAAGTTGAAAATCTCCATAATGCAGAACGAACAAAGCTGTCATGGGCAAGAAAGGTGAAAGGGAGGGTCTGCAAAGAGTCACAAGGAATGAAATGAGAACCTCATAGTTTGTCAAAAAAGCCGTAGATTCAGTCCTTGAAGCGAAACACTCATTCAAGTTTCAAGTTTTATTTGGCACAAATAAATACAAATAAGACTATACAGAGATTGTATAACCAGCAGTGAAATGGGAGTCAGGTCCGCTCCATGGACAGTGCAAATATTTTTTGTCTATTTACCTCCGCAGCAACCAATCTCGCGTTCTCGCATCTGCAGCGTTCAGATCTTTAACGTTAGATCTTTCCAATTCTTGGAACAAAATTAATGCTTAAGGTTGATTCAGTATTACTCTTAATGGAAAAAAATAAAATCCCACCCACAACATCAGCAATACTACAATGACAAAGTAGCTTATATTAAACATAAAACTTTTATTAACAGAATGAATAAGACATACCCACATTGTAACAAATAAATAAATAAAAGGTTTTTGGTTTCCCCTTAAGCCAAATTTATACGTCTGCGTCGGTTTTCATTTATATTTCTGCGTAGTCTTCCGCGTCGACGTGCAGTACACATGCGGAACGCTAGTCTGCAGTGTCCACGGGCATGTTGCTGGTGTAACCCGCAGTACCACGGCCAAAGCCAAAGAAGCGGCTCGTCGGAGAAGCCGTGTGTCAGGGTTCTGTTGTGTGTGTCATCTGTTCCTGCCTCTTGTGTCCATATTTGGTTTGTTTCCTGTCCTTGTTTCATGTCATTATGAGTCAAGTATGTTCCAGCTGTGTTTATGTGATTATGTGGTAATTACCCTGTGTATTTAGTTCCTGTCTTTTGAGTTTGATTTGGTCTGGTCTACTCGTTACTTCCCGGTGTATCCTGTCTCTGAGTCCTGCCTTGATGTCATTAAATACTATTATTTGAGTTTACGTCATCGTCTGCTTGTTCCTGTTCCTCCCTCGTGTGTGCACCGTGACATCGTGACTGCGGCAAATAAATCATTATTTAAAACTACAAAAAGGAGACAACAACGGAACAGGAGAAGATGGCATGCTTTCAATCTCCACAAGGACGTGTACCACGGCAGATCAGCATTGTTTGTCGCGGACTCGCGGACAAACCATACTAGTGATGTATAATGCGATGTAGTATAATAAATAAGACGCTTGTTCTTTGCTTTGTTTTATTTTAAATAAGTTGTAACATTAAACTATATTACAGTGCTCATAAACGCACACAAAACTCAAGTACATACGGAGGGAGGGGTTCTAGCAGACCAATCACAGCGCTTGCGGTTAGATTTTTGGAGAGGTGCACGTCAGCTACGGCGCAGGTTACGGCGCAGGCCTGTGCGTCTCTGCGTAGGCTACGGCGTAGGTTCGACGCAGAAGTATAAATTGGCCTTTACTTTACTTTAATTAATTATTATTAATAATAATAATAATAATAATAATAGGCTATACAATAAAACAGTACAATGACAAATTCACTTATATTAAACTTAGAAATTTTTTAACAATGTGAATTAGGGAAATATGTTTTACCCGCATTGTAACTCAAATAAATAAAGTCTTTGGATTTTCCCTTTTTCTTTAAAACAATCGTAGTTTGTGGTTCATTATTAGCCTATTAATTAAAACACATCATCCATTAAATAGTACAATGCCAAATTCGCATAGGCCTGTATTAAACATCTAACATTTATTAACAAAACGAATAAGACTGATATAGCGTTTACATATGCAAGATGTATTTTTTAGGGTGTTTGCTCATCTGCAACACGTCTCTAAGACGTTTCCTGTCAGATGTCAAATAGACATTTATTAGAATGCATGTAAAACTGCTTTTGAGACGTTTATCAGATTAAACGGCAGATGTTTCCCAGATCTTTAGCAGACATCTTACAGATTTACTTGTGCTGTCTGGGTAGTTGAGATGCAGATAAAATTAACTTATTACTGTCATTCATAATGTCTAAATATAATTTGACAATAAAATATATATATATATATATATATATATATATATATATGGAGTGGAAATGGCTAATAAGCCTATAAGTCTCTGCAGCCATATAGTGGTAATTTAATGTCCTTTTTATTTTTAAATAAGTGTTTGCTTTCCTACATTATGAAACTTTTAGTTTTATAAATGAAGGCAACCTATGAAGGATGAACAAATAATGTCATAACATTAAAAATTACTTTCAAATTTGGTAATATTTAAAGCGTTGAAGTGCTGGGAAAAGTTGTGTGAAGCATTTAAAAACACTCGAAAACATTAGACCATTTCTGCCACAAGTTGTTCCTGTAGTTATGAATGGTGTAAATTTGTTATTGAACATTGTTTTTTCTGGTTTCCACATCAGTGGTGTTTGTTCTGATATCCGTAGCTTTAACAGAATTCTGCGCCGAATTTGAATGCTTCTCACAAGATTTGACATGTTATTGATTCTGCGGTGAATTCGACTACTTTCTTCACTGTATCTCCAGCGCTGTGTATAACGGTGTCGCGTGATCGAGAGCAGCCCACGACTCCGGCCCGAGCAGATAAGCGTCTGCGCCGCGTGGCCCAAACGAGTAGCGCGGATTCGTTTCGGTTCGTTTGTCCAATGTAGCTCTTGTAAATCGGTCATGAGAACGCAAGGCTGTTCATTCAAGACTGAATGCGTGTTGCGATGACGTCACGGGACGCGTCTGAGCCCAAAATCTGCGGCAATTACGAAAATTTGCGAGCTCTTGCGAAAATTGCAGAGGTTGCTTGATTTTGCGATAAATTCAGCAATCGCAAAATCCTGGGGGACTGACTTACGGAGTAACCCAAATAAATAAGATATTTTCCCTATTTTAAAACAAATGCTTAGTTTGTGGTTCATTGTTTTATTTTATTTATTTTTTGGTAACACTTTACAATAAGGTTCAATAGTTAAACATTAGTTAATGTATTAACTAACATGAACTAACCATGAGCAATACATTTGTTACTGTATTTACTAATCTTCGATAACGTTAGTTAATAAAAATACAGATGTTCATTGTTAGTTCATGTTAGTTCAGTGCATTAACTAATGTTTACAAGATTTTAATAATGTATTAGTAAATGCTGAAATTAACATTAACAAAGATTAATAAACACTGTATAAGTGCAGTTCATTATTAGTTCATGTTAACTAATGTAGTTAACTAATGAATCTTATTGTAAAGTGTTACCTATTTTTTTTTAATGAAAACACAGCAACAATAACTATAACAACAAAACTCACTTATATTAAATGAAGAAATTGAACTTTTATTAACAAAAGTTGTGTTTTTGGATCATAGTGTCTCGCATCACTCTCGTCACATGACCCGCGGCTATGCCGTTACTAGTTTAGAGCACTGACACTCTGTGTTGAAACAATCACATACAGTATGTTTACCATCCACTGCTTTCTCAGACCGGCTTATGTTGGATTAAAACTTCAAGTTCTGTCGAGTTTGGAAAGATACACAGTAATCATCAGAATATCTCTTCTCCTGTCTCTGAAAATATCCAGGTTTTGAAATCATCCGACGGACTCCTATTTCAGTCAAATAAATGTTTACAGCACATCGCTAAAATATACATAACCGGAAATAACTTGAGTTGTATTATTTCAAAACTGAAGTTCATCATGAGGCTCAGTGTGAGTAGTCCATTGACATTGCCTGTATACAGATGTGAAATGCATTTCCAGAATTCACTGGGTATATACAAGGCGTAGGTTTTAACATTTGAATATAACAATTTAGAATCAGAAGAGTGATTCTTCCAGTTTCTGCTAATATTTCCTCTGCACTGATATCTTTTGGGATGGAATGTGTAAAGTTTAAGCTGCTCTCAGGAGGTTCATGTATTTTATCAGTTTAAGCTGCTCTCAGGCATATAAAATGTATTTTATCTGGCTGTTAAAATCGTTTTTTCTTGGCAGGTATGTCACATCAGAGGGTAAGAAGAAGCAGGGCATTCAGAGGGACAACGAGGTTCTGCTGCAGAGACGTAAAGATCAGGTTCAGCCAGGCGGTGCCACCATCAGCGTCACGGTACCCTACAGAGTGATCGACCAGCCGCTCAAACTCGCCCCACAGGACTGGTGAGCTCATCTATCACAGTGTCTGGAAGCAGTGGTTATTTTCAATGCACTGTTATATCAACAGGATTTGCCTGGTTCTTTTTGGACATTGTTAATAATAGATCCGTTCCTAAGCCTGATGAGAATTGGTTCATTTTTTTTTTTTTTTTTTTTTATCAAAACAATTTAAATAGTTTAAGTCAATTAAGCAGTTTTTAAAAATAAACAACGCTCAAATAAAAGCTGACTTGTATACAAATATTTAAATTGGACATCAAGGCAGTCTTTGTCAGTGTTGGGAAGGTTACTTTGGAAATGTAATAGGTTACAGATTACAAGTTACCCAACTTAAAATGTAATAAGTAGTGTAACTTTTCAATTACTTTATTAAAGTAATGTAACCGATTACATTTGGTTACTTTTTGATTACTTTTCTAAATTTCTAACGTTTTCAACTGTCAATCATTTTCAAGCATGCTAACCAGGCAGGGTTAACCTTATAGTAGTACTCAACACTGATTACTGTCAGACTTTCCAAATCCTTCATCACTTGAATTAAGATTATAATATTTTAATTTTAAAGGAGACATTGGATGAAAAATATCTTAATTTGAATATAAATGTGTCTTAGCAGTTTGTGGACACAATCACCCTACAATGATAGAAATTCACTCATTTTTTTTAATCCCCCCAAAAAACCTAAAGTCTCAATTATCATGCCATTTTGATTTTGGAGTGAATATTCCACCTTCAATACCACGACTGAGGTGAGACCCTTGAGCAAGGCACCAAACCCCCAACTGATCCCCGGGCGCCGCAGCAATATGTCTGCCCACTGCTCTGGGTGTGCACTTGGATGGGTTAAATGCACAGCACATATTCCAAGTATAGCTATAGGTCACCATACTTGGCCACACATCACTTCACTTTCACTAAATTAATTTATGCCTGGCTGCATTTTACTCCAGACTGCTTTCTGAATGAGGGACAATTCAAGGCAGGTTTTGTTAAAAAGTTAAAACTCAAGGATGGATCACTTCCACAGAAGAGAGGGGCGGGGTGAGCAGTTCTCATTAGCATTTAAAGAGATATGCTGTAGACAGAGCTGTTTTTGACGAGGTAAAAAGGGTGTTGTTTTACATGACCATTGAGACCATTTTAAGAAGACCCTAATGAATCATACCAACTTGTGGAAAGTGGGCATCCGATGTCCCCTTTGAAGCACAGCCACCACAAAATCAGACTTACTTTAAAATCATTCTGATGTTAAATACAGATTTAAAATCATAACAAGAAATAATTTATAGCTATGATGCTGTTTTTGAAATCAAATCTTTGCATAGCTATGACAGGAAACATTGGATCTAACAATGCCTTAGAAAAAAATAGTTAATCTTAAAATAATAAAGCATATACATAAACCCATATAGGAAATAAGAGTTATCGGATAAGCATGTTATAAACTTCTGAAACATTGGGGTTTCATATTTTAGAGCAGTCACTGCAATTTATGAAAGAAATCAATTAAATATGTATGTGGGAGTGTGTGTGAAAAAAATCAGATGTAACCCCCTTTGTAATCCTTAACATTTTCATAAGTAACTAATTTAATTACACATTTTTTCTCAGTAACTGTAACTGATTACAATTACTTTTATTTTGTAATTAAATTACGTAATTCCGTTACATGTAACTAGTTACTCCCCAACACTGGTCTTTGTGTATACTTTTTAATATTTTCTACTCCAATTTGTTGTGGTTATATAAACATTAAACTGTGGCTGTAATAACTTGTTTTCATGACAGATTTATTCAAACGTACTCTAAATAATGAAGACATCTCTAACAGACTTGTTTAGCTGTTGAAGTTTATCCGTGTTGTTTTCACAAAATAGACGCTCAGTCAAACGTGGCATCGAAGAATCACTAATTAAATACCACTGTTTTGTCAATGCTTTCACCCCCCAAAACTAAAAATAGCAACCTCAAATGACTAATTTTGAATGTTCTTCATAGGGCCTAACCAGTCAGTTTGAGACTGATTTTATCGGTTTGTTCACAGGGATCGTGTAGTGGCCGTCTTCGTCCAGGGTCCTGCCTGGCAGTTCAAGGGCTGGCCGTGGCTGCTGCCTGATGGATCCCCTGTGGATATATTTGCCAAAAGTGAGTTTGGTCAGGGAAAACGCAGCACATTATTTACAATATATTTACAATAGGCAAGAGTGGGTTTCAATTTATGCTGATGTTCATTTAGTCCGAGCCTTTCACCTGAAGTACGATGAGGCACGGATGGACCCGAACGTGCAGAAGTGGGACGTGACTGTGCTGGAGCTGAGCCACCACAAACGACATCTGGACCGGCCCGTCTTCCTCCGCTTCTGGGAAACACTGGACAGGTCAGGATTGCAGCTCTGTAGCATGGCACACACTGGAGAGGAACACGTTCTGACAGTATTTTTGATGTTATACATGTTTTCAGAAGTGAATCAGAGCGAAGCTAATGATTCTAGCAAAAGTTCATGAGTTTGATTAGCATAGAGGTACTCATCAGTACTGTTAATAAGTGCTTCATTAGTATTGGCCAATGTGGTCAACTACATGAAAATGTGTTTTAGATTCATTCTTACAACTTTGAAATCAGTGTTATTTTTATTTATATATTTATGCCTAAATCTCTGCATTAATCAAATTCATTCTGATATGCTGAATAATTCAAATGATTCAAATTAATTGCATTTTTCTGAGAGAACCCTGCCAAATAAAGAAAATTCAAAGACATTACTACATTTTACAGCTACATGTTTTTGAAAAGTCTCCTCTTCTCCCCAAGGATGCATTTATTTGATTTAAAAAAAAAATACTGTGAAAGCCGTAATACTGTGGAATATTGCAATTTAAAATTGCATTATGAAAATAGAATAAAATAAATTCCTGTGATAACTGAATTTTGCATCATTACTCCATTATGAAATAGAAATCAGCAGAGAGAATAGTCAAATACAGTCGCATAAGTCGCATATAAAGACTCGAGACTGACTTGACTCGTGACTCGTGAGCTGACTCGTAAAAAACGATCATTTGGTATAGGAGTTTATATGAATGTATCTCTGAGGGAAACTGGCTGTCTTAAAAAAAGTTTAAATAGTATTTTCTTTTCATCTTGCCTCCGTATAAATGCATATTAGTGTTCATGATAACCGCAGCTCTGCTTTGTTTACAGCAGAAACCAAGGAAACGATGTTTAATTGATGTTCAAGCGCCACCCGCTGGCAGAGAGTCAATCTGATTAATTCAGCCTGTGCGGTTTTGTTTCGTACAGATGTTTTATGTGAATAGTTTCACAAAACTAAAGTCAGACCATTTTGTTTTTGCTTCAAATTTCTAAATTATACAATCCAATTTAATGAAAAACTGCTCATGCTGGATTATGGATTGAGTTGTGTTTAAAACTCAGTGGTTGCCTATCATTTTAAATTGAAAAAGCGCACAGACAAAGCCAGATGTTTTATGTAGAATAGTTTAAAGTTTATATGAGATTTATTTCATTTGTGCTTCAAATTCATTTGATTAATTGGGGTTTGTTTTAAAATTTAGTTTTGTTGTTTGACATATTTCAATTTTACAAAGAAATGTGCAGCATTTTATCTGACAATTAATAAATGGACACCTTTTCATTTCTGAAAAAGCGCACAGACAAATTTGTCTTAAATTTAGTTAAAGTTATTTTGTTGAGAAAATCATATCGTGAAATCAGTATTTCAAAACTGATTTAGCCTAAATAACTAGCTGAAATAACTGTTGCTAATAAATAGAACAAAGACTTGAGACGTGACTTGGACTCCGCGTTAAAGACTTGAGACGTGACTTGGACTCTGCTTTAAAGACTTGAGACTTGACTTAGACTTGACCTCAGAGACTTGAGACTTGACTTAGACTTGACCTCAGAGACTTGAGACTTGACTTAGACTTGACCTCAGAGACTTGAGACTTGACTTAGACTTGACCTCAGAGACTTGAGACTTGACTTGGACTTGGACCTCAGAGACTTGTGAACATGTCTGGAAATCAGTTTAATATGATTTGCTGCTTTTATGATTTATGAAACATTTATGATTATCAATGTTGAAAACAGTTGTGCCGATTCATATTTTTGTGGAAACTGATTCTTTTTTTTTTTTTACAATATATAAAATACATTCAAGTGTATATATAAATACACACACATGATTATCATGTTGTATTCATATTTTTGTGGAAACTGATTCTTTTTTTTTTTTTACAATATATTTAAGAAAAATGTACATATATTTGTATATATAAATACACATATTTATGCATGTTGTATAATATAAATTATATAAATATATATTCAAAATATATACTGGATGTGTATTTATATATACATAATAAATATACACCGTACATGCATTACATAAACAAAAACTTTTATTTTGGATGTGATTAATCATTTGACAGCACTAATAGAAATAAAAAAAAAAGGAACACTAAACTTTTGTGTAAATCGTTTGTATGTTTTAATTCCATCTTGCTGAACGTGTTTTGCTGACCTATAGCCCTGAAATATCTCTATTTTTTTTTTTAATCGTGTTTTGGATTTTTGGTGCATGTAAACATCCTACAGATGGACGTCTTTGATCGTTGTGTAGTCTTGTGAAGTCTATCATGTGAACCTGTCCCTGGTTAATTAAATACTCGAGGAATGAAACTATGTATCTTCCAACCCTAATAGTAATCTCAATAGCGTGATATAGCTCATTATCCCTTCATCTCCTCTACAGATACATGGTCAAACACAAGTCCCATCTGAGGTTCTGAGACCGCTGGCCGTCCACCGTCGAGATCTTCTCTTCCTCCAGAGACCTGTCAAGATGGACCGCTACACCGCCGATCCTCTCAGCCTCCCTGAAAGCACTTTGGTTTTCAGTCTGCTTCACCCTCTGCTGACACCAGTTTGATTTGTAGTCTCTTCCTCCACCCATAGATGAACAGGTCAGGCCGGGCGAGAGCAAATTTGGTTGTTTGGGTTGGTCCTTGTCATGTTTTCTCAGTAGATATGCATTTTTCACAATTGTAAAGCAGTTGGTAATCAAGGCAGATTCAAAAGGAGATATTTTGTTTTTTTTCCTCTTTTTTTTGTAAAACATGAGCTGAATGCGAGAAACATTGAAAATGGTGACTCGTTGATATGAATAAAATGAATGGTAATGATAGATTCACTGTTCCTTTCTTTCTTTTTTTGGCTTTTTCTGCCTTCTGTTCTATGAAGCGTAGAGTAGTGCATTGAGGTTCACTGCACAATGGTATGATTGGTAAATCTAAGTCAGATTAGAGGAAGGTTTAGTATGAGATGCCTTTCTTCAAAACCAGCAGCCATTTAAATGACCAGAATTCTACGGTTATATGAAATCTGTACTTCAGATTGTTGGTGAATATGCTCTGTAATTCTGCAGTATATTGGAGATTTTGTTCAAGTTTTATCCAGAAACCCAAGTACTGCTTGCATCTAATTACTATTTTTGAAATGGAAAATGCAGTTGCTTCCATAACGCAAAGTCAGTTATCGACAAGGGTACATTTATTTTATTTTTTTTTTTTGGGGGGGATGGTTGGTTTTTGTATAAATGCGTTTGAAAGTAATGTTTGTTTTTAAACATTTCTGTTGAATGTGAATTATTACAAAAATAATAATAAAAAAAATATAAACAAATGGCAATGTATATTTTTCTGTTTCAGAGGAGTGTTTGTAAGTTTGTGCGGTCACCGTAGTGAATCATGGTCTGGTGTCAGTAGTAAAGCACAGCTCACACAGAAGTCACTTTCAAATTAACCAACTTGAAAATGAGTGAAATCTGCATGGGGAAATGCCTTCGTTTTGCCTTCACGTGAAACCTCAGATCGCAGTGATTTATTTCAAATTTTACTACGGGGCCGTTGAATGCTTGAATCTGATTGGCTGACGAACATTCTAAGATGTGCAATTATTTTCAGGGAAACGCACGACGAACGTAGTTCCAGGCACCGCATTACATGTCCATATCACTTCACCAAATGATTTGCGTTATTTCAAAGGTCCTTACAGCCTAAAACAGCAAAAGAACCAAAACCCACAACTACACTGGCCAAACAAATAAATATAGTAAACAAAAGGATAAACACGACATATCATATCCATGTTTTTGCCACAAAATTACGTTTTATGTAACGTACGGAAAGCACATACTCTATCTCTCCCTCACAGACAGTTTGCACACGTTAACATGAGCACTAATGTTGTTAGCGCTACTCTGACGATTTTATCAGTAACATAGTTTAACAACTTAAAAACTACATGACTTCTCACAAGCGAGGTAACAACGGCGCTGTTCGTGAAGAAAATTAACTTTAAGTTTCACTATAACTAAAGACATTGCTGCCGAACACTACTGAGAGACGCACAGATTTACAGAGGTAACATCTCTCTCTCTCTCCTCTCATAATTTAGTTATTAACTGCATTAGTCTGCTATCAACGGCTCAAGCCTCCGTTACGGTTTAAAATGACGTTTTGGAATTAGCAAGGGAGGCATTGGATGAGATGCGGAAGAAATAATCCTACTCACAATAGCGATTTAAGTAGAAAAACCAGACAAATTCCTTGAAATATATCATCTGATCAATGTCTTGAGGTGTGGCAACCGTAGTATAAGCGGAATAATTGACTTCGGTCCGTTGAATTGGTAATGCACACCCCCGTCGTGGCCGCATTACCTCCGGTGTGCATTATTCTAATAATTAAATGGCCCATCGTCAATTATTTACGGTGGCCTAGAAGTGCAAAACAAATCACAATTCTGAAAACAAAATAACAAATTACAAACGCAAATGCAAATATAAAAAACAAAATAACAATGCAGAAAACACAACAATAATCCCGAAAACATTATAATAAGTCAGAAAACACAACGACAAATTCGAAAACAAAACAAGTCAGAAAACACAACGACAAATCGAAGAGGTAGGTATAGTTTGAGACAGCGCCATTGGTTTGGGAATAGATTACTCACCGCTGACTGGACGAGACATCTGCCAATCAAGGTACAGGAAGAACCAGAAGAAGCACAGCAGAGTCAGCTGAAGCATCAGCTCCAGTCGTGCAGATGGTAAATCAGTGTCATGTCTTTTTAACGCTATCAACCAGTGGTTCGATCCCACCTTTGGCCGAACTTTTTTTTTTTCTCTCCCTTTTCAGATCTCAAATCGCATCGTAAAGGCATTTATTTTCAATAAAAATGAAGGAAATAATCAAAAAGTTGAGATTAGAGTATCGGTTAGGGTAGGTGCAGAGAGGGCTTTATATTGTACCAATAAGGTGGCATCCATTTAATAATTTGAATTAAAATTATAATTTACACTCAATACCTCATAATTGCATACTGTTTTATAATGTACTACAATACTGAAGTGCAGATAATTGCCACTATTTGCAACAAGTAACGTTAGTATACATGGCAGAACATCCTGCTATTTTAACATGGTGTAAAACCCTACCCGATACTTTATTTTCAACTTTTTGATTATTTCTTTAATTTTATTGAAAATAAATGCCTTTACGATGCGATATGAGATTTGAAAAGGGAGAGGGAAAAAAAGATCGGCCAAAGGTGGGATCGAACCACTGGTCGATCGCGTCAAAAAGACATGACTAGTGATTTACCATCTGCACCACTGAAGCTGATGATATAACAGACTCTGCTGTGCTTCTTCTGGTTCTTCCTGTACCTTGATTGACAGATGTCTCGTCCAGTCAGCAGTGAGTAATCTATTCCCAAACCAATGGCGCTGTCTCAAACTATACCTACCTCTTCCGGTTTGTCTGAATTGTCGTTGTGTTTTCTGACTTGTTTTGTTTTCGGATTTGTCGTTGTTTTCTGACTTATTATAATGTTTTCGGAATTGTTGTTGTGTTTTCTTAATTGTTATTTTGTTTTATATATTTGCATTTGCGTTTGTAATTTGTTATTTTGTTTTCTGAATTGTGATTTGTTTTGCACTTATAGGCCACCGTAAGGCGCTGCAGTAATAGCGTGTAAAAACTCAGAACAAAGGAAAAGCGATCTCTGGCATTCATTTATTAAGCCAGTCAATAATGAATGAATGAACGAATAAATAAATACATTTTAAATAATACAAATCTTTAAAAAACGGTCTGATAAAATTAAAATGACTTCAAATGTTGAGTAATATTAAATGTAGAATTTCCAAATAATATGAAAATAACTGTCTAATGAGAAATAACAAAATAAAAGCCTTTCATGAACTTGCAAATAACCATATTTATCTGTAAATTCCCATAGTTATAAAAAGAAAACTCCGTTTCCACAAAAAAGTTTCACTTTTGATTAACAGTACACCACTCCAGAATGTCATTTGCCCAATGTCAGGACTGTTTGATTTTCTATTACAAAATAAAAGCCCTCCAAAATCTCATATTCGACCTGTTCTGCGTGTGATTTTTGGATAGCTCTTAAAAGGAAACTCCCTGTTTCCACAGAACAATTTCAATTCAGATTAATAGTCCACTGCCCCAGGCTGTCTCCCAACCAGTTTCAAGACGATCTGATGTTGCATTACAAAATTAAAGCCCTCCAAAAACTCGTATATGACCAGTTTTGTCTTTGATTTTAGGTAGCTCTAAAAAGGAAACTCCCTGTTTCCACAGAACAATTTCAATTCAGATTGACAGTCCACTGCCCCAGGGTGTCACTCAACCAGTTTCAAGACGAGCTGTTGTTGCATTACATAATAAAAGCCCTCCAAATCTCACATTCTACCTGTTCTGCCTGTAATTTTGGATAGAAACTTCCTCTAATTTCAAAGGACAACTGCCACTTCCTTAAGATGTTTCAGGACACATCTTGCATTACAAAATAATTTCATTCTACCTGTTTCATGTGATTTTTGCTCTAAAAACAAACTCCCTGTCCACTACAGACCACTTTCACAGATTAATGTCCTTAAGATAGTTTCAGGACGATCTGTCACTCTTGCAGTTACAAAATCAAGACGATCTGATGTTGCCTTCAAATCTCATATTCTACCTGCCCTCCAAAATCTCATATTCTACCTTTCAGCCATGTGATTTTGGATGGCTCTAAAAAGAAACTCACTCCCTGTTTCCAGAGACCTACAGACCACTTTCAATTCAGATTAATAGTAATAGTCCAGGGTGTCACTCAACCAGGGTGTCACTCATCTGATGTTGCAGTTTCAAGACGATCTGATAAAAGTTGCATTACATAATAAAAGCCCTCAAAATCTCAATTCTACCTGTTCAGCCTATGATTTTGGATGGTTCTAAAAAGGAAACTCATTGTTTCCAGAGACCTGCTCAATTCAGATTAATGTACATACGCCAGGGTGTCATCAACCAGTTTCAAAACGATCTGATGTTGCATTCTAAAAAGCCTTCAAATCTCATATTCTACCTGTTCTGCATGTGATTTTGGATGGCTCTAAAAAGCAAACTCCCTGTTTCTACAGACCAGTTTCAATTCAGATTAATAGTCCACTATGCCAGGGTGTCACTCAACCAGTTTCAAGACGATCTGATGTTGCATTACATAATAAAAGCCCTCCAAAATCTCATATTCTACCTGTTCTGCATGTGATTTTGGATAGCTCTAAAAAGCAAACTCCCTGTTTCCACAGACCAGTTTCAATTCAGATTAATAGTCCACTACCACAGGGTGTCACTCAACCGATTTCAGAACGTTCTGATGTTGCATTACATAATAAAAGCCCTCCAAATAGAATTTTGTCTGTCTATTCTGATTGGGATAAAATTAAACTCCCTGTTTCCACAGACCACTTTCACTTCGGAGTGAGAGTACACCTGCTCAGGGAGTCACTCACACAGTGCCAGGACTATTTTATGTATAATTCCAAAATAAAAGCAGCAGGTCCCCCCTGCACGCCGATGACGGCCACAGCGAGTGCGTGTCCTGTTTGGGGAAATCCCATGCAGATGCCACGCTCGCTGAATCTGATTGTTCTCACTGCGAGAACATCAGTCTCGCCTCTCTGCGCTCTCGGATAGCTTTAGTTTCAGAGAGCGACTCTGCCCCTCGCGCCCTCCCGTTTTCTTCCTTGCAAGGACCTGTGAGGAAAAAACAGCGGGGCAGAGGATCTCAGTGCACGGCTGAGAGCGAGCTCACGTCGGCTCAGACCCCGCGTGCCTCGATCTCGCCACACAGAGAGGTTTCTCCCGTCCTCTTTTCTCAGCCTGACCAGCGTCCCCTACTCCGCTCGCCTCCATACTTCCGCTTCATCCGCCCTCACCACGGTTGACGGCGCTGAAGAAAAGGGGTACGAGAAGATGCCTCCTCTAGACGAATAAGTGGCAGTGCATCTCTGCCCGCCCTCTGCTATCGGCTGGAAGGCAAAGTCCGCCTACACGTCTAAGCCGTGCAGGACCACTGCAGTGCTCGCTGGATGCTCCTACACTTCGGCTGGACAGGCGGCTTCGGTGCTCCACTCTATGGCGGTCCTCCAGGTCTTTCAGGCCAAACTTCCCTTGTCCAAACTTCAGGCCAAACTTTCTCTTCCATGGACGAGTCTGAGCCTGATCCTGCGACTCAAGGAGCTGAGAAGTGCTACAGACCTGGCACTGCGCGCCACCAAGACCACTGCCCAGGTGATCGGGAGGTCCATGGCCAGCCTAGTGTTGCTCGAGCACCACCTGTGGCTCACGCTGATGGAGATCAAGGACGCAGACAAAGTTCCCTTCCTTGATGCCCCGATTTCTCCCAGCGGCCACTTTGGACCGGCGGTCGAAGGGTTTGCTGAACGTTTCACTGAGGCACAGAAGTCGTCCCAGGTCATGCGACACTTCCTGCCCAAGCGCTCCAGCTCCGTAGCTGCTTCCAGTCGCCCTAAGCCTATGCCGACTCAGCAGCCAGCGAAGCCTGCCGCCCCCGCGGCTCAGCCTGCCAAGACGCGAGGGAGCTCCACTGCCGAGCCATTGGTTCGTTTAACACACTGCACGAACCAATGGCCATGCAGTTTCACTTCGTGATTGAATAAGGCTTCAGTCAGAAAGAAAAAAGGCTTTTCCCATAGCGTCTTTAGACAAGACGCAGTACTCGTTCCGTATCTCAGGGAACCGAGATTACGACAGTAACAGAGTATGGTTTCCTTTTTAGAGCTATCCAAAATCAAAGACAAAACAGGTTATATATGAGATTTATTATGGATTTTATTATATAATAAAACATCAGACAGTATCAGCATTGGCTGAGTGATACTCTGGGGTTGTGTACTATCAATCTGAATTGAAATTGTTCTGTGGAAACAGGGAGTTTCCTTTTTAGACCTATCCAAAATCACAGGTAGAATATGAGATTTTGGAGGGCTTTTATTTTGTAATGCAACATCAGATCGTCTTGAAAATGGTTGAGTGGCACCCTTGGGTAGTGGACTGTCAATCTGAATTGAAATTGTTCTGTGGAAACAGGGAGTTTCCTTTTTAGAGCTACCTTTGATTTTGGAATGCAACATCAGATCGTCTTGAAAATGGTTGAGTGACACCCTGGGGTAGTGGACTATTAATCTGAATTGAAATTGTTCTGTGGAAACAGGGTGTTTCCTTTTTAGAGCTACCTAAAATCAAAGACAAAACTGGTCATATATGAGTTTTGGAGGGCTTTTATTATGTAATGCAACATCAGATCGTCTTGAAACTGGCTGAGTGACACCCTGGAGCAGTGGACTGTCAATCTGAATTGAAATTGTTCTGTGGAAACAGGGAGTTTCCTCTTTAGAGCTACCTAAAATCAAATACAAAACTGGTCATATATTAGTTTTTGGAGGGCTTTGATTTTGGAATGCAACATCAGATCGTCTTGAAACTGGTTGAGTGACACCCTGGCGTATTGGATTATTAATCTGAATTGAAACTGGTCTGTGGAAACAGGGAGTTTGCTTTTTAGAGCTATCCAAAATCACAGGCAGAACAGGTAGAATGTGAGATTTGGAGGGCTTTTATTATGTAATGCAACATCAGATCGTCTTGAAACTGGCTGAGTGACACCCTGGAGCAGTGGACTGTCAATCTGAATTGAAATTGTTCTGTGGAAACAGAGAGTTTCCTTTTTAGATCTACCTAAAATCAAAGACAAAACTGGTCATATATGAGATTTTGCAGGCCTTTTATTTTGTAATAGAAAATCAGACAGTCCTAACATTGGGCAAATTACATTCCGGAGTGGTGTACTGTTAATCAAAAGTTAAACTTTTTTGTGGAAACAGGGAGTTTTCTTTTTTATAACTATGGGAATTTACAGATAAATATGGTTATTTGCAAGTTCATGAAAGGCTTTTATTTTGTTATTTCTCATCAGACAGTTATTTTCATATTATTTGGAAATTCTACATTTAATATTACTCAACATTTGAAGTCATTTTCATTTTATCAGACCGTTTTTTAAACATTTTTATTATTTAAAATGTATTTATTTATTCGTTCGTTCATTCATTCATTCATTAATTTATTTATTCATTATTGACAGAGAAACTGGCTTAATAAATGAATGCCAGAGATCGCTTTTCCTTTGTTCTGAGTTTTTACATGCTATTACCGCAGCGCCTAGTATATGCGCGCACCACCTGGCGGCTAGAATGACCGTGTTTTTCAAAGTGGAGGCTGGCCTGATCACAGTGAGCAGTGGTAAATGTGATCGCACCTTTACACCATGTCTACTAGGACATGAGAGGCATGGCACGACTTGACAAAAATGAAAGAGAACCCAAAAAAATAAGTGATAACATCTACACTGTCCTCACATACTTTGCGTTGATCAAGATTTGCAAATGTGTGGTATCCATTCAGGGCCGCTGCTGGCCAAATAGGTGCCCTAAGCAGGATTTTATTGCTGTGCCCTCTCCCTCAAATATTATGGAAGTTTTAAAAATCACCTAGCATAGGAGTCAAAATAGAACGTTAATAAAATATAAAAGTAAATAAATTGTAATTAAATTGTATTATTTACAAATTACAATTGTAGCTCTAGACAGTTACCTATGGCAGTAATACACTTGTCTGATTGATTTTACGGTCTCAAGCATTCAGAAATCACACAAAAGAAAATTAAGCAGTTTTACTACGAAAACCATGGTTAATTTTTTGTAAGGGTTGTGATGTCCACATGTTTTTTGTTGAAGAAATTATAGAGGCTGTGTCATCTATAGCAAAAAGGTGGCCAAAAAATAAAGATTAAGTGGATATTTGAATGAAATGTTTGGTCAATAGCCTATTAAACAAGGATATGATTGTCCTGTAAGTATAACAGCAGCAATGACCAGGCCTTTGGCTCCCTTTACAGGCATTTATAACATGTAATGTTGAAAAAAACAATAGACACCATCACAAAATGTGTAATGCTTTTACTGGTTCTAATGGGACTTGTATTGGTTTTAATGGAAACTGTAATGGATCCTGTTGGCCTCTACTGGTAATTGGTCACCTTCTATTGGTGGCTTGTTAAAACCAATATATCCTAATGGAATATGTCCCAAAACACACTACAGAAAACCATTTTTTTAATGGTGTTAATGGTTAAAAGTTGATGGTTGGTAATGGCATTTGTGATTTATTTGTGATTAATTTGTGATGGTGTTAGAATTTTTTTGTGATGGTTCTATAGTTTTTTTCAGCAGGGTTGCCACATTGTTTTTATATAATGCATTTTAAGTCATTTTAAAGGCTGTTGTTGGCTTAGGTCTGTTTTTATAACCACAAAAAAATATATATATGTATCATCTTAATACTTCTTTGATTAGGCTATGAGTATGAATGCAGCCTACCTGAAAATGACGTGAGGGCTTCGTTTTCATCTCTTTTTTTCCTCTTTTCTCGGCACCGGAGTGCTGATGTCTTTTCACGGGCATAGTTGTCCATCAATTATGATCATCTGCATTCAGCCACAAACATGAGGTGAGAGCGGGCGCGGGTGCGGGAATGGCGCATCTGTTTTTTTGGGGGGGGGTTTTTAGCAACTGGGATGGTTCAAGCATGCTGTCATACAATCTCCTTAGAACAGAACAACTTCGTATGGCTCTAAAACCTTTTATGAATGTTGTGCATTTTGTTTACTGGTGCACTGACAAAACCATCAGTCAGAAAGCCAGACTAAAACTGTAATGTGCTTTCTCAGAAAAAAGACAATGAAATCATTGGGATCCAACACTGATATAAGACAGATGATTATTAAAGCATGGTCTCTCTAGTGTACAATATATTTCACAATGACAATTTTGATCTTGTCATTTGACTTTTTCATAATTTCAACTTTGACTTGTCAGAATTATGATTCATTAAAACGATTATTTTTCTTATGTGAAGGAAATGGTTTTCCACTTTTTTTTAATAATTATGGCTTTTTATCGCATATTTTGACTTACTCATACTTTCCAATTTAGACTCGGTTTAGATTTGTCATAATTGAGTTTTCTCATAATTTTGACTGTCAATTATGATGTCAGTTTAGACTCATCTCAATTTCAAGCGTCATAATTAAAAATATATATTTTATTTATTTAGTCATTTAAAACCTTTATGCCATAATTATGACTAAAGTTCCTTACACACTTAGTCTGAAATTTTCATATGCATTTTTTTTCTTCTTTTTTTTCGTATTTATCATCCTTTCCTATCAAAATGCTTGCTACGGATGCGAAAACGAAGAAAATTGAACCTGATCAGAATTTTGTTTATGACGGACGAAAGTTTCGGAGGCAGTGTATAAACGTGATTGGCACAACGTGAGGTCGTATATATTTTTTGACGTGCGAAGATTTCGGATGAGAATTTCGGACTTTATAGGTGAGTTACATTGGCACTATGTTGAGGTCTTTTTTAAATGTAGTGGGATGTGACTCATGCATTACTGCATTGGGTCTGACAGGAATCCAGAAGCTGTGTTATGTGAGTTCCAGCCAGAAACATTAACTGGATCATCGTCTGTGATCTTTGCCCTCTGCATGTCAGTCTTAGCATGAGGCGGGACAGAAGCGCACTGACAGGAACAAATATGATAAAGCAAAGGCTCTATGTGCATTAATCTGAGCTGTGTATAGGTAATACATTAATGGCTTTCAGAGCGTAACATGATGCTGAAGAACAAGCATTACTCGTGTCACAGTGAAGATAAACTGCTGTTGTGAATGTGATCTTCATTCAGATGTGATTCGCAATAATTCTACGCATTATGTACCTGAAACCAAAACAAATAAAATTGAAAAGTACATAAAACTACAACCACATACTGTACATAAGTGTATAACTAATTAGGTTGAATATCATGTCTTGGTCATATTAAATCCTAAAACCAACAGACAGAATGGTGGATAATAAACAGAAATATAATAAATAGAAATAAAATTTATACAAGAAATTATAAGAAATACTTTTTTAAATAAAGTCTTTTTAAAGACCATTATGATTTGTTTTATAGTGACAATTAAGCTAATTTCACCTCTAAATTCCCATTAGAACAAAAAAAACATGCTGCTCCACCATCTGATCTGGATACGGGTGGCTACGATGACCACGGAATCAGAATGAAATAGTATTAAATAGTATTAGACTAATATTAGCATAGATGCCATTATTCTTATGATGTACAGTCAGGTCCAGAAGTATTCGGTCACTGACTGAGTTTTTGAGCTTTTGCCTTTATACATCACTACAATGGATTTGAAATAAAATAATCAAGATGTGATTGAAGTGCAGACTTTTAGCTTTATTGTAAAAGGTTCCACAAAAATGTGACGCTTACCATTTAGGAGTTACAGCCATTTTAGGCAAAGTACCTCCATTTTCAGGGGCTCAATAGTATTTGGACAGTTGACTAAGAAGAGGTTAATTGACCAGGTGCTGTCCATTCCCTTGTTACTTCAAGACAAATTAAGCAGATTAAAGATCTGGAGTTGATATGAGGTATCAAATTGGCATTTGGAAGCTGTTTGACTGGTGCTACCAATATGAAGTCCACGGAGAGCTCGATGAAAGTGAAGGAGGCCATCATTAAGCTGAAAAAACAACATAAATCTATAAGAGAGATAGCAAAACCTTAGGTGTGGCCAGATCAATGGTTGGCTACATTTTTAAGAAGAAAGCACTGGTGAGCTCAACAACATCAAAAGACCTGGAAGACAACTACTTTTACATTTATATTTAGTCATTTAACAGACGCTTTTATCCAAAGTGACTTACAAATGAGGACATTAGAAGCAATCAAAACCAACAAAAGAGCAATAATATGCTAGTGTTATGACAAGTCTTGGTTAGCCTTGTTTTCAACGACATTTCATTCCACTGTATGTCCACACATGTAGCGGAGTGACTGTAACTCCTTACATTTACATTTAATGAATGTACATTTAATGAATGTGAATGTACATTTACATTCCTTAATGGTAAATGTCATTTTTGTGAAACCTTTTAAAATAAAGCTAAAAGTCTGCGCTTCAATCACATCTTGATTGTTTTATTTCAGATCCATTGTAGTGGCGTGCAAAAGCAGAAAAATTCAGTGTCCGAATACTTCCGGACCTGACTGTACATCTGGTGTTTTGGGAAGTGTTCCCAGTTCCAGTTGACCTAATTAATGCAGCCTAACAATCCTTTGTCTGTTATGTGTATACCAGGTTAAATAGATGGGTCTTTACTTTAGATTTAAACCTGACAGGGTGTGTCAGCCTCCCAAACAATGCTAGGTAGATTGTTCCAGAGTTTGGGCACTAAATAGGAAAATAATCTCCATCCGCAGTTTATTTTAATATTCTAGCTATTAATTGCCATAGTTTAGAGATTGCATTTGCGGCATCTAGCGATTGAGGTTGCGAATTGCAACCAATGTCTCAGTCCCCCGCTCAGCCCTCCCTTTAAGCCCTAAACACACTGCATGATTTTCGGCTGTCCCAGACGAAAGATTGGCATCGTGAAACAATCGTGGCCAATCAGAAATCGCCGCGATTGCTTCACGATGTCTTTTGTCTGGGACAGCTGAAAATCGTGCAGTGTGTTTCGGGCTTTAGAGAAGCTACGTTGGCCTAAGATGTCGTAGTCTGAGACAGCAGAGAGTAGCCAGCAATGAGGTTTCTTTACAAAGGTAAATTAAGGAATTATATTTACTTAGTTATTCAATAAATCATTGTTATTGTGAATATTATGGTTACTTGTTCATCATTGTGTTAGTGTTTTATTCGCAAGAACAACATAGTGACGAAACGTGCTCTGTTTGTCCTTTAAGGGCTACTGTGCAAACATGGTGGTGACTTCCATGTAAGGGGACCCGCGGTGTATGTGATATATGCTCATTCTAGTTAATAAAAACATAATATAAAGGTCTTTTGCACCTCTCATAGTTAATGATGTTTTATTCAAAGTTCGGGAGGAGCACGTTCAGATAATTAACCTAATTAGCACAAGAGGAGCACAATAAAAACAGTTAACAAGATAAGAGGTGGTATATTACACAGCAGACACCTCTGTTCCTTACAGTTTTCCAGCATCCCTCCGCCACCCCTTCTCCGCACTTACAACTATTCCTGTCCTAAACCTATGGGGGGTATTTTCGGGCCAAATGCAGCCCTCCCCTCGGACAGCACGCCAAATACGCATAAACTTTATTCTATTTATTATATGTAAGTGTGAACTAGTGAATGTATATTATATTGCAGAATTTAGCAGTAGGAAATTATTAGTCATCTAGTTTTTTATATCAACTATGTATTTCGTTAGTTTTTCAAATTGGTATGTTTCTTCGGGCTGCAAAGATATATAGAGCTGAGTATCATCAGCATAACAGTGAAAGCTAACATCATCCTGATGATATCTCCCAAGGATAACATGTAAAGTGTGAAAAGCAACGGTCCTATACTGAGCCTTGTTGTACTCCACATTGTACTTGTGATCGATATGATATCCCTTCATTCACTACTACGAATGGATGATGGTCAGATAAGTAAGATTTGAACCATACCAATGCAATTCCACTAATGCCAACATAATTTTGTAGTCTACTCAAAAGAATGTTGTGGTCGATAATGTTGACTGCAGCGCTAAGATCCAGTAGCACTAATAGAGAGATACAACCATGATCAGATGAGAACAGCAGGTCATTTGTAACTCTGATGAGAGCAGTCTCAGTACTATGATACGGTCTAAATCAGGGTTCCTCAAATCTTTCCCTGGAGGTCCAATCTGCTGTAGAGTTTAGCTCCAACCCTGATCAAACTCACCCCTACCTGTGATTTTCTAATGATCCTGGAGACTCTGATTAGCATGCTCAGGTGTGTTTGATTAGGGTTAGAGCTAAACTCTGCAGGAATGGTCCAGATTTGAGGATCCCTGGTCTAAATCCTAACTGGAAATCCTCAGATACCATTTCTCACTAAGTAGGAACATAGCTGAGAGGATACTGCCTTTTCTAGTACTTTTGACAGAAAAGGGAGATTCTGAGTCTTTCTCTGTAATTAACTAATTCTCTAGGAGTAATCAGGTTATTTCTCAGTGTTCCTATGAAGTGCAATAGATTCAGCTTCACTTACACAATAACATTCAGCTCCAGTTTTGTATCTGGTGACAGGTTGATTAAGGTACAGTATCTCACAAAAGTGAGTGCACCCCTCACATTTCAGCAATCAATTTAGTATATCTTTTCAAGGGACAATACTATAGAAATTAAACTTGGATATATTTTAGAGTAGTCAATGTGCAACTTGTATAGCAGTAAATATTTACTGTCCTCTGAAAATAACTCAGCATACAGCCATTATTGTCAAAAAAAGCTGGCAACAAAACGGAGTACACCCTAAGTGATAACAGCTATACGTCATTTAACCATGCAAAGCCACATGTCCTATTCATCATGTTCATGTTTTTGTCTGCTTAACAGGACCATACAAATTTGTCTATCTTGTTTTAGAGCAGTTAATATTTGGTTCTTTGAGTACAATTCTCTCATACTGACCACTGGATGTTTAACATGGCACCTCATGGCAAAGAACTCTCTGAGGATTTGAGAATTAGAATTGTTGCTCTCCACAAAGATGGCCTAGGCTATAAAAAGTTCGGTAACAGCCTGGAACTGAGTTACAGTACAGTGGCCAGGGTCATACAGAGGTTTTCCAAGACGGGTTTCACTCGGAACAGGCCTCACAAGGGTCGATCAAAGAAGTTGAATCCTTGTGCTGTGCGTCAGGTGCAGAAGCTGGCTTCAAAAAACAGATGCATGAGTGCTGCCAGCATTGCTTTAGAGCAGGGGTGCCCAATCCTGCTCCTGGCGATCGACTGTCCTGCAAAGTTCATCTCCAACTCTAATCAAACACACCTGAAGCAACTAATTAAGGTCTTCAGGATCGCTTGAAAATTAAAAGCAGGTGTGTTTGATTAGAGTTGGAGCTGAACTTTGCAGGACAGTCGATTGCCAGGAGCAGGATTGGGCACCCCTGCTTTAGAGGTTGCAGAGGTGAAAGGTCAGCTTGTCAGTGCTCAGACCATACGCCACACGCTGCAACAAGTCGGTTTGCATGGGCGTCGTCCCAGAAGGAAGCCTCTTCTGAAGCTGGCTCACAAAAAAGCCTGCAAACAGTTTGCTGAAGACTACCTGGCCAAGAGCATGAATTGCTGGAACCATGTCCTGTGGTCTGATGAGTCTAAGGTAAACTTGTTTGACTCAGATGGTGTCCAGCATGTGTGGCAACGCCCTGGTGAGGAGTACCAAGAAAATTGTGCCTTGCCTACAGTCAAGCATGGTGGTGGTAGCATCATGGTCTGGGGCTGCATGACTACTGCTGGTACTGGGGAGCTGTGGTTCATTGAGGGAAACATGGATTCCAACATGTACTGTGACATTCTGATGATGCCCTCCCTTCAGAAACTGTTTTCCAACATAACAACCACCCCAAACACACCGCCAAGATGGCAACTGCCTTGCTGCTGAAGCTGAAGGTGATGGAGTGGCCAAGTATGTCTCCAGACCTGAACCCAATTGAGCACATGTGGGGCATCCTCAAGCGGAAGGTGGAGAAGCACCATGTGTCTAACATCCAGCAGCTCCGTGATGTCATTATGGAGGAGTGGAAGAGGATGCCAGCAACAACCTGTGCAGCTCTGGTGAATCCCATGCCCAGGAGGATTAAGGCAGTGCTAGATAACAATGGTGCCCCTACAAAATATTGACACTTTGGACACAGTTTTGACATGTTCACTTAGGGTGTACTCATTTTTGTTGCCAGTTATTTGGACAATAATGGTTAAAAGTTGAGTTATATTTAGAGGACAGTAAATGTGTACTTCTAGACAAGCTGCACATTGACTACTCTAAAATATATCCAAGTTTAATTTGTGCAGTATTGTCCCTTGAGAAATTATACTCATTTTTTGCTGGAATGTGAGGGGTGTACTCACTTTTGTGAGATACTGTATGCGAGTGACTGCTCTGGTTATTATTCAGCTCATCTGGATTGAGAGACAAATGTTAATAATATAACAACAATCATCTTCTAGATGTTTTCAGTCATTAAAATGGGATTTTGGATTTTGTGTGGAAAAATCCACTGACCCTGAATAACGAGACCTACCACAAACACAAGCACAATGAGGAAAAGGGAAACACTGCTGTATCTGTGCCTCAGCTTCCATTCCATGATCTCTTTGGGTTCGTTGGATTTGTCAAGCCTCCCAGAGTAAACTGTAAGTCCAGATATGTGGAAACCTGCAAATAAAAAAGGGAACAATTTTTATTTACTTATTGTTACTGCACAAAATTTGCAATATTTTAATTATGTATATGATAGATTTAAATGTGGCATTTTCAAATGGAGCTCAGTGTGCTACACTCTTCTTGATATATACAGTATATATAAATAAATACTGTGGATGGACCAGTTCCACCCTGGTCCTTATGTGGAATCAACCTTGTGCAAGTGTGAAACATCTGTTTTTGAGCTGCTTCCAGTACTAAAACTTTTAAATGATCATCTCATGTGGTTTGCATCCATCAGGCTTCAAATAAAAACACAAAGCAAATGAGACAACGTTAGATTGTTACAAAACAGGAATGACCAAGTGCCAAAGATCAAAATTCACCTCAAAATTTCACCTACAGTATATCAGGTGCTACAGCTGAAAATCCTTAATGTCACAACAAATGATAAGTGAAGTTGAAAATTTAACATCTTTCTTTGTCAAATTCTCAGACATGATTAAATATACTGCTGCCCATTTTAAAAGAAGACATTTTTTAAGATAATTTATAGTGTAATATTTCAGTATTATAGAAGCACATTTATTGTTGTACTATTATGTGCTAAACTGCAGAATTTAGCCTTTCGTAGTTCATAGCATTTTTCACTGCAGTATTGCTATTTTATAATTTATTCAAATAATATATTATAAAATATATTTTGCAGGCATAGTGCACCAATCAACAACTGCTTGTTTTTGTACACCAGAAATAAGTTTTATGTGTCCTCTTCTACAAAACTACAGTTCTACAAAACATTGCACTTTAGAGTTTAAACAAAACCGTTCACACAAACAGTTTTAAAGGTTAGAAGGAAAAGTGTTTATAGAAATATTATTATTATTGCTGCTACTACAGCCTTTGTTGTCTGGTTTGACGTACCTTTCGCTGGGACAATGAGATGCTTGCTGTTCGTCAGTCCTGTTGCAGATAGATGCTGTGGGCTTTGCCATTGTATCTTTTTATAACTTGTTATTTAAGCAGTGCCGATCCTAGACTTCTGGGGGCCCTTCGCAAAACTGTGTCGGGGGGGGGGCGCTCGAGAAACAGTATCTCTTCCGCGGCTCGTATAAGTTTTTTGGTTTTGAGACTTTAGTCTTTGCAACTTCAGGGATCTTATCTATGCACAAAGCTTGTAACACTCCAAAGAGAAAGGAAAACTTGAAATCGCATCATATGACCTCTTTAAAGGCACACTAAATCTTATGCCTCAGTTTAATTTCCTTGTCATTTCTTATTCTGTTGGAACTGTTTACCCACAGATCAAAATACTACATTGTTGCTACCATGGAAGAAATATATCACTTGCTGATTTGCATTTTGTCTCCATCTTTATAGCGCATTATTTCCATTGACTTCTTTTGCTCTCACACACGCAGAGAGAGAGAGAAGGTGAGATGTATATTTAATCATTTATCAGACGCTTCTATCCAAAGCAACTTACAAATGACGACAATAAAAGCAACCAAAACCAACAAAAGAGCAATAATATGTGAATAATGTGACAAGTCCCAGTTGGTCTAACGCAGTACACGAGCAAGTTTTTTTTATAAATAAAAATAAAAAGTAGACAATAGGAAAAGAATCAAGAACGCTAGTGTTAGAGGGTCAAGTTTTTTTTATAAATAAAAAGAAAACAAGTAGCTATAATAGAAATAGAATAGAGAGTGCAAGTGTTAAAAGGCTAAGGACTCAGCTGCTTGGATTGAGTTGGGCATGTCATTCCACCAGGAGGGAACATTTAATGTAAATGTCAGTGAAAGCGAATTTGTGCCTCTTTGGGATGGCACAATAATGCGACGTTCACTTGCAGAATGCAAGCTTCTGGGGGGTCTGAAGTAGTGAATTTAGATAAAGGGTGCAGAGCCAGTGGTTGTTTTGTAGGCAAACATCAATGCTTTGAATTTTACACGAGCAGCTATTGGTAGTCAGTGCAAATAGATGAACAGAGGTGTGACATGCTCTTTTCGGCTCATTAAATACCATTGTTTTTCCTCTGTCAGGATGGAGTTCATTTGCAGTTATTCATTATCTCAGCCAAAATCTGTGCCTTTAAGTCCAAGCAGAAGCTTTGCTGACTGATTCCTTTGGCACTGTACCATACTAATGAACAAGCAGCAGTCATATTTGCTGTTGCCCACTTATCACAGACCACATTTTGATTTCAACAAAGCAGTTTGAGTCAACACCGACAACATGATTAATATTCATGAGCCCAACAGCCTGTCAGAGCTAAACATTTTTTTCTTAAGTTCTGCCTTAAAAGAAAACTTGAAACACTTGAGAGCTTAACCGTTTTAGAAGCTTGACAAACGTTCTAAAAGTTGTGCCTCTGGAACTTGTTTCTTAATATATGTACTTTTGCAGAAGCTTGGTCTGGGCCTGTATTTATCAAGCTTCTCAAAGTGCTGTTTTAGTCTTAAGTGCTGAGAATTCATAAAATGTACTACTACTTTCAAACTTAAGTATAAAAGCAAGTTATCAAATTTCTTAAAGCTAAGAATCACTCTTACACTCCCAGTTATTTAAGACAGCTCGAGAGGTCTCTCAAATGGTTATGAGTTGCCAGTAGGGGCTTGTGATTAGAGGTCTGCTACCCGACCCGAGCCCGACGGGTCCCGAGATACTTTCGGGTTTCGGGTCGGGTTCGGGTTAATGTTTAATGGATAGCTTCGGGCTCGGGTCGGGCTCGGGTTTGTAGCTAAACTAAAACTATATGCAGGCTTCGCTGCTTTCATAGACGCACACACAAATGATTGCACACAGATATCAGAGAGAATGACACAGCACGGAAACTTTTATTAGTAAAATAGCTTCGATAGCCTACTGACTCGCAACGTTATATTTCTCTGCAATGAGGGGGTAAATCGCTGTTTTTGAAGTAACTAAGCCTCATTGCTTGCAGACGCAGGTTCACACACGCAACTTTCATCCCTCTCTCTCTCTCTCTGTCTCTGGCTAATTCAAATAAATGATTAATTAATACCGCACTACATCTCCGTGTCTGATTTAAAGTAACGTTACGCCGAATGCTAACGAGCCTTAACTGACGAAAATGACCATAATTTGCACAGTGGAAGAATTATCGTCTTGTCATATACAACCATTCAAAAACTCGGCAGAATTTATGTGACCACTGCACCTGATGTTCATAAACTTTCATAACTGGTAAGTGTTTTTTCTTTTGCCTTGTGAACTGGCAGAGCCTTGATGAATCTGTTTCTTTACATGTATGTGTTTACTGATCATTGCATGCAGTCGTGAAATACAGCATCTTTCTCTCTTTTTTTTTAAAAAAAAAAAAAGGCTATTCGTTGTGAAAAAAAAAAGAAGATTTCGGGTTCGGGCTTTAAATGTAACTGTGCCGCTCGGGTCGGGTTGGGTCGGGTTGGGTCGGGTCAGATGATCTCGGGTACGGGCCGGGTTCGGGCTTCAGTTTAAAGCCCGTGCAGACCTCTACTTGTGATGGCACTGATGAGACAGAGACGTGCACAAACTTGCCCTTTATAACATGTTTACGCTGTTCGATTAATTCAGCAAGCAGTAGCGCTTCCTCCCCTTGCCATGTTCGGTTTTCTTTTGGAATCCATGGTGGCTGATTACATGAGCATTGCAAAGCTGCATGGTACGCTGGTGAAATTGTGTAATACAACCTTCAAAAAAAGCTGGCAACAAAACTGAGTACACCCTAAGTGATAACAGATATACGTCATTTAACCATGCAAAGCCACATGTCCTATTCATCATGTTCATGTTTTTGTCTGCTTAACAGGGCCATACAAATTTGTGTATCTTGTTTTAGAGCAGTTAAAATTTGGTTCTTTGAGTACAATTCTCTCATACTGACCACTGGATGTTTAACATGGCACCTCATGGCAAAGAACTCTCTGAGGATTTGAGAATTAGAATTGTTGCTCTCCACAAAGATGGCCTAGGCTATAAAAAGTTCGGTAACAGCCTGGAACTGAGTTACAGTATAGGGGCCAGGGTCATACAGAGGTTTTCCAAGACGGGTTTCACTCGGAACAGGCCTCACAAGGGTCGATCAAAGAAGTTGAGTCATTGTGCTGTGAAGCAGAACATGAGGCCCTCCCTTCAAAAACTGTTTTCCAACATAACCACCCCAAACACACCGCCAAGATGACAACTGCCCTGCTGGTGAAGGTGAAGGTGAAGGTGATGGAGTGAATATTCAAAATATTCAGGGGCGGACTTACCCATTAGGCAAAGGTTGACTGCCTTGGGCCCCCAAAAACCAAGGGCCCCCTAAAATGCTTTTCATATACGAGATGCGCATTAAGCGTGGACACGCGAACGGTTGCGGTTTACGTGTTTATTACCACGACAAGTTTCAAGTTTTATTTGTCACATACACGACTATATAGAGAGTATATAACCAGCAGTGAAATGTGAGTCAGGTTCGCTCCATGGACAGTGCAAATATTGTAGAATACAACACAAGGGAAGTATACATAAAATAAAATGAATACAAAAATAAGATATAAAGAACAAAATATAAAAGAATGTGCATGACAGTATGCTGTAGAATTAAATATTAAGATAAGCATGACTGTACGAGAGAGGAATTTGCAAACAGGTTGTACATGGTTGACATGTAGCAGCAATCTAAAAAAATAAATAAAAATAAGATAAGATACCAAGACACAGAAAGTGTTGTGTGCAAATGACACTGTCAGTATGAGTCTGCGTGTCAGAGTTGAACATGCTTCTTGTGTATCCTGCTTGTAGCAAATGCATTTGACGCTGACTGCCGCGCGAGCGCGAGGTGTCTCTTTCCCAGCGCGCGCACACACCTCTCTCTCTCTCTCTCTCTCTCTCTCTCTCTCTCTCAATTCAATTTCAATTTAAGTGTGCTTTATTGGCATGACAAAAACTATACATTTGTATTGCCAAAGCAATTGCAGCTGGGCTGCTCACAAATAGTGCACATTTGAATTAACAGAAAGAAAAATAATAATAGGAATATTACAAATATTTAAAAAAGTATTAAGCATGTAGTGCAAAATAAATGGCTAGTGTAAGTATGTTAAAAATAGAATTAAATAGATAAAGTATGAGATATACAGAGGCAAAATATACATTTAAGTAATATAACAGAGTAATATGGCATAATATAATGTAGATGTGCTGGGAACATCAGCTCAGGGCAGGTGGAGTGTCTTCTCTTCTGTGGTGACAGAGAGACACATATTGAGCAGCAAACACACAGCAGGTCTTGTGTTTTCCGAGCAGATACGCTAGTTTCTCCTGGTCTGGAAGAGTTTTAAATGTGGGATGGATCTGCTGTATTTTGTTGTAGAACACTGTCCGTATATCTGTGTATTTGGAGCATTCTGTTAGGAAGTGCAGTTCTGTTTCCGTCTGATTCAGATCACAGTGTGAACACAATCTCTGCTCGGGGGGCAGCCATGTTTGTCTGTGTCTGCCCGTCTCTATCATCAGCTTGTGACCGCTGAGTCTGTATCTGGTCAACGTGCTTCTCAGTTTCTTATCTGACACTGTGTACAGATACTCTGCCATACTGTACTCTCTCTTTAGGGACAGATAGCATTGCATTTTACTCTGTTGTTGAGTTTGGGTTTGCCAATGAGTGATGTAACTCTGTTTGATTTGTGCAGTGATCTGATTGGTTCTGATGTTGTGAGTCAGAGCATCAGTAGATGTTAGTGAAGCATCAGGACTGAAGCTCTGGATCAGATGGAGGAAGGGCTTGCTTTCTTTGCTCATCTCTTGGTATTGCAGGGCTTTATAATGGTATGATTGGGGGTCACTGAGCTTCAGATGTTTCCAGAATTTAATAGCCCTTTTTTGTATCTTTATGATTAGAGGATATTTGCCTAATTCTGCCCTGCATGCGTTATTTGTTGTGTGCCGGTGCACGTGTAGTATATTTTTACAGAGTTCTGCATGCAGGGTCTCAATCGGGTGTTTTTCCCATTTAGTGAGATCTTGACTTGGGTTTGTCAGCGGACCCCACACCTCACTGCCATATAGTGCAATGGGCTCAATTACTGATTCTAATATTTTCAGCCAAATTCTAATAGGGATTTCTATAGGACATTGCCGTTTTATGGCGTAGAAGGCCCTGCGTGCTTTATCTCTCAGTTCATTCACAGCATGATTAAAGTTTCCAGTGGATGTGATTTTCAAACCCAGGTAGTTGTAGTGTGACGTGTGTGCTATCTGGTTCGTGCCTAATGAAAATGTGTGTTGTGTTCCTTGGGATCTGGATCTCTTCTGAAAGATCATAATGTTGGTTTTCTTCAGGTTGACTGTCAGGGCCCAGGTCTGGCAGTATTGCTCCAGCAGGTCCAGGTTCTGCTGTAGACCATGTTGAGTGGGAGACAGCAGAACCAGGTCATCTGCATACAGCAGGCATTTGATCTCTGAGTCGTGTAGAGTGAGGCCAGGAGCTGCAGATCGCTCCAGACTGAGCGCCAGTTCATTTATATAGATGTTAAATAATGTTGGGCTTAAGCAGCAGCCCTGTCTCACGCCACGCTCCTGGGAGAGATACCTTGTACGTTTGGTGTTGATTTTTATGCCACATTTACTTTCAGTGTACATTGATTTGATGAGGTCATAGGTTTTACCTCCTATTCCACTTTCAATAAGTTTGTAGACTAGTCCTTGGTGCCAAATTGAGTCAAAAGCTTTTTTAAAGTCAATAAAGCATGCATATATTTTACCTTTATCTTGGTTAACGTGTTTCTCAATTAGAGTGTGTAGTGTATAGATGTGATCGGATGTACGGTAATTTGGTAAGAATCCGATTTGACTTCTGCTCAGTACATTGTGTGTGGTGATGAAGTCTAATAGTCGAGCATTTATTATGCTACTGAATAACTTTCCCAGGTTGCTGCTCACACAGATTCCGCTGTAGTTGTTAGGATCAAATTTATCTCAGTTTTTAAAGATTGGTGTTATCAAGCCTTGATTCCAGATGTCGGGGAAGTAACCTACACTCAGGATCACATTGAATAGTTTTAGAACGGCTAATTGGAGCTTGCTGCTTGTGTGTTTTATCATTTCATTTAATATCCCATCAGGTCCTGATGCTTTTTTGAGTTGGAGGTTTTTGATTTTTTCTGTAAGTTCTTTATCAGTTATTGGGAAATCTAATGGGTTTTGGTTGTCTTTGATTGTTAATTCTAGTTTTTCTAATTGGTTGATTGTTTGGTTTTGCTTACAGTTTGTGTCTGTTTGTACTTTATTAAACAATGTTTGGAAATGACTTTCCCATATTTCTCCATTTTGTATTGGCAATTCTTCATGATCAGTTTTTTTCAGATTGTTCCAATTATCCCAAAATTGGTTTGTGTTCACGGACTTCTCGATTATTGTCAGTTGTTTTTGGGTGTATTGTGCTTTTTTGGTTCTGAGTGTGTGTTTGTATTGTTTTAGTGTTTCACAGTAAAGATGGCGGATCTCTGCATTATTTGGATCGTTATGTTTCTGATTTGACAATGTTCTCAGCTTTTTGCGAATAGTTTGACAGTTCTGATCAAACCAATTTTTGTCATTTTTGAGTATTTGATTTTTTCCATTTTTTGTTTTCAATTTGGATTGTTTTGCTGATTTTTCAAATATGTAATTTATATCTTTGACAGCCAGATTGACCCCTTCATTAGTGTGAGCATAGGTGTTATTTAGGAAGTTATCTATCAGCGCTTGTATTTTTTGGCTGCTAAGTGCTTTCTGATATTCTTCAGCACTGTTTTCAGCCCATCTGTATGGGTTTCTGATGTTGTACAGCTTACTGGGCTTTGTGTTAATGTTATTTTCAGTCTTTTTGAGATACGCAGTGATTTGACTGTGATCAGACAGAGGGGTCAGTTCTCTGACAGTGAATGATCTGAGAGATCTCTCTCTCTCTCTCTCTCTCTCTCTCTCTCTCTCTCCTCTGTACAGCGAGCGGCTGAAAGGAGCTGCGCTTTCAGTTATAATACAGATATGTTGCTTCTCTAATTTTACATGCAAGTATAGCCGAAATCACAGAACAGCTATTGTCTTCATCTTATGTGTAGCCTATTTGATTTTATCAGACGACGGCTGGATTATAAATCATGATATTTGTGCATTTTAACATCTTGGAAGGGAGAGCTGGTTATGTAGTCTTAATGTGTCGCGTTTCAGTCACTATTTCATATTCATCCTGTTGTCTGACAACAGAAACAGAAAAAAATATACCAATGAAAACAGTTTTATTGAGAATTTAGCTGCATCAAAATACAGTATATGACACAGAGCGGCAAACAAATGTAATAATAAATAATAAATGAACATTTTGCATGTTCAGAAGAAGAGCTGCCCTGTCATGTGAAAATGTAAACAGATTTGTTTAAGTTAATTGCTCAGTGCAAAGAAAGAGAAGTGATAGGAACATGGTATATCTATGTTCTTTGTTTCATGTGTCTCATAGACATGAACAAGTTCTTTGAAAAACATCTATGACCTATGAAACATGTCTAGTCTTCATGCTCTATGTATGTTAACTATGGTTTCACTAATAATACACATATATTGCATAAAGCATCCATATTTGTCCATGCCCATGTTGATTAGAGTATTAAAAACTTGAAAAGTATTAATTTAAGGTACATTTAGAACAGATAAAAAAATATTTTTACCTGATAAAGTACAGACTAGAGAATGAATGTGCATTTTCAATAATCCAGTCTGCAGTTTTTGTTCAGTCCAATGCGAAAATCCACCCACATAAACCCGTTTTAAATAATATAATAATTTATACTTCTGACTCATCCCTTTTCTTAAAAAAAAAATGGTTTAAAGGAAAACGCCACCGTTTTTCCATATTCCAATATGTTCTTCCCTCAACTTAGACAAGTTGATATGTACCTCTCCCGTCTCAGTCCGTGCACTTAATCGCTCTAGCGCGCGGCACCACTATGCTAGCGTTTAGCTTAGCACCATTCATTCCATAGGATCCAAACTGGGATGAATTTAGAAGCCACCAAACACTTCCATGTTTTCCCTATTTAAAGACGTTTACATGAGTAGTTACACGAGTAAGTATGGTGACACAAAATAAACAGTGGCGATTTTCTAAGCGGATAAAACTGATAACTATAATGTGTGGCGGAAGAGCACTTTGCAGCACTTCGACCTCGGCGCAGTAATATCATCACTCCTGAAAACTCCCCCTCTCGCTCTCCCTCCCCCTCTCGCTCTCACTGATAGTGATAGTGCAGGCCACGTTGGTTGTATTGACGGAAGAGGGAGAACATATTGGAATATGGAAAAACGGTGGCGTTTTCCTTTTAAAGGTTCAATTGTGAGGTTTACCATTTTATACTTTATTTTGTTTTTTGTTAAAACTTGTATCTCAACAGTAAATCAATTGCTATTTCGTAGTCTACAACATGAAAGAATAAAAGTGTCTGCTAAATGAATAAATGTAAATGAAAGAATCCCATTATAACATGCAAAATGTAGAAACATTGGATACAATGGGGCACCATTGTGCAGCAGGAAGCATCACAACAAAAAAGAAACCTCAAGGTTGATTTAGGTAAATTTGTGCAAATGTATAGGGCCCCATTCCTATATTTGCCTGGGGCCTCCAATTCACTAAATCCGCCCATACCCAAATCAAAAGTGAAAGTGAACAGCGTGAGCGCTCATTCAAAAGGTTTTCAATTCCGCAAATATTGATAGCGGCTCCCTGATGCGCAAAAATTATATTAGCACGTTTGTGGGTGAGGGCGGGAGTGGACACATGAGCGGGCGGTAAGAAAGCGAAAAAGAAAAAAATATATGAAGCTCAATTGAATATCACAACAGTTTTGTGATTGGCTGTTATGTAGTGTGGGGCCAGGGTGGGCCAAGCTTCTGATTGGGTGCCCCCCACCGTGGAGCCGGGCCTGGGTACAATTATAAAATGTTTTGCTTCACAGAACAGTAACAGCATATGGGTTTAGAGCACCACAAACATGCAAATAATGACAGAATCTTAATGTTGGGTTGAAATATTACTTTAAGTAATAGTTAATATCCAGTGTTTTCAATATTTTTATTGGTAGATATTTTTGTGGTCTTTATAGGTTGGTTACACTGGCACTATATATAAATGTAGTGGGATGTGAAAAATGTAGATCCATGCATTACTGCAGCTGGGTCTGACAGAAGTCCAGCAGCTGTGTAATGTGAGTTCCAGCCAGAAACAGAGAACTTTAACTGGATCACTGTCTGTGACCTTTGACCTCTGTGTGTCAGGCTGAGCATGAGGCAGGACAGGAGCATGCTGGCAGGAACAAATACAGTATGATAAAGCAAAGGCTTTACGTGCATTAATCTGAGCTGTGTATAGGTAATACATTAATGGCTTTCAGAGTTTAACCTGAAGCTGAAGAAGCATTACTTGTGTCACAGTGAAGATAAACAGCTGTTGTGAGTGTGATCTCCATTCAGAGATGATTCTTTGTGTTCCTCTCTCTTATTTGTGAATCGCTCCTCATGCTGTTCTTGATGTTGTCAGTATTGTTCAGCTTTAATGAGACAGGATCTTTACGGATTATGTACCTGAAACCAAAACAAATACAATTGAAATGTACATAAAACTACAGCCACATATATAAGGTACAACCATTCGGCTGAATATCATGTCTTGGTCATACTGCATCCTAAAACCAATAGACAGCATGGATAATAAACAGAAATACAATAACTAGAAATTACATTTATACAAGAAATCATAAGATATAAATTTTTTTAAATAAAATTTCATTTTTTTAGATCCGTAAGATTTGTTTTATAGTGACATATAGTTTTCTATTTTTCATAACAATTGACAATTAAGAAAATTTCACCTCCAAATTCTCATTATGTAATTGCACCTGTTTTGGGCTGTCAATTTAATATAATATATGTGTGTGTATATACATATAATATATATTACAATAATATATTATCATTATTATTATTATTATTATATATTTATTATTTTATATTTTTAATTGTAAAATATATACATATTATACAGTATATGTAGTGTTAGCTGAGGTAACACTTTATTTTGATAGTCCACTTTAAACATTTTACTAACAGTAAGTAACTTTGCAACTACATGTCAACTAGCAGTCATTAGAGTATTAATAGACTGTCTGCTTAATATCTTCTAACACTTTATTTTGATGGGTCCACAACATACAACATCCTGACTATGAGAAACTTTACAAGTATATGTCAACTTATTCTACTAACTCTAAACCTAACCTAACAGTCTACTCTGAGAGTTAGTACACATGGGCCCGGTTTCACAGACGGGGCTTAGACTAAACCAGGATTAGGCTATAGTTCATTTAGGACATTTAAGTAATTTTTATAAACATGCTTATAAAAAAAAAACATTACTGGGGTGCATTTTGAGGCAACACAAAGGCACTGATATATTTTAAGATCAGTCAGTGCAAGTTTATTTCAGTTGAAACAGCTCAGACTTACAGTTTAGTCGAGGACTAGGCTTAAGCCATGTCTGTGAAACCGGGGGATGTAGTTGTAAATTAATGAGAATTAGTTGACATGTAGTTGCAAAGTTACTTATAGTTATTAGAATGTCTAAAGTGGACTATCAAAATATAGTGTAACCCAGGATTTAATTTAGTATGATTTTAAGTATTTAAAATAAATAATAATAATAATAAAATTGTCTATTAAAATGCAAAACTACAAAAATAGGCTTATAATTAAGAAAATAAGAAATCACAATTTTGCTAGAATTTGATGCAGTGTCCCAATGAAGTGCAATAAATTCAACTTCACTTACACAATGTCATTGAGCTCCAGTCTTGTATCTGGTGACGGGTTGATTAAGGCGTATGAGTGACTGCTCTGGTTATTATTCGGCTCATCTGGATTGAGAGACAAATGTTAATAATATTACCACAATCTTCTTCTAGAGCTGGGGTTCCCAACTCTGGCTCTCGAGGCCCACTTTTCTGCAGATTTTGACTCCAACCCTAATCAAATACACAATGACAAGCTCATCAAGGTGTTTAGGATTACTAGAAAGCTATACAGGCAGGTGAGTTTAATCAAGGTTGGAGCTAAACTCTGCAGGAACGTGGACCTCGAGGGCCAGAGTTGAGAACCCCTGTTCTAGAGCTTTTCAGTATTCTAAAGAACTCCAGGACCATTTCCTAATAACGAGACACTCAACTGAAAATAGGAGGTATAAAATCAAAAACATTTAAAAACAAATATATATAGTGGAGATCAAAATTAGATAACAATTTAGGAACACTGTTTTTTTTTCAGAAATAATGTAATCTTCGTCATTCAAAATTTGAAGGAATTTTAGTTGTGGCTATTCCATGCTAGTAGAACAGTGTTTTACAAAATAACCAAGGCACTTAAAAAAAAAAGCCTTTATTTTGTGGAAAACACAGTGATCAAAAGAGAACAGCAATGATTGTATCACGAAGAAAGATTACAACTAAAATGTCTAAGGTCACAGCAGTCAAAAATTAGTAGGATGTGAGGCCCTTGCTTTGAATGACTTAAGCACATCTGTGGCTGCAGGACATCACTAGTCTCTCACTCTGCTCTGGTGTGATCTTGGTCCACTCTTCTTCCACAGTTCGGTGACTCTAGTGGGTTTCATAACCATAACTTTGTCACCAAGGATTTTCAATAGGGTTTGGATCAGGACTCTGGACTGGACAATGTTTTCAGCTTTAAGGAACTGCATTACCCGTTTTGCTGTGTGACAGGAGGCAGCATTGCCCTGTATGAAAATTGCTGGCTGATTGGACGATGAATGCAGGGAAGGCACAGCATTTTGCCATAGGAGGTTCTGATAAACATTTGCATTCACTCTGCCATTTAGCTGTATAAGAGGCTCAACTCCTGCTGCAGAAAACATCCCCCAAACCATGACACTTCCTCCTCCACCTTTCACTGACTTCTTTACACACTTTGGGTTCAGTCTTTCCCCAGTTTGACGCCGAACATAATGTTTCCCATCGGACCCAAATAAATTAAACTTGCTTTCATCACTGAAGTGAACAGTTCTCCTCTGTCCACATAACATGCTCCTCAGCAAAGGTGAGCCTAGTCTTTTGATTCTTTCTGCTGATGAGAGGTTTGGTCACAGCAGAGTGCACTTTCATTCTGACTTCTCTTAAAGGTCAAGACACTGTAAGCCGAGACAGATTCTCACTCTGTTCAGCACTGAACTGGCAAGCAATTGCAGCTGCAGTGCTGAACCGATTGCCTGAGATTCTCCGCATTCTCCTGCCCTCTGTGCATTTATCTTTCGTGGACAACCAGTCTTGTTGGGGAATTTAGTTAGTGACATTGTAAAGATGCAATGTTCTAGAAATCTTCTCTTGCTATTGACTGCTATTGGCCTTCATCTGGACAACCTGGTGTCAGAGGGTTTCAGTCATTTTAGAATGGCTCACCTTCTTCCAAAGTCAATGAAAACTGAAAAGTTAGGCTGCCAGTTAAATAAGGTTTGTCAGATAATTTAGGAAAGGCTAATTGTGCACCCTGGTTCAAGAGTTCTTCAAATCAAATAAAATCATTTGTAAACATTCTAAATAACATCCTACTTTATTCTGAAATGGTTTCACTGTAAAATTTGACTGGCGTCTCACCGAATCCCCGTGTGGAGAGCCCCAGGTTCTTCATGCGTTTCTTGACCAGCTCAGTGAGCTCCTGTCTCTCGGAGCATGAGAGCAGGATGCCGCGCTGCTGGCTCAGTCTGTCTGTTTCGCGCTCAGCGTGCCACGGCCCCAGCAGATTGGATGCCCACTGCATGCTCCTTCGACGCAGAGATTGAGTCTGGATGTCTGGCAGTTCACAGTGAAGACCCTCCTGTTGCTCCTCCGGGTCCTTTCCCTCCTCAAAGACTGACACCTTGTCTGAAATTTCAGATTGTGGAGTCTAGAAGAAAGAAAAACAAGGCTTGTCTTGTCGTTCTTGATATTTCCAACATGCTGATATTTACAATACATAATTTTAACCTCTTAATTTGTAACTTTTATTCAATTAACTGCAGAATTTTTTAAAGTTTAATAGCCCTGTTACTGGATTTTCTTTTTCTTTTTAAAAGGAACAATTCCAAAAATTGTAACATCTAATTGCATTTTCTCAGTTTCTATTATATGTAAGTATTTAACTTTGTTACCAATGTTATAATGAGAGAAATGATCCAACAATTTTAATTTCAAATTAGGGAAAAATGTTTGGCAATAACCAACATTTGGTTACAAAACTAGCACATACTGAGTGACAAATCAATTTTCCTGAATTTCTCTCATTTGTTGAAAAACTGGACATTGGGCAGTTTCAAGCTTTATTAATATGGAAGCCCGTTTCTGCCATTAAAGGTGCACTCTGCAAAATTGAAAAAAAAAAGTGCAAAATTGATACAAAAATGGCAATACATACATTTCATCAAAGAATCCTGAAAAAAAATGATCAAGTGTTTGTGGAGTTCACATAATTGGTAAAAACTAATGATTAAGTAAAGGGTAAAGCTGGCTCCTGCCTATCCCTTCCTTCCCAGTGTAACTGTTTCTCTTGATCTAAAAGTGTACATGTGTTGTGGTTGGATTGAATGTAATGAAACCTCAGGAGGTTCAAGTATCTGAGACTCAGTCCTGTAGATGCCGATGGGAATGTCTCCTACAGTGGAGGAGAGCATTTCATACAGTCTGCCATACGTCTCAATGCACAAGTCTTCCTCTGTGATACTCATCTGAAATGTAATACACAACACTGTAACACTGCTAAAGCAACATCAAATAATAGCAATTTAATGCAAGTCATTTAAATGAGGATGTGGGCACTGTGCTAGTGTTAAATGTCATACTTACAGAGCATAAGAAACCAGATTTTGGTGTGGTTTCTAGTCCAAGCAGCAGTTTGGTGATGGTTATCATATAATCCTTAACAAAACACTGAAACAACAGAAGCACTTCTAGCACAATTATGGACAAATTTAAAGGCATGAACATTTATGATTTCTAACAGCAAGAGCACACATACCATTCAAATGTTCAGGGTTAGTAAGATTTTTTTACATTTTTGAAAGAAGTGTTTTATGCTCACCACAGCTGAATTTATTTGATCAAAATTACAGTAAAACAGTAATATTGTAAAAGTACTACAGTTTAAGAGAAGTGTCTTTTATTTTAATATTTAATGTAATTTTAAAATGTAATTTATTCCTGTGATCAAAGCTTAATTTTCAGCATCATTACTCCAGTCTTCAGTGCCACATGATCATTTAGAAGGCTCAAGAAAACATTTTTTAATGAGCAATGTTGAAAACAATTGTGCAGGACTATTTGATGAATAGAAAAAAAAAAATATTTGAAATCGAAGTCTTTTGTAAAAATGCAAAAGTTGTTACTGTCACTTTTTTTTAATCAATTTAATGCATCCGTGCTTAATAAAAGTATTCATTTATTTCCAAAAAAATGTATTGACCCCAAACATTTGAATGGTATTGTATATAGGCAAGAAAATTGTTTAATGTGCTAAATCGAATTCCACAACTGTAATGACTGATATGTAATGTGATCTGTATTTGTAAGGACATCTAGTGTTTACATCTAGTATCTCCATTCTTGCTAATGTTGCCATCTAGTGGTCATTAGCATGCACACAGGCAAACAGGCAGCAGCACTTGGTGTCTTAGTACCTGATAGAGCAGTGTGTCCAGCATCCCAATGCTAAACACCCTACCAGCTGCAAAAGGCAGGCGAAATATGAAGGACAGGTTTGAGCCTTTCTCTCGTTCTTTCTACTCCGTGAAGCCATGCAAAAAAACATGGAAAGAAGGTTTAGGCCCAAACAGTTTAATCAAAGCAAAACCATTATTTTATGATTTATTCAAACGAGAGTGACAGAAAGCATGTTATGAATGTCTGCTCACCTTCTCTAGTTTGGAGAAGGCCAGTGTGTGACAGTCCTTTGCACTGAACTGCATGAATCTCATGTTAGCGGGGTGGGTTAACTCTGTGATAATGTTAAGCCCGGAGAACAACCTACAGACCAGTCATTAATTTCAGTTACTTAAGATCTTCTGTTTCCTTGTGAAAAATAAGTGCTCTTAATTGAACTGAATAAGCACTTGTGTATTTCAAATATTACAAGGATACTGTATGTTTAAAAAAAATAATAATAAAAAAATACCATATTATAATGAAATAAACAAGAGTGTACCTAAAGTGTGCTTAAAGAGGGTACAGTTTCATGACTGTTTCCTAACAATTTCTTTCTTCTGCTGAAGACAAAAGAAGATGTTTAGAAGAAGTATATTTCTTTTTTGTCTGCAACAGAAGAAAGAAACTCATACAGGTTTGAAACAACTTCAAGTGTGGATAATTATGGCAGCTTGTTCATTTTTGGGTGAACGTAAAGTAGACTTTTAAACAGTGCATTTTATAATGTCACATTTAAAGTTTTTTAAGCATATTTTCAATTATTATTTAATAATATTTTGCTATGCTTTAAAAAAAACTTATTTTGAAGTGTTGACGTAAAGTACTTGTTAAATGTACTAAATTACAACTTCATTACATATGGGTAATTTAAAATATATTTAACCCTTTGGGAATCTCAAAATCTCAAGCAGTCTCTGACCTGAACAGGGTCTGGACATTAACAATAGTTTTTGCATCAGCCATATAGTCTTCCTCAGCGGACATGGTGCTCTCCTTATCCACAACCACCATATTAGCAGCAAACGAGATGCCACAACGCAACAGGTCATCCAGACTGTAAGGAGATAGATAGATTTGGATCACTCTGGTTTCATAGACAAGAAGCCAGTAAGATTTTCCATTGGCTTTTGAATTATTGCAGAAAATGTAAGCTCTGCGATCAACAAAAGTTTATGATTCTTACATATTTTGTTCATCAATCTTCTCAAATTAACACAAATTTTATTGAATTTTAAGCCTAGATACAATCACCAAAAGTGAAAAGCTGTAGTTAGGCTATAAACAAACTAGGCCTACACCACGGTTGCGTGACTTCATCGTCTTTATTCATTAGAAACCCTGGAAGTATTAGTTCTTCCAATTAATTGTTCCTTCCAGAATTCTTCCACTCCATTGCAATCTGGAAATATTAAATATTTAGGTATTAATGTTTCTCCTAAGCTGGCAGATTTGATTAAATTAAACCACATCCCACTTTTAAAGAAGGTAGAAGATGATCTAACCAGATGGAGGTCTCTACCCATATCACTCATGGGAAGAGTCACCTCAATAAAAATGATGGTTTTGCCAAGAATTAATTATTTATTTGCAATGATCCCGAGTAAACCACCACCTGACTGGTTTAGATCTTTGGACTCCTCTATCTCTAAATTCCTTTGGAAAGGTAAACCCCCGCGTATTAGCTTAAAAACGCTGCAAAAGACCAAGGATAAAGGAGGACTAGATCTACCTAACTTTTACCACTATTTCTTAGCCAATAGGCTTCAACACATTTCAGGGTGGTTAAAACACACCCTCTTAGATGAGCCTTGGCTAGATGTAGAACAGGCATTATGCAATAATATAGAGATTTCGGATCTGCCATTCATTAGCTCGATCAGTAAACGACACGTATGCTTTAAAAGCATCAGTATCAGCTCTTCTCTGACAGCATGGTGGGAGTTTCTAAAAATGACGGAGTCTTCACTAATCCCATGCAAACGTACCCCTATCTGGAACAATCCTGACATATTGCTAAACAACAATATGATAAACTTCACAGATTGGAGTTGTAAAGGTATTAAATACCTGGAACATATATTCAAAGGGACAGACTTTATTCCCTTTGACAAATTAATTAAACAATATGGGATTAATAAGAACAGATTTTTAGAATATCAACAAATTAAATCTATTGTAAAAAGGAAATTTAAGTCTAATCATATCAATTTACAAATACCACCAAGTGTGTCAGATTTTCTCAATCTCAAAACCCCCAAATTAATGTCTAAAATATACAGGGCACTTTCCAATATAGATGAATCAGTATCACTTCCTATTGCAAAATGGGAAGCAGATCTATCAGTAAGCTGGGACCATAATTTCTGGTCTCAGATATGTTTAAAAACCTTTGAACTGATTAGAAATCCTGGATTACAATTAATACAATACAAAATTCTGCATAGAGTGCACTACACAGGTCATCGGATGTTCAGGATGGGTTTTACAGCTTCTAACAACTGCTCACACTGTAAAGGCAATACACCTGACAATTACATCCACGCTCTATGGTTCTGTCCACCTGTTCAGAGGTACTGGTACAGGATTTGTGAAGACTTATCAAAGTGTCTTAAATGCTCTATTCCAGCCTCTCCTTTAGTCTGCTTGTTGGGCGACCTAGATGGTGTCACTACAGAAGATAACACAATCCACATGGCTTTCACTGCCCTATGCATTGCTAAGAAGACTGTCCTCATGAACTGGAAAAATAAAAATAATCTTAATATCAACCAATATAGAGATTATTTGTGGGATTATATTAGCCTTGAAACAGCTTCTGCTGACACATTAGATCAATCTCTCTGGGCTCCTTTGATCAGCTCCATCACCTAGTGTGGGTGGGGGTCCCGATTCTGTCCGGCTGTGGTTTTTGTTGTTGGCGTGGGGTGGCAATATGGGCCTGGGGCATCTGGGGGTTCCCTGGGGATGGGTTTCTTGGGGGGTTTGGCGCTGGGGCTGCGGCCTTGGCCTGGATGGGGTATTGGTGACTCTTAGATGCTGTTTCTCTGGCGGCGGCATGCGGCGCTGCTGGGGATGCCTGTGCCGGCGGACGTAGGTTGCCAGCCTGGCGGCCGCACTGTTCCGGGGTTGGTCCGGGGGGGGTTTGGGGATCTGGGGACGCTCTGCCTCCGGCTTGGGGTTACGGCTGGGCCTGGGGGGCTTGGGTCCTGGTTGGTGTGCCGCCGGGAGCATGGGTTGGTGCATGCGCTTGGGCCCGGCTCTGGTGTGGGGGTCTTCGATGCATCGGTGCCTCCGCGGGGGGGGGGTCCAATAGAGGCGGGGTATACGGGCTTTACCTGGGTGTCTTATTGTCTTATGTAGTTTGGGAAGTGACTGGATGATGGGGTGGGGTAGTTTTTCCTCTGCTGTGGGGTCTGGTGGGCCGCCCCGGGCTGCCATGGGCCCTGGTCTGGATGGGCCTGGGCCCCCCGCCCTGGGCAGATTTGGGGTAACGGGGGTGCCTATGGGGGTCAGCGGGGGAGCTGGCTCCAGAGGGGGGGGTATTTTGCCCCCTCTGATGTTTTCCTCCCCATCCCTAAGGCTTCACTTCTCCCGCTCCATCACACCAACACATAGGTAGGGTTTTGAGGTGCGGGTGAGTCGCTGGGATGCGGGGGAGGTGGTACTCCTCTGTCTCCTCGTGGCCGCCTGCATCTCAATTACACATTACAGCTTAGACATTCTCATTACTTACTGTCACATGACACATACATATAGGGCCTTGGGGGTGGGCACACTGAATGGCATCCGGAGGGCGGTCTGTTCATTCAGCCTTCCCTCTGGTGCCAGTGCCCACTTCTCAATTTTAAGTTGCACATAGACATTGAGGGCTCTAGGGAGGGGACGAGCTGACACAAGCTTGTGGAGGGTGCCCCTCCCCTGTTTTAAAGCACCCCTGTTTTAAAGCACCTTAGAACAACACACACCAACACTACATTTGAGCGGGTGGGGTGAAGCATGGGGTCGTTTTTTTTTTTTTTTTTTTTTTCACACCCCTGTTCTCTGTTCTCTGTCTGGGGCCGGGGGCTGTGAGGATGAGCTGGCCGCCCGGTCGGGGTCTGGGCTGTTGATTTTCTCTGCTGCTGCGGGGACCGGGGTGGTCTTCCTGTCCCCGCGCCGGAGCGAAGGGGGTTCAGCTCCGGGATCGGGCGCTGGCTACCCCTCTGGGGGTGGTGGTGCCTGGATCTAGGAGTATAGAGTGCATATGGGGAGTGTGAGTGTGGGTACTGTGTCCATTTTTGTGTGTCTACATGTGGGGCGAAGGTGTGAATATTTGTTTGCGTGCATGAGGGTGGGAACATATGCTTGTGTATATGTGTGCTTGTCGTCTACGTCTATGTGTCAGGTCGGGCCTTAGACTCCGCCTCACTCATCATCTTAGTCGACCCCCACCCCACCACCATGCCCTGCCGGTGGAGGATGCCGCCGGTGCGTTGGTGATTTCTCGCGCCGGGGCAGGATGCTCGGGCGAGCGCCGGCCCGCTCTCGGCGGTCGATTGGCGGGGCCTGGCCCTACTGGCCTTGCTGGGCCCCGTTTGTGGGGTGGGGGGCCTTTGGGTCTCCGGGCCCAGGGCCTGGTCCGCCCTGGTGTGGTCGGCTGCCGGTGGAGCCTGCGGGCTTGCCGCCACGGCACCCTGGGGCGCCTACACTGTGGCTGTCGGAGGTCCCGCCTTCGGGCTCTCCTCTGCCCTTTTTTGGGTGGAGGCCGCGGTTGTCCCTGCGGTGGTTCTCCTGGGGGTCTCGTGCCCTGGGGGGCCTCCGGATGTTTGGGGCCCGGGTCTGTTCCGTGCCTGCTTCATGCCTTGCGGGATGGGGCTGTTGTTCCCCACACACACTATTAAACATTTACATGGAGGAACCTTATGAACACAAGCGCGCTCACACACACAGGTGTACACTCAAGCATTCACATTGGTGTAAAAACAGGTGCTCATAGACACACATTGTCTTGATCTGCTGTTGCTTCAAAACTTATTTTGTAATATTAGTTATGTGTGCTGCTCAATAACATTTAACATTTAGAATTTATTGTGATTTATACAGATGTTGGTTGTTGCTGCAGTCTCTTTGATGTTGTGTCTTCGGTTGTTTTCTCTTTTTGTCAGCAGGTATTGAAGCAAATTGTCTGTTTTTTTTTTTTGTTTTTTCTCCCTCTCTCTCTCTATCCCCCATTCTCCTTTTTTCTCTCTCTCTCTTCCCCTTCTTTGTTGACTTTCCCCACAACCTTTTTTTTTTTTTCTTTTTTTTTTTTTCATATCTTCTTTCTTCTTTCTCTCTCTTGTTTTCTCTGTCCCCTGGTCTTGTCTGTCACAGTGTGGTTAAGTAAAAGGGTATATAAAATTTAATTAATTAATTAATATTAAAAAAATAAATAAATAAATAAATAAATAAATATATTTAATTAAAAAAAAAAGAAAAAAAAGGCTGTGAATGATGATAGTATAGCCATGCATATGTACTGTCATGTGTTATCTGTGCTACTGACAGGCCAAAAAAAAAAAAAAAAAAAAAAAAAAAAAAAAAGAAACCCTGGAGGAATCTGGTTAGCTTTTAAAATGGTCTCTCATGTTGTGTTGAATCACGCTTGGGGCAAACTCAGTTTTCCTCTGAATACTAAAGCCTGACGTTTGTTAATGTTTGTGCAGCTGCACAAACCTATGGCATTTCAGCCTGCCAAAACAGGCTGGCCCGACTACCTATATAAGTTGCCACTGAATGCCATTTCATCTGAATCGTTCTCCTTCACTGTGAAGATCATCTCCCCACTGGACTCTGAAGACACAGAACAAGAAGCCTGCTACTCACGTAGAAGAGTCCCAGCAGAGGAAAGATGCTCTCCAGCTCAACGTTTCTCCCCTGCAGCTTCTGGTGACAGTTCAGAGCAAATTTTCAGTTCTAATTGAGCAAATTTCAGTGACGTCTGATTCAGATTGCCACACCACAAATGTGGTACATGCAGGCACGAGTCAGACGAGCACAGTGAGTGTGTCACTTGCCTAGGCCTTGCACACGCTGAGGCGGCGCTCACTGAGACAGATTGCTCTCATTGTGAGCATGAGTCTTGCCTCTCTACACTTGCAGAACACCTTTGTCAGTGAAGGTGTCCCCGCCCCTCATGCTCTCCAGTTTCTCTCCTCCCAGGAGCCTCGGAGGAAGACACAGCGAAGTCAGAGGATTGAGAAGACAGCCTCGAGTGAGATCATGCTGGCGCAAGGCCCGCATGTCTCGCCCTCTCCACAGCGAGATGTTTCCCTGTGCTCTTTTCCCAAGAGGATCAGCACTCTTCATCTGGAGCTAGCGTCATGCTCCCCTTTGGAGGATCTGAAGAGGATGCTGCCGATGATTCCATGTCACTGGCTGCCTCTAATACAGAGGATTAGTCCAGCTCCGTGGAGGACCCGGCTCCCTTCTACCCAAGGGTGGTGTACGGCCAAGTGTGGACAGTGAGCTCATCCGCATGAAGGCTGTTAAATTGGTGCTATATAAATAAAGTTGAGTTGAGTTAAAGAACTTGGCTTGGAGTGGTCAGCCCCAGAAGAGCCCGTCCTGAGCCATCTGGATGAATGATTTTTGCCAGAGCACCACCAGTGAGCCTCCCATCAGAGACCAGAACCATTCTTTCCAGAAGTTCATGACAAACTCACCCTACTTGGCTCATGTCCACTCTTCCAACTCCGCCACCCTCACTTCCATTGATGGCACCAAGGCCAGGACAGACATCCCTTGAAGAAGTCTTGCGTTTGCATTCTGTTAGAAACTCAGAAGCGAAGACCAGGAAACTCTTGGTATCTTCAGCAGTTGTCAACACTCTGATGGTGGAGAGGATAACCAAATTTACTGGTCTGTAGTGGTTCTTTGGATAGAGTAACACTCACCAAATTGTTTTTGAGCTGAAAAAAGGTCTTGAATTCAGTCTGAAACGATGTCTGGTGAGAAGCTCTATCCGGGTCACGGCACCAAAACTGTTAGAAACTCAGAAGCAAAGACCAGGAGACTCTTGGGTATCTTCAGCAGAGTTCTTTATTGAGAATGCGCTGCGTGGCGCTGTAGTCATCAAAAAGTCTAACTAAGGCAGTGATACATTGTAGTTTATATACATTTAGGGGCAGCCCTTAGGAACGGATACAAAGCACCTGAGTGATGACCTTAAAGCATGCAAATTAAGTATTCAGGTATAGCAACCTGCCCCATTTAACCACTCCTAATCCAATCAGCATAACTGCCCAAAGACTGGGGCAGGGGCACCAAGAGCCATTACAAACAAAAGGTGAGCGTCTCCATCATCTGGCTCATTTGACTTACAATAAGAGAACAGGAATTGGCAGGAACCTCTTGCTACAAACTTTGTTTAACAGAATCGTTCATCTGATGTCATCATCTTTACCACAAATGCTAAATACAATGTATTTCACTTTAGTTTTTCAGGTTGTATGTAATCCACAGTATTCCAATCCCCCATTCAGCTCTGGGTGTTGAAGCCTTTGTTCACACTGTCAATGCTGGGCAATGCAATCCCAGGCGTGTCAAGTCAAACTATAAAACGAAGCTACTCGCTTCAATTTGCTCGCACACCGCCCTGCTTCAAAGGTGTGGTCCAAACTTCAGTTCAGGACAATGATGCTCTCCGAAGTGCAGTATCTGCTGGTGAAGGGAGCCATTAAATTGGTCCTACCAGAGAACAAGGAGTCAGGAAGCCGTAATTTCCTCATCCCAAAGACAGATGGTGGGCTCAGGCCCATCCTAGATTCAGGATGCTGACTTTGAAACAGATCCTTGTGCCTATTCCCCTCATTGTTCTCCTCCTTCAGGTCATCAGACGGATCAGGGAGACCGGATGCTTAGTCCTACTGGTGGCTCCACTCTAGCGAAACCAGTTGTGGCTCCCCGACCTAGTACAGCTGTCATCGACAATTCCCTAGCTGATTCCGCTGAGGAAAGAGCTCCTTTCTCAAGCAAGAGGTTGCCTCTATGCCCTAAATTGGTCCATCTTCTCTGACTGGTGTGCAATCCAAAACGAAGACCCATCCTCATGTGAGCTAGTGACCATTTGTTCTTTTTAAAAGAGCTGCTGGATAAGGGGCACACCCCTTCCATGCTCAATAGAGCCAGGAGTCTTAACCCATCTTGCCCTCATACTGTTCCTATTTGTGACCTGTCTACGGTCCTCAAGGCCCTTTGAGGCCCTCTGTTTGAGCCTCTCCAGGTGGCTAACTTCCAGCCCTTGTTGCTTAAGACCACCCTGCTGCTAGCTTTAGTATCTGTCAAGCGTGTGGGTGACTTACAGGTGTTCTTGGTGAGTGCTTCCTGTTTGGAGTTTGGGCCAAACGACTGTAATTTCATCCTCAAACCCAAGCTAGGTAACTAACTTAAAGCGCTCTCTACTCCGTTCAGAGCGCAGGTCATCACCCTGTTAGCTCTCCCTTGCTCGGAAGATGAGCAGGGAGCTAACTTACTTTGCCCGGTCCAGGCCCTCAGGATTTATGTGGAGCGCTCTAGCCAACATCGGCAGTCAGAGGAGCTCTTTGTGTGCTTCGGAGGACGCACTAAAGGGCTGCCAGTTACGAAGCAGAGATTATCCTGCTGGATAGTTCATGCAGTAGCCCTGGCTTATGCCTCAGTGGTCTCTGAGTGCCCCCATTTCAGTGAGGGCCCACTCCACTAGAGGGATGGCCTCCTCCTGGGCTTGGTCCAGTGGAGTTACCATTGGGGATATTTGCCAGGCAGCTGGCTGGTCGTCACCATCTACCTTTGCTAGGATTTATGATCTGGACATCCCTGCCTTCAGCCACGATTCTTGTCTGCATAATTGTCTTGCACCCCAGGTGAGTGGTCTATAGTGTCTTGACTGCGTGCTCCGGCCGGTGGTCCGAGCCTCACAGGTTAGCCTATGTTTCTTAGGGCCCTCATGGTGGCACCCTAGGGCTGGGATTGCAGGACGGCTTCCGTTCTGCACTTCTAGCATGGCACTATGGTATATCGTTCCCCATGTGTGATTTAACACAACGGGAGAGACCATTTCAAAAGGGAACACTCTGGTTACTAATGACGCAGCCACTTCTCAGTCGAAATAATCTGACTGAATGGCATTCAGGGCTGACTTATATAGGCAGTCAGTACAGCTGAAATGCCAGAGGTTTGTGCAGCTGCACACATTTGAACAAATCAGGCTTCAGTATTCAGAATTCACCCAAGTGTGATTTAGCGCAACTTTCATATTTGCATTGTCAGTGTCATTGATTAGATTAACGCAATGTGTGGTCTGTTTACATGATGGCTCTAGCATCTTATATATTGCTGACTATACTACTACTTTTTCTGGAATTAACTTTTTGGTCTATGAAGGTATAAGACAGTCTTTTCTTCCCTCTAAATGACGCATTTTCTGCCACAATTTTTCACTCAGTGCACAGTGTTTCCGTGACTGTCCAAAGCACATGAATACAATGCATGTGAGTGGGAATCTGTTTCTAAGCATCTAGCCGTAACATTCTAACACTAGATTGTTTTACGCTGTACACATTTGGCACCACATAAGCAGTGCTAACTTCGCTCCAGAGCAGGCTTTCATACCCCCGGGTAAACAGCAGTGCTAACCCCACTTCTAAACTACACCTGGGGTAATAATACCCAATAAAACCCAGGTTTTCTGTATTCAGAGTGATGGAATCAGAAGTTCAAAAATGCTCATTTGTTTCCGGGTTTTGGGACTCATTCCTTCGGCACTCTACTGTCAAAGTGAGTGAGCTAATACAATGTCTTTGTTATCTCAAGAAGGTGACTCTCAGTGTACAACAGCAGGCTTATCTTCTTCCGAACGACAAACTGTAAATGGATTATTTGAGGACAGGATACAAACAAACACGATAATGTTTCATGTTTTATGATAATGTCTCTTGCCTGTCGATTGATCCAAGCAAGTAATATATCATTGGGAACCAACAGACAGTCTCAAGAAACTCTGCGTCTGGCCTAAAAGAAAGAAATTCAATATTAACTAGACATCAGGGGAAATTTAACTATAACTACAAGACTACAAGATATTGGCAACTAAAGTAAAGCTCAATGAACGAGGTGAAGGAGAGTGATGTGTAAAATTAGGATGTTTACTCATGTTCCAAGAGCAGCACGATGGGACACAGTTCATTCTCTGATCTGTAAGAGGCTCGTAATGGGAGGATGAAGTTGTACAGGCCATTTCCTGTGGTCTCAGCAGACACAATGATGAGCTTATTCTTCAAACCGTATGCTTTGACATCATCTTTGTCTTTGTGGTTGCAGGTCTTGGACAAAAACTGACATGACAATAAAGCAATGCAATATTACCATCAAGGACCAAAATGGAAACAACTTTTTTAACTTTGTTGTGTTATCCTTGATGAATTGAATGTATTTCACTGCTTTTCTGTCTAATAAATAATAAAAAAATATTACAATTTAACATAAAACCAGTGATTCCCAGGAGCCTACAGTGAATATTTGAATATTTGTATTATATTTTTATAATGTAAAAAAAAACTTTACTCCTGTGATCAAAGCTGAATTTTCAGCATAACTCCAGTCTTCAGTGATCCTTCAGAAATCTCTAAAATGCTGATTTGCTGCTGAATTATTATTGGTGGTCAATAATAAGGGTTCTTCTTTTTTCTTTTTCTTATTTACCAATGTTAAAAACTGTTTTTGCTGCTTAATATTTTGTGGAAACATTTTTAAGATTCAGGATTAAAATTTTACTTTGCCTCCCAGAAATAAATTACATTTCAAAATTTATTGCAATAGAACAGTTATTTTAAATTGTAACACTATTTCTCAATTTAATGTTTTTACTGTATTTTTGAGCACATAAATGCAGCCTTGGCAAGCAAAAATTGTAACATTTCCAAACTTTTGACAGTTACTGTATGCAAAGCTCAATATCTGATTCTTCGGTGTCACATGATCGTTCAGAAATCAGTGTAATATGCTAATTTGCTGCTCAAGAAACATTTCTTATTATTATCAATGTTGAAAACAGCTGTGCTGCTTAATATTTTTGTGGAAACTGTGATACATTTTTAGAAGTTGAAAAGAACACCATTTATTTAAAATGGAAATCTTTTGTAAATGTTTTTACTGTTGCTTTTAATCACTTTAACAAACTTTTACATTCTACTTGTAGTAATTTAGTACAAAGATTGTCCACCCAAGTGTAATCAAGATACTGTATGTAATACCTTTTCTAGCTGCATACAACATTTGGGTGCTTTCTCTGTCCGTAAATGGCAAAGTATCGGTGAGCTTCCGATGTAGGGTAAATCTGGAGGATATCCCTTAATGTAACTGCAAAAAAGGTTCAGGAGATTTAATTCCCATAGCAGCCATCTTGACATTACTCAGTGTTTCTTTGTTGACATTTAATCAAACAAACCGATTATTTTCTCTCTTAGTGAAATAAATAATTACCCATTGCTGCCTTCACTTCTAGTGCAGGGCTGACATGGGCTCTTTGACTCATCGATGAGCAGGTTGCCAGTCTCAAAGGAAGGTGAATCAGGCAATTCCAGAACAGGAACCATGTTTGGTTTTCTGGTCTCAGATATATTAGTTTCAAATGAGAGAGATGGACCTAAACTGGACGGAATGCTTATTTCCTGCATGTCTATAGCCATGGTACCTTTAGGAAATACAAAAGAAAAACCTTTAGACAAATATATAGAAACAACATCAGATTCTTCATCCACATTTTTGAGAGAATTTAAAGTGCACCAAAGGTCTGAAATTTAAGTTGTTACGCAACGCAATGCTTATCTTCTGCTGAAACTCTCAAAATTATAATGGCACAGACATTTAAAATGTTTGGATATACACAACTTACGTAGTAAGTGTGACATTTGTCGTTCATTTCAGAAATGGGAGTATTTTTGAAAGAAGTCTCTTATGCTCACCAAGGCTGAGGGGAAGATTATGGTGCTTCTTGTCATTTTGAAAGTTGACACACCATTCACTTACATTTTATGGAAAAGAGTGGGCAGGATACTTTTCAAAAATTATTTATATATTTTTTTTATTACAAAAGAACATAAAAAAGAGGAGATTTTTAATGTTTAAGAAATAATACTTTTATTAAGGACGAATTAAATCAAAATTGGCAGTAAAGGCTATTCTTTTGACCTTTCTATTCATGTAGAAATCCTGAAATATATATCACTGTTTCCACAATAATATTAAGCAGTGCGAAAGTTTTCAACATTGATAATAATAAGAAATGTTTCTTGATTTTTGTTTCAGCATATTGGAATGATTTCTGAAGGATCATGTGACACTGAAGGCTGGAATAATGATGCTGAAAATTCAGCTTTGCATCACAGGAATAAATACAATTTTAAAATATATTAACACAGAAAGCATTTATTTTTAAATTGTGATAATATTTCACAATATTACCATTTTTACTGCATTTTTGATCAAATAAATAAAGCCTTGGTTAGCATATAGACTTCTTTCAAAAACATTAAACAACTTACCGACCCCAAACTTTAGTATTGCTGTGATATGTATATTATCTTTCTTTGAATTATCATAATGCTTATTTGTCTGACCCATGCTAGTAACAGCGCTGCTGGTTGGAGGTTGAGTCTTTTTTCCTTTCTTGGCCTTAAAGCAGGAGTTCTCCTCTTTGCTGAGACTGATGTAGAAGCACACATCCAAACGTTTCATGATTTGCTGAGGACCAGGGTTCAGCAGTATATTCTTAGTGTCGTCAGGACAGACTCCAATGAGACAGATGCTGTACCTACAAACATGAGAGAGATATTTACACAAGTAAGAAGTGGCCATTTTTGAGGAATCAAATGTCATTTTCAATGTACTGTAAGATTTAATGCATTTCTCAAATATGCTTTTCCCACATACTCACTTATTATATGCATTAAAGGAGGCATAAGTGAAGCTCTTTCCCTCATACTCAGAAAAGAAGACGCTTTCTTTCAGAACAATGCTGTACACTTCATTTCCTGAGCATTCCCCATAAATCCTGTGCCAATCCTCAGGAGAATGCTGGCCCTGTCTGCAGAGATACAAACATCATATCATATCAACTCATGGGTTGAGTGAATAACAAAATTATTCTCTTGAGATTAATTTGTACATCTGAAATGCTAATTTGTGCAACGATATAAAAGGCTATAAATAGCATATTTTAACAACAGTAAACGACCAAATTCCACATGTGATTGCAAAAGGAAGTTATTATAAACACTCGATGGTGGTTTGAAGTGAGTTCTGAGTAAAAGTGTATTAATCTCATAAATTGTCTTATGAAGCATGATGCTAATGCACCTGCAGAACAGGTCCAATTCTTCTTCATAATGCATTTTGTCATAAAACTTCACATAAGATCGCAAGAAAATGTTTTGTTGTATTTATTTAGAAATACTTTTGATAATAGTTGGGTGAATGTATACTGGGATTGAAGCGGTAAACGTTTTATTGCCAGTATAAAGGCTGATAATGGCTGAATAAAAACAAAAGAATAATAAGGATTATGTACCTGGCGGAGGTGTGAAAGGTTCAGTTTCCTTAAACTAGTTTGTCATGCATTTCTTTATTTCAACACATTTACAGGTAAATCCTAGTATTTTAAATTTGTGATTAATCATGATTAATCACAGTCCATGACTGTGACATGAATTAATTCATGTCACAGTTTTGTGTTAAATGTGTTAAATGTCAAATTAAATGACATGTCATGACATTTAATTCATGACATGAATAAAAAATTTTAATCGATTGACAGCACTAATATAAATATATATATATTGTGGTGGCCAGAAAGAGGTATGGTCCCCCACAAAGCAACTTGAACACCTTCAGCACCACGGAGAGCCTCATCAGGGGAAGCAACAAGGCCTGGGCCACCCAGTAAGAGGATTCAGGACCAGGGATAGCTCCACCACAGGTGTTCACCATTTCTCCTCTAACAGGGAGCCTCAGCTGCAGGCTGTTAGGGACAATCAACAACTACCACATAAAAGGGAACAGAGGCCTCAGTACTCTCTCAGCCGGGGAGACGAGCAGATGCTGAATGCTGAACCCCCCTAAACCGAGACAGAACAAGCTCTTGAGGACAGAGGCTCAGTGGGATTGTGACTAACCTGAGAATCGGTGACTAACCCTACATATCTTCTGTCTTCCCTTCAGAGAGACTGATCTGCTGCCCCAGAGCAGACCGCAGAAGGAAGAAAGACTTTAGTTATGGTTTTCCCCCACCCCCTCTCCCTCACCTTGTTGTGAAATAAAGAGATTTGAGTTCTGTTCCACCAAATTCCTGCCTGGTGCATCGTCTATGTGGATAACTTGAGCTGATCTCACCAAAACTCGTTCAAGGGCTTACTATATATATATACTGTGTGTATATATATATATATATATATATATATATATACACGGTAAAACTTTTCAACTTTTCAACTTTGCAAAAGTTGAATAGTCAATCAAATGATGTTTAGTTGATTGATCATTGTAATTAGATTAAACGATTATCAAAATAATTGTTTGTCTGCAGCCCTGTATAAATGACAACATTGCCAAAATGATCCCTGTTCACACAGATCTGCAAAAAAATTATTATGCATGGTAGGCCAGTAGTTGGTGATGTCACTTTGTAAAGAAACACTATGCGTCTGCTCGCGTACCTATAGACTGAACACATTTTCACTGTATTCACAAATTCACGTTTATATAGTTTAAACAGACACAATAATGGTATGGTTTTCAAAAGTTTGTGTTTTCAGGCCTCTAAATGCCATTGTCACATAAATGAATGGCCAAAATACACAAAACGTTTTATGTTTTTAGTTGAAAATAGTGTCTTGTAAACGCCCACTTATTTAACTCCATAAATTTAGCATCTGAAAGGGAAGCTCCTACAAATGCATATGTAAAAACATCTATGTCCTCAGCTTTCCATTGTTAATTTTACTAAAGTGTCTTAAGTTACAGAAGTTTTTTTTTTTTTTTTACTACTAGGGTTTTTGGGTGAACTATTCCTTTAAGTGTTTTGATATGTTATCAGGCTAGTGTACTCACAGGCCTTGAGATGTGTGCACCAGCAGGGTGATGAAGGTGGACGTGGCAGGACAGATGCAGTTCAGGGCCAGCATAGCGTATTTAAACTCTTCCTCACAAACAATATGATCTGAAGGGCGAAATAGCAGTACAACTGTGTTGGAAAGATCTGCATCAAAGTCTTTCGCTGCATTCATTCATACATTGTTTGAAATGTTCTGGAATCACCTACAAAGACTGCTTTAACAGTACCTGCAAATTTCACATGAAATTTGTTTTCTGGTTTGAGAATCTGAACAAAAAGAGTGCAGCTTGGAGCAAAGTCCTTCACTGCCCAAGCCCTCAGGATGGTCTGGTGATCCTGAGAAGAAACAAATAAGTTATTAAAGGTGGAATATTTATAGAAATTATCATACTGTAAATATAGCTCTGAAAAAAAAAACATTCTATGTGTCCCATCCCTTCATTGTTGATTTAAAGGGGTAATGAACTGGGAAATCAAAATTCCTTTGATCTTTTGACATATAAGAGGTCATTGTGCTATAAAAAAAACAGTTTCAGAATAAGTGTCCTGTAAATTTCAGAACTCAAAACTTTTTTGTTAGTCTAAAAAGAGCTTACATTGAAGTCAGTCTGCCAAAACGACAGCTTATGGAATGTGCCACTTTATGACATAATAGTATGATAAACGCCGCCTCCGCAGAAGATGATCAATGCCTGCTTCTACATCATTGCCTGTTTAGCCACACCCACTGATTCGTGCATGTAGTAGGTTAATGACAAGTGTGGCAAACACAGGTATATGCAGAAAAAAAATCAATAAACTTTATTTAATTAACTTAATTTTTAAAGAAGTTCCACACCTCGTCAGTAAGAACGTTGTTCGCTTCATTTTACCGCAGATTTGTTTACAAATAAGGCAGGATTTTCATAAAGATTGACACTAAAAGATGATGCTGTACCGACTATATTGGATCCGACAGTAATGTCACACCACACAAGTGTGAGTAAGTGTGTGTTTTTATTACGTGATCAATATTGCTTTGTCTGTTATTACAGATTGTTTGACATGTACTCTGTATTTATGTGTTTTTAACCTAAAGCACAGCAGCGTCCATCCATGAAGGATGTAAGCTGTCAAACATACACATGCCAATCATAGCTTATTCTTCTGGACATTTACTTCAGAGTCCACAATCTGCCATGCCTATTCAAACAGAGCGTTCTAATGAGGGGGGTCAACTACTTCTGAATTATGTTTTTTGATGTAAAAATCTTAATGACATTATAAGTGGACCTCAAAAAACAGTACAAAATAAAAAGAAAAGGTAATTCCTGACTCCTGTCACAAATCCTGTCTGTGGCCTTCCGTCCGCTTGCCACCAGAGGTCACTCTCCCATTATATTGACTTTCACATTACACAGACTGTATGTCACTGCCTGGACTATTACTGTGTACCTGGATTATCTCTCTTTGTCTTGCCCTGTTGGATTACGTTCGTCGTCGATTGACCCTCGCCTGTTTACTGGACTACTCTTTTGTCTTGCCTTAACCTGTGTGCCATTGTCTGACCCTAGCCTGTTTTGACCACGTCACTAAATAAAGCTTTGCAAATGGAGGATCCGCACGCCTCTCGACCTGTTCACTCCATAACAACTAATTTCACAATAATGCTTTAAATGTTTTAATCATAATTAAGCATTTCTTCACTTTTTGATGAAAAATCTCAGTAATACATACTGCTGCATTGCGGTCAGCCTCACAGCGGCAGGTCAGAATGAAGCAAGCCTCAGCATTATCCAGCCTGTGTGGAAAGACTTGTTTTCAGAGAATATATATCTTGAATTAAGTTTCTTATACCATTGGCATTTCTTTAATTGTTTAAAGTGTAAACTCTTTGAATTTAGTTAGCTTTGTTTAAAACAAGACAAAGCAATTTTGGGTAACTCTTTATTTTGTAGTGTCTTACGTTACATGTACTCACTATAGTAATAACAGTAAATTATGCATGCATACATGCAACTTTTTGTCCTGACCAAAATATATGCTAAATATGTTATAAGCAGTGGATCTTAATGAAATATATTTGTGAAATTGAAAATATATTTAGTTTCAATCTTCATATTCCAAAATATTTTCCAAAAATAAATACAGTATATTGTAAAAAAAAAATGGAACATTATAAAGTATGTTCCTTGCTGATTTTTATCAAAATGTGTTCTATGTTTAAATAAGCTTTTTCTTCAAATATGAAAAGTGAATGTATTTTTTTGGATTGAAATATATGGAGGGAATACATATTTATATTGTTAAAATACATTTATAAAAATACATAAAATGGCCAAAAACATATTTAAAAATCTAAAATATATTTGAAAATATATGTACGTGAATATATTTTGCCTTTATTTTTTTTTACATATATTACATATATATTTGAAAATATATATTTTTTCTGTATGGGTTAAATGTACAATTACACTGTAACAAGGACACTGTTAAATAAAGATTAATCAAGTTTTGCAACAGTGTCAGAAAAAATGATTTATGTCTTGATATCTTACACAATTTTTATCTCAAAAAATTTGATAAAGATTGAAATTTATCTCTCAACTGCCCACTCAACAAAATTTTTTCAGAAAACAGAAATAATCAGTTTGATAACCCAGAAAGCTTGGTATTTTCTTAGCCCAGTGTATATGTGAGATGTGTTAAAAAGACTCAAGATATCGAGTAATCGATATTGTCTCACTTTGCTCTCACAAACTCACTTTGCTCTGACCAGATCTTGATCTTTGAGGGCAGAGCCCTGCAGATATATGACTCTGTGTGACCACATCGGGATCCGCAGCACCCGTCTCACTGCCGCGTCCTGCTCTGCTGGGCAAAGGATGATGACATAGTACTCCTGGAAGACAACAGTGACAAAATAAATGAAGTTTGAAAAAATTTCTGGCATTTAGAATTTTTTCACTAAACCTACTTTTGCAAACTAGTCCTAGTTTTTTTGGCCAATTGGAACCAAACCAGGGCTGAAAGATTCTCTGGAGTCCGAATATCAAAAGTTATTAGAAAAAAAAAATGTAATTTTCCATTAATTTTCACTAGGGGTGCTAAAACAAGTGGGCGGGGCTACTTTTACTAAAAACTCTTGAACAGAATGAGTTATTTACCAAATTGGGTTCTCATATGTATTGGTTCATGGCAATTGGCCACTTGGTGCTACTATAAAATAGAAAAACATACAAATGGCTATAACTACACCATCCTTTGTCTGATCGACTTGAAAACTGTCATGCAGTGTCTTTCTCCTAAATGCCAATACTATATATGTCAGGACATTTGTGTATCTTGTAATTGCTACTGTAATCATGCGGTGTTTCACACATACACACAATACTCATATCATATGATAGATCTCCTCTTTTTGAACAACTTTGCCTCTGGAACCACTGCTGTCAATCAAATTGTTTGTTAAATATTTGAGATTATTTAAAAAACAAAACTACTTTTGTGAACTAGTCCTTTGCAGTACAACTCTCTAGACTCTCTAGGTCAATACTTTAGAAATTTAGCCTTTGGATAGCTATAACCAGATCATTTAGAAAATAGGCATAGCCAATTGTACACAAAAACCTATAAATCCTAAACGAAAACTCACTTCAAGAAATCAGCTGAGCACATGCAACATATGATTCTAAAGAAGCATGCAAAGTTTTATGGAGATCGGACCATAGGTGGCGTTATAACTGTAATATAAAAGTGAAAAATACTGTATTTATATGGCAAATGACATGATTTTGCTGAAATTGGTCTTTTTCATCGATGATTTAGGTGGTTACAAGCTTGCTAAATAATACGCAATATCGTTTTACAATTGTGCATGAAGGCCTTATAGTGCCTGAACTGAGATAATTGGTGCTTGCAGCTATATTTTATTTTTGTTATGTACCTGAAGTATGGGGTGAGCATAAAACTCATTTAGGAAATCCATCAACAGGTCAATTTTGATTGAACTGACACACAGCACCACGTGTCTCTCGGTTTCTGCTCTTTGTTTGCTGTAATCTCCTCCTGACTTCTGCCGCTCCATCCACAAGTAGGCCAGCTCCTCAAACTAGTGCATTACAGCACACAGAGAAAACACCATAATGCACTGCATTAGCTCTCATTCTTTAATGACACTGCCGTGACAGAAGCTGCAGATTATAGTTCTTCTGAGACATCCCTCATGGGATTTAGGTGTTAAGTGTATAAAGATTGTGAAGCCATTTTTGGGTGAACTAACCCTTTAAAATTTAAAAGTAAAAACATACAAGTTACAAGTTATGCCTGCTCTTACTTTAATAATAAGATGAGAATAAATGGGGCTTTATCCATTAAATCCATTTTTCCATTGTATATCATGCTATATATGGTCTACAATGGTTGTTATTCATTGCTGTTTTAGTTTAGTATCAAGGCAAGCTTACCTGGATAGGCAGGACTACTAAAGCCACAAATATCATAATAACAACCAGCAACTTGGAGGGCCAGACATCAGGAAGGACATCTCCAAACCCAACTGTAGAGAAGGTCACGATGCAGAAGTAGAAAGAGTCAAAAACTGTGACTTTTGTTCCAGCATGCTGCAAGTGCTCAACACCACAAATGCTGGAGAGACGAGGAACAAATTAACAAAAGCAGACAACACAAAGGAGTCCATGTTAGATCTGCAGCACATGAGAGACCGTATACTACTGTATATATGTATTAATGTATTATATGTTTACAAATTGTACTCGTTATGGAAGAGAATTGAAACATTCACTGCAACACAGTCCTGCGATACAAAATTTTCATTTTGCTGTGCATATTCTGCATATTCTTGAATGATGCAATTTTTTATCAATCTTGATCATAGATTTGCTTTTCATTAATATGATTTTAGCAAGTCATTAATGAAAAGCCACTGTTGACCTCTCATGATTTCATATGGATATACTGTTCTTTATTTTCTCTTTTCATGATTGACCATATGTAGAGTTTAAAATGAATCACTCAATTCAATTTGATGTTTCAAAGTTATTTATGAACTTTGCACAGAGACAAAATCAGTAAACGCTGACAAAAGCAGTATAAAATCAGCATGATGGCCATAATGCATGTAAACTGACCATGTGATGCATGATACACAAAAATATTTGTAAATGCATATATGCACAAATATTTGTTTATGAAGAGACGTGAGATATGCACGCTCCATTTCTGGGTAAAACCATCACACATTGACTTATATGGCAAATGGTCATGAAGTGATGGGATCAGGAAATGACAAAGATCTTTTGCTCTGACTCTCTGTCTGCATTAGCGCTCCAAATGACACCAAGTCTATGAGCACACAGCTTGTGAAAATCTCCTCTAAAAGCATTGAGATGCACTTACTGGCAGTGTAATGGTGATCGTGTAGTGCTGTCTGTGGACACTTGACCACAGAGCAATTAGTATATTGCTTTAGTCCTGAGATAAAAGAAAAACCTCCAATATGTTGACAACAAAAATAAAGTTAATTTTCTTTTTGGTCTACAGCAGATCATTTGCAGATATGTTATCTGAAAAACAATTATGCTAGAGCTTTTCTCTGAACTGGTGATTTGGTGATTTTTAGTGGATGAATGACATCAGTTCTTCTCAAGGTCAAACAGTTCCCATACATTTTGTCTTATTTTTAAACAATCAGACAAATATTTAAATTGTGCTTCAAGGCTGAAATACAATATGCACATTCTGCCCAGTTATTTTAGTGCAGACACTAGTTGCTGAAAGTCAGATTTTAACAGAATATTATGTTATAAAAAGGATAGTTCTGGTCCTTGATTCTGATTGGCTGAGCCGCATTTAAAGTCGTTGTAAATTACTTACAAACATACAGTGACTTCATAAAATCAGTATTACTGTGCCACTAATCTAAAAATGGACACCACTCTCATATTTATTTATTAAAAATAAAGTTACGTACGGTTGAAGATCTTTTTAATTACTTAATATACACTAATTATCACTATACAATATAGGTGTTAGGATTATGACCTTTAGTGTTGTCTTTTTCTGTCTGCCTGTTCCTGTTTTTCCTTATATGGTTTTGTTCCTGTTCGGTTTAGCTCTTGATTTAATTTGCTCATTAGTCATTATTAGTTAACTCCCATCATCACCTGTTTTGTCCAAAGTCTCCTTTCTGTTCAGTTTACTGTGGGTTATTGTTTTGTGTCACATGTGTTTCTGGTACCCAGAGTTATTTCCTTCCCTGTATTCGTGTGGATTATAATTAAAGCCTTTCTTTGTGGAGTACCGTCTTCGCCTTCCTTGGAGAACTGTGACAATAGGGCTATTATACCAAATAAATGAAATCATTATGAATAAAATGCTTATTATCATTATCAAAATCCAATTACAATTCCATTAATAAATTTATATCATTTTAAGTATATCAAAATGAAATGAATAGAAATGTTGCAAAAAATGAAATTACACTATTACCTGTACATATGAATCTAAACAGCCAGTAGGTGGCAGCAAGTTTTAATAAGTCAATCATAGAATCATTCATTCAACCAATTTGTTAAAACCGAAGCAAATGACCGCTGTCTTTATGAATGGGTCATTGAATCGTTTGCTCAAAAGAACTGAATCATTCAAAAACTAAACACCACTGTGTTGCTGAGAGACACAACTATTCTGCTTTGTTTGGAACTATTTTTGTTGACAAAATAGCGCAAAAAGAGTCCAAATTAACAATGTTGTATCTAAAAATAGTAAATGAATATAATTAGTGTTTTAAACTGTCATCTAAAATGAATATCACATTTGCAAAGTGCAAAATGTGTTTCTATTCTAGAAAATAGAAAATAGATATTGTTTAACTCTAAATGTTATAAACACAAAAAAATAGAAGAATTCATACAGGGGCAGTTAATTATAATTATTATTATTATTTTTAATTTTGGTAGTATTTCCGACCTTGCATGATGCTATTTTACATCACTACCAAACTAGCTTGCTTGATGTTAAGCCTAATAGAGGGGTACTGAAATTTTCTGACCCGGTTTATACCTGTATTTAGCGTTGTCCACATGTGATCAGATTGACAAAAGCCCATCTTAATACCAAGTGTAAATGGCCTAAGTTTAGGGCAAATAATGTTTCTCCATGAGTTCACTGTGTTCAGAACAACATGAAAAATCAGGTATTTTGTGATCTTCAGTCGTTGAAAGGATAGTACACCCAAAAATGAAAAAAATTGCAATCAATTACTCACCCTTATGTCGTTCCAAACCCGTAAGACCTTCATTCATCTTCAGAACACAAATTAAGATGTTTTTGATGAGAGCTCTCTGACCCTGAATAGACAGCAAGGATCTTACCATGGTCAAGGCACGGAAACGTAGTAAGAAAAATGGTCCATATGACATCAGTGGTTCAACTGTAATTTTATGAAGCTATGAGAATAGTTTTTATGCACAAAATAAAACAAACATAACGACTTTATTAAACAATTCTTCTCCTCCATGTATGAGCCACGACGTATGTGTGTGATGCTTCTCGTAGCTTCATAAAATTACAGTTGAACCACTGATGTCATATGGAGCATTTTAACAATGTCCATACTACGTTTCTGTGCCCGTGGTAGGATCCTTGCTGTCTATGCAGGGCCAGAAAGCTCTCAGATTTCATCAGAAATATCTTAACTTGTGTTCAGAAGATGAACAAAGATCTCACAGGTTTGGAACGACATGAGGCTGAGTAATTAATGACAGAATTTTCTGGTAACACTTTAGAATACTGTTCCTTCGTTAATGAATAACTATACAGGAACAAGTGACTAATGCACTATTAACACTGTAGTAACTACTATTACCTAACAAGAAACTCTGATTAATGATTTAGTAAGTAATAGCGCTCAGTTGAAACTAGTAGTTCACTATTAGCTAATCAATAACTACTATTGTTTTCATATATATCCTGGAGAACTTATCATTATAAAATTCTACTAATTCTAAAATGAAGATCATGGTAACCCACTAGTAATGACTCAAGTATAACCAAATCCTTCTAAAGGAACTACTAATTACTTGGATCAGTATTCTAAAGTGAAAAGCATCGTAACTCCCTAATATTGACTGACATCTTTGTAAGCTTTTGAGATACATGTAAGGTTTTGGATAGTAATGACTCAAGTGTTACTACATCCTTCTGAAGAAATGACTAATTATTTGGATCAGTATTCTAATGTGAAGATCACGGTAACCCATAGTACTGATTTAAGTGTTACCAAATCTAGCAAAAGGAATTACTAACCCAAACCTTACAAAAACCTCAAAAGCTTACAATGATTTCAGTCATTACATGGGAGTTATCATGATCTTCACTTTAGAATACTCCAAATAATTAATAATTAGTAATTCCTTCAAAAGAATTTTGTAATACTTGAGTCATTACTAGTGGGTTACCATGACCTTTACTTTAGAATTAATTATACATTATGTATTATTCATATTAATTATGAACCTGTATACAGTAGTTCTTAGGGAGGTATGAAAAAATAATAGTTACTGATTAGCTAATAGTTAACTACCACATTCGACTAAGCACTATCACTTACTAATTCATTAATCAGAGTTTCTCGTTAGTTACTAAAGTGCTAATATTGTGTTACTCATGTGTTCCTTTGTAGTTATTCATTAATGATGGAACAGTATTCTAAAGTGTTACCAATTTTCTTTTTTGGGTGAACTATCCCTTTAAGTGTATGAAGCCCAGTTTTTCTCTGTAACCATTTGCAAAGTTGGTGAGTGTGTGATGACATCGTTGTGGGCCTCTCTCAGGCTCTGGGCCCTATGCATTTCTTCCCCCTTTTCCCCTCAGTTGCGACCCCCTTGGATGTCTATGTTTGTGTAATGTATTCTTGAAATGTCCAAACACTTTTTAGACCCACTATATTTTACAATCAGCTTGGCAACCCACCAGGGATTAATAAGGATGTGAACATGGATGGACAAGTACATTTGTGGTGAGTAAGTGCTTCGCCCTCTAAAAGCAGAAACCACAGAAAATGTGCTGCAATTCAATCCGTTTCTGACCCTGGTCATGCTGCACAGCTAATACTGCAGTCTAAGCCAAACGAGAGCGAACACTGATTAAGACCAGGAGACAGTTGTTGGGAAATCCTGTCTGACAAGCAGTTTGGGGTCGAATTTGTGTGTGTTGCTTATATGTGAGTGGATATTTGGCTGACTCACAAAGTGAAAATGAGGCAGACGATGGTGGAGATGAGGATGAGGAGCTGATTGAACATGGCTGACTGTGTCCGGTGAATAGCACGATGAAGATCATTCTGAAAGCCACAGAGAAAAAGATGTCAATATATTTCTGCCATGACAAATCTCACAGGTTTTAGCATGGTAATGTACATGACAATGTTAATGTGTTTGGTCTTGGTGGAATAGATCTATGCTGCTGCAGAGCAAGTACAGAGACTGCTGATACATCCACAGGCATGCTGCTGTGAGCATGTAGGAAATACTGCTGCTGCAAATATAACACATATGAAATAACCTCTATATATAGCATACATGATCACTCAGTAGCAGATCTATACAGGTGGAGCTGGGGGAGGTGGTGGGTTAATGAAGAGTGCTGCAACTGCTACAGCAAGCACTAGCCAAGTATTTGAATGTTGAGCAGCGAGCTCATTGGCTGCTGATACAAAAGAGAACCAATCAGCTGTGGCATGTGATAATGACATTATTATGTCAGATTGAGTAAAACCTATCGGACTGCGCCATCTAGAGTTTCATGATAGAACTTTAGATATATATTAATTTTTGATACTTTTTGATACTTTTTTCAAAACATATACTCACAACCATGTTTTCCAAAGCACGTTTTGCCAGCCAGCAGTTCAGAAACACAGGAATGAAGAGGTTTCGGAGAGGACAATAAAAAATCTGTTACAACAAAGAGCAACCATTACATTTTTTGAAAAAACTGAAGCATTTCATCAAAATACAAATGTAATCCATAAAATACAGTGTTGGGGAGTAACTAGTTACATGTAACATCGTTACATGATTGAATTACAAAATAAATGTAACTGTAATCCATTACAGTTACTGAGAAACAATGTGTAATTAAATTACAGTTACTTATGAAAATGTTAACAATTATAAAGAAGGTTACATCTGAATATTTTCATAGCATTGCTATGTGGTTGCTAGGATCTTCCCGGTGGTTGCCAGGGCATTGCTTTGTGGATGCTTGGGGTGGTTGCCAGGGTGTTGTATGTGGTTGCTAGGGTGTTCTGGGCAGTTGCCAGGGCATTGCTACAGTATGTGGTTGCTAGGGTGGTTGCCAGGGCATTGCTATGTGGTTGCTAGGTTGTTCAGGCTGGGTAGTTGCTTATGGTTGCTAGTGTGTTCTGGGCAGTTGCCAGGGTGTTGCTATGTTGTATTCTAGGTGATTAATTATAAACCCAAGTCAAAAGGAGTCTTCATGATATTCTGGTTTCTGGATTGTTAATATTTAGGAAAATCTCTAACCCTATGTATAAGCTAAAGTACAAGATATGCTTGCTTTAGCAAACAACACTGATAATAAAAGAAGACCAAATGAGCATATTAATGGCTTATGCCTTATGATCTTTATATAATCTTTAGACAGGAAAGAACTGTGTTTAGGTGTGGCAGTACCAGCATCACGGCACTATTAGTGTCAATTGTTTGTTGTATCAACAATTTTCCAATGATATACTTACTCCAATCACAAAGGGCACAGTGCCAATCATTTCCAAGATAAACGCTATTTGAAGTACCTGCTGCCATATGTTTCCCTAGATCATTAGACAGAGCACAAACAAACAGAATGATCACAGATGTTATCAATATACTTGCATGGAAAATATATCAGTAGGTTGCCTGTATTACTTGTTAATTTTGCACCATGGTTTCAGGGTCATTGTTTAGATAATGCTTCTTGTAAACTAACATCTGAGACAAAGCTAGGAAAATACAATAAATAAATAAATAAATCATACCTTGTATCGTAGATATGTCAGCAGGATTCTTATGAATAAACATATGACTGCAACAGACACCTAAAGAAAATAACTCTTAAATACATACACCAAACACCAGTGAATATTCTAATGATTATTAATAACCTTATATCGGTTCCATAACACAAACCTTTCACAAAATAACGAAAAATACTCAGAAAAGTCAGAAATGGTTGGATATTAAAAGATTTATCTGCAAGACTACCTGTGCACCCCAAAGTGTGGGATGTCGGTGAACCCAAATAATTGAGGCCCTGGTAACAATACAGGGTTATTAAAATGTTGCAAATTAATAAATCAGAGCAATTTTATTTTCAATTTCTGTTTACAGTTCATTTGAACTACATACCAGTTGATTTCAAGCAGAGTATAATTTTTGTATGGGGACTCCAAACTATGAGGAGAGAACAAATATGGACCAGTCATTTTTATAGCAGTATGTAAACTGAATAGAAAAATGTAGTAATCGGAATATAAGAAGTTACTTTTACATAACGAGACAATGTAATTATTTTCTAGTTGTGTTATACAAAACTCATTCTACTTGGGGCAGATGTTTTATTATATTGTCCTTCTGACTGTGTACAAGGAATTAGAGACAAGAAATGACAACAATAAAAAAATAATAATATACCATTTATGATCATATTCACTTGATTCAGTCAGCACTCTGGTAATATACAAAATGCAGCTTAACACCTCGAGAGAAAGATAAAACACTCGCACGCTGAGACCTGAATAATACAAAAACAGTGTTTATAAACCATTTTAGACACTGGTAGTACAAAAAAAGCATGTAGCCTACTCAACAAGTGAGATTTTTGGAACATAAATATGGTACAAAACACACATTTTAAAATATTATTTATAACTAAATTTAATTTTAGACCAGTGTGAAATTAGAAACAATGTTCTTTAAAATATATATTTTTCAAAAATATTTTTTTATGTTTTGAATTCCTTGTATTATGGCAACAAGAAACATAATTTTAAGATCTGAGAATTTAACAGGAAAATAAAGTGTAAAGAGAAACAAATCCGAGACATACTGGATCGTTGGTTTTTGATGAAGTAAAACTGCAGGCGTCCTTTGAAACTATTCTCTTTGACGTAGAAGTCAACCTGCACCCTATACGGCAAAGCACAGAATTAGCCTACTGATTAAACAATGAATGATTGTTATCTCTCATAAATACTTCTTAAAATGTGATGCTCTGATTTTCTATTGGAGTTGTATACAGTTAGCATATTGTTTTTGAACACAACAATATAAAAATACATAAGGATTTCAATTTTGAGTCATTCGACAACACGGAGGAGGAATCTAGAGGCACTTACTTGACATCGTTTTGTCGTGTCTGCTCTCGAAGCAAAACATCCCTGAATCTGTGTCTAAGAGGCAAGGGTGCCACTCCGTTTTCTCCATCGGACATATTTCTCAAAAGCGCAATAAACTCTTTACCAGATCAGTAAGACAACTTCATATGAGCTCAAAAGTTTGTTTGTGTATTTGCCTTTTTCCAATTACTCTTAATATTTCAGGGTCGAGCTGCAAAATAATATCAAAGTGCAACCGCTCCCTCCAATCCCTTTGTCTCTCTTCCCAGAGTAAAGCTCACATCTGCTAAGTGTGATTGATAGACGCAAATATGCAAATGTTGATGCAAATAGGCTATTGATGTCAGAATTCAAGTTGTATGTCAGCAGCTTCCCCTCAGCAGCAGCTTCTCCCAGAAAATAACTAAATAAATAAAAACAGTAGAGACCAACACACGAGCATACGATGCGTAGACATTTACCATTTAACCCTATTATTGTTCAAAGGAATCGAACAAATGTTTGTATGGAACTTTGAAATTGATTAATAACTACAAACTGACTAACATTACTGAGTGACGGCTGAAAATATTTTTTTTTGCAATCCTGTTCTGGAGTTAATCAGCCTACCGTATTCAACACTGTTCTTTAACTTAACTCTATAGTAGGGCTGCACAATTAATCGATTTTCTAATCGCAATTACAATTACAGATGCCACAATTATGTAATCGTTCAAAGTGGCAAATAATCGTTCAAAGTCCACTTATGTTATCCTGCGTGCTTAAGATGTGTTTTTTTTCTTTCTACAGGTTATCTTAAGGGTTTTTCCATTGTTTTAATTTTAATTTTAGTATAACATTATAATACCATTCACAGTTTCGCTTTTCTTTATTTAAAGAATAAACCAATCTGATGTATAATTCACATCTGAGGCTTAACATTATAGAAAAGCAATAAAGGTTTTTCAAGAGTTTATGTTCATGTAAAAATATGGTATGCAGTTGCTTCAAACAATGGTATAAACATCATTCAGTGTAAATTTTGATAATCGTAATTAATAATCGCAATTACAATTTTAAGGTAAAAATCGACAATTATGATTTTTGTCATAATCGTGCAGCCCTACTCTATAACTTACTATATTTCAGGCATAGCCTGTGGCTGTGTGTCATTATGTTGCACGGTTTGTACAACGTTTCATTTTGTAAAAGCAGCTTTCTTCCAAAATAAACATTACAAACGAGTCGGACACTTTCTGCTCCCGGTAGTGACGCTCTCACGGTGTTTGCATGCTCTTATCACAGATAGAGTGAATTAAATGCAATATTTGTCAAATACACAAACGTTTTTATGAGCAACAGAAACACTTTTTATATACTGCTTAATACAGCGACATCTGTTCATGAATATAGTTCAGCAAAAACATATAGGCTACTAAATACTAATAAAGTGGGGTATATACATTACGGGAAGTAGGGGTGCTGAGGGTGCTGCAGCACCCCCTGGCGTGTAGCCCAAGAAAAAAATGGGGGTGCTGGGGGTGCTGTGTTAAAAAATAAATAAATGAAAATTTTGCAACAGAAAATAAATAGAACTCATTTTATTAATTTGTATATTCATTCAAATTAATAGAAAAAACGAAACCTAAGCCTACAATGACAATAAGCATCAGTAGAACATGAATTAAGTTGAATCAAATTGATTGTGAAAGACGTTTCAACTTAAACCGACTTAGGAAGTCGTTTGTTGCCATGACTTTTTGATCATATTATTACCTGCACCATACCCAAATCAAGAATTAAGACCATTTCTACAGCCATCACAAAGATAAGCAGAGAAAGATCGAGAGCGTATTTACCTCCGCATCAACCGATCTCTCATTCTCACATCTGCAGCGCTTATTATGATCGTTAGATCTTTCCTATTCTTGGAACAAAATTAATGCTTAAGGTTGATTCAGTATTAGGCTACTCTTAAAAAAACACACATATCAGCAATACAATGACAAAGTAGCTTAGGGTGAATTAAACATCAGAGATGCTTTGCCACAAGCTGCAACTGTAGGAACTACACTAACTATGATGCAGATCTTCTTCCGAGATGGTATTCCTTGGAGCATCCACATCGCTGGAACCCTTCCACATCATCAGCAGGGATCTCAGGGTCTCAGGTGTTTCGCCCCTTAACCTGAACACCTCGCCTGAGTGGGGCAGTGAAGACTAACTAGCCTTCACCTGCAGAAGGGTTCCAACTGTGGGCTCTCTTCAGCCACAGCCATCTTGAGCTGGACTCGGCTGCTGCAGCTATGTCCCTGGTGGCTTTCTTCAGCTGTTTAGGTTCCAGGCCCACCCTCTGGAGGAAGTAGCGCACCGATTTTGCTGGGAACCCGCGGCAGCCAACTTCAATAGGGTAGCTGGTTGCATACCACCCCTTAACAACAGCTTCGTCGACCAGATCCTGGTACTTGGCTTTTTTCAGTTGGTGGGACGTGGCTAGCCTCTCTTCCCAGGGCACCGTGAGCTCAGCAACTATGATGGTTTTCGTGCTCCGGGATAGCAAGACCATATCTGGTCGGAGGGAGGTCACTGCCACGTCCTGTGGGAAGACAAGCTTCCTCTTCAGGTCCACTCTCAACTCCCAGTCGGAAGCTCGTTGCAAGGAAGAGGGTGGGTTCTTGGCCACCGTGCCGATCTTATGAGCCTTGTCTCCTTCCCTCACAAAGGTTGTGGCTTCGGGCGGATGGGCCTGCTTGTTATTGGCTTTGACTCGCTGCTGTTCCACCCATTTGGCGATTTCCATGAGGACCTTGTCATGCCTCCATCTGTACCGCCCTTCTGCCAATGCCTTTGGACAACTAGTCAGGATGTGGTTCAGTGTACAGGAGACTGCTCCACATTGGTTGCATGATGGATCTTCCTCTCCGCCCCACATCTTTATATTTCTTGGTGTTGGCAGCAGATCAGTCACCGAGCGAAGAAGAAAGCTCAACCTCCCTTGGTCGGTCTGCCACAGTTCCTTCCACGACAGCGGTCGCTCCTGTGCCTGGTCCCACTGCGTCCATCTACCCTGAGAGGCAAGTCCGATCGCTTTCACCTGGCGCTCCTCCTCTGCTGCTTCACGGACTCTTTGCACCACAAGGCCTCTTCTGGCTCTGGCATCAGCCCTGCTCCACCTCTTCTCACTGTAGTGTCCAAGGCCCAGACGTCCCTGGCATACCACGCCCACAATTTCCTGGTGTTTCCAGTAGGATTCTGCTTCCATCACGGCTTGCTGGGGCTTCCACTTTCTGCCACATTTGATGGTCTTGCTTGCGTGTCTTACCTTCCCGTCTTCAGACGAGAGGAGTGTACTGACTGCCCTGGCCTTGGCGGCTTTAAACTCCTCGACCACCGATGAAACTGGCAAGGGAAGCTTGGAGGTCTTGCTGTACAGGTTGATTGCGCTGAATGATGGGGGGACTCCCAACCATTTCCGCAAGAACTTACTGCACAGTCTTTCCATTCCTTCCACCTGAGACATGGAAAGTCATAAAGTAGGAAAGGCCATTGCAGCCGGGGTATGATACCATACTGAAAGCACCAGACTTTAAACCTCCCGAGCAGTTGGCTGTGCTCGATTGCCTTGAGCCAGGTGTTCAGCTGGGCCTTGGTGTTAGTGAGATTACCGCTGTCCTTTAGGGAGCTATCGTACTGTTTTCCGAGACATCGGATCCCTTGATCTTGGATTGTTGGGATCTCAGAGCCTTGGATGTTAAAGATGTTTCCTGTTAGCTTCCCCTTCAAGATACTGAGGCTCCTTGACTTTTCCGGTTTGAACTGCAGGCGTGACCATGTTGCCATCTTTTCCAGTGCGCTCAAGATCCACTGTGTCCCCTGGATAGATGGAGTCATCACCGTCACGTCGTCCATGAAAGCTCGACAAGCAGGGTGTCTCATGCCGTCGTCTGCTTTCGGGCCTCTACACTGCATTCCTCCTGCCTTTAGCAACAGATTCATAGCCGCTATGAACAGGGCCACGGAAATCGTGCATCCTGCCATAATGCCCTTCTCGAGCCTTTGCCATTTGGTGGTGATGCTTCCCACGGTGAACCTCATCTGCAGCGCATCCATGTGTGCCATTACAAGCTCAACTACCTCTGATGGAACTCGGTAGTGATCCAATGCCTTTCGGATCAACTGGTGTGGGACACTTGGGTAGGCTTTGGCGAGGTCCAGCCAAACAACAGAGAGTGTGTTGTTGTTACTCTTGGCTTCGTTGATGAGCTGGCTAATCACTGCTGTATGCTCCAGGCAGCCGGAATATCCCGGTACTCCTCCTTTTTGGACACTAGGATCGATGAACTCATTGGCGAGCAGGTATGTTGTTAGCCTTTTGGCGATGATGGACCAGAAGATTTTCCCCTCTACGTCCAGCAGGGAAATCTCCCGGAACTGGTCAAGTCTTGTGGAATTTAGCTCTTTTGGCACAAAGCAGCCCTCAGCGAATGTCCAGAGCCCGGTTCCAGCTTCTTCTTCCACAGTGTCCGTAGGAGTTTTGAGAGCCTCTTCAGCAGCAGTGGGCAGCATTTATAAATTTTATAGGTGGTGCCTGATGGTCCTGGGGCTGATCCTGCCCGTGCTTTTGTCACCACTGCCCTCACTTCATCCATGGTGAAGTCTGCCATGTTAAAAGGGGTGTGTGGTGTAAGAATCTGCAATTCGAAAGGACATTCACCCAGAGGAATACCTTTGGAGGAGTCTCCGTGTGCAGCCGCCACACTGTTTTCTATTTCCTCCTTTGCACATGACAGAGTCCCACCCTTGGGCTTTCCTAGTAGGTCCGCTGTGAATTGGAAAGGGTTGTTAAAAAAGGCTTTCCTCTTTCGGCACTTCTCCCTCTGCTTCTCCCGTGTGGTCTCAGCCTTCCGAAGCTGAATTAGCCTTTTCCGCGTCTCTGTGCTAATCTCATCCAGGGCCGCTCTTTCCTCATCGCTTGCTTCCCGCCACCTTCTCTTGAATGTCTTTAATTCTTCTCGCAGCTCTTTGATCTGCCGCTGTCTCCTGCTAGGCCCTGCTGGTGGCCTGGGAGTCTTGCCTTCTTTCACACCAAAGGCGTCATGGCACGCCTGGTACACAACTTCAACCATGATCTTGATCTTCTTGGCTGCATCTCCTTTCAGAGTGTTTTCCAGGATGGTATTTAGATCGTTATCCAGTTGGGCCCATCTGCAGTCTGCTGCTGGTGGTAAATTCAGGCGTGGTTTCCTCTCGAAGTCTTTTAGACTTTCAGGTTTACCAACTCTTCCTATGCTCTGAGTAGGTTGAGCAGGGAGGTCTGGGGCACTGTGGTTTGCCTCCTGGCCCTGAACCTCCTCCACCGACTGATGAACACCCTTAACAAACTTAGAGAGGTTACTCTGCATAAGCTCAGGTGCTCTGCGTTGCTGACTCTGCTCTTTGCACTTGGACTTGCCTTGATGGATTTTAACACCACGCTCGTTCTTAAAAAGCCCTCCGCAGATGTTGCATCTTCTTTTGGCTTCAGCCTTCTGTCTTTCCACATCCGTTCTCATAGTCCTTTTTCCATTGTCCGGGTCTTTAACCATTGATCCGTCCGATGGCAGATTATCCTCCCCCCCTCCTCGGTCCGCCTGGGGGTATTCTCTTGGTTCAAAACTCGTAGCTTTTGTGCAGTGCTTCGGGTGCTAGCCCTAACACTATTGCATGCCGTCTTTCCGAGCTGTCATCCGTTCTTTCACGGATGTCCGTGGGTCTTCCCCCACTGCCAATGGGCCTCTCCCCATGGTCTCGACAATAAGGTGAATTAAACATCAGAGATGCTTTGCCACAAGCTGCAACTGTAGGAACTACACTAACTATGATGCAGATCTTCTTCCGAGATGGTATTCCTTGGAGCATCCACATATTAAACATAAAACTTGTATTAACTGAATGAATAAGACATAAGCGTTTTAACAAATACATAAAAGGTTTTGGGATTTTCCCCTTACTTTAAACGAATGCTTAGTTTGGCTCATTATTATTATTATTATTAATAATAAAAAGGCTATAGCCTACAATAAAACAGTACAATGACACTGTCACTTAGGCCTATATTAAACTTTGAACTTGTATTAACAATATGAATAAGGGAAATATGTTTTACCGGCATTGTAACACAAATAAATAAACAGTCTATGGATTTCCCCTTTCTTTAAAACGATCGTAGTTTGGGGTTCATCATTAGCCTATTAATTAAAACACATCAGCCATAAAATAGTACAATGGCAAATTCGCATAGGCCTATATTAAACATCTAACTTTTATTAACAAAATGAATAAGACAGATATAGCTTACTTGCATTGCATAATGTATTTTCTCTCTTTAAAAAAAATGTGTTGTGGTTCATTGCTTTATTTATTTATTTATTTGAAACTTTTATTAACAAAAATTGCGCTTTTGGATCATAGTGTCTCGAATCACATCAAAGTACCGCGAGAGCGATTGGAATGCATAGGATCCGACTGCTCTCTTATCGCTCTCGCGGTACTTTGATGTCATATGGTGATCATTCTGCGCAGCGCTGCTTCAAGTCGAATGCGTCCATTGACAGACAGACACATTTCTCCCAATCAACTTCAGCGCAAACTCCGCCCCACAGCTGATTCTAAAGATTTTATTGGTTGTGTCAATCACAGTGTTAATTTAATTTCCTACACTATGCCACAAAAAACTGCTAACCCCTAAACCTACCCCACACCTGACCCTAACCTTAACCAGTGAAATTGGCGCTGAAAAGAAGAAGCAGTTCAGGAGATAAGCAGTTAATAAGATTATGCGATATGAGATCCCTGAGCCGGGCCGTTCCGTAACTGCCCAACCGGACCTCACCGGACAATGGCACCTTTTTAGTTACACCCAGTGTCACTACCCCATCCTACCCTGCGACTTTCGAGCCCCGGGACACCTCCGTTGCTTAAAACAAAGCGATAGAGTAAAATCTTTCCCCTGCGCTGCGTGGGACGCTCGCGGGAGAGCTCGTGAGAGATTCCCGTTTATATCATGAAGCAGAGGTTCAAACTCCGGTCCGAACACCACTGACCACGAGCTTTGGGCTCTGCTCTCTAGGATAATATTTATTTATAATAGCATATTTTATAAACAATTTTTAATTTATAAAGTGTTATTTTTAAATGTAAATCAATAACAATTGGCTGAAGCTAGAGCCAATGGTGAAAGTCTTTGCGTGAAGAGACCCCGCCCCATTTTGGAGGTTCTGTCCACTTTTGGAGTTAACGCCCCATTTTGGAGATCTCCGGTCTGCAGTTATACCTACTTGGAATTTTCGGCTGTCCCAGACGAAAGACGGGCATCGTGAAACAAGCGATTTCTGATTCGCCACGATTGTTTCATGATGCCAATATTTCGCCTGGGACAGCCGAAAGGCGGCTTCGAGGGACGACAAGCGACAGACCGGAAGTGAATATTGCGGGAGCTGCGTGGAGTTCCCATCATATGCTTATAAGGAAAATTCGGATCAGATTTGAGCTTCTGATGCTTAAAATATTCGAACTTCTGTTGCTAGACCATATGCGACCGCTCGACCAGATGTGATCTATTCTATTAAAAACTATGAGCGTAAGGTTAGAATTTATATTTTGTTCACTTTAACCTTATTCTTTAAACACTATTTCTGTAAAATGGCACTTTAGAATAATTGTGGCAGAAATAATTATTTTATTTATTAAATAATTATTTACCAAACCTATGTTTTTATTTTGGGGGTCATTTGATTTGTGACAATGCATTCATACATTAATTATATTCAAAAATAAAATGTTTTTATTATTATTATTATTATATAAAGTAGCCTATGTAAAAATATTAATTTTACTATGGTGAATATGCCAAGGTAACGGCAGCACGACCAGTTTGAAAGTTCTGTGCGACTGCAACAAGGTGAGAAATGGGTCAGTATTGTCCGAATGTCTTGTGCAGTGGAAAGGTGGCTTGAGGTGGAGAGGTCAGCACGTGAAACCGGATAAATCACTGGGTAAGTGAAAGAAAACAGAAATAATGACTTTATTCAACAGTCTCCTCCACGTCACCCTAGCGCCATTTTGGAGAGTATCCACTGAACGTAAACAGCGTATGCTGTTCTGTGTAAGCCGCACCACACAGATAAATTGTTTGTTGTTGGCATAGCTGACACAGATTGTTGTTTACGTTCAGTGGATACTCTCCAAAATGGCGCGGAGGAGACGAATTGAATAAAGTCGTTATTTTTGTTTTCTTTGCGTACAAAAAGTAATCTCGTATCTTTGTAAAATTACGGATGAACCACTGATGTCACATGGATTATTTTACCGATCTCCTTGCTACGTTTCTGGACGTTGATCATGTTAATTACATTGCTGTCTATGGGAGGGTCAGAGAGCTCTCAGAATGCATCAAAAATATCTTAAATTGTGTTCTGAAGATGAATGGAGGTCTTACAGGTTTAGAATGACATGAGTGTCAGTAGCTAATTAATGACACAATTTTCATTTTTGGGTGAACTATCCCTTTAAAGGTACAGAAAGCGATTTCTGAGAAGCCCTGTTGAAAGTGGATGGGATTAAGCACCAACACAATCACAAGTATGGGTGGAGCTATCAAGATAGGGGTGTGATGATTTTGGTTATGGCATGTTTGTTTTGATGATTTCAAATATCAACAGTGTTTCTCAGAAATGGCTTACGGTACCTTTAAATAGCACCATTACACATAGACCTGTAGTGTAATTTTAAATGTTTAAATATTTTAAAATGTTACATAATTATATAACTTTTTATATTGTTTTGTTGTGTCAGTCAAATGTATTTCAAGTGTTACAACACTGCAATTCTAAAGTGATTTATGACTTGTATTTAGCACGGGTGTGACACTCAAAAATAAACATTTGATGAGAATGTACTCACCCTCAGGCCATCATGTAGATGTGTTTGTCTCTTCATCTGAATGGGTTGGAGAAATTTAGCATTATATCACTTGATCACTAATGGATCCTCTGCAGTGAATGGGTGCCGTCAGAGTTCAAATAACTTATAAAAACATCATAATAGTACACAAGTAATCGATTCCACATGACTTCAGTCCATCAATTAACTTTTCTTGTGAAGCGAAAAGGTGCATGTTTAAGAAACAAATACATCAATACATTTTTAACATCATACTGTCGCTTCCAGCTAAAATATCCATAGTATATAGTATCCATGGAATATCCAAGCAGACCAAGCACTATTTACAAGCGAAAACAGTCCAAAACAGTTTTAAACCAATATGTTGCTGGATTTTGATGTGAGGACAACATTAGGGGGATGGACTTTTCCCTCTGAGGAAGCGTTATTATCGATTAAATGCTGTTATTTTGGCCAGAAACAATTATTAAAAGTGAAAACATCATAATGAAGGAATTTTTACTTACAAACATGCAGCTTTTCACTTTATAAGACGTTAATTTATGGAATGGAGTCTTGTGGATTGTTTGTAGATTATTGTGATTTTTTATTTTTTTATCAGCTGTTTGGACTCTCATTCTTGGTATCATTATCTTAATTACATAGTATAACTAAATGTGTGTGCAACTGGTGCCATATGATATATATATATATATATATATATATATATATATATAAAATAGCATAACATTCTCATTGCACTGCTTTCTCAGTTAAGCCACACTGTGAACTGTTGGTGTTTGGCCACAGGGAGGCAGTCTTACTATTTGATTTAACTCAACACAAAACATACTAGTAGCTATACCTCATGTTGTTCATACCCCTCAGCTTATCAAAGAAGGATTTCATATGTGTTTTGCGCACTGTCTTCTGATGCACATTTCCATGTACATGGGTGTATGCAGCCTTTTTGTGATGGCCTAGAAAAATAAAACTGACTATAGGCTACTGTATTTCTTAATTCAAATAGGTGCTTAAGATAAATAATGAGAAAAACAACTTTTGAATGGGCTTTTCCCACATAAGAGATTATATGGCTTTATATTAATCCTAGAAATGGGCTTTAAAAAACTATTTTAGGGTGATTATCTCTCGATATATTTCTTCATTAAGATGTTTTTAACTTTTTAACCGTTACTTCTGGCTCAAATAAGAGTCCTCTACCCATAATATTGCTTTCTCCAGTGAAAAAGTCATCATGTCTGAATCAGAAGAGAAATATGCAAAGATCAAGCATAATTGTAAAAAAAAAAAAAAACCTTCCTAAACAAGTATGTTGTTGGATTTTGATGTGAGAGGACACCGGGGTGGATTTTTCACTAGAGTAAGCATTATTATGGATTATGGCCTCTATTTTGTCCAGAAGTGGCGATTTAAAGTTAAACATCTTAATGATGGATCTGTATCCACCCTCTCATCACTGGGCATTACAGGGATTCCACTTCGCTGGGTTGAATCCTATCTCACTGGTAGGTCGTTCAGGGTGGCCTGGGGAGGCGAGGTATCCAAAGCACATCAACTGGTCACTGGGGTTCCACAGGGATCAGTTCTTGGACCCCTCCTCTTCTCCATATACATTTACATTTACATTTATACATTTATGCACAGCTCTATCTCTCATTTCAACCAGATTATCCAACGGTAGCTGCACGGATCTCAGGCTGCCTGGCAGACATCTCGGCATGGATGAAAGAACATCACCTGCAGCTCAACCTGGCAAAGACTGAGCTTCTTGTTTTCCCTGCCACTCCAACTCTAAAGCACCATCCAGCTAGGTTATTCTACAATTACCCCATCAAGTTCAGTCAGAAATCTTGACTTTTAAAGACCACATTGCAGAGACTGCTCGATCTTGCAGGTTTGCATTGCACAACATCAGAAAGATCAGGCCCTTTCTAACGGAGCATGCTGCACAACTTCTTGTCCAGGCACTTGTCATTTCTAGGCTGGACTACTGCAATGCTCTTCTGGCTGGACTTCCATCATGCACAATCAAACCTCTACAAATGATTCAGAATGCAGCGGCACGACTGGTCTTCAACGAACCCAAAAGAGCCCATGTTACACCTCTCTTTATCTGCTTGCACTAGCTACAAGTTGCGGCTCGCATCAAGTTCAAGACATTGATGCTTGCATATAGAACAACCACAGGCATAGCACCTGCCTACTTCCACTCAGTATTACGAATCTACATCCCCTCTGTGGTACCATCACAGAGAGGCACAAAATCACTTTCCAGAACGTTTTCGTTCACCGTTCGTGGCTGGTGGAACGATCTTCCAACCCCAATCCAGAATGCTGATTCGCTGACAATTTTCAAGCGATAGCTAAAAAGTCATCTTTTTCAACAATATTTGACTTCATCCTAAATAAAATAAAAAACTTTTGTCTTTCTGTTTATTTATTCCTTCCCTTTCTAGCTTGTACTTGCTTGGAACAATGCCTGAAACTTGGTATTACGAGCACTTCCTGTGTCTGTTTGCCTCTTTAAGATGAATCACTGTATGTATTCCCCAGTTGTAAGTCGCTTTGGATAAAAGCGTCTGCAAAATGACAATGTAAATGTAAATGTATCTTACAAACATGCATTGCTTTTCAGTTAAAAATATGTTAATTGATGGACTGGAGTGGTGTGGATTACTTGTGGATTATTTTTATCAGCTGTTTAGACTCTCATTCTGACGGCACCCATTCACTGCAGAGGATCCATTGGTGAACAAGTGATGCAATGCTAAATTTCTCCAAATCTGTTTTTCTTTGATAGACATAAAGCAAACCCTAGAGAAGTATTCCACTGGGGACTACTTAAAAACTTAATCATATAAGTGTATGAGGATCACAAGGCCAGTAAAATCAGAACACAGTATGTTTATTGCAGGAAGTATTGTATGTACATGCTATCACAAAGAATCACACAATTAATACAGTAAAAATGTTCCTGTGTGGATTGCTATTGAGCATAACAACTGCATAATACTGACGTTAGGAATGTAACTTTGCATTGAGATATTCAGTAGACTCACAACACTCCTGCTGATTTGTAATTTCATGTGCAGTTAAAAGACAGACCTACTCATTGTCATGCAAGAGCCAATGTGACTTTGTATACATTGATGCAACAATCATCAATAGGGTGACATCACTGATTATGCTTTAAGACAGTCGTTGATACTGATACAAATCACAACAGAACAGTAGGGGTTCGGTAAAACGAGAAAAAACAATACTGTACCAGCAACAATGCAACAGATAAGTGTGCCCATGCAATGATCAAACAAATGCTTTGACCTGTAATTCTCTCTCAATATTCAACATAGATTAAAAATGTAGCTTGGTTTACTCGCATTCATGCAGTTTACTGATACAAATGTTTTACAGAGAATGATAAAACAACCGATTTACATTGCAACCTGCTGGTGTACAGTTTACCATCCATTGGGTATCTTTGATGAAATAAATTAATGTTTAAAACATTGTAGACCGTGTCTAAAATAGTACCCATGAATATGAAAAATGACCCTAAATATATCTGGTAAATTGAAGGTTTTTGAGGAACATGGGATATATTTTAAAAGACTGATCTTAATTATCCACCACTTACACTTCAAGTGGGCACAAATTGAATGTTGTTGTTCATAAAAGTTTTAAAGGAATGATTTTATATATTTTTGCAATTTACAATTAATTTAAAAATGTAGATAAGAATAGGGTAAGATGAGCCTCCTATCATAAACATTTATAGCATAGGGCCAATGAAATAGGATTTCTTACAAGCTCAACTTTCCCCAATTTTCCCCACCCCCATTTTTTGAAGAAAAAAATAAGTGCTATGCTATATTTTAGTATATTATTTAGCCAAAATCATTGATGTACAGTTACATCTATCAAGTTACCAACATTTATGATATACAGCAGAGACTGGGGATAGTTGTCACATGGAAACATTACAACAGCTATATATAAATGTTACACAAAAGATTGTTTTTTGTTAGTTTTAAAAAATGCCAGTTTTATATACCTATAGTTCAAAATCGACTTACACATACCAGACCTTTTTTCCCGGGAAACTATGTCAATTTATATATATATAATATATATATAAATTGACCTTCAATTGACCTGAGGTTATAAAGTTGTTTATGGTTTATCTTGCATGCTTTTATTTGTATCTTAAGAGTTTTTTTTATCTATTTGTTGCTGCTTTTGATATTGTTTAATTATGTTTATAAATTGAACAGCACTTTGATACAACGCTTGTTGTTTTAAAATGTGCTTTATAAATAAACGCGAACTTGAACTTGACCTTCAAAATGATTAATAATAAGCCTGTCCAGAGAATTACTCAATAGAGTCAGGGTTAGGATTGTGTGGTTTATTCCATCAAAAATAGCCATATATTACAGCTTAAAATTGTATAAAACTGTGCAGTTTCCTAGATACAGGATGTGTCTCATCTTACCCCACTCTCTCTAACTGTGCCTTGTGAAGGTCTTCAAACCCCCAAAACAATTTCTCTTATTTACTGATTTGAAAAACTGCAGTATTCATTTTCAGAAAGGTTTGTGAGAAAATTTTTTTTAAAGGTTAGTTCACCCAAAAATGAAAATTAGTCCATGTTTTATTCACCCTCAAGGCATCCTAGGTGTATATGACTTTCTTTTTTCAGACGAATCCAGTTGGAGTTATTAAAAATTTTCCTTGATCTTCCAAGCTTTATAATGGCAGTAGTAATGTTTTTGATTAACAGTCCAAAAGTAGTCTGTAATAAAACGTGCCGGGGGTGAATAAAGGCCTCCTGTAGCAAATCGATGTGTTTTTGTAAGAAAAATATCCATATTTAAAACGTTATAAACACCTTTCTTTCACTTCTGCTAACTGTCGTAGGTGGAAGCCGTTCTAGCAGTTGACGTAGGACATATGCATCGCGCATGTGCCGGTGATTAGTGACGAACGCGGAAGCGCGACAGAGAGAGAAAAAACAAAACGCCGGTCACGAATTAGAAGCACAAAACGAGGATTTGTAAAGAAAAATGTCAGAGGATTTTGATATAAGCCAAGAGACTTGGTTTTCCTTTGATAAAGTAAAGACACTTAGCTTCTTTTGCTCCTGTAAATGTTGGTTTATGCGAGAATCACACGTGCATGCGCTACACCTACGTCCAGTGGCATCCACCGGAAAGGCAGTCTCTCGTGAACTTGCGTAGGACAGTTAGCGGGAGTTACACAAAACTTTTTATATCATTTTAAATAATTTTTTTTTCTTACAAAATGCATCGATTTGCTACAGAAGGCCTTTATTCACCCCCCAGAGCCTTGTGAGATATGTTTTAATATGGATGGACGCGCTTTATTTGACTACTTTTGGACTGTTGAACAAAAACACCCACCTACTGCCATTTTTAAGCTTGGAAGAGAAAGGCCAATTTTTTTATATAACTCTGATTGGATTTGTCTGAAAGAAGAAAATCATATACACCTAGGATGCTTTGAGGGTGAGTAAAACATGGGCTATTTTTCATTTTTGGGTGAACTAACCCTTTAACTAATTCTTCAAAGAGATTGTTGGTATTATTTAGGGGTTGGACATTGCATTTTCTGGACACTTCCTGAAAACTGAAACAGAAGTGCCATTGGGACATCCACTGTGTTATGTTTTTGCCCTTCAGAATTTTTTTAAGGAAATTATCAAATATAATGAAAGAAATGTCACATAAAAATATTTAAATAAATACATAAAATATCAAACTTGAAACTAAAAATGAGAGGGGTTTGAATATTTTTGCAAGGCACTATATTTTTTATTTCAGTTGGAAGCCATATCCATTTTATTTCAACTGGAAGCCAGTTTTTGTGGATGAAACTTTTACATTTTAAATGAACAAGAATTGAAAACTTTTGAGAAATTGTTTTACTTGGTATATGAAAACTTTTTGAAAACTTAAAGCAAATAAGTGTGAAAATAAGGCTAAAGGCCCATTCACACCAAGGATGACAACTATAAATATAAAGGTTTAATAATTGTTCTAAATATATGAAAATGGCAAAGTCCACACCACAGCAACATCGCTTTTAGAATTATGTTTTTTCAGCTGATGAATGATAAAAAAACATTGACAGCCAAAAAGAATCCACCCAACTTCAAGGAGCATTTAAAGTGGCAGATGATATAACTGCAGCGTACATTACTGTCTGTTGTTGGTGTGGAAGCCAGTTATCATTACAGTTAGCTTTCTTGGTGTGAACGGGCCTTAACTTTCATCTTAGAAACCCTACTGGAGTGGTCTAATTTTGTGATTGCTGTGTCATGCACTTTTCCCTGACTTCTCATCAAAGTCCCATGGACAAACTTCAGCCATGTTGAGATAAGTGGAGGGTGTTCCAGTTGTGTGGTTCTCAGTCGTTGCAGGCTGTTTATCATTTGAGGTAACACTTGGCAATACCTCTGTCTCCCAGGGGCAAACGTCAGCACGCTTACTGATGGCGGAGTCTCTGGTAGAGCTTCTTCTCCTTCCAGATGCCACTGTGGCAACTTGGTCTCCCTCTGATGATTGGCTTGTGCGACGCTTCTCTGAGGGTTTGCTTGAGGAGCTTCTCCGCTCCTTACTCTTGGATGTTCGTTTGTCATCTTCTTTATCCTTAGCTTTGTCTTTGGAGGAGCAGGATCCTTTTCTTTGCGAGCAAGAATCTCTTCTCTTTGAATGATGTGTGGGGCTGCAAGTCTTGTCCTGGTTGGGGGACAGAGGGGGATTGTAATCCCAAGGGCAGATATCCACCATGAGAGCTGGAGGCTGCAAAAGGCTTCCTGTGGACTTGGAGATGTCTGAGAGGATGATCTTGGGCTTTCCATCCGTAGGAGTGACACTTTTCTTGCGGCTTGTTCTCTCGGGTGACAGTCCTACAGGCTCCATTTGTTGCGCCGGTAGATCCTTGAAGTTCCACGGACTTGTGTCTTTGTGGGCATTGAGGTTGAGAGGTGATTTGGGTTTCCTCCCTTCATCCCTGTCCCCAGTCTTATCTCTGGAGCGGCGCCGGTTTGATGGAGATTGGCCCAACCCTTTTTGTTTGTGTTGAGACTTGTGTCCACTTTTTGCACTGCTCCCATGGATTGTATTAGTTTCGGTGGGAGCAATGGAAACATGCTTCTGGGACTTGCCCTCCGTTGGAGTGGGTAACTCCTCCACTTCCCATGGGCACACCTCAGAGAGGTCGTACAGGTCCTTGCTCTTCCCTGGTTCTGAACAAATGGAGGGCTGACTGCCGCTCACCTGCTGCTTCATGATGCCCATCTTACTAGGCGATTTGGTGTACTCAACCGACTGGCTGATGATCATTTTTGATAAACACTGAGGGGATTCGTCGACTTCCGAAAGTGCCGTGCTGTCCCTTGCTTTGAGACCCTTTTTACTGGCATCTTCCACACTGTGGGTCTTCCCCGCAATCCCCAGGGTCCTTTCTCTGGCACTAGCAATGACAGACAGTGACTTCTGTAACATCGAGGTCCGAAGATATACAGGCTTTTTTTCCGCTGCTAGGTTATGTGCACTGGCGGACTTGCACACTAAGGGCACTGACTCGGTAGATTCAGCTAACTCGACCTTTGGCACGTCAGGGTTCTTCTTGTTGGACCTCCGGCCCATCAAGGTGTCAAGCAGAGAAGCCTCAGTAGTAGAGTTCTCCATTTTATCTTCACGCACTCCATTGCTTTCCCCACCTTGGTCATGCGTATGGTCATAGCTGTGAGATCTCTTCAGTGAGAACATCTTGCTCTTTAACGATTCTTCCCTTGACTTCCCGGAGTGAGACGGGTCAAATGGGTTTCTTCTCAGGGTGCCTCTGTTACTCCCATGGTCACTTGCGTCTCGATCTTCCCGGCTGTATTGCCGACTCACGGTCTCGGGTATTTCTGTGATACGGCGCATTAGTGTTCGTCCAAGTCCTCTCTTGGAACTGCGTTTTTTCTGTAAGTGAGGGTTATTGGCCAGCATCTTCTTTCTTTTATAGATCTCCAGTTGGCCATAGAGTTTCTTGAGCTCCTCCTGATAAAGGCAAAGAACACATAAAACTGACACACAAAACATAGTTAATGTTTTTACTCTTGTAGTAGAACCAAACTCAGACACCTCTAGTCTAAACTGACCAAAATATGAATTAAGTGAAAAAGAACCCAGTTTTCTTTGCATTAACATTTATGTTAAGTGTTTCTGCAAATAAATTGTGAAGAGGGAAGTGAACATAGTAAAGAAGAAAGACGGGATTGGAAAGGACCAAAAGCTGTGATTTGAACTCCAGTTGCCAGAAGCACAACTGCATTAAATGCCAGGGCACCAGCCAAAAGGCTATTGTTTTTTTGACATTAAAGTGAACTCAGATCATATTTTGCTTGTGATCTGGTCTCCATCGATAATTTAGAGGTCAAATGGAATGGAAAGTTCTTGATCACTGGATACATATTTTACAGAGAGATGCCACTCATAAAGAACAAGTATTTGCAGTTCAATATTAATAATAAGTATTCCATTACCATGGGAATCCTATGATATACTCATGCTGTCATCTCAATAAGACTGGAATAAAAATGAACACTGCCTCTGTCATGCTCATCATCATTACCTTTTTTAAAGGTAACCTATGGTGGCTAAAATTATTTATAATATTCAGAGCTATGCTAAGAATTTCCTGTTAAGAAGTACAGTTTTCTCAAGTTCAAGGTAAGTTGGAGCTACAAATTGCAAACTGCTATTAAAAAACAAACTGCTATTAAATCCCTAAAATGCACCTAATCTGAAACACGATAAGAGTACTTAAACAAAACACAGAGATATCACTAACAAGACTGTTCACTGAAATTTAAACAGAAATCTAAATGAGATTCTTAATCAACACTAGACAATTTTGAACAATGTGGTTCAAACCTTGCAAATGTTTGTCAGATTTTTAGGATATTGTGTATCTAAAACTTCAGAGAACTGGTGAAGATGTCTTACCCTAATGTCCTCGGGATCCAGACTGTGCTCACTCCAGGCAGATGTTATGCTGCTGTTCAGGCAGGAGCCTGAGTGACCCATATCCAGCTCATCTTCATAAGCCTCTGTGGCTATATCCTCCCGTGTATGAGTTCCAGTGAACAAGAACTGCAGTGAAGGACGAAACAATCTATGAACCATTCTCAATACATGACTGTGTTAATCTCCATAAACTGTTTGCAGACATTCTATAGATTTAATGACAAGGATAATAATTACCTTTGGAATGAGAAGTAATCCCAAAGTAACTGTCACTGTCAGGTGCGTGTGGACGAAAAATAACATTAGCATCCAGTCTGGATGCAGCCCAGTGCCGAGAGAGAACCTGTAGATCAGACCAAAGCTTGTTAAAGGTGCCAAAAGCACATTTTTGCCATTTTACTAATTTTCATCACCACATGCAGGTCGCTCCTCTGACTTTTTTTTTTGACAGAGCATCACAAATGGCAGATCAAAGTTAAATAAAAGGGGGAAACCTTTTAGGATCAGGAGCAAATTTCACAACATAGAGCTTCAAACAGCATAATGAGGGCAAATGTAATTGAAAGTGTGGTGTGACATCTAAGGGCTTGCTTTGTTTATTTAAACAGTGTTTAGTCAACAGGGTTAGGTATCCTGATGATTTTGGAGGCAACGGATGTCCTGTTATGCAAAGAGTAATGAAATTCTGGCTCATTAATCACACCGCCTTTCAAGATCTGCTTTGGCAAAGAATCAAAACAAAGCATCACCACTTTTCAGACAAACAGAGCTTATCTGCTAGAACCAGCAGGGGTTGCAGACATCGGCAAAGAAATGGAGTGTGGAGAAACAGATTCTGCTAAAACTGCTAGGCACTGTGATACCACCATCATAAATAACACCAGTGCATTTTTACTCCACAAGTATACTCTAGGGCAGAGGTCCTGACTCAGGACCCAGATTATAAATGCATGAAGTAGCAGCCCAATGCACAACCAAAACAGTCTATCATTCAAAAATAATGCAGTTGTCCTTAAAAAAAGAAAAATGTCCTTAAATGTATTGACATGAATTGCATAGACCCCAAAATATGCAACATTTTTAACAGGCAAAATATTTACATTTTTGTAAATGCATACACCTGCAGACCAATGCAGATGTTTTGTTCTACAGATTACTGCATAAAACAACAATCACTGAGCAAATCATTTTATTAGGCTTCTGAATATGAGAAATGCACAGTCAATAAGTGCCTAAACATATCAATGCAGTGTTTATCAATGGTTTTATGCTGTCGGCAGCCAACAATTCAATGAAACAAATGTGTTTGACACAAGCTACAAGTAAAGCTGCAGAATATTAGATGCAGAATGCAAACAGATTTTTGAGCTTATTAATTTTTCTGTTCTATCTATACATGCATTGCTAGTTGTATCTACTGACAGTGAACAGATCTAATGCTGCATTTAAGATCTGCTGAGAAGTTCAAACTTACATAGAAATTGTAATTACCATTGTTTTCAAAGGACACATCAATTTCCTTCTTTCCATTTCACAAAGCCAGAAAGCATTTTATCAGTAACCTAACAAAATGAAGAGCAAAGAATTCACATTAGGTGTGTAATTAGTGTTTTATCTGTGTATTTTCTTCATTCTCGTGTTACCACAGAGAATGATGGGAAATGCAGTTGGTCTCCTCATAAATCAGTTAAATGAGCAGAATCTTCAGCAGCACACAGAAGGCCTACAAATTGAATAGTGGCATCAACATTCACAATTACAATTTATCATGAATAATACCCATTTGATTCTGCCATAATTCTTTATTTCACAAAAAGTTGAGACTTATACTGCCTTCAACTCAGAGTACCTCAGAGCATTTGTTATTTCAACATGCCACATAACAACTACATTTCAAAATTATGACAATTATTATTCTATCACTTATTTATGCATATCAAAACTAAACGTGTTACATAAAGCAAACCTTGAAAGTTGATTAACTCGCAAAAATAATTATAATTCACTACAAATTGCTTTCTGCTCACAGATATATTATATGATAATACTTTCCACGATTTTTCAAATCAACTCCCCCCTTTCCATTGTCACAGATGATGCATCATCTCACTCATAAACATGACTTCTCTCAGACATTCATGTATTCGGATTTCGTAAATGTGATATTTCCAACTCTGCTTGAAGGGCACAATAAGGAAAATACAAAATCACATTGGTAATTACGACTTTATGGTGGTGTCCATGTGCACTCAACCCATACATACATTCATTCTGACATGACTTGAACGCAGCATGTGACCTATTTTTGGGTCGTGACCTACTAGTTGAGAACCAAAGCTCAAGAGAGCTCACGGCTATTTGTCACAGATTCTGAAATATTTCTTAAACTTCCACTTGCTAGATCTATGCCTTTTTTATTATTTATTAGAGAAATAAATGAAAATAATTCTGTGGTCAAAGAGAGTGAAATGAAGGAGCACCAGAGCAGTCTGAAAGATGGCAGACTGAGGGTGAGACAGGAACAGGGTGAATGGGTTTATTTTAGGCTTTAGTAGTTTTATGCGTGAGCTGTCTGCAGCAGGCATATTTTATTAACCTTCTCTCAAGTGGCTTATCAGTGCTGTCTTCATGATGCATGTCGTTTAGCTGAGGCCAGCTGTCTTCACCTTTTTTACAAGTCTAGTGCAAAGTTCTGCTGATGCGATCCGGTTTTTACTTTCTAATTGGGGCTGAGACGACTTTCAGTCATTATAGGGGGCTTGGTTACACAATTCATGTTAAACAAATCTGCAGTTCAGTGTCACACTCTGGGAAATGACGGTTGCAGACAACATGGGGATATGTGTGTCTGCACAGAGCCAGTAATGCTGGTAAACCTGGTAAATTTAGCAAACTAAGTGCAAGAACACCAGATACAGATGTGAAGTCCCTTGTAAATAAAGTATACTTTAGCATACTTTTATAAAGAGTACTTATTATGTAAAAAAATATACTTTAAAAGAATTTACTTTAGTGCAAAATTAATGTAATGTTTTCAGGACACTAACTTGCATATTAATTGCAATTAAAAGAAAATGTATTCAATTTTAAGTTTCTATTAAATCTTAAATCTTTATATATTTCATCATTCATAATTTCATAGTTACTTATATATTGTCTTTAAAATAAAAGTTCAAGTGTACTATTGAATGTACTGAAAAGCATATTTATAGTAAATTAAAATTTCAAGTAAATTATATTTTTAAAAATGAAAGTAATTTCTATTAAAAGTTGTATGTCTTGAAATTATATTGTATATATTTGTTTTTACACATTTGCAATGATGAAGTTGCAATTTAGTACATTTAAAATGTATTAATTTTAAATGTAATATTGAATAACACTACAGTTTAAATAGTACTTTACAAATTATAATCATAATTACAAATTATTAAAGTATTTACATATGCTTTATAATATTAGTCAACACATCAAAATAAGTGCAATTCTTTAAAAAAAAACGACAAAAGATTTTTAAAGGGTAATGGTTTAAAATACTCTTTACAATAAACCTTTTAATTTGACTGTTACAAAGTGCACTTTAATAGTATATTAACTGTGAAATATAGTTACTTAGAATTATACTTCTACACTACATTGCACATTCAATACATCCATTAAATACTGTAAATAAACAGATGTTTGTCCACATAGTATTCCCACCTCAGAAAGGACAGCTTCAGACCATTTCACATCTCTAATAATGAACAGGTTTTCACTGAATAATTAATGTAAGTGCTTTAAAAAAACACAAGCTTCACATTTCTGCTTTAAAACCCTGTGGTATGTTGGCCTGGTTTACTTCTATTCTAAGTGTGCTACTAAAAACACAGAAGATTTACTGTTATTATTTGCAGTAACCAGTAGGCCTATGCATTATGTCACAAATGCTGTCAACAGAGCTTGTGTTCAGTGCTTTCAATGCAGCAAACATTCCTTTAAGGAAGCTTTCTTAAGACTGCTGTGGTAAATATAAGTGGATGTGGGCTGGAGTTTCATAAGATGTGAATACTCTCTAAAGAGAACAGGAAGTCTCTGTTCCTGGTGGGTGTAGAAACTGACATTTGGACACTCTTGAGGGAATGCGATGACATGCTGCATAGAATCACTTTAACACCTTACTAAAACAACAGAGAGTTTGTTTTGGAGAAAAATCTCCATGCAAATAAAGAGAAGCTCTTTTTAAATTAAACAACATGGGCTAATCTTTTAACTTGTAATTTATTGTATGTTTAAAAATACAGTTGTTAAATTTCTAAGCTGATTAGCATTAGCAATTAGCCTCTGCTGGTAGATTGTTGTGTAAAATCCTTTCCCACTTTCTCAATTCCTAAACAAACACAAGTGTGTCATAATGAGAGAGCTTTTCTTAACCAGTTACCGCTATAGTAGGCTACACTCTAAAAAACACTGGGTTGAGATTGTTGGGTGAGGAATTTGGATTGATTTGACCCAGTTTGGATTGAAAATGGTTTATAATCAGTAACCCAATGGTGCTAGGTTGGGATTGCAGACATGAAATATGATTGTATTCAATCATCAGACCCCCTATATGATTGTAAAGCGCTTTGGGTATATAGCAATACACAATAAAGCGCTATATAAATGCTTCATTCATTCATGAAGGAGCATGAACGTCTCACAACGGTTTTGCATGCCGATACTTCTTTGTCTATCTGTGTTTGCAGTGCTCATGATAGGAATATGTGTGGAAAATCAGAGGTGTCAAGTAACGAAGTACAAATACTTCGTTACCTTACTTAAGTAGAAATTTTGGGTATCTATACTTTACTGGAGTAATTATTTTTCAGCCGACTTTTTACTTCTACTCCTTACATTTTCACGCAATTATCTGTACTTTCTACTCCTTACATTTTAAAAATAGCCTCGTTACTCCTATTTCATTTCGGCTTGTCATCGTTCAAAAAAAAAAAAAAAAAAAATATCCAGATAAATCGCGCCATCCGGATAGAGTGAATTTGATTGTGGTTGGATGAGAAGAATAAACACCATTCCGACACCCTATTGGTTTGTACGCGATCCATCGCATTTGCACATGACACAAATCACGTCACACTCCAGCAAGGACATAGCCAGTGTTGGGGTCCTTACTCAAAATAGATTATTTCTTAAAAGTTATTATTTCCCAATACTGGCTCATTTATCAAACGGGTGCTTTCTCTTCGTCCTCCGCAAATTTAGCTACAGTAGTTCGGTAGAGAGACGTTTTAATAAATAAGCGTTTGCGATTGACAATGTTGTGATAAGTAGGCTATACTAACTTTGTTACTCGTTACCCCAACACTGGACATAGCAGACGTATGTAGCCAAGTACGAAGATGTCCGTGGCAGAGACTCAAGAAGAGAACTCGAGCGAAATGTCCCAACCAGGATTATGAGTTATTTTTTATTTTTATTTTTTGATTAATCACTTGGATTAATCATTCATTTTGACAGCACTAATGTTTATTGTATATAGACAACCATACAAGGGTAATTGTTACTAAGCCTGGCCTGGGTACACCAATTTTCTTGTCCGATGCCCTCACAGATTCCTGCAGCTAAGCTTGGATGTACATTTACATTCCAATAAAGGTTATTGATGACATGCCTCTGAAGTTTGACTTTTTGCACCATTACAATACTTATAGGCAACTAGTCATCATATCTTCCACTCCATGAAACATGTTAATGCTAAGTAGTACATGTTTTTTTAATGTATTTGCATTGTACTAAAATGCGTTCATTTTCAATGGGCATATATGCGGCTGAAACAAGTAGCCTAGTGCATCCCAAATTTTTCAACATTAACATTTTAATATAACATTAGTCATTATGGCCTTTAGAAAAATGTTTTTTTGAGGAGGTGGGGTAGTGCACAATAGGCCTCTGTGGCGCGGCCTAAGCTTTTGTCCTTAATGGCATTTTTTTCCTTACATTACTTTTACTTTTATACTTTAAGTAGTTTTGAAACCAGTACTTTTACACTTTTACTTGAGTAAAAAGCTTGAGTCGATACTTCAACTTCTACAGAAGTCTTTTTAAACCCTAGTATCTATACTTCTACCTGAGTAATGAATGTGAATACTTTTGACACCAGTGTGGAAAACACAAGTGTGGCTAATCGAAGCAGAGAGGAGAGAACTTCAAATTTGAAACTGACTGCAGTGAGGAGTGTGTCTACACGACACCATTTTCAGCTAAAAACAGAAGACTTTTTATGCATTTTGGCCATTCATTTACAGGTGCATCTCAATAAATTAGAATGTCGTGAAAAAGTTAATTTTTTCTTGTTAATTATTTAAAAAAGTGAAACTTTCATATATTTTAGATTCATTGCATGTAAAGTAAAACATTTCAAAAGTTTTTTATTTTTTTATTTTGATGATTAGAGCTTACAGCTCATGAAAGTCAAAAATCAGTATCTCAAAATGTTAGTGTTACATCTCAAATGTAATATTTACATTTGAGTTTCAATTAATGACGATCCTTACAGTACAAATTCCGGGTATCTCTTGTTCTTTGAAACCACAATAATGGGGAAGACTGCTGACTTGGCAATGATCCAGAAGACGAACATTGACGCCCTCCACAAAGAGGGTAAGTCACAGAGGGTGTTTACTGAAAGGTGTGGCTGTTTACAGAGTGCTGTATCAAAGCACATTTAATGCAAAGTTGACTGGAAGGAAGAATCTGGGTAGGAAAAGGTGCACAAGCAACAGGGATGACTGCAAGCTTGAGAATACAGTCAAGCAAAGCTGATTCAAACACTTGTGAGAGCTTCACAAGGAGTGAACTGAAGCTGGAGTCAGTGCATCAAGAGTCACCACGCTCAGACGTCTTCAGGAAAAGGGCTACCAAGCCACTTCTGAACCAGAGACAACGTCAGAAGCATCTTACCTGGGCTGTGGAGAAAAAGAACTGGACTGTTGCTCAGTTTCTCAAAGTCCTCTTTTCAGATGAAAGTAAATTTTGCATTTAATTTGGAAACAAGGTCCCAGAGTCTGGAGGAAGAGTGGAGAGGCACATAATCCATGTTGCTTGAAGTCCAGTGTGAAGTTTCCACAGTCAGTGATGATTTGGGCTGCCATGTCATCTGCTGGTGTTGGTCCTGTGTTTTCTGAAGTCCACAGTCAACGCAGCCATCTACCAGGAAATTTTAGAGCACTTCATGCTTCCTTCTGCTGACAAGCTTTATGGAGATGCTGATTTAATTTTCCAGCAGAACTTGGCACCTGCCCACACTGCCAAAGGTACCAAAAGCTGGTTCAATGACCATGGTGTTACTGTGCTTGATTGGCCAGCAAACTCGCCTGACCTGAACCCCATAGAGAATCTATTAAAGCAAAAGGAGCCCCTACCAAGTATTGAGTACATATACAGTAAATTAACATACTTTCCAGAAGGTCAACAATTCACTAAAAATGTTTTTTTATTGGTCTTATAAAGTATTCTAATTTGTTGAGATAGTGAATTGGTGGGTTTTTGTTAAATGTGAGCCTAAATTATCACAATTAAAAGAAACAAAGACTTAAACTACTTCAGTCTGTGTGCATTGAATTTATTTAATACACGAGTTTCACAATTTGAGTTGAATTACTGAAATAAATGAACTTTTCCACGACATTCCTAATTTATTGAGATGCACCTGTACATGACAACGACATTTTGGGTGCCTGAAAACACAAACGTTTTAAAAACATGTTTCAGACTGCAAGTTTTTGAAAACAATATTGTTATCATCTCTATGTAAACTACAAAAACATAAATGAGTGAAAACAGTGACGTCATGTACATGCATATTATGTGTTCAGTCTATAGATACGTGCGCAGGCATATAGTGTTTCTTTACAAAATGACATCGCCATCTACTGGCCTGTCATGCATAATACAGTGTTTAGCTGTATTGAGCTGTTTTGGCGGATCCGTGTGAACGAAGACCGTTTTGATAGTGTTGTCGTCTGTATGCAAAACTTTTCAAAAATGCAAAGGAAAAACATTCAAGTAGCTTGAATATATAATTGGAGCTTGGAGTATATAATTGTATAAAATAACTGGTTAAATTTCTTCTTAAACACAAGTAATTCAGTATCAATCTTATAAAAAGCAATTTTGTATAAGCTGTTTAACATTTCAGTTGACATTCTTTTCAGCACTTTTTCTTACGTACACGTAGGTTTTTACGGCCTGTTTGAACATATTTTCTGTTTATTAGTGCTCAAAAAGCAAATATTCTGCATGACCATATTCTACATCCCTAATCCTACCCAATACCCAAACTTAACAACTACCTTAATAACTATTAATAAGCAGCAAATTAGGAGTTTATTGAGGCAAAAGCCATATTTAACGGTTTGTTAATGGCGAAAATTGGACCTTTTAAATAAAGTAAAAAAGTTTTAACTTTTGCCGGTATTTGTCTGTTTCTGGTCGTTCTTGCTTATTAGTATTTTTTTTTACAGTAAGTTGTTACTATAGTAATTCTGTGTGTGATTTTAATTTCCAACCCATTTTGGGTGAGTTGCTAAAAGTCAGAGACAGTCTGCAGATTTTCAACAGATTTGCATGTTTGATGGGTACAGATTTTTTATCTTCAGGCTATGATTTCATCCAGTCTGAGGATTTCAAACATGTTTTTTGTATTTTTTGTGTTTTGTAATGTGTATTTTGAACTGATTTTAGAATGCATGTTGTTTTCATTTGTCACGAGTCTCCTAGTAACAAGATGTGCTTCTGTTCAAGAAATTGCTAATAGCAGTATGAACTGATGGAAATATATCTGTGGACTATTAATCAGCTAGTAATCAGCTAACCTGCCTAGTTCTATTTTGTTGCATTTTATTCGATTTTAATATTCAACTGTTAGTGAGAAGAAGAAAAATAGACTACGACATATCCATCTACATATGTGATGTTTTGTTGCACATAACCCACAGAACGAAAATTTGGCGAGTGTATGACACCTAATGTTTTAAAATGTTTTGAAAATTTGAAAAGATTTGAAAAGTTGTTAACTTGCTAAATAAATTCTAACTGAAAATACAAAGAAAGGGAAATGTTTGATTTAACCATTTTTACCCATTTTCACCAGTGACCATTTTTTCGGAGAAAGATTTTTTGGAAATTGTGTTTAACACAACTCCTTGCACACGACAAATCTCAGAAAATCAGTTTGTATTTCATTTGCATTTCAGCTTTCATGTTACTCCTCAAGTGTGGTGTTGCATTCCACTCACAAGGCAGAGAGCCTGTCTCATGAAAAAACATGTAAAGCATGCCATCTTAATCATGCTTCTGCTGTTGCTACTCATAACTAAGGCACATTGCTCACCTAATGATGTGAAATATTGCAGAGATGAGGAGCTCATTATAAATGGCGATGGCCAAGTAGCGAGGCTCGTGGAAAGCGGAGGGAACGGTCCTCACGGCACAGCACAAATAGACGCCCCACAGCAGGAACAGGAACTCCGCTGGAACAGGAACACAAGGAGACACAGCACAGTGCCGTCACTAATTATTTAGTGTGTCAAGTCTGGGAATGCCAGCTGAAAAGATGTGATTTCACACGGCCTGAACGGCTGTTTCCCCTCCCTCTCTACTTTGCCGCATCACTCAAAGTAACACCAAGTCGACGGTGCATGAACATCTTGAAGGCGACGTTTGAAACAACGTTACAAATCTGAATGGAATTTGCTTAATCTCTAAACTCCATAATCAGACTATACATATATATTTTGTAACATAGTTTAGGACCAGTTCTTACTATTAAGGAGTTGCTTATTAGCATGCATATTACCAGCATGTTTATTAGTACTCTTAAAGCACATATTAATACCTTATTCTGCATGAGCATATTTTAGATGCCTTAATCATATCCCATACCTAAATTTAACAACTACCTAATTACTAAGCTGCAAATAAGGAGTTAATTGAGGGAAAAGTCATAGTTAAGAGTTAGTTAATAGTGAGAATTGGTCACCAAACTAAAGTGACCATATATTGTTTTATATTTTTATATTTATTATATTTAATAAATATATTAAATCTCTATTTATTTATTTATATTTTTACTTAAAAAAACAAAATATATTTTAGTATTTGAATAAAGTTAATATTAGTTTTGTTTTCCTATTTTAAGCATTCACATTAATTTGTAAGCTGTAGTGTTAGGAATTGAGAACTGTTTCTCATTCAGAATCCAGTTTCTTTAAAAAAAAAAAAACTTAAATTAAATCAAATGATTTTTATGATTTTTCTGCATTCGTTCACCACATGAAAAATACTATGACATGTTTGCTGCATAGCTACTCAATCTACAGTTCCACAGCAAAATGTGTGGAATTTGCAGTCTGATGTGAGTATACTGAGAGAGAATGACTATAAATAGACAACACAACCCAATGGTTGCATGCCAACATGAAATGGTTCATTTCAATGAATTGGCCAAAAAGATTCACAAAGAGGCTGCATCTTATTTAGCATACTTCCCTATACTATATAGTAGGTGAAAAAACAAAAGTAGTATGTCCAGATTCACAGTAGCTATTCATATAACAGCAGGCGAGAAGTTTCCAGATGACGGACTACTTTACTATCCATGAGACCACGGGAGAAGATTTGTAAATGGCAGTGAAGAAAAGCAAATAATGCTGGCAGGACACGACAATGACTACATGACAGATAGTAGTACGTCCGTTTTACATTCAAATACTCTCATTCATGCTATAAAACATGTTTGTTTGTTTTTTGCAGTTGCAAAGTAAGTACTTATTCAAAAGAAGTGATTGTTTCAGAAGTGACTGCGATTGTTTCAGAGAGTATCCCCTTTTTAACGATCTAAGCACATGGTCTAAAGTGCAAGGTGCAGGTGCACTCAGGGTGTATCCGAATCCACTTTTGCTAGTTTAACGACGGGAAAAACGGTCGGCGCACTCGGCGCATGCTCTAAAAGGGTTGTCTATTAATGAGTAATGGGTGTGTTTTGGGTATAACGTGCAATAAACCAATCAGAGTCTCATCTCCCATTCCCTTTAAGAGACAGTTGCGCTCGCACCATGGTGGATTCGCTATTTACACGCGGAATTTGCAAGAGCAAAGACTGAACGCGTCTCCAGAGAGGAAACGGAGCTGCTCGTGTGCGAGCAAATAGGTAGCCTCATTCTGATACATGCATTGACTATCCATTATGGCTTGTAGGCATTTTTATATTTATGTAGTTTACACAATAATAATCTTTTACATTGTAATCCTTTAATTCTACATATTTGACATGTTTGTGTGCTGCTGAGCATCCCTGTTTGTGTAATAAGCAGAGTGTCCGTGCGTTGTGGACACGCCAATAGGCGCATATTACTAACACGCTCTTTAAATAACAATATAAAATAAAAATATAACATAATAATAAAAAAATTATTACTGCGCCATTGACTTTAGACCAGGTTTTAGTAGGTCAATGTCGCAGTCTATTTCAGTTGCCTCAAAATAGCAATGCGCCAACAATGCTCCTGAACACATCTCGTTTTCAGGCCAGCATGCCCATGGGTGCACAAATGGGTGCAAATGCATTTGCTATTTAAACAATGTGGTGCAGGACGTGAAAATGATAACTACGTCGGGCTGAAACTAGCAAAAAACACTTGCCTCATTGCGCCAGGTGTATGCTAGGGCCCTATGTCTGCGTCTGAATCACATACTCTCTTGAGTATGTACCTTTTTGAATAAGTATTTACTTTGTGACCACAAACAGAGTACATTCTATATAGTTTGAATGTGGGTAGTATGAATGTAATCTGGACGTGCTACATTTGCCATGTTGTCATTGTCATGTGACCTACAAGCATCATCTGTGTCAAGTCACTGCCATTCATAAATCCTCTCCTGTGGCCTCATGGGATAGTAAAGTGTCCATCATATACACACATCAGAATCATGCCGGGAGTAGCAGGTCATCTGGGTACTTTTTGCCTACTATTTTATGAGCACTCTGAATTTGGACATCATTTTTTGTGACATGCTGTGGTTTCAGATGCAGCCTATGTGATTTTGGGTTGCAGCCACTGGTCTCAAACTCTATGAGCTATAAGATTGAATTAATCACTCAGTCAGACTGGTCATCAAAGTCATTAAAGGTACTTTATTAATGGAATTGCTACAAGAACCAGAATCACTAAATGAAAATTGATCTGAATCACTAAATTCCTTACGATTATCATATCATTTTGTTTCAAAATGTTACTCTCATATCTCTGGAAGCAGTGGATCTTTATAGATTTTGCTGTTGTTTTGTCAGTCTCTACTTGTAAACTATAAAAGAAACTAGACTTTGCAAGGACTCATTAATAAAGCATATCACTTTTCTGTTAATAATATTCAGTTCAATTTCTACCTACTTCAATTTAAAAACTTCAGTTGCTGCCTTAATTTTTTTAAGTATAATCAACTTGGTTGTACAAGTGATTTCATCTTAAAGTGTTAGTTCACCCAAAAATGAAAATTCTGTCATTAATTACTCACCCTCATGTCGATTCAAACCCATAAGACCTTCGTTCATCTTCGGAACACAAATTAAGATATTTTTGATGAAATCCGAGAGCATCTAAAGTAGTTAAAGTTGTTATTTTTGTTTTCTTTGCACACAAAAAGTATTCTCGTAGCTTTGTAAAATTACGGTTGAACCACTGATGTCACATGGAGTGTTTTAGTGATGTCCTACTACCTTTCTGTGCCTTGATCGTGGTAGGACCCTTGCTGGAGGGTCAGAGAGCTCTCGGATTTCATCAAAAATATCTTAATTTGTGTTCTGAAGATGAACGAAGGTCTTACGGGTATCAAATGACATGAGGGGAGAAATTATTGACAGAATTTTCATTTTTGGGTGAACTACACGTTAAATTACATTAAACCGACTTTAAAAATCAGGTTGAATTTCATATTTCATTCAACTTATTTTGATTAGTTAAAGTAATAAACATACATTTATTTACAGTGTAATATATGTGCTATTTTAAAATAGCTTAAAACTGCATTTTCTTGCATTTATTTTCACTGCTATACTGAATACAAAATTCCTACATTTTCAGTAAAAAAAACAGATAAGGAAAAAATTGTTTGTAATTTTTTGGGGTTTGTAATACAAAATGTACTTTTTAATAATAAGCAAAACAGTGGCACTGCTTTGCGGAGGCAATACTGAAGCAGTCTTATTTAAGTATCACATATTTAAGTTTTCAGTTTAGTTTTAGTAAATTTGTGTTTTGTTTTTGTCATTTTATTTGTTTAAATGTATCTATATATTTTTAGTTTTACTTATTTTAATACAATAGGTTAAACTTGACTTGGCAACTAGTTAAATTAAAGTTTTTTTTAGATATTATTTTTTTATTTTATTTCAAGTAACAATTTATTTATTTATGATTATAGTTAACTATACTGACCCCTATGCCCCCCCCAGGAAAATGGGATAAATAAGAAATGAGACAACTGAGACTGTTTCGTGTCTTCAAAAAGGACCAAAATGTACAATAAGTTTACCCTTATATATTTGTCCACCATTGAAATAATGCAAGTGAGAATGCCTTTGTTTGTATGCATGAATAGTTATCATGAGTTTCCGGGCTGTGTCCATGCAGTTCCCCCTGTGCTTCACGCTGTAAGCAGAAGGTACTGGAGTTGTCAGAGAGAACCGTCTCTGCATCACTGGCCACGTCTCACACCCTCATGCCTTAAAGGCTGTCTGGCCACACTCAGATGATCCGATTATACATCCCACATCTCTTCTGTCAAAGTTGCATCCATAACCCTGAGACTTTGGCATTCTTGCCTCATTTTCCTTTTGTTTGAGGCTGCTGGTAGCACAAACGAAGGCGGCAGGTGTGTGAGATATTGACCTCTGCATTCTACTTCTTCATGATATACTTATTTATAATATTATTACAAAAAATATATAAAGCATATATGATGTCATATAATATTTATTGCTGGTTTTTACAACCCCAAATCAGAAAAAGTTGGGACAGTATGGAAAACGCAAATAAAAAAAGAAAGTAGTGATTTCTAAATTTACTTTGACTTGTATTTCATTGCAGACAATATGAACACAAAATATTTCATGTTTTGTCTGGTCAACTTCATGTCATTTGTAAATATACATCCTTTCCTGTCATTCAGACCTGCAACACATTCCAAAAAAAGTTGGGACAGGAGCAATTTAGGGCTAGTAATGAGGTAAATTGGTTAAATAATGATGTGATTTGAAACAGGTGATGTCAACAGGTGATTGTAATTATGATTTGGTACAAAAGCAGCATCCAAGAAAGGTCTAGTCCTTTAGGAGCAAAGATGGGCCGAGGATCGCCAGTTTGCCAACAAATACGTGAGAAAATTATTGAAATGTTTAAAAACAATGTTCCTCAAAGAAAGATAGGAAGAGATTTGGATATTTCACCTTCAACAGTGCATAACATAATTAAAAGATTCAAGGAATCTGGAGGAATTTCAGTGCGTAAAGGACAAGGGCGCAAGCCTAAGCTGAACAACCGTGATCTCCGATCCCTCAGGCGGCACTGCATCAAGAATCATCATTCATCTATAAGCGATATCACCACATGGGCTCAGGACTACTTTGGCAAACCTTTGTCAAGTACCACAATACGTAGTTACATCCACAAATGCCAGTTAAAACTGTACTGTGCCAAAAGGAAGCCCTATGTTAACAGTGTCCAGAAGCGCCGTCGACTTCTCTGGGCTCGGAGGCATCTGGGATGGACCATCACACAGTGGAAACGTGTACTGTGGTCAGATGAATCAGTATTTCAGGTATTTTTTGGGAGGAATGGACGCCGTGTGCTCCGGACCAAAGAAGAAAAGGATCATCCAGACTGTTACCAGCAACAAGTCCAAAAGCCAGGGTCTGTCATGGTATGGGGTTGTGTCAGTGCCCTTGGCAAAGGTAACTTGCACTTCTGTGATGGCACCATTAATGCTGAAAAGTACATAGAGATTTTGGAGCACAATATGCTGCCTTCAAGGAGACATCTTTTCCAGGGACGTCCATGCATATTTCAACAAGACAATGCAAAACCACATTCTGCACACATTACAAAGTCCTGGCTGCGGAGGAAGAGGGTACGGGTACTTGACTGGCCTGCCTGCAGTCCCGACCTGTCTCCAATAGAGAATGTGTGGCGCATTTTGAAGCGCAAAATGCGACAACGAAGACCCCGTACTGTTGCCCACCTTAAGACTTGTTTGCAGGAAGAATGGGACAAAATTACACCTGAAACACTTCATCACTTGGTGTCTTCAGTCCCTAAACGTCTTTTAAGTGTTGTGAAAAGGAATGGCAACATTACAAAGTGGTAAATGCTTTACTGTCCCAACTTTTTTTGGAATGTGTTGCAGGTCTGAATGACAGGAAAGGATGTATATTTACAAATGACATGAAGTTGACCAGACAAAACATGAAATATTTTGTGTTCATATTGTCTGCAATGAAATACAAGTCAAAGTAAATTTAGAAATCACTACTTTCTTTTTTTATTTGCGTTTTCCATACTGTCCCAACTTTTTCTGATTTGGGGTTGTATATCCGCATCTCATCTATTGACACTTTTAAATGTGGTTTAAGTGTGTCGCTGTCTGTATTTTGCTCTCCAGTGCTTGTTATGGTTGTATAACATTAAGCATAAGAACTGACCAGCAGCCATCATGTAGTCCCAGCTATCCAGCAGGCACATGCTGAACTGCAGACCCTCTGGGGTAAAACCGATGTCGATGAGGGCATGATGGGTGTCAGGGCTCTGGCATACGGCTGAGGTCCAGGCCACGAGGAACCACACGACCACCAGCAAAATCACAGCAAGCAGACGCAGAACCCTCCAGCTGGTCATGTACGGGATCCGCTGGGCAGTGCGGGACAGGAACACATTTAAAACCCTTGGTATGAGAAACAAGGACGGGACACAAATATAAAAGTGGTAAACTACACCAACACTTTTTTTCTCATGCAGACTTCAGCAGAAACATGATTGTTTACTGTGAAGTTGGCAGCATAATTTGTACCTGTACAGTTTGAGAATCACTGTTCCATAGACGATAGCAAATCCGAGCAAACGGACCCATCTCAGGAGAATACACCGGAAAACACTTGGATTAAAATACTGTATCATAACCTGATGATACAAAGATAAAAAATGAAAAATTAGTAAGTTGCCTAATCACTGAATATCTTTTGCATTAATTTCTTTATATACTAAGGCTGTAGTTATGATAAGAACACATCAGTTTCACTGATGCTCTTACGGAAACAGAAGGTAGCAGGTCTTATGAGACCTGTCAAGAATATGTCAATTTTCATATTAAAAATCAAAAGAAAGTAGTAAGGAATTATATTTTGCTAAAAGTAAATGAAAGGACAATTTGCTGAAATTCACTCGCTCTCAGACCATCAGATTTGAAGAAATGTAGCATTACATCACTTGTTCATCAATGGATGCTCTGCAGTGAATGGGTGCCGTCAGAATGAGAGTCCAAACAGCTGATAAAACATCACAATAATCCACAAGTAATCCACACCACTCCAGTCCATCAATTATCATTTTGAGAAGCCAAACATTGTGTGTTTGTAAGAAACTCATTCACCATTAAGACATTTTTAACTTAGAAACGTTGCTTCTGGCCAGAATATGAGTCCTCTATCCACAATATTGCTTTCTCCAGTGAAAAAGTCATCTGGTCTGAATCAGGAGAGAAATCTGCACAGATCAAGTACCATTTACAAGCCAAAACAGTTCAAAATAGTTTTAAACAAGCATGTGGGTGGATTTTGATGTGAGAGGCAACAGGAGATTGATATTATTATGGATTATGGACTTGCATTTTGGCAACGGTTTAAAGTAAAAACTACGGTGGCCGAGAGAGCTCAAAGCGCTGCAACTTTAGAAAACACATGCAAATAGAAAAAGCACCAGCAAATCAAGAAAACATCTTCCTCAATTTGACAGCAGGTGCTGCAAATGCTCACAACACAAACAAATAAAGAATTTTATTTGCAGCGCGTTTCTTTGTTTGGTTGTGTTGTGAGCATTTGCAGTGCATTTCTTTATTTGTTTGGTTGTGTTGTGAGCATTTGCAGTGCATTTCTTTATTTGTTTGGTTGTGTTGTGAGCATTTGCAGTGCATTTCTTTATTTGTTTGTGTTGTGAGCATTTGCAGCGCATGTTGTCAAATTGATGAAGTTGTTTTCTTAATTTGCAGGTGTTCTTTCTATTTGCAGCGCGTTGATCTCTCTCGGCCACCGTATAAAACACCTTTACAATAGATTTATTTCTTACAAACAGCTTTTCGCTTCACAAGATGGTATGAACTGGTGTGGTGTGGATTTCTTGTGGATTACTGTGATGTTTTTTCAGCTGTTTGGACTCTCATTCTGACGGCACCCATTCACTGCAGAGGATCCATTGGTGAGCAACTGATGTAATACTAGATTTCTCCAAATCTGATGAAGAAACAAACTCATCTACATCTTACAAGTAGATGGCCTGAGGGTGAATACATATTCAGCAAATTTTCATTTTTTGGGTGAACTACTCTTAATTGTTACAATAGTTTCACAATGCAGCAGTGTTAATGGCCTTAAAAAATATGCACAATTTACTTGATGCAAATGAAAAACACTGACATATCTTTCAAAACTACACAAATATGCACAAATATACTCATGTTATTATGCATGTGAATGAAGTATAAGTACAAGCTTTCCAGATTGTCTTAGTTTAATCCTTGTTCTTTATCCTCCCGAGCCTGTAAAGTGCTCCCTGAATTCCTCATTATCTGTCAAGCCTGGTGTCCCTTTTGTTCTGTGCCTGTCTTATTTAAAGCAGCAGAATTAAATAAATATCAGCACGGACTGATGGAAAGATGCATCTGTTCTTGTGTCTCCTAGGAGAATAACCAGTACAGTTTTCCAATCCACAGTCGTCCTCTTCAGTGTGCAAACAGCAAAACGGCCCCTCCAGTATAATCAAAGAGCTCGCCATGTGCAGCTTCTAACCATGAGGAAGACTCAATTAGCAGCACTTCTCCTCTCAGATAAATAAATGAGCACATGCCTTTTACACTCATTAGGAATGTGAAAATCTTGATAAGGCAGTTTATATTTGAACCGTCCACACAAGAAACTACTCCAACACTACAACCAAATTGGGAAAAACGTCTTTGTTATTTTATATTCTTAGTTCTGTTAGGTTTCCATCTTATAAACCTTCTTCATACTAAACACAGAAAGGCACAGAAATGTTCACCGGAAATCTTTACCAGGTGCATTCTGGTTAGAAATGATGTCCAACTTGATGAGGCATCATGCTGATGTGTGGCAAAATACTCATGTAGCCATTTTTAGCAGCAGGTGTCACCGTTAGTTTCCCGAAACTGGCTAAGAAGAAGAACTGTGTGCTACGTTCATCAAGTCCATCTTCAGGTAAAAGCAGCAATATTTTTCAATATGGTGATTTTTAAAAAACAGTTATTAAAAAAGACAAAAAAAGAAAGTTAAAGTTGGCATACAACCCTGGTATAACATATGTTATTAGTCATTTATGAAATACGTATATATTTAGTGTATGTTTTACTTTTTCAAGCAGGGGTGCATGATATCCTGTGATTGGTTAAATATTGTTATATTTGTTATGTGGCTTGTTTGAAGTGAATGCAATTAAAGTCACGCTGGTTTTACATCAAGATGGACATTAGGAAGGGTTTTTTATTTTAATTTTAGTATTTTGTACTAAAGAAATTCACATATAGGCAAAAATTGTATTTGTCAAAACATATGAAAACTTATTTCCTATAGCCGATTATTCTGAATGAAATGTGCCGATAAAGTAGCACTTTATTTTAGAGTCCTGGGCCCGTATTCTTAAAGATTCTAAGAATCCTCTCAGAGAGCTCCTAATTTAGCTTAATCATTTCTAACTAGGAGTCTTATCTTAAAAGTGATTCAGGACCAATCTGAGAGCAACTCTGAGCGAGGAAAAGACAAAAACTTTTATCTTAGTGAGGAGGCGGGGCTGACCCCGTTGCTAGCTATGACACAGTCTTTTGAAGACTGTGATTGGTTGGTTGTCCAAGAAGGAAATAAAAGAGCACATTTAAGAGTAGGGTCTATTATAAGCCTTATTATAATTTTTCCTGTTTTACGTACTCTCTCTCTCTCTCTCTCTCTCTCTCTCTCTCTCTCTCTCACACACACACACACACACACACACATTATATATGTACGTATATATATTCTTTATTTTTTATTTACCATGCTGTCATACATTATTATTATATGAAATGAACAGCAACACAATAAGTTTCTGAAAGTTCTGTAATTGTTTGTGTGATCACTTTGCTTATAGAAGGTTGTGACAGACCCAAATCATCACTGCTGCATAGTTGCATTTTTCCAGTTGCTAAATTTGTTAATGTAGTTAATGTAGCGATTACTTCCATTTCTGGCGCTATGGCATTTCTGCGCGGTGTCGGAGATGTTAGCGTGTCTCTAATAAGATCGGTCACAAACATGATCCCTGCACGATCTAATGTGTAGCGTCTTATTAACTCACTGTCATGCATTGTGTGCAACACATTTCTTCTCCCTCTTCATGTTTCATCCATTTTCTCCACTGCTAAAGAAACTCTTAAGCCTCTTAAAAGTCCTTGTCCGTACTCCTAATATTTTTGGACCTTAAGACCTCTTTTAAGGGTTAAGATGCTTTCTGAATTACATTTTTCTTTACTAGGATCTTTTCTTTAATTTTAAGAGAAAACACCCACATTTCTAAGAAATTTCTTAGAATTCTGTTACTAGGAGCAACTCTTAGCACTATGATTTTTCATGAATACGGGCCCTGTTCTGTGTTTACATACTATGTACTTATTTCAGTACACACAATAACTGGGTAATAAATATAGGTATACTAACCCTGAACCTACCCCTAAACCTAACCTTAGCCCATGTTGTTACCTTATATTACCAGTAGCTCCCCTTCAGGAACTCGAGCTGCGTCGGAAAATGCTATAGGAACGCCTTCAGCATGACCACGCTCTGAATCGCATGTGTAATCATTCCAATGGATGGGCGAGACGTCACGGGCGGGGTGACGTAGGGACCAGGAAGCTTAAAAGGGCATGCGGTGGAAACAGCGACAGCTTTCTGTCATTCAGCAAGAGCTCTGTGTGTCAGTTCACGATCTGTTTGTCAGTCCTATTTACTGTTGTTTGTCCAATATCATGCCAAAAGCCAAAGACAAGCATAAGGGCGAGAGCAGGCTGCATTATAGGCTGTGTGTTCCTCCCTGCCCGCACTACATTACGGGTGGTGGATACACACAGTCTGTGTGTTGTCTGCTTGGGAGCGAAGCACACGGAGTCGGCTCTCGAGGGAGCTGGCTGCCATCAACTCGGTCGTCGACAGGTTTCAAGAGGCCCGTAAACAAGTGGCAGCATTCCAGCGGTTCCTCCCTCGCCGCTCTCTAGCTTCTGGGGCTGCTGGGCGGGAGCAGCTCCACTCGTATACCGGCTCTTCATACTGGGAACAGCAAAAACAGAGCGTCGCCTCTCGTGCTCCTCCGCAGCAGGGCCGAGAGCAGCGGCGCTCTAGGTCAGGGTCTTCAAAGTCGAAGCCGGATCTGCGGACCGTTCTTCTGACTAAGAAGGCCTTGGCCAAGAAGCCCTGATATTTGTGCACCAGGGCTTCTGAGGGCAGGCCCCTCTGGGGAAGAGCGTTGTATACCTCATCATACAGTACCCATCTCTCCTCAGTGCCCTCAGGAGATCGGTCTGCCAACCCTGCCACCCACGGTGCTTCAGGGCGCAGCGGTCTCCAGCAAGCGCTTCTCTCAGTCTCCGCTCGGAAACGTAGCGGTATTGGGAGGCTCGCTACCTCCACGGAGGTCTCTAGAGCAGCTAGATTGGCTGTCCCCTGCCAGTCCTCCACTTCAGGGCACCGAGCTAGCAGCTCTGATAACACCAGAGGTCATTCTCGAGAGACTGATTCCCTTAGTAGACTATTTGGCAGCATGGAAGCTTCTGCCAAATGTGTCTCAGTGGGTCCTGCACACTGTAGAAAAAGGCTACCGTATTCAGTTCGGTTTTCCCCTGCCTCATTTAAACGTGGTGATTCCCACTCTGCTGGCCCCCGAGCAGGCTCTGGTAATGGAACAAGAAGTAAACACTCTCTTGAAGAAGGAGGCCATCGAGGTGATCACTCCTCGTGACAGAGAATCCGGGTTCTACAGCCGGTACTTCATCGTTCACGTCACTTTCACTTTCTCACCTCTTCTCCTCTCAAGCTCTTTCAGGTTGGATTGGGGCAGATGCACATTTTCAGGTTTCTCCAGAAATATTTGATTGGGTTCAAGTCCAGGCTCTGGCTGGGCCACTCAAAGACATTCACAGCGTTGTGTATAAGCCACTCTTGCTGTGTGCTTAGGGTCACTGTCCTGTTGGAAGGTAAACCTTCTGCCCAGTCTGAGGTTCTGAATGCTCTGGACTGGGTTTTCATTAAGGCTATCTCAATATTTTGGTGCATTGAGCTTTTCTTCTATTCTGATGAGTCCCTCAGTCCCTGCTGCTGAAAAACAACCCCATAGCATGTGGCTGCTACCAGCACACTCTACTTTTGGGATGGTACTCTGCAGGTGATGGGCAGAGCTAGTTCCCTTCAAACATGATGCTTAGAATTGAGGTTCATCAGACCAGAGAATCTTGTTTCTCAGAGTCTGAGGGTCCTTTAGGTGCTTTTTGTAAATTCCAAGTGTGTTTTCTTTTGTCTTCACTGAGGAGAGGATTGAGTCTTGCCACTGCCATAAAGCCCAGATCGATGGAGTGTTGCAGTGATGTTTGTCCTTCTGTAGATTTCTCCTATCTCCACATATGATCATGGAGCTCAACTAGAGTGACCATCAGGTTCTTGGTCACCACTCTAACCAAAGCCCTTCTCCATCAATTGCTCAGTTTGGCCAGGAAGCCAGCTCTAAGAAGAATCCTGGTTGTTTCAAACGTCTTCCATTAAGGGTAACAGAGACTACATGCTTCTGTGACCCTTCAATGAAGCAGATTTTTTTTCTGAACTCTTCCCCAGATGTGTGGCTTGACGCAAACCTGTTTCTGAGCTCTGCAGACTGTTCTTTTGACCCCAGGGCTTGGTTTTGCTCTGATATGCATTATCAGCTGTTGGACCTTTTATTAAGATATGTGTGCCGTTCCAAATCATACCCATTCAATTGAATTTGCCACAGGTTAACTTCACTCGAAGTGTAGTGACATCTACAAGCAATATCAATGCTCCTGAGCTAAATTCCAACTGTCCCAGATAAGGGTATGAGTACTTATGCAATGGAATCATTTAAGTTTTTTATTTTGAATAAATTTGCAAAGATGTTAAAAAAACTTTTTTTTTTTTTTTTGCTTTACCATTATAGTGCATGGAGTGTGGATTGATGTGGAAAAACGTCATTTAAAGCAGTTTAACATAAGGCAGCAACATAAAACGTGAACAAAATGAAGGGGTACAATGAACAACAATGAAGTAAAACAGTATTTAATTTGTAAATAATACAATTTATTTATTTATTTACTTTTATATTTTATTAAAGTTCTATTTTGACCTCTATAGTAGTGTTTTTTTTTTTTTTCACTTCAATAATATTTGAGGAAGGGGGCACAACAATACAATCCTGCTTAGGGCACCCATTTGGCCAGCGGCCCTGAAAATGGCATTTATGGTTTGAATTTTGTGATAAAATGTACAGGATTTGAAAGCAGAAGTAACAAAGCACAAAGCGGTGCATACCTATCTTGAATTAATTGTATTGAAGAAATTCACATGTAGGCATAACTTGTATTTGTCAAAAATGTATAAAACAAATAAAATCAAGTCTTTAGAGATCAAAACATCTATAGGGGCATGAGAAATGCATGTTTTTGACGTTCTATATATTAAATAATTGAAAACATTGCATGGTCCTTTCTGTTTGTAGGCACAGTAAGGCAATTCACACGATAATGCTCAGCGAGGCACTATAAATGCAAGGCTTCAAACAGTTTCAGTGGTTAGCTCCTGTTTTGACACAACAGATCCTGGCAGTCGAATACTGTTGTTAAATTTCATTGTAAAACTGGTCTGTATCTGTACAGTCATTACTGTAGGGCAGGGAGTCAAGGAGAGCAACAGAAATGAAGTGACACGTTTGTAACATCAGACTTGAGACAAATAGGTGGCCCCCTTTTCCCTCAACATCACTCTGCCATTAATTAATCAGTGGATTTATTTATAACAAGTTGCACTAGAACTTGATGGACTCATTAATAATGCATAACGCTGCACAGCAGAACAGCAGCATGTGGCAGAGCACATCACCACAGAAAACACACGCAGCCATAGCGTATCTGAGTGCATGCACATATTTGATCACTGACAACTGTCGTCTGTTACATACAGAGCTCAAAATCAATTTGTTGTGCCATGAAAACTGAATTTGTTAGAAAAAGGAAACATGAAACACCTTTTGCAACCCTGACTTATGTAATGTGGCGTGAAAAATGACTTTTAACTTTAAACGCTTTATATTAACTTTAATTGTGATCATGTTTTAAATCTTTATACTCTGCATCTACGTTATATATTTATACTCTTCTCTTCCTATTTTCCCTCCAAATTCACCTTCATGCTTTGCCTTTATTTCTGCTTCCTCTCTGCCCTTCTGCTCTTTCCTTTTTTCCAAATCTGACTTGAATTTCCTGACTGCACACTCATTTCTGACTTCTAAAAAGTCAATTTTACATGTCAGTTATAATAATTAGCGAATGTCAGTTTATATAATGAATGTGAGTGGAGTTTGTTAAGGTTCAAGGTGGCTTTACCCGAAGCCAACTTTACCTTATAAACCAGAGGTCTCAAACTCAATTCCTGGAGGGCCACAGCTCTGCTGAGTTTAGCTTCAACCAGCTCCAACTCACAGCTGCTTGGAACGTTTCTAGTGATCCTGAAGACCTTGATTAGCTGGATCAGGTGTGTTTGATTAGGGTTGGAGCTAAACTGTGCAGAGCTGTGGCCCTCCAGGAATTGAGTTTGAGACCAATGTTATAAACTAACATAAATGCTATCAAAATAAAATTGGGAAAAAATGTGGGGGGGAGGGGAAATGTGTAGAAATTTACTGGATTGTGAAAAGTAAATGTTAAATATTAGAATAGAGCCAGGTGGTTGAAAGAGAGAAATAATTAATTTTTTTGAGAAACAAAAAAAAAACTCAAATAAATAAATAAAATTGTTTTAGTGCACTGCATACATGCACTGATGATCAAAAATGTGAATTAAGAACATTTTGATTTCATGTTTACTTTAAGAGATGGAGCAGATTATATTAGGATTTTTATGATAAAAACTATAATGTTTTATTACTATACTACAAAGATTCATAAATAATTTACGAGCCTTTATGATGTTGTGAATGCTTTTTATTAAAGCATGACATCATCTTACAACAAAGAAAAAATCCCTGCTTCCTTTTTTATTGCTAATACCAATTTTTGTAACATTTAGGGATGAAGATCACTAAACCAGTGATCTTTAACCTTTTTAAAGACAAGGATGCCTTTATGGATAGACAGCCAGAGCAGGGCAACTCTTCATATAAAATTGAGTGTTACTTAAATCCTTGCCTGTGATAACAAATACAATATTCATGAATTAACTTTCATTTCAAAGCTATTAAATGAATCACTATTGATGTTAAAACTGTCACAGTTGTGGACATTCTGTTGTGTTTTCTCCCTCATGTGCCCATATTTGGTCGTTCCTGTTCCTGTCCTCGTTGTGTCATTATTAGTTTACTCCCATCACCTGTTTGCCCCTCATCAGCTGCCCTATATAAAGTCTCCTTTCTGTTCAGTTTTCTGTCGGTTATTGTTTAGTGTCACATGTGTTTGTTTAACCTGGAGTATTTACCTTTCGTGTATCGTGTGGATTCTAATTAAAAGCATTTATGTGGATTACCTTCATCTTCCTTGCCTTCCTTGGACCAAAAAAAGTTTATTTTTCAGGCTAGACCAGCCAATGCGCATGTTCAGTACTAAATGCACGCCTCAGAATAATAACTGTTTCTAAAGCAACCGGAGCTTCTACCAGCAGCTGCAGTGACGCGATGGGCTCTTTTGTTCACATAGCGGGACTATTCCTCCATATTGCGCATTGCACTTTCTCCTATTCATAAGTAATAGAAGTGTACCATCTTTTTATAGCTAAAGTCTTTGACTTGACTGAACTAAAAAACAGGATAGGTCGACTCAGTATAATAAAAACTAAAAAGGACATTTGACTCAAGACTAAGGGTAAGACTAAATTAAAACAGCTCTACAGAGGACAAAGTTCAGTGTTACAAAGTTCATCAGTTGCAGTGCGAAACAAATTCTATCCAGCCATAAAGAGCTCTAAAGAAGACAATTGTGTCATTATTGAGCTCAATTAGGTTGACATTTCTTTTATTTTCTATTCGAGAAACTATTCAGGAATCTCTTAAGTTTAGTCCGTCTGAATTGGTCTTCGGACACACGGTGAGGGGTCCTTTGAAAGTATTGAAAGAGAAAATGTTAGGCATTGAGAATGATGAGAAAACAAATGTGCTAGAGTATGTAAGTAGGTTTCGTGAAAGATTACAGGAATCTTGTACTTTGGCTCGAGAGGCTTTGTCTAAAGCTCAGGGGAAAATGAAAGCGCGTTATGATAAAGGTGCTGTGAATAGATCTTTTGCAGTAGGTAATCAAGTATTGGTCTTGCTTCCGGTTCCTGGATCTGCCTTATCTGTACGATTTTCTGGGCCATACGAGATCCTGGAAAAAAAAAGTGACACCGATTATGTAGTGAGAACTCCTGATAGAAAGCGTCAAAAGCGGGTGTGTCATATTAATATGTTAAAAGCTTATAATTCTAGAGTGGCTGCAGAATCTCTTACCACAGAGGGAAAAAGTGATGCTGTCTTTCCAGTAGGTGTTGCCTGTGAGACGAGTCCATCTGTGGAACAGGAGAATGCTGACCTGGATGGATTTTTTGGAGCCTGATGCACCGCTGTTGTCTGCCAGGTTATCAAATTCTGAAACTCTTGAGAATTTGTCAAATGTTCTAGGTCATCTGGATGATGATCAACGGCAGGATGTCGTTGAGCTTCTTGACAAATTCCCTTCGATCTTAGGTGATGCTCCTACACTAACGAACGTGCTGCAACACGATATTGTAGTTAGTAATGCACAGCCCATTAAACAACACCCTTATAGGGTGAACACTGTTAAGAGAAGTATAATGAAACAGGAAACTCAGTATTTGTTGGAGAAAGGGCTGGCTAAGCCTAGTATTAGCCCTTGGAGTTCACCATGTTTATTAGTGCAGAAATCAGATGGCACTAAACGCTTTTGTACAGATTACCGACGTGTAAATGCCGTGACGATACCCGATTGTTTTCCAATGCCGAGAATGGAAGATTGTGTCGATAGCGTAGGATCAGCAAAGTTTGTGAGTAAACTCGATCTACTTAAAGGATACTGGCAGGTTCCTTTGACTGCCAGAGCATCCGAGATTTCAGCTTTTGTGACCCCAGACTGCTTTCTGCAGTACAACGTTATGGCGTTCGGGTTGCGAAATGCCGCTGCTACATTTCAAAGATTAGTAAATTTAGTGCTTGCTGATGTTCCCAACGTTAACGCTTATCTTGATGATTTGATTGTTTATTCACAGAGTTGGCCTGAACATGTATCGTTGTTGCAGACAGTATTTAAACGTCTAGAGAGAGCATTTTTGACGTTAAACCTATCCAAATGTGAGATCGGCAAAGCAACTGTGACCTATTTAGGTAAGCAAGTGGGAGAAGGACAAGTGCGACCGTTAACAGCAAAAATTACAGCTATTAGTGAATTTCCAGCACCAAGGACCAGACGTGAGTTGCGTAGATTTCTGGGCATGGCCGGATACTATCGGTGCTTTTGCCGGAACTTTTCTTCTGTGGCGGTTCCGTTAACTGCTCTACTTAGTCCTTCAGAAACTTTTGTATGGTCACCTGAATGTCAGACATCTTTTGACAACATCAAAGCGCTGTTGTGTAGTGAGCCTGTGTTGTCTGCCCCAAATTTTGAGGTAGCGTTCAAGCTGGAGGTTGATGCAAGTGAAGTAGGAGCTGGTGCTGTTCTTTTACAGGAGGATAAGGGCGAAATCAATCATCCTGTTTGCTATTACTCTAAAAAGTTTAATAGAAGCCAACGTAACTATTCAACAATAGAGAAGGAGGCTTTGGCCTTGTTGTTAGCACTTCAACATTTCGAGGTGTATGTTGGTTCCTCTATTCTTCCTGTAGTCGTTTACACCGATCATAATCCACTAACTTTTATTTCACGTATGCGTAACCAGAACCAGAGGCTGATGAGATGGTCCCTCATCATTCAGAACTATAACCTTGAGATTAAGTATAAAAGAGGTACAGATAATGTTGTGGCAGATGCTCTGTCCCGAGTTTAATTGATTGGTAAAGATCAATTAAAGATTGGTATGTTAATTTTGTCTTTGTCAAACATGTATGTTTTCTTTTTAAAGGGTGAGGGTGTTACGTCCCGTAATGCTGTGGGAGGTGTTTCTTTTTGTGTCTGCCTTGTTCTGACTGTTAGTACTTTCAGATCCGGTGATTGGATGTCAGCCCGATCAATCCTCCCCGTCAACGTGATGATAACAACGATCTCTGAACCAATCAGGCATCCTCGTCTCCTATAAGGACTCGGAAGTGACGCAAGACGGGGGAGCGTGTTTTTTCTTAGATCGCTCTCGCTGGTCTGTAACGCTGTCAATCACATTCGAGTTTTGTTGTAATTATGATTTGTTGGTTACTTTGAGTTATTTCTGATTGCTCTATTCACTACTTGCTGTATGTGCTCAATTTTGAGTTGACTCGATTTTCACTTTCTCATCAAGTGTTGATGACTGGATTTATTTCTCGACTCATAGTGCTGAGACAAGGTTAGTATGTCACGTGACCTACACAATGCAACATGTAGTGTATCGCTTGTATAGAAACACTAGGATAGGAGTGAGAGCTATGGTTTGTATTTATGTTTTGTTAGTGAGTGTAGTTAGTTGGCGTTTACGCTGAAGATTTGTTTTCTTTTTCTTTGCTTAGATTAGCGTTGAATTGGTCAAAGATAGTAGGTGGTTTTGTTTTATTAATTTCTTTGCTTTCAGCTCCACTCACGTCTCAAACTGTTGAGTTTTGTTTTCAATGTATATAATTTGTAAATATCATTTATTTTCCTCTTTGACGTTTCCGTCATTATTGTAAATATGAAAAGTAACTGAATGTAACTTTGTGATGAACATAATTCCTCACTAAAGTTTTCTGACAAAGCACTTTTGGTTTCTGTTTGATTCATTACTTCACACATCTTATCCTTTAACTAACAGGCAGCTTTCCCGATTCTAAAAACATCTTTAATTATTTAATTAATTTATCTTTTTTTGTGTTGACTTCCTTATTTCCCTAGACATTAATAATAATATCAACAGCCAAAATAGGGAGTCGTAACAATGACCAAATGAAGGAGATAAGCATATCCACACAATAAAACATATCCAGACATGTGATGTAGTCAAGCACGCTTTCTTATTCAAGAGCAGATTGAGGTGTCTGAACAGAGTGATGCTGTACAGTCATAGTCAGACTGCATTAGTCTGCTGCATCCTCCACAACCTCACACTCAGAGCCATCCTGGGGGAGATTTTTTAGATATTTTTATATGTTTGTGACATTATCTGGTTTTCATTATTCCTGTAGTGAATCCAGAGATAAAGTGACAAATTAAAAACAGCGTCAGCGGGTGCAATCCATTCCTCAAATCCCCCATTTATACGTTTCCATCCCTACCCTGTTTCATCCTCCCTCATCTCTCATATAAATGCAGGAGCTGTTGTCTATCACAGATGGTCTGGGAGGTGTGCTTAGCTTAAGAACAGAGAAAAATACCACAGAGACAGGAGCACAACAGACGACGTGCCTGTTTTTAATTGAACGGGAACACAGAATCACTGCAGCTGAGGAATTCAGCTTTGACAGATTCAATTTTGAATTTACACAAGACGGAAAAAGTATTCACAAATGAGATGTGATCAAATATATAGGGCATCTCCCATTGTGTTTGATCAAAGTTTCATTCACAGCGAAAAATTACACGAGTAATCTAGTTATTACATTGTGAAGACGCTCCGATGGGGTTTGGAGTTTAGAAATGTGACAAGAATGAGATCTTGATTTGCATTTGAAATGGTTAATCTGTGTGAAAGCTGGTCAACGAATACTTAGCTTTGACTCAAACTGAAAATAATGTCACTGTTTCAGCATTGAACAGGCTTATGTAATACACTACCAGCCGTGGTACAGGGCCGAAATGAAAAGCAGACCATTGCAGTTCAAAGTGCCTCAGGAGCAGAATGTATAAATCAGTCAACTGAGGATAAAACCAATAAATCATAAATGGATCTTTACAGCTGCATCCTGGCTGCCTGGTCCTTCAAAGTTAACATGAAATTAAAAATGCCCCTGGTCTTATTGGTCTTGTTTCCATCTAGTATTAGATCCTTTGTGGTAATCCGATCAAAAATGGTCAGCCAGGATGCATTGCTGTTTTTATCTGGAAATCACATGAATTCAAATTTCACTGAAACCCTCCCCTCCTACTGTTTTACCCATCATCACTTGCAGGAACCCATAATACTCGGCTTACAAGCTAATTAGAAAAGGGGTGAATGAAAACATAAAGGAGCGCATCTTGTCTTTTATTGAAGCCTATTTTGGTACAACGCCACAGCTATACTCCACCAAAAAATTAAAATTCTCTCATCATTTACTTACCCTCAAGCCACCCCAGATGCAAATGACTTTCTTTTTTTCTGTGTAACACTAATGGAGATTTTTAGAAAAATAATCCATCTCTGTGAGCCTATAATAAAAGTGGATGGGTCCCACAAATGCGAGCATGGTTTCTGACGTTCTGATTCACAAGAGTCTAGAGCATGAGCTTCCTGTCACATCCTGTTAAGATTATGTACGCAAATGTAAATTAACTTGTTTATATGGGCTGAGTCATCAAGAATAAGCACAAGTAAGTATGAGGCTATGGATTACAGGAGTAGTGTTGTAAATAACATTCCTGTTACTTGCACAGACCAATTATTTCACTTCATAAGACCATAATATGTCGTCATGGAGCCACAAAAATGTTAGTACAAAAATAAAACATTATTAAAAAGTCTATAAATTGCTCATTCTTCTAAAGAAACATTGTCCAACAGCGACACCAGCAGGTAAAGTTACAGCGGGAGTCAGCATCTCTCTTGCCTCCCCTGAGCCCACTGAATTTTAACAGACCCCCCAAAGCTTGCGGTGAGTTTGCTTGGGGGTAACTGAGAATGAATGAGGAAAGTCACATGAGAGGAGGCAATGCCTCCATCGTGATATGATTGGATATGACTGGTTATGTTTGGCTGTGATTGGTTCATGTGATAAATCCCGCCTCTTGTGTTTTCCACATTAGCAAATCCATCTGAATGAGCAATATAATGGCCTTCATGGGAAGACTAATTAAAAAAATAACTCACACACAGACATAACCATTTTTGTTACATTACAATAAGACTTAAAATGGCATGAATCTGTAGGAGTTTTTAGTGAGTAATCTTTTGCAATATAGTGTTGTTTATTATTATTGAAACCATGTCAACATAAAGTGAAACATGTTTCAAAGGTAAAGTTTTTCAAAGAACTTGTTCATGTCTATAGACACATGAAAAAATAAATTAGGTTCCCACTTTCTTTGCTGAGCAATTTTGACCACCTGTTTACATTTTTGCACACAGGGCAGCTCTTCTTTGAAAACAAAAGTACATTTATTATTTATTATTACAGTTTCCCTCTTTGCCCAATAGATTTTGATAGCTATATTCTCAATAAAACTGTTTTATTGGATTTTATTGTTTCTGTTGTCAGACAACGGAAGAATAGAAATAGTGATAAACTCCGCGACTACATAACCAGCTCTCCCTTCCAAGATGTTAATCCCAAAAAATCGAAACCGTCGTCTGGAAATCAAATACACATAAATAAAGACAATAGCTGTCTTGATTTCGGCAACTTGCAGTAGAGAAGCTACTGTGTTTAATGTAAAGCGCTGTTCTGAGGGGTGTGCGCGCGCGCTGGGAGAGCAACCGGTGATTCTCAGAAAAGGTTTGGGCGCTTTTTTGGAGGGATAATAGGGGTCTGCAATGTTGCTAGTTGGCAACTATCTCCATTAACGGGTCGGGCCACGTGTCAAACAGAAAAACGCGCTGCGTTAATCGCGCGTTAAAAAAATGAGTGCCATTAAAATGAATTTGCGTTATTAACGCGTTAACTTTGACAGCACTAATTAAAATACAACAGTGTATAAGTATAAAATATAAAATATGTACAATGCAAAACACAATAAAGTGCTAATATACTATAGGTGCATTGTTCTTGGTAGAATTCAGCAGTTTTATCGAGGCAGGAACAAATGAAAGCTTCAGTCTATTAGTTTTACACATAGTGACTGATGATCTAAAAAATTCAAAAATAGTTAAAAGTTAACTATTAAAAAGAATAGCTGAACAAGTTCACAAATAAAATATATTGTTTAAATTGTTACTGCCTTGAGTTATTTTGGAATAAATGTAAAATGCTTAAAAACACTTTCATACTTGGCTTTAATAAATAGAATACTGATTATATTGTTAATGTAAAAATATAAAATATATATTTTCTTTTTCTGATTGTGTAAGTAATGTTTATTTAACCAAGAAAATGTGACTGGGACATGAATTCACATTTGATTAAAAATAAAAACTGAGGACTTTGTCTCCTCATTTCAGAACACCACTGAGTCACGGGTATTAATTTTGTCTTGTCTGTATATGCTTTTTTGACTCTGAAAGTGACGGAAGCCACTGACAGTTTCAGCTAAAAATCTTGTTTACTGTTCTACTGAAGAAAAAAGTCACCTACATCTTGGATGGCCTGAGGATGAGTAAATTAATAGCAAATTTTAAATTTGGGTGAACCATCCCTTTAAAACCATGTGGAAACATTGAGAATAATTCATTGCATTTTTTTTATTTTTTATTATAATGGTTTGCCTAGAAATATGCCAGGTTATTGCAGTGAAATGGTGTTCAAACATTTTTTTTTTTCTTAAATAGTGACAGATGCAGGATGAAAGGGAGGAAAACAGATCTTCCTCTTTCATTTTGATAAAGAAGTAAGAAGAAGTGTTAGAACTTACAGGGAAGTAGAGAAGTACGGATCCTGAAAGTATCGCTTCAAGAAGAATAAGACCAGATGCTTTGATTCTCTGAAAAACAAGAGAGAGAGAAGTAATAGGAGAGAATACTGAACTATGACATTTTGAAAAGCAGTATTTGCCCTTCAGCCCAATAAACCTGCTCAAGCTGAAATCAAGCTCTAGTTTTTCTTTCAGGTAACTCTAACAGAATAAAATCAGAGTACAAAAACTTTCCAGGTGCGATAACCGGCAGTAAATGTTCTTACCTTGTTGCGACGGAAGTGGTAGACGACCACCATGCTGATGAGGTCCAGGAGCATGCAGAAGCCCTGAAAGGAGACCATGGCGAGGCGGAGGGCCGTGTCCTCCTGAGCCACACACGGTGTGTCGCCTGTGCAGAACGGACAGCCTTCTCGGCAGGGCAAACACCTCCCGGACGCTTCCCAGGATTCATCAGGGTACGTTCCCCGGTCTGATTCTAACAACAGGTGAACGACAAGGAACCATACTATGACATATCTGTTGATGTGTTTGCATTTTATACAGCGTTGTGACTGAAGGATTTATCCAAAAACAACTCAAATCTAATCAACGTTACACCATGAAACTATTGAACTTGGATTGATGACCAATTGATAACTGGTTAACGGGAATTTTATACCAGGAAGGAATGTTATTTATAAACCCAGAGCTGTTTTGTAGTTATTAATGATGTTTAATTTAAGTATCAACTTTCTTTCAAAAGAAAATTGTCTGCTAAATTGTAACAACTAATTTTTTTGCAATTTAATTGTGCGGAAGTAATGCTGAAGTCCAACTAAGGATGTACTGAAGTATAATAAGATTGTACTAAAGTTGAGCTATTGCAAGTATACTTCAGGTACACTTTAAATAGCTTGCATATTATTCAAAGACCATACAATCCTCATCAATAGTGATATTAAAATGCATTTTATGGTTAATTTTAAGAAATGTGTATTGTGCACCAGTAGTACTCCAAATAAAATGTAATTATAATTTTTATATCAGTAAGTCTCAAGCAATATATCAGTAAATATGGTAATAGATTTGAACTAGTATGAAATAAATGTATTTTAAATATATTACTTTTTTACTAGGGTTCTTTTATTGGGCCATAAGGTATTAGAAACATGGAAGTAAACTCTGTTGAAGTTAACATGGAGTTCGTCCAAAGAACATTATGGCTGACCTGCACTAGTTTCTACTAAGAACCTTCTTAATCTGGCTTTGTCCAAAGTGATTTCTCCTGAGGGAGAGAAGTCAAGAATAAGCTGATGTAACAGTACAGTAGTAACCTAATAATGCAGAGCACACACAATGACAGAGAGCAGATAACAGACTATAACTGCAGAGGCTCAACAAAATTCACTAAACTTAGATTGGATGATTTTCAGAGAGTCCCAGGGCTTGTGAAATATGTACATGGAAGCCTTGGTTTATAAAATATGAAATAAGGTAAATGCGTGTATCTGCCACGTGTTTGAACAGAGCTGCAGCTTTTTGTAATTAGTCCATATTTGCCTGCATGTAAATTAGCCAATACTGTCTCCAAATTTATGTTACTTCATTACTTTATGAATCAGGCAAAACTAACAGATATCACCATACTTTCCCCAGCTCATTCATCACAGTACATTGTATTACAAGTTTTCTGAAATGTTATGTTTAAAACAAGTAAATGTTTATTATCTAAATGTTTATATAGAGCCACTAATTTGGACTTGAAATGGAATGAAAAAACACTAGTTTTGCCTATAGATTTCTGCTTTAAAAGTAGAAGAGACTCGTTTCAAAGGAGCTATTTTTACATTAGTTTATATATGAGCGTGTGAGAGAGGAATATTGCTCTTAACAACTAGGACTCTCCGCATTAAATAGATATAAACTCTGTCTTTGGGGTATTCGTGTCTAGTTTGAGATCATAAATTATCTGGTGGAAGGAAGTAACTCTATGTTTGTGTTATCTGTTTCTGTCAGAAAGATAAATTCAATCCAGACTAGTTCTGTTCAAACAAGACCCATTACTTTATTTATGTGCATTTTACATTCACATTCATTGTTCACAGACAATAAAACTGAAATAATCTAATTGTCTTATATTGAAGGATGATCCAGTTTGAACTACTCATATTTATTTCTACATATCAATCACAAGTAGTTCTTAATATCAATTATTAAAATACCATGAGAGATTTAAAGTATAATGTTAGAGGTTCCTATACAATTCACCTCAAAAACAATTTCACATTATGAATCCAAAGTCCCCCCAGTTCAGATTTGTACTTACTTGAGAAGCCATTGAGTGCCACTTGGCTTTGGTGATAGAAACCACTCTTGCATTGACACTTGTACTTGTCCAGCACAAATCCATGGCCTGTAATCGGTTTACACTAGCAGAAAAAATAAAAAAGGGTTTAGTTTTACAACTGAACTTCATTATAGTTAAAGTACAGTGTAATAGGAGACAAGTACCAGTTCCACTACCTCTTTCTCCATTTTTAAGCACTGAAACCTTACTGATGCTAGAAATGATATACTTTTGTTCAACACAACTCACAGAGTGAGCAAGGAACTTCCTGAGGAAATCAGCTCTGCTAATAGACCATCTGTGACAGTGGTGTCACTGTCATTTATCACATTGCCAGGTATGAAAATGTCAGTTTTATGAGTTATTATGACAGTCGATACATGTGCAGCAGTTTATTTCTACTCATATTCTGGCAACATCACCGTAAAGCTCACATGAGCGTGCAAACAGATGGGCTCACAGCAGCTTTCTCCTTAAAGGCCCTTTAAAATGACTGTTGAGCTTGAAATCAAAACTGATTACGTATAGAACAATAATACAGTGCAAAAGAAAGATGTGCACAAGATGCACATTTCATGCTGCTGTAACAACAATGCCATTTTGTGCTTGTTTTAAGTGCAAAAGAGACTTATGAACTTCAACTCTTTAGACTGCTGTATTCCAGAAAGAGAAATAAATAGTTGTACAGTGAACTAGGTCTGAAAAAGTCACACCGAGTTCACAAGACTCTATAAATAATCTGGAAGTGCCATGAAGCCCAGAGGAAATCTAATGAAGCGAGGCTCTCGTCATGGGCTGGATGCTGATCTCAGAGAAAGGTTTCAAGTTAAATTAGTCCTTGTTTTGTCACCTTTATTTTAGCAAGAAGGATTCAATGTGTCAAGTCTTAATGAGGGAATGATTTTTCTAGAAGATAATTACCTCCATTTTAGATTTATGCTCTTGGTTTACTAAATCTTCAGCGAGAACCTGGGTGCCAAATGCTATATTCTCAGAGACAATAAAACAGGTTTTTACATTTACGTTTTTACATTATATTTACAGGTTTTATGTTTTATGTGTTGCTCTATCAGAATAATGCTACAGATCAGATGCCCCTCAAATTCTTTTGAGTCTCAAATACAAAGAAAATGCTATTTTCTTGAAACTACATAAAAAAGCAGTCAAACACAGTTGTCTGAACAAAGAATTTCACATTGTTGAAATTTTAAGGCTTTGTGAGTTCCCAGCATGCATTGCAGCATGAATAAATTATGCAGTTACTGTTATAGGATTATTGTTTTGCTGTTTGCTGATTTCATTTAAACTTTTTTGTTGTTGTTTTATCATTATTGTTAAAGAGCTCATCTTTTTAACATTTGTTGATTGCCACGTTCTTGAGGTTAGTGTGTCTAGTTTTGAGGCCTAGAGAATGTTCAATTTCCTGGAGGTCTTAGTCTTGTAAGTTGTTTCACAAGGAAAGACAATGTTATCTAGGTTACATATTACACTAAGTTGTACATTAAGGTTTGTCATTCGTAAATAAACATAAAATCGATAATGTGGTGATTTTTTAAACATTCTTTTCAAATTCTTTTTTAAACATTCAAACAGAAAAAAATTAATTCCCTCAACAACATTAATTGTTGTTTTAGTTGCTGTGACAATAATTTTTCTATTAGCAAAATAAGACAATCAGCATTGCATGAACAATTTTTTTTACAAGACAAGACAAACATTTACGGCATATAATGTACATTCTTATCACTAATTACACAGCTTTTCACCACATAAATAAAGACAAGGACATAAAATGTTATTTGAGATGAAGGCATTTTGAAATCTTACGTGTACATTTTCTTAAAATCCAGTGTACAAAACAATCAAGATGAACACTTCAAAAATATTACAGCAGGTCTGCTATTAATACTGAAGTCTTCTGGTTTCATTTCATAGTAAATACAGTCGATAACTGAGGTGCAAGATGATAGCAGTTGTGTTTGACTGAAACAAGAGAGAGTGCGGTGTTGTGAGCTGAGAGATGTGAAAGAAGCGCCGGCCTCAAATACCCGGATGAGCGGTGTGTTATTATGTGTTACACACCTCAGAATGTCATGACTGATCAAGGCATGTTGTCACATTTAGTTTTGGGTTTTGTGTCACATTTAGGTTTTCTTGTCTTTTATTTTGTATTTTAGTCACAGTCATATCTCCTGTTTCCTGTCACATGCTTCCAATGCCCTCATGTGTTCTTTGCCCCTTACGGAACAAAAATATATTTCCAAATATTTATGATCAATATTTTCCCTTACGCAAAGAAAATAAATTTCCCTATATATTTCCTAATAAATCTGCACATGGGCTCATCTCAACTCATCTTCAATGGACATTTATGACACGTGTATACTGTAAAATACTAATACTATTTTTACTGTAAAATACTAACAGTAAAAATACTAAAAGTAATGAGAATCCAATAAAAATCACAACTGAGAATAGATATAACTAAAAAAAAAACTGTGAATTCAAATTGTGAATAATAATGTCTATATACATGACTGTAATGAGAAAATGTATGGGTACTGTATATGTGCTTAATTATCATGAAATGAATGCCATAATGCAAAAAAAATTGTAAAAGGTCTTGTGAATCGATGGTTTTGTTCTTGTGAGATTCGCCCGATCGTTAATGTCAATTAATTTCCAGAGGGCAAAGCTTTGATGAGGGCTGAATTCTTGATTTATACACCCCTGTGGTTCAATAGTTCCCTCTATCCTAGGCACCAGAACATGATTTTCAGTATATTAGCTGTTCCCCTCTGAGCATGCTCTATATGAATATGATTTAATAATACCAGTCTTGCTGCTTTCCAGAGCAGATAAATGTGGGCGACCCGAGACATTTTAAAACATGAATTCATGCTTGGAAATCTTCAGGAGTGAGGAGTGTCAGCATCAGCAGAGTTAGAAGATCAATCTGTCACTGAAGACAGTGGTGCTCAACCTCCTGCTGTACGCTGCCGACATAACACGCCTGCAACAGGATATATTTGGATTTGCGTGTATATTCGTGACAGCACACCTTCAGTTCAGTTCATCCAGCACTGCTGTGTTGAGTTTCTGTGAGTTTCTGTGTTTACCAGCTACCTGTTAACTGTTTCTCATGATATTTCAGCTTTTTATTAAAATTTAAAAGCATGGTCATCGGCTTCAGAATCAGTGGATAGACAAACTCTGGTTGCACAATTTTCATTTCTGCATAAATTGGTGATAAAATGTGATTTAGCAGGACATTTTGCCTGAGAATGTAAGGCCATCTGTAGCTCAACAGAAGTTGAGAACAACGATCCAAAGCACAGGAGTGAATCAACAACACAATGGTCTTAACAGAAGAAAATATACGCCTTCTGGAGTAGCTTGACCTTAACCTGAGATGCATTCAACAGACATCCAAGAATACTGCTAAACTGAAAGAGTTTTATAAAGAGGAATTAACACTCTCCAACACTCTCCATTGACTTTGTATTGCGGCAAGCTGCCTCCTTGTCATTTGTGACTTATAATAATAAACAGAACAATACCTACAAGCTGCTGTATGACAAGGTGTACAGTAAACAAGCTAAAAAACCCAGAACTACGTTTTTATAAGCTGTCGACCCCCCAAAAAACAAGCGTTTCAGGACACAAAAAGTTGTAGATGTCAGGGTATTTCACGTTGGGCCATTCAGTTGGATCATTTCTCAAACAAATGGAAGGTAAAGAAAAGGGGCACTGACATAGACCAATACAATTTCTTAATATATATTAATATATTAAGATATATTTCTTAATAAAGTTTCTTAATATACTGTATCTCCTCCTCTCAGGTTCATATAGGGTGGTGAAATAATCCTTTGACATGGTTAAAAACAATGAATGGTTCCTGTCGCCGATTACGTTTCCCTCCAATGGGCGCAGTTCTCAAGGTAATGACACGTTGCGCTCTACTTTTGTGTCCTTAAACGCTCGTTTTTGGGTCGACAGCTTATAAAAACGTAGTTCTGGGTTTTTTAGCTTGTTCACTGTACACCTTGTCACATAGCAGCTGTTCTGTTTATTGTTATAAGTCACAAATGACAAGGAGGCAGTTTCCCGCAATACAAAGTCAATGGAGAGCGTTGGATTGTTTCCCCCCGGTGGGCGTAGTTTCCAGATTATGACGGAGGCCTTTATTCACCCCCCGGAGTTGTGTGAGGCACGTTTTATTATGGAAGCACGCACTATTTAACGTGTTTTGGACTGTTGAACAGAAACACCAGGACAGTTTTTAATATAACTCAGATTGGATTTGTCTGAAAGAAGAAAGTCATATACACCTAGGATGCCTCGAGGGTGAGTAAAATAAAGGCTAATTTTCATTTTTGGGTGAACTAATCATTTAATTGAGTTACTATTGCCATTGTATTGAGTTCACCCAACTGGATATTCATTAAATGATCTAGTTCACCCAAAAATGAAACTTATGTCATTTTTTTTGTTAAAAACGTGTACTTCCTGTTATCTGTGAAATGTGGAACACAAAGGGTTGTGTTCTGCAGATAAATGGAAGTGCACTTTAAAAAAGAAAAAAAAAATGACAGCATTTTCATTTTGGGTAAACTATCCATTTAAAGTCTTTCATCTTCAGTTTTAGATTCTACTACTAATGATGCATGAGAGTTTATGCGACACGCTCACTGATTACACTGACAGCCAATGAGATCCACCATAACACAACATTACCATTACAACTAATGAAGCGGAAGAAATGGCACAGCAGTAGAAAAGACTTACAACCCTTGGGAAACCAGAAAGGAAAATGCTGCCTTCATGTGACAAAGCTCTGATTATATGGTGCCGGCCTTGGACATTTCCTGTCTCAAGTCTCCAGAGATCTTTTCTCGAGCTGTAACGGAGAGAAAGAGACTAACATCCACTCATCAGGTTAATCCACCTCAGGAACAAAGTCATTGCAGGACATTTAGAGCTTATGATTCAGGATGCGCTCCTGTCAAGCCCCGGGCTGATGTTGCTCATCTTGAATGACAGACTTTAAGAGGCATAGTCCTGCTGTCTTAGGTAGAGATGAGGCTATAAATAGATTCACACTGGCACACAGGGAGTGATACACACACACACACTGCTTTCTTCCTCTTTCTCAGACAGCACACAAGTATCTCTTCTCTCTCATAAACACAGGAAACCCTTCCGAATATCACTTTGCTTCAGTTGCTGTGGTCGGGAGCGAGCGTCGAGCTTATGAAGGCTACCGTGCTTTTCCTTGCTGCTTTTCCTCTAGTGTTCCCATGAGTGGGACCACACAGACACGGAGCACGGTCAATAATTTAGTAAGCCCACCGAAATCCATTATACTGCATTTATAATGGATCACAGCTTACTGGCAAATTCTCCTCAACAGAAGACAACAACTTGGCCTTGCAAACCCGGTCCAGTCCACGCAATATTCGATCACATCATATTGATGACCGAATAATATATCCTTAAGTCTGGTGTCCAATTACCTTTTTTAAGCATTAAAGGCACAAATTCCATACTTCTGCTCAGCAAAATGCAATGTAACAGAATGCAGGGTTCCCAAAAGCACTCTTTATTGTGACACAGCATCTTAAAAACATGGCACTCATGGCAGAAGATGCTGAAAAGACATGTTAACAGAAGAAGAATTAAAAAACAGTGCAGATGGATTGAGAACATGTTCTGTGTAAACAGCAGTGAAAATACTAAAATGTACCACTGTATTTTCTAATGTTTGAGCACATTTTTACATAATTTTCTGTTTATTTGATATTAATATTACATGACAAAATTGTATTGTTTATATTTCATCTTACAAAAAGCTATATTACTTTATGTACAGTCACTTTAAAGAAACATTTTTGTTAGTTACATGGCTTTTTGAAACTGTAAAGCTTCAAATTACAATCTTCTCATATATTGTTTTAATTATTACAATTATTTACAGTAATTACAAAGAAGTTTACTCACAAATTAGCTATTAAATTCCTAAACAGATATAATCACATCATTATTCACATGGCACAGCTTTCTTTTCACATCAACAGCCAATGTGCTTGCAGTAGCAGTTACAGCACACTTCAGAAACCCTCCACTTCCCCAGCTCCACCTGTATAGATCTGCTACGGGGTTATTTCATATCTGTTATATGTGCAGCAGCAGTATTTCTTACATACTCACAGCAGCATGTCTGTGGATGTATTGGCAGTAGTAAGTTTTGGTACTTGCTCTGCAGAAGCAGCGTAGCAGATCTATTCAAGACCAAACACATTAACATTGCCATGTGTATTACCATGTATCCAAGAGTTTCTGACAGAATGGAGTTTCACTCAGTCAATGGCTGAACTGAAGTGATTTAGATTAGATTAACTGATTTACAGGGAACACACTTAGCTCAGTTTCTGTTCAAACTTTCCTCACTATCTTTATATAACCCTTTGTAATTTGTATAAAAGTTTTATTTTTCTTGCTGCTAAGTACACACGTGTAGTTTTGGGAGTGACGACTATATTAAAATGCAGGACAGGCTAAGGCTACATGCTAGCATATTGTTTACTTAGAATTATTAATAGCATTAAAAATTAACAAACTTTTATTTATTGAATTTAAATAAAAATATTAAAATAAAATAGTTGCAATAGCTTTTGCTTTGGTACTAAAATTGATACAGAGAACCATGTAATTTTACTGGCATGGAATCGACTACTGAAATTCTGATACTATTAAGCAACATTGCAACTTGCCACATTCAACAGAATTCGAGTGACGATTTTGCAGTGACTTCAAATGTGGCTCATCCAATCAAAACATAGAGTCTGAATCATTTGATTTGTGATGTTAGTTTTACTGTTTTGAGTCTTTTGTTTTTACTATTTATTTGTTATGAATAATCATATCTTTTGAATGGTGTCCAAGATTCACTAAATTATACAAATATATGCATTATCATTTTGTTAATAAATATAAATCAGTTTCATTGAAATCCCAGCAAAAAACAACTATATTATGACATACAATAATATTTTGGTCATATCACCTACCCCTATCCAGCACACACACACACACACACACACACACACACACACACTGTAACACCACGCCAGCAGAGGGAGCTCTCGCCTGAGTTTTGACTGTGAGCTCTTCCTCTGCAGTTACTTCCTGTTTGGCGGCCATATTAACCTGGCCACCACATTGCATCCTTGCGAAGTATTGCCAGTTTACCCTGCCTTACCAAGCGTTTATATATCTGTCTAGTTCTCCTGTTACTAGCAGAATAATATAAAAAAAAACAACGGACCAGTTTGCCTGTTTCTCTTGACTTCTCTTTTGGATTGCACTTTTGTCTGTTTGCCTGTTTGGACTGCCTCCTTGTGTATCGACCTCACCGCTTGCTTTGCTGACACTGAGTTTGGATTTGTGGAACTGTTTAATAAACTCTGCATATGGATTCTACTTCGGCTTCTGCCTCAACTCCGTTACAGAATACTTCGCCACCAATGAATCCAGCGGAGGTTTCTCAGCTCCAAGCAGCTTTCGCTTATCAGAGCGAGTTGTTGAAAAATGACCAGGAACAGCTTACTCAACAAACTGCAATCCGCAAATGACCATTTAACCCACTACATTCGATCACTTCCCTCGCCCTCCACATCAACGGTAAGACTGGCATTGCCAGATAAGTTTGAACCAATGGTTCAGCAGGACAATGTCGTGGGTTTATTCGTCAAGTCCGTATCTATGTGGAAAGCCAAAGAGATCAGTTTTCTTCTGAGGGAAGTAAATGCACGTTCCTAATGTCTTTGTTATCTGGCAAAGCGATTGATTGGGCTTCAGCGGTTTGGGAGGCAGATTCACGATTTCAATCGTCTTTTGAGTATCTATTACAACAACTTAGTGAAGTATTTGAATATCCTGAGGGGGGCAAGGATATTTCTACGCAATTGCTTCACATGTCACAAGGGAACCGCACCGCTGCAGATTTCGCTATTGAATTCAGAACTCTTGCTGCTCAAAGTGGATGGAATGATGTGTCATTGAAGGCTGTGTTCAAACAGAGTTTAAATTTGGAGCTTCAGGCTGAGTTAGCCTGCAAGGGTGAGGACTTAACATTTACTGCATTCATCACCATGGCCATCAAGATCGATAATTTGCTGAGAAACACACCCAAGAGAAAATCCACTCGACAACCAGTTCTTAACTCCCTCACTGCACCCTCTGATCACCAAGAGCCCATGCAAATAAATTATGCTCATTTATCTGATGAGGAGAGAACTCGACGCCGTCAACAGAATCTGTGCTACTACTGTGGTGAAACAGGCCATCGTAACGTCGAGTGCCCACACAAAGCCCGGAGGTCCGTCTCCGTTACCAGCCGGGTGAGTGGTGATCAATTCTCTCTACCAATCTCAAAGTCATTTCTCATTCCTGTTCGGCTAACTACTAAAGATGGTCCCATTTCTTTGACAGCGTTGATTGACTCCGGTGCCGCCTTGAATCTGATCAACAAGGATATCGTCAAGAAGTACAGTTTAACCACACTACCTTGTGTGCCCACCATTTGCATCACCGATGTCAACAACAAACCCATTGAGGGAGGAGTTACCAGACAAACTGCACCTGCTCAGTTACAGATTGGATTGTTCCACAGAGAAAGCATTTCTTTCTATATCATTGATTCACCCCGATTTGAAATCATCCTAGGATACCCCTGGCTATCCACTCACGATCCTGTATTATCCTGGAATCATGGAGAATTGACTCACTGGTCTGAATTTTGTCGAAGCCATTGCATGCCCGTCAATATGCCTCAACCATGTCTCACAACATCTGCTGAAGATCCAGCTTCTGCCTTCAGTTTTAAAATCCCTGCCTACTATCAGGACTTTTCAGATGTGTTCAGCAAGAGCAAAGCTTCACAGCTACCACCTCACCGTCACTGGGATTGCACCATCGATCTTCTACCCCATGCCATGCCACCCAAGAGTAAGGTATACCCACTATCACGCCATGAATCCAAGGCTATGGAAGATTACATTGAAGAGGATTTGAACCTTGGTTTTATTAGGCCCTCTACCTCTCCAGCAGCAGCGGGGTTCTTCTTCGTTGAGAAGAAGGATGGAGGTCTACGACCTTGCATTGATTACCGAGGTCTCAACAATGTTACTGTAAAATTCCGCTATCCTCTTCCACTTGTTCCTGCCGCATTAGAACAGCTTCGAGAGGCTAAGATTTACACCAAGCTAGACTTGAGGAGTGCTTATAATCTCATTCGCATCAAAGAAGGGGATGAGTGGAAGACAGCTTTTCTCACCACAGGAGGTCACTATGAGTACTTGGTGATGCCGTTTGGGCTAGCCAACGCCCCAGCTGTGTTCCAATCATTTATCAATGAAATCTTCAGGGACATGTTGAACCAGTATGTGATTGTCTACATAGACGACATACTTATATATTCCAAGTCTGAAGATGAACACATTAAACATGTTCAAACCATCCTCTCTCGTCTTCGAGAACACCAGCTCTTTGTGAAAGCAGAGAAATGTGAATTCCATGTACAGCACACCACTTTCTTAGGATATCACATAAGTCATCATGGAGTCGAGATGGATAATTCCAAGATTCATGCAGTTACGGAATGGCCTCAACCATCAACAATTAAGGAACTTCAACGATTTCTAGGTTTTGCGAACTTCTATCGCCGTTTCATCAGAAACTACAGCATGATTGCATCACCGTTGACATCTCTCCTGAAGGGGAAACCATCCAAGTTGAGATGGTCAGACGAAGCTACCGCCGCTTTCACAAAACTCAAATCAAGCTTCACGTCGGCCCCTATCTTGAAACACCCTGACCCTAACCTGCCATTTGTACTGGAGGTGGATGCTTCAGACTGTGGAATTGGAGGAGTACTATCACAACGTCATGGTCAACCAGCTAAGTTGTATCCATGTGCTTTCTTTTCAAGGAAACTTACTTCTGCTGAGAGGAACTATGATGTTGGTAACAAGGAGTTACTGTCCATGAAAGCGGCAATAGAGGAGTGGAGACATTGGCTGGAGGGTGCCATTCATCCATTTCAGGTTATCACAGATCACAAAAATCTCGAGTATGTAAAAAGTGCCAAAAGACTAAATCCACGTCAGGCCAGATGGTCATTATTCTTCTCAAGATTCCAGTTTACTGTCACATATCGTCCAGGAAGCAAGAATAGTAAAGCAGATGCCCTCTCCAGGCGCCATGATCCTCCCTTCCAAGAACATTCACCAGAACCCATCTTGCCTCCCTCAGTCATTATTGCCCCTGTAAACTGGGACATCATGGAGGAAATTCAAAGGGCCACTCAACAAGATCCTCCGCCTGCCAGGTGCCCACCCAACAAGCAGTATGTTCCCCAGGTACTACGACAGCGGGTCATGCAATGGGTCCATACATCCATCAACTCAGGCCATCCAGGTATCTCTCGTACCATCAAATTGATCCACAATGCTTTCTGGTGGCCAGCAATGAATAGAGAGATAACAGATTACGTGAAGGCTTGTCAAATTTGTGCACAGTCTAAGACCCCAAAGGAACTTCCATCTGGTCTGCTGCAGCCACTACCTATTCCTCAACGTCCATGGTCCCATCTGTCAATTGACTTTGTGACTGATCTGCCTCCCGCCAAAGATTTCACAACCATTCTGGTCATCATTGACAGATTCTCCAAGTCTTGCCGCCTCATTCCCCTCAAGGGTTTACCAACTGCCATGGAGACAGCTCAAGCATTATTTCATCAGGTCTTCCGAATTTATGGTTTACCCGAAGACATTGTTTCTGATCGAGGAACTCAGTTCACTTCCCAGGTATGGAAAGCCTTTTGTCGTCAATTGGACATTAACGTGAGTTTGACGTCAGGATATCATCCCCAGTCAAACGGTCAAGTCGAGAGATTGAACCAGGAGATCGGTAGATACTTGAGATCTTACTGCAGCCGGGAACAAAACCGGTGGGAGGAATTCCTACCATGGGCGGAATATGCTCAAAATTCCCTCACTCATGCCTCTACAGGACTCACCCCCTTTCAATGTGTGCTCGGATATCAACCCCCTTTGTTCCCGTGGTCTGGCGAACCTTCTTCTGTTCCAGCAGTGGATGACTGGATACGTCGTTGCGAGAGGGTGTGGGACAGCGCTCATGTTCATCTTCAAAGAGCTGTACGAGTACAAGAACTCCAGGCCAATCGAAGAAGGCGTCCACATCCTCCCTACCAACCGGGACAAAGGGTCTGGCTCTCCACCAGGGACATCAAGCTACGTCTGCCGAGCAGGAAGCTCAGCCCAAGGTATGTTGGCCCATTCAAAATTTTAAAACAAATAAATGAGGTCACATATCAGCTTGAGCTTCCTGCTAACTACCGCATCTCTCCATCTTTTCATGTCTCGCTCCTCAAACCGGTCCACCCGAATGCCGACCCCAACGCGGAGTCCCAAGAGCCACCACCTCCGCTGGACATCGACGGATCGCCAGCTTATAGGGTAAATCTGCTGCTGGACTCAAGGCGTAGAGGGGGTCGTCACCGCCCCTCTTCAATACTTGGTGGACTGGGAGGGCTACGGACCAGAGGAGAGATCATGGATACCTGCTTCTGATATTCTGGATCCGTCACTCATAGAGGAATTTCATCGAGCCAGGCCCGACCGTCCAGCGCCACGACCACGGGGACGTCCACGTAGAGCGCCAGGAGTCGCTCCTAGAGGGGGGGGGTGTTACACACACACACACACACAGATGAAGAACAAATCTCACTTTAGACTGAGAAAGAGCAAAAGAGCAGACAGCTTCTGAGCAAAGTGTTTCATGAATGTTGTTTAATTGGCACATTTTTCAAAGAAATACCATGTTACATATTATGTACTAGTATGTTACTAGCAGAATAATAAAAAAAAAAACAACGGAACAAATGTTTGCACCATGCTTGCTTTAAGATTTGTTTATGTGTTTTTCACACCACTTCATGTAGTGCAGCACTTGTGCAGTGACATAATGCATAAACCCACGCAGTGATGTGATTTAGCGTGCGAGTGTGCCTTTCAGAAACATCCAAACCAGCCCAAACTCTCACTGGCACCCGGGCAGAACAGCTCGGATGGTCTAATTAGCTCTCGCAGAGCAACTTCCAGCACAGCTTACTACAGACTCCAGTCAAGGATGTGATAAACCCCCATTTAATTCATCAAAAATACAAACAAAGATAATGAACCAATCTGGAGGGAAAGTGAAGCTTCACAGTGGAAAAAAAAATGAACCATGAAAGCAATCCCACTTGAGCAAACAAAAATATCATTGCGCTCTGTCCAAATAATTGGAAAGGAGAATTGATGCTGCTAAAATGAAAAGTTTCACATCAGGGATATTATGAAGTTAGAAAGCTTTAAACATGCAGGTCTGCTTTGATAAGGTCACACACAGCAGGGAAAAATGATGTTAAATGCAAACACTGCACAAAACGAAACATTCAAATGTTTTATATGCTCACAATACACAATGCACACAGGTCATTATATATCTGTGATTTAATGCACAAATAAATGGCAAGCCACTTGCATTTCTACACCAAAATATGACCTAGTACATTAATATGGTTTTTGTGTTGATCATAATGCACTTTTTCGAATTTTTCACTTAATTTCAATATTTAATTTTAATAAAAATTTCAATATTTAAATTTTTTTTTTTTTTTTTTTTTTAAATAAACATTTTGAGTGTTTTTGTGTCTCAGTCATTGTGTGTTAGTGATGAGACTGAACACTCACCTCCATAGTTGTCAAGTTACAGCGGTGAGTTCCTGCAAACCAGCCGCTGCTGGAGCACTGGTCAATGTCCACATCCTGCAGATTAACATCCACACGCACAACTCCTCTACACCATGACAGAAAGAGACACAGAGAGAGAGAGAGAGAGAGAGTATCATTTGAATGAAAACTCACAAAGACAGCGAAAGAACAGTATCAATGATTTAGGCTTTCATTAAATAGAGCCGCAGCGCTGTAGTCATGACACTTTAATTTCAGGCGACATGAAAATCAACACATAATGTGGCTTCTGTACCACCTTTGCAGTGTGAAGAGAGCTACCGATGAGCACAAATTAGTATACAAATATATGCAAGAATGAAGATCAGTGAATTCAAATATTAAGGTGCATATGCTAAGACTTACTATTAATATTAATATAAATTAAAAAAAAAATACATTGCTAATGTATTTTTTATATTTATGCTCAAACTCACATATGCGTGCTTTAGCACAACATTTTAATTATACTTCATTGTTCATGGGAGGATCGCTTTGAACTTGAAACAGACAAAACTCACAAGCAAGCATGTATACAACATATTTCAGCATGTTTTGTTTTGGAGAGTACGCTGTTCTGCGTACGCTGTTCTATGTCAGCCGCACCACACAGATACGTCTTGTACATTTGTTTACGCTTTGATTTGAATGAAAACAGTGTATCCGTGTGGTGCGGCTGACACAGAACAGCGTACACAGTTTGCGTCCCGCGGATACTCTCCAAAATGGTGCTATACGGTGACGCGGAGGAGACGAATTGTTGAATAAAGTTATTATTTTTGTTTTCTTTGCGTACAAAAAGTATTCTCGTAGCTTCATAACGTTAAGCCTCCCGATTTTCATCCAAAAAATCTTAAATTGTGTTCCGAAGACGAACGACGCTTTTACGGGTTTGGAACTACATGAGGGTAAGTGATTAATGACAAAAAAAATATTTTGGGGTGGAGTAACCCTTTAAGTGCTTAACTCTCTAAAATTCAAAATAGAAAATCTGATATTTGTATGAATTATATCCACCTTTTTCTTCAATGCGGAAGTAAGCCTACGGGCAAGACTTCCGGTTCATTAGCCGCGCTATAGGTAAATAACGAGAAGAATAACAACGTGCAGTAAACGCTAAAACTGTTTGCACTACAAACCAGTGTGTTCATAATTAAGATAATACATTAAAATAATATGGTAAGACACACCGATTTTCAATATCAAGCAGCAAAATGAGCTGTTTTGTACAGCTAAAAATAGCTGGACACAGATGAGACCGGATGCCAGACCCATAAAATTTACAAATGGCCATACCCACTCTTACAGGAAGAAAAAGGTATGTTACATTTAATCAGCTTTATTTTTAAATGAATTAAAAATTATTGTTTCCCATTCACTCTTGAATGGTTTCACCCATGATGCACTGTAAAAAAAAAAATTCGGGAAGCAGTAAATGAAACAAACATTATTGGAGTGCGTTTTATTTATTTAGTCATTTAGCAGACACTTTTATCCAAAGCGACTTACAAATGAGGTTTTACAAGAAAATATTTTCTACTTTCTACCTGAAATTTCACATTTAATTCAAAGTGTTACCTACCAATTCTTTGTAATAATTTCAGAAATGTATTCACAATTGAAAACATATTCCAAGTAAATAAAAAAAAAAAAAGTAAATCCTACACATTTTTTTAGTGTACCATAACTAAATTATCTTATAAACATAAATATAATAATATAAATATATTATTTTTTCACTACATAGAGGAATGAAGCTGAAGTGTCAAATATGGTTTGAAATCAAATACACATTTCATAGAATAATTACTGCATAATTACAATCACGGGAAAAGTAAATGTTTATATATATATATATATATATATATACAGTGCCCTCCACTAATATTGGCACCCTTGATAAATATGAGCAAAGGCGGCTGTGAAAATAAATCTGCATTGTTTATCCTTTTGATCTTTCACTCAATAAATTCACAAAATTCCAACCTATCATTGAAGTAAAACAATTGAAAGTGGGGAGAAAATCTCATGATGAAATAAATGTTTTTCTCCAATGAATGTTGGCCACAATTATTGGCACCCCTAGAAATTCTTATGAGTAAAATATCTCTGAAGTATATTCCCATTCATATTTACATTTTTTAGCACACCAGGGTGACTAGGAGCATGAAATTGTCCAGCCATGACTTTCTGTTCCACAGGATTATAAATATGAGGAACACAAAGGTCAAATTCCCTTAATCATCCATCACAATGAGCATCACAAAATAAAAAAGAAAAGAGTTAAAACATTGAAAATATTCCACCATCAGGGTAATAATTAAGAGGTTCCAATCAATGTTGCATCACAAAATCTGCCTGAAAGAACTGTAAGAAAAGAGTTAAAACATTGAAAATCCCCATTTGCACGGTGAGGAGGAGAGTAATAATGAGTAAGAGTTCCAATCAACTAAAGATGTTAAAAATGCCTGAAAGAGGACTGGAGAATTGCAGATCGTCCTAAGTTGAGTCTTGGGGTCAGGATCACCAGTTTGATGTTGTCGGGAGGGTTTCAAGAAAAATCCAAGGATCACAGTCCTCACTCATCCAAAAACAAATTGCAGCAAATTCAGTTGTCATTAGTTGAGTCTTGGGGACTGGAAACCTAAAAAAAATATATCAAACATCCCCTAAATCACCACATGTTGTTCGGGAGGGTTTCAAGAAAAATGAAACTGTCCTCACTCATCCAAAAAAAAGCTTTTTGGCAGCAAACCCAGCAAATTCAGATGAGTTTAGTTGTCAAACACGACTGGAACTTCAAATGGCACTGGCTTCTATGGTCAGATGAAAGGTCCTGAAAAAACAGCTTTTTGGCAGCAAACCCATGCATGGCATCATGGTTTAGTACAAACAGGGATAAAAAAGTACCCCATGACCACGATTAAATACTGCCTCTGTTACTGCTGGATCTTTAATGTTGTGGGCCTGTTTTTCTGCCAGAGGTCCTGAAATCTTGTTCAGATGCAAAAATGGGCATCTGAGATTCTATCAAATACCAAAGATAAAAAATCAAAACCTCATTGCTGTCTCTGTCCTCTGACCTGAAATCTTATAATGGGCCAGAAAATGAGTGAGGTGATCTTCCACCAGGACAACAATCCAAAACAAACATCAAAATAAACACAAAAATGGGACTGAAGCACAAAATTAATCTTTTAATTGCTGTCTCTGTCCTCTGACCTGAACTGTAGAAAATGAGTGAGGTGAACTGAAGAGAAGAAGTCATGGAGCTGTGAATCTGAAGGATCTGGAGAGATTCTGTATGAAGAAAATGGTCTCTGATCTCTTGTCAGGTGTTCTCCAAACTCTTCAGGCATTATAGGAGAAAACTCAGAGCTGTTATTATTGGGAAAAGGACGTTGCAATAATTGGGTGCCAATAATTGTGGCCAACATGAAATAGTGAAAGCATTTATTTCACAATGAGATTTTCTCCCCACTTTCAATTGTTTTACTTCAATGATAGGTTGGAATTTTGTGAATTTTTTGAATGAAAGATAAAAAGGATAAACAATGCAGATTTATTTTCACAGCCGCCTTTGGTCATATTTACCATGGGTGCCAATATTCGTGGAGGACACTGTATATATATTAGGGGTGGCACGGTACGGACCTCTGGGTTCGGTGCATGAGGCCTTACAATGAATACAGGCAATTCACCCCCAATCCAGAAGGGGTTGCCCGCAGTAATGCAACGCTGTTTGATATCCGCCAGCAGAAGAACAGCGAATGCCGTGAGTTGCGCACTTGAAAACAAAGCCCACTAGACAGTGACCATGTGCTGATTCTGTATGTGTCTCTCACATAGACTAACAAAGGAGTATACTTTAAAGGCTTGTGCACTCAACTGTTTGTGAAATGGAGCTTTGTGCTCGTGTATCCTACCTCTCTCATTCGGCACAAATCCAAATATTCCATAATATTTCCATATTTGCGATGTATCTGAATGCTAAACTATTATTTATTATGTAAATGATAGGCTTTGTACTTCAGTCGCATTCCAGCGGAGACACAGAGGCGGGCGCACTGATGTTTGGTTCACTGTATTTTATTTTGATGAACCAACTGTGCTGTCAAGTTAGCAATGCTGGAACTGATGTGTGTGTGTGTGTGTGTGTGTGTGACGTGATCACTTCAACTGTTTTCTTATACCAGCAGAATCAACTTTAAACACTTATCGTCTTAATAATGCATCACTGTATTTAAGGTCTGCTTTTATTTGTGTACACTCACAATGAAATCAAAACATTGTGTTTTTATAAAATAAAGAAAACAAATAGGATGTTGCTTTCTGCCATTTGAGTTTCCTTTCTCTGAACAAATTAAGCGTGTCACAAAAATGAACTGAAACTCAGCATATATAGGCTAGTTTACGTGTCGCACTGTTTTTTTCCCTTGTTTATCTGTTAACTAAATCAAATATAGTTCAAGAATGTATTCCTTGTATGTATATATGTAGGCTACTGCAGATTATATATATCATGTAATATAATATTTAGCATTACTACTGTACTACTGTCTATTCAAAATAAATGAAAAGAAACCGAGCATAGTAGATTTGTTGTTTTTTCCTGTTGTACCGAAATCGTATCGAACCGTGACCCTCGAACCGAGGTACGTACCGAACCGTGACATCTGTGTACAGTGCCACCCCTAATATATATATATAGGTCCTTGAAATAATTGCAGGTTACCACTTTTTTAACCAACAAATTGACTGGTATATTGACTATAAAAATAGAACATAAAACATTTTTTTTTTTTTTTGGTTTTTGTAATAGAGTCTTGTTTTCAGTTTCTTATTAACTCCTGGTATCCTATACATAGAATATATCTTAAAATATGAATTATTTTTTTCCCAACCATTTGTTTATTATGCTCCAAACAATGTAATAATGTTAAAAAGAAAAAATAAGCATTTTTTTCTATGCTCCTCATGAAAACATTCCTCAGAAAATAAAACTACTGCAATTTCTTTGAAAGAATGCAGAATGGTCAACTTGTTAGATACAAAATAAACCTCCATGCATCCAATAGTTTCTGCAGTTTCACTTTTCTTTGGTGCAAAACACAGTCTCATTATAAGCTGCACGTGACACTTTGCAAGGGCATTTCAATTGCTCTTCCCCAGGGAATGAGACGAGCCATCATTAGACTGAACAGAATCCAACACTCAGATTGCAAAAAGAAAAGTGGTTTATCAACAGACATATTCAATCTGATTTGCAAATGCTGCTGGTTGTATGATGTACGATTTTCATGTAAGCATTCTCGCTTTCTGACTTGGAGGGAAAAACCAGCCCTCCGGTTCATTATGTGAAAATGAGAATTGTTGGCTTTTACTCCAGATAGAGGTCCATTAGGGGGGCTTCTCTTTCAACGTCCCATGCATGTTATCTGAGACGCGTGGACCAGGCCGTTCCATATCGACTCCATGTTCTCTCACAATCTTTGCTACTTTTTTTATATCACAAAGATGATGGTGTCTGTTATAAAGGCACAATGTAACATAAAACTAACATACTTACTGTGTCCCTGTTGAAATAAATGAAGAACCACATCAGTCTCCAGCATCTAATTCAACTAACTCTAGAATCAATGCGTTGCTGTAAACGAACCTCTCCTTTCCATTTCCTGCCTGACAACAGCATGAGAGATGAGACCTGAAGAGTATGTGCCGCAAAATCAGAGACAGCACCACACATTTCTGTTGCTCAAACAGCACTGCATGGTGTGGAAGCTTGTTTCCGACACTGAATAATAAATAAAAAAAGGTAACTGTGAGTTTTTATCATCACAATTAACAGAATTGTGAGACATAAACTTGCAAGTGTGTGCTATGAAGTCAGAATTGCAAGATATAAACTTGAAAATAAGAATTGTGAGATGTAAACATGCAATTGCGAGTTATAAAGTCAGAATTGTGAGATATAGAGATTGTAAGAAAATACCCTAGTGATACCCCATTTATTATTTGCCTAATAAATGACAATACAATTTGTAATTTTAAACATATTCCTAAAATATTTGTGTTTTCTCTTTATTATGACAGGTGGCCTAGACATTTAAGCACTGTATAGAACACAACCGCTGAAAATTTTGAACGTTTGAAAAGGTTTTTTTTGTTTTTTTCAGCAAGACACTTCTGTTCAGCAAGGATGCACCGAATGTCAAAAGTCAATCATGGTTTTCTCAAAAATATTAAGCAGCACAACTGTGTTAAACATTGATAATAATCAGAAATGTTTCTTGAGCAGCAAATCAGCATATTAGAATGATTTCTGAAGGATCATGTGACACTGAAGACTGGAGAAATGATGACTGAAAATTCAGCTTTGATCACAGGAATAAATTACATTTTAAAATATATTCAAATAGAAAACAGTTATTTGAAATTGTAATAATATTTCACAATATTCTGTTTTTATAGCATTTTTGATCAAATAAATGCAGGCTTAGTGAGCATAAGAGTCTTCAATAAATTAAACAATCTTACATATTTCAAACGTCTTATATAAATATTGTTATTAATTTTCTGGTGTAATTGTAACAATTTAAGTGCTTGCTCCTCTGAAACTTCAACAATAGTTTCAAACTGCAGGCTTTAATTAAAGGTTTCAATCTACATTTGTTCCTGTTGCTTTGACTAAAAAAAACTATTTTATTAGAAGACTGAGAGTTCTCTTTTTTGATTTTCTTTTCATTTGGTGGCAGAGTCTGGAGCCGCAGGGAATGACACTGATTGTTATTTGCATGAGCCCCCAATTCACTCCTCTCTGCTCATTTCTTCCCGTTTCATTTTCGACTCCAGCGAAGGCCCAAAGGCAGAAGCCATCTGTCTGCTGAGATGTGAAACAAACACCTGCAGAAAGCTGGAGCTGCCAGCGCTCTCTCTTATCTTTAGGCAAAGAAAATGGAGCATGAGCGCGAGAGAGAGAGAGAGTCACAGAGAAATGAGAGAATTATCTGCTCAACGCACTGCTCTTTCAAGTCGAGGGATGTTAACAATGTTTACAATCCTGTTCTCAAACTCTATTACAATGTCTTGATGATCAAACGTATAAATAACTTACATAAGGATAAAAATAACTGATGTGAAACATACTGCAAGAAAAATGAGAACAGCAATCATAGGTTTTCACACTAAAACTCCACGACAAACCAATATCTTCTCTGACGTGACGCATCCTGCAAGTAACAAAGCTCCAAATATACGCATTATGCTTGCAATTAACAAAACTATTTTGCATTTCACTGTCAATTATAGCTATGTATAACAAACAACAATGCTTTGCCAGCCAAATGTGTTTTTAATTTCAGAGGCTTGAAAAAGATGATTGTTGACAGATTGGAAATCCTCACAGAATATTCAGCCATAAAAATTACATCCCATCGGAAAATAAGACATAAAAGACCATTCTTAGCTACACTATTCTCAGCTTCCAGTTTTGCAGCAGAAGTATCAGCTACATTCAACTAATGTTGAAAGCTTTCAAGGTTTTCATTCCCAATTACTTATTGGTCAGAAACCTGAAGAGTTGGGGCCGGAAAATGTTGCCATGTTGTTGTTTTAACCCTCATGTTGTGTTCCAGTCATTTTGACCCAGAGAGGGATTTTATTTTTCCCAAAAATGCTAGTTAATGTTATGGCATTGGACTAAAACATGCTGACTTTGCCTACACAGAGTATAACAACCAAAAATGATCATTTGTGACCCTGAACCACAACACCAGTCATAAGTGTCAATTTTTAGAAATTGAGATTTATACATCTGAATAAATAATCTTTCCATTGATGTATGGTTTGTTAGGATAGGACGATATTTGGCTGAGATGCAACTATTTGAAAATCTGGAATCTGAGGGTGCAAAAAAAATCTAAATATTGAGAAAATCACCTTTAAAATTGTCCAAATGAAGTTATTAGCAATGCATATTACTAATCAAAAGTTAGATTTTAATATATTTACCGCAGGAAATTTACAAAATATCTTCATGGAACATGATCTTTACTTAATATCCTAATGATTTTTGGCATAAAAAAAATTTTTTTTATAATTTTGACCCATACAATGTATTTTTGGCTATTGCTACAAAATATACATGTGCTACTTATAACTGGTTTTGTGGTCCAGGGTCACATTTGTTTTTACATTTTGGGGATTTTTTCCCACCTTTGTTTCACTCAAAAATGACCAGCCAATCATTGTTTATAAATTTCTTGTTATGCTATATTATTACCAAATATTGGAATCAATCTTTATATCAACTTTTTTTTTTTTCCTATTAGCACAGGTTTTGTTCTTCTTTTTCAAAGTGATTGATCATAGGCCTCAGTGATGTGAGCTTATGCACCTCAGTTTTTGAGTAAACATTGCCAAAATTATTCAAAATCATGCTTTTTCACTCAAAAACTGAGTTGCATCAGCTCAGATTAATGAGGCCTATGACCACTCATTACAATACATGTGATAATTCAAATACAATACATGTGATAATTCAACTCATGATGACAGAATTTTCATTTTGGGTGAACTATTCATTTAATAGCTCACATATAAGAGTTTTATCAGGTTTTGGCAAACAGCTGCATGCATTTTCAGCTGAATGTTTTGTTCCAGCAGGGTCAGCAGCATGCTTTTTCCAAAGGAGACAAAAATATACCTTTGAGAAGGAGTTGGTTTGTTTTCAGTTTGATTGACAGCAATGAACCCCACATGTCTGGCGCTAGACTAAAATATCCACCACTGAAGCATGCCAGTTTATGCAACAGACCATTAAATAAAACAGCACTGACCGTATAAGTCTAAGTAGGCTATACAGACCTTATGTAAAACACTTTGAGGGAGATTCATTTGCTTCATTGTCTTTGTAAGTGATGTAATGTGCTTCTTAAAAATGAAACAAAGGGAATGAAACTAAGGAAGTGCTGCACAATGACCTGGAAATTAAAGAGATTTTGTCATCATTTACTTACTTTCATGTTGTTCTAGACTTAGGATGTGTTTCCCATACAACAATGTAACTCGCTGCTTAACTACTATAGTGTGATGCATTGTTGGAGAAATTACATAGCTAGTGAAATTCAACACTCTTAATAATAAATCTTTACTGGCATTTATGGTTACTTTCCATTCCACAAAAAATTTAATGTTATTCACATTAAGAAAAAAAAATTCAAGGTTCATTGGGGAATCCCCCTTTTGGAATCCTTTTTAGACGTGAAGAGCACAAACACACATGTGCATTCTTCAAAACATGCTTTTATTCTCTTGACAAACTAAATTAATGAAATTTATATGGAATGAAAGACATAGATTGTACTCCATGAAAATGTGTTGTGACATTTAGACATGACAGGACCTTAAGACAGTACAACGCATTGAATGGACTGAGCATCTAGTCCTGATCCTCGTGTTCATTCACCAAAAAATAAATTGTTGTCTACCATGATAATGGTCTATAGAAGAGAAGTCATATAGACTACTTTTATGTTATGGTGCTTTTTTTGAACTTCACGGGCATGGGCATCTATTACTGTATGTCATGAAGGTGAAGGTGAAGGCAAACAACAGTGTTTAATTCTTTGATGAACTTTTCATTAAAGGCTGCCTACAGAACAGAATCTCAGGAGTTGATATGTCATATAACCATTCAAATGGATAATTGTCATTTTGTTGCGTAGATGACATCTGGCAGAAAACCATTACAGCTGCAATATCAACAATCTCCAATGGCTGTAGATTATTAAAAAATTGAACTCACGTGCATATCATATCATGTGCAGAGTTCAAGTGCAACTGGCCCAAAACTCAAAATGTGTTCAAGCAACAAGTGCAGCCAGCAGCCTTTGAAATGTATTCATGGTTTGATTGATTTTAAAATAAATAAGGTTTGTGACCTGATGCTGTCTCTGGGTGATACCTAGCAATTTAGCACATTAACATTTACATTACTAGGCTGAAAGAAAACCAGCATTCTGTCTGTGCAATCACTAAGTGTTCACATGTGTTCAAGAGACTTTCTCTACATTAAAAATGTCTGAATGTCATTGCATTTGATGACAAAATATCAGGCAAGTGGCATCTGTGTGCAAATGCTGCCAAGCCATCTTTGAAATGACTTTTAACCGACTGGTATCACAGTTTTCATTGGATGCATGAAGTCAGTAGTTCAACTATGAACATGATCCACTAACCTTTCACACCCAGAAAGTGTCTGAATATGCATTGTATTTATTTTGAACAATATATCACTTTTTCACTCATTTAAGACCTTGTGAAATGTTCTACTTAAAAAGTGTGCTTGTGCTAACCTTATTCAAAGTGCATCCTACTTGATGTTATCTATCGACATACAGATTTATTTTAATGTGGCTAATGTCTAAATAACCCTAACTAGATAGGGTCATAACTCAGTAACTGTACACTGACAGTAAATGTTCTGAGGCCAGATCATTTCAAAACCTATTATATTACAGTAAGTTTTGACAATTCTTGCCTCAAACCTAATATTAAACAATCATAATATCATCATATTTTTACTGGGTAAACAAGTGAATCACACTAGCATACATTAAGACAAGAGTCAACCGATTTTAAATAAAAGATGTTCTCAGGATAAAAGTATTTTTTATAGAAGTCAGGGTGGGCAGGTGTTTCATAAACTGTTTTGTGTTTCATTGTTGTCTTATCGTTTAAATTTTGCTGCCTTTATAAAAGACTAATTAGTGGTATTCCTGTTTTGTGACAACTGACCCCACATAACAGCTCAACATGTTCACTGAACTAATCTTTAATTCTTAAGGAAATGTTTATAGGTTTTTGTAGCCAAACCTTTAAGATATGTACAAGCAGAAATGGACTAATACTCACTGGAATACAGTGGTGGCTAAAATTATTAGAACACTAGTATTTTCAGCAGCTAAAAAATGGGTTTAAGTCAGTTATTTCTATCTTTTGCTGTAGTGTGTCAGTAGGAAATATCAGTTTATATTTCCAAACATTCATTTTGCCATTGATTGTAATAATCCAGTGAGATTTTTGTTTGCACAAGGAGTCTGAAGCAGCCAGTGTTCCACACAGAGATCTGATCTGATCATCATCCAGTCTGTCTGGAATGACATGAAAAAAACAGAACAAACTGAGACAGACTAAATCCAGAAGAACTGTGCAATGTCTCCAAGATGCTTCAAGAAATCTACCAGCAAAGTTTTAGGCACTTGTGTAAAAATGCTGTAAAATGAGGATGCTGTCAAAAATAATGTAATAAATAGATTTTCTTGATCAATTATCTTCTATTAACTTAATTAAATCAACATTTGGCGTGTGACCATCCTTTGCGTTTAAAGCATCTTTTGTCCTATAGGTGCACTTGTGCATAGTTTTTCAAGTAGCTTTGCAGGTAGGTTTCTTGAAGCATCTTGGAGACGTTGCCACAGTTCTTCACAGGTCAGATCTCTGTGTGGAGCACTGGCTGTTGTCAGACAAAAATTTCACTAAATTATTACAATCAATGGCAAAATGAATGTTTGGAAATGTAAACTGATATTACCTACAGACACGCAACAGCAAAATATAGAAATAAATGACTTAAATCCATTTTTTATTTTTTTATTTTGCTGGTGAAAATACTAGTGTTCTAATAATTTTGGCCACCACTTTAAGTGTGAGTGACAACTTGCCCCGCTCCGCTCTCCCCTACAATCATATCGAGTATGTGATCTCAACTGATCACAACTGATCTCGCATTAAACATAAGCTTCTGCATAGTGTATGTACAAATTACAATACATTTATTGTATGTGCTCAAACTAAAACCTATTTGTCTTACATAAACATGAATTTGGAGATTGTGAGTTAAATGTAATTCTTCTTCAGTCTGTGTTTATGTTTGTGACTTCTGCTAAAGTGTCTTACCTAAACTCCGGCGCCGTGTTATTCTTCAGACCATAGAACCCGGCGGAGAGCGTCAGCAGCCAGTGCGGCACAAAACTGCCGTGCTCGCACTCTAGATAGGGCGCAGACCACTTGACATGACTTCTGTCCAGAAAATACCCGCCCTGCGCTGCTGGAAACCCTCGACTTTTGGCCAGCCTCTGGGGTCTCTTTCGGTCTCGAAACTCGTTGTACCAGTCGGACTCAGACGTCCTGTTTTTAAGGCGATGGCGCGCGGTGTTGGACAGATCTTGAAGCACTATGCGCTCCTCGCCTCTGGTCGCCTGAAGGAACACCTGCGGACCGGGCGCCTCAGGAGACTCCGTGTGAAATGTGACCACCGCCCGGTGGATTTTAGGATTCCCTTCCAACATACTCGTCACCAGCGCGTGGTACCACTGGACATCCCTCCTCAGATGCTGCTCCCTGGAGCTGTTGGACTGCAGGAGCATGTTTAGGAAGTTGGTGGCGTGCGCCATGGTGTCGAGGACGCCGTGGAGGGAGGAGTGCGAGGCGGCGTGAGCTCCACCGCGGAGGCTGCTCAGCTCGTACCGCCGAGAGCAGTTGACATGCTCCAGGGTGGATGAGTCCCCCGTGTGCAGGAAAGCGGTGACCACCCGCGGCAGATCCTCCTCGAGCTTATGCGCCACCGCCGTCCGCTCGGTGCTGGAGACGGTAGGCTGCTGGTGCATCGTCTCCCCGGTGCTGTAAAGCGGATATTTAGCCTTGATTTCGGGATCTTTGTCGTTTTCAGACCATTCCACGTAGCCATAATTTGATCCCTTCGTAATTCCCACTACCAGAAGAAGGTAGAGCAGGACCGCATCCATGCCTCGACGCCAACGAGGACCGTGAACATTCTCCATTGACATTCACTTCCTAAGCGCGTCCATTCCTCAGCTCAACGTAAACAGACGTACATTCTCAAAAGTTACTCAACTCTAATGGTTTAATCAGACACATCCACACATCGACCACGCCACCCACATCTGTGGATCTAACGCGTCGAGCCTGTAGATCTTGGAGCGACTGTGGCAAATATCTACAGCATCGCTTCTGCCGTGGGTTACTGTAGCGTTCACTACTCCCATCAGTAACGAAAGCTCGCTCGGAGCTGGCGGGGGGCTGATTGTTTCCAAAAGCATCTTTCCCTCGTTACAGTACTGGAGACTTGTGAATGGCCATCGCTCCTGCCAGTCTTGTGCAACTGGGTGGGGTGAAGAGAGACGAGAGACAAGGGATGGTGGTACGGGATGTTCTCATGGGCATATTAAGCAATCCTTGTCCATTCTTCTCCTCCATAATCTCACTGATATTAAAGATGCTTTGTTTTGTATGCTAAGCCTTACATTATTAGGGTGACATTAAACCATTTTGAACCTACTCTGTAAAAGATGCACTTGGAAAAATGTAAAAGTGGTACAGCAAAAACGTGCTAATTGTTAATAGTTTCCTTACAATTTACGATAAATATGATAATACATTTTAAAAGACAATAAGATATTTACTGTATAATAGTGTAAAAATGTGTTTTTAAAGAGTGAAATACCTTTTATAATTTTAAAACAGACGAATAATTAAAACACATCAATTAGAGTCCTTTATCTATCACTTTCTCCATTGAAAAAGCAGATGAAGCACTAAACACAGTCTAAAAGAGTACTAAACAAATAAATGGTTTTGATGTGAGAGGACAACAGAGAATGGATTTTTTTTTTATCTGAAGTGTTACAACAGATTAAAGACTCAAGCAATGGTTTAAAGTTAAAACTTTGCATGATGCATTTGTTTCCTACAAACATTTAGCTTCTCGCTTCAAAGATGTTAACTGATGGTCTGGAGCGGTGTGGATTTCTTGTGTATTATTGTGATGCTTTTATCAGCTGTTTGGACTCTCATTCTGACGGCACCCATTCACTGCAGAGCATCCATTGGTGAGCAAGTGATACAATGCTACAATTCTCCAAATCTGATCCAGGTTTTATGTCTATATTGTGGGATATCAAAAGATACCAAAATATCCCCAGGAGGACTGTAAAACCTGAAATCTTCTATTGCCAGGACAAGTAAATGATCCCCATGAGGAAAATGGCTTATTAGGATTAAATAATGTCTTCATAAAAATATAATTGGCTCAGAATAAAGGCAACAGAAGTCATATATTATTAACTATATAACTGTATTTAACTATATATATATGTGTGTGTGTGTGTGTGTGTGTGTGTCTGTGTGTGTGTGTGTGTATGTGTGTATACAAAATGTGAATCTAGTCAACCCTTAATATACTGCATTTTTTAAGCACATTATGACTTACTTATTTCTTGTGTAGACATTAGTAAACACCTACATTTATCATTATATAAAGTGCCTAAAATTTGAGCTAAGTGCAAATCAGGAGAATGTGATTAAGGCTACACTCTAATGTAAATCTCAGCAAATCGGTCTGATTTCATCATGAGCATTGGAGTACAAGGTACCATGCCAAGATCATAGAACCATGCACCAGAGCCCCTCAGAAGAAGGGTTGTTGAGACTTAAGTCTGGCGAACCCATAGCTGTTTAAACCCCACCTGTACAAATTTGGTTTACACAGAATGTCAATGCAATATTGAAGTTTGTCATCCAAAGCCTCCACGAGGAACAGGAGTAATGTGGCCACAAAACTTCATGTTTGATGAAAACCAAACATTTGAGAAAAAGAACCCTTATACCAACTGAAAAAAACTGAGGTGGAGGTGTTTCTCTTCATGGCGAATAAGCAATTGTCTAAAGAAATGTACATTACAACAAAGACTACACAAGATCAACACTAACAAAGTTTTGTCATCATGTTTTAATATGCAAACCCAATGCTTACAGCATTAGGCTTATATTATTTACAAGTTGATGATTTTTAATGAAAAATATATGACATTTGAAACATGCAATTTCATAACAAAATAAAAAACTTTGTGATCATATTTTTTTTCATGTGAACAAAAAGATTATTGGATTGCATTTTATAAAAAAAAAATATTGTTTTAGTTTTTTTCTACTTAAAAATTTCAGGTTTAATTCAATGTATTAGGCTACTTGTTATTGCTTTGTGATTGATAGTGAAATTTATTAGCAATTCCTGAGTGAAAATTGTAACTACAGTGATTTGGATGACAAATATATATATATATATATATATATATATATATACATACAATTTTCGACATTTAATTTTTATAAACTTTATGGCCAAAAGTATGTGCACAACCCTATAATTTACAAGTTCAGCTATTCTAGTCATTTCTGTGAAGGAAATTTTTGCTGAAAGTAAAAACCACCATCAACAGTTGGCTATAATATAACTGATATGATACTATGTTACAGCCTACACCTCATCTGTGATGCATATTTTTAAGGAAACAAACAGGCTGTTTTCCATTCATGACATCAATTCTGAGCAGAGTGATCACCTTATGACATCAAAGTACCGCGAGAGCGATTGGAATGCATAGGATCAGACTGCTTTCTTATCGCTCTCGCGGTACTTTGATGTCATAAGGTGTTCATTCTGCGCAGCGCTGCTTCAAGTCGAACGCGCCTTATGTTTGGGGGGGTGACGCCCATCACGACGTCATCAGCAGCACTACCGACGAGCACGCGAGAAGAGTTCGAATCATTCGTGGTTTTTGGGCCAACGAGCTGAAAGAATCCAACATGGCAGGACAGGAACAGGAATGCAAACAAACAGACGTGGATAAAGGAATTGTGGTTTGTGCGCTCTAAATACATTAAAAGCATCGCAAATGAAGTTATAATTCAACTTGCGTGGCGGACTTTACTTCATTGTAACTTTGTGAGCACTCTGTAAAAGTAGCCAACACGCAGCTGCAACTTTGCAACACGTGAAAAAAAATGTGTCTCATCTCAAACACAGATCCCGGATGACTGGCCCGGTTACCCGCTGGACCTGTTCTCCTTTCCCGAGCATTACTCCGAGGATCTGGAGTGCGTCTACATCCCGCACGGAGTTATCATGGACAGGTACAGCAAATGAAGCGAAAGACTCATCTGACCACTTACTGAAGACTGACTAGATCATTATGCTTATTACAGGTTTACATCAGATTTTAGGTCTCAAGAGTTTTTGAACCCCACTGCGTATGAACAAATGTAAATGCATATTTTATTATATTAATATAAATGTTGTGCTGTATATTCATATTAGATTTTTAAAACATTTCAGCAATGCATTTGAGTTTTGTATAGATTATACTTTTTTTAGATTTTAAATACTTTTGGCAGCAATATTTAGAACTACAGTCATTTACAGCATAGTGCCTAATTTATACTGAAAACAGTGTTTCTTAATGGACTTGTGCTAAAGTAGTTTTGAGAGTAACAAAGCAAATTAATGCTAAAATTGTGTGGGAAATGGATATATGTGAGCGATGCAATGAATTGCCTTTCATTTTGAGAAGTTAATGACAATTAATTTACATGTGGATTCATTTTGTAATTACACTACAATTATCACTGACTTTGGATAAGCGTTTACATAACACGCTTGTTGTTTTTAGTCTTGATTGCAAGTTTTACAAGCGAAATGAAAAATCAGCTTTTTAGATGGAATTTCTATCAGAATTTGATACCCATATTAAAATATAGACAAGAGTAAGATGCCACTTTATCATTAGACATTTCTAGAATTTACCAGTGAATCTTTATTAGTGCCAATACTTGTTCTGTTGGAATAATGTCTTGGTATGGGACAGTTAAATGTAATCTCACAGGAAATTATAGTAAATAATAATTTTTGGTGGATAATTCCCATTAGGATCACTCAGGCGTTGTTCTAATTTCTGATGACAAGAAGGATTATTTAATTTATGTAGATATTGTTCATTTTTTTCTGAAAAACAAACACTATTTGGATCAAAGTGGACAATGTCATGGGATTTTCCAGGACAGAGAGACTGGCCAGAAATATCATGGATGATCTTGGCGATCATGACATCGTGGTGCTGTGTGTGCTGAAGGGAGGTTATCAGTTCTGCGCTGACCTGGTGGACTGCGTCAAAGTCCTGTGCCGAAACTCCAACAAGACCCTTCCCATGAGGGTGGACTTCATCCGGCTCAAGAGCTACCTGGTGAGCACGCATGGAGTTAGGGGTCTCTGCTATTTTGTTCCATAGATGCTGTTTTTCTATTTTTCTCACAATTTGAATGTAGAGCAAATTGAACATGATTTTCCTAAGCGTTTTACATGCTAAAACAGCATGAAACCGCTTCGATCATGTGATCAATCACAAGCTTCTTTCACACACGTGCACATAGGACACAAATATTTTCCTTTACAAATACCTCTTTGTTTGTGATTTTCTCAGCATGCCTTCATGATCATAATGAATCATGACTTTCTTGCATGTAAATTGCTGTGTGAAGTCAGACACGCAACCAAAACCAAGCCAGCCAAGAAACATTTCTGAATATTATCAGTGTTTATAACCAGTTGTGCTGATTTATATCTTTGTGGAAACCATGATGATACAGTTTTTTTAAAGTTCCTTTGATTAATAGAAAGACCTAATAAGTCACTAAAATGTCTGTAAAGGCCTAGAGTAAAATGGTATATCAAATAAATATATTAATTATATATATTAGTAAAATATATACAAAATGATAACTAGGGGAAAAAAAAGGTAAATTCTACTAAGTGGCATATTTTTTGCTCCAACATTTTAAATACCTGAGGCGTTTATGTCAGTTTCAGTGTGTTTGTTCTGACTAATGAAATGTGACTGTTGTTGATGAGTGTTGTCTGTATTGTATGTATTTAGTCAACAGAGGGCGACATGACTTTATATTTGTCACGCTCTGTATCTTTGAGATTGTGAAGTCAGTTGATTTCCATATCAGCTTTGAGGGTGTTTTTTTAGCTCTGCTGAAATGTTTAACTAAAGCCTATGTTTGTAGAACCCAGGTGAATCTAGGATAACTGTCATTTATTGTACACAAATCACTTTGTCTGGAAAGCATCCACTTGATCTGATGTCTTGACTCATTTATAGTAAATATTAAGTCTTTCCAGACACATTGGTCCCAGTAAATATGTACTGAATGTCTCATTTTTATTAGTTTTTTCCTTTTAATGAAACAGTAAATATAATACTAGTAATATTTGACTTTCAATCTTGATTTCACACCAGAATGACCAGTCAACTCAAGTTCTTCACATAGAAGGAGCAGAGAACCTGTCTGTGCTGAGTGGAAAGGTAAAGAAATCTTCTCTTGAAACCTATCCAAATAATGTGACTGCAAAAAAAACAACAACGATTCTTTGTTTTTTCTTTATGAGAAATATAATGTTTTTTAATGTGAAATGTGACCTGGACATGTTTTTTGAGATTCACCTTTTGAATTTGATTTATATTAACTAGACAAAATGTGTTAGTTCGGAGCACTGTGAGAGTTTGAAAGGTAAATGCTTAAAGTTGACTCGTCAGTTTCTGTGGAATACACCGTTTTACAGGTCAAAGGTTCACAAGCAAGACATGCAAAAGACACACACATACATACAATAGCATTCTATTCTATTTCTGTAGACATGTCCATTTACAATTTTTTTTATTTGACTCAAACACTATAATATAGTGACAATGACGAAGCAAAACAAGTAAAACATTTTTAAAAATGTAAAAAGAGTTAATGTAAAAATATAAATACTGTTTTCTTTTCTTGTATTCTTTCACAAATATTATCATGTCATTTTACTAATTTCCCTTCATTAAAACCTTTTTATAATAATGATACTATTTTGTCGATGTAATTACATTAATTTTATTTAATGGTTCCTATATTTTATTATTTATTATAATTATAATGGATTTTAAATCCAACCATTAATGTAAGTATTTCCCCCTTCAGTTCCTGGTAAAGTGCAGTGATTCTGAATATGTGTGCGTGTGTCTTGTGATACACATGACTGAGAGGTTAGAGTTTGTCAGGTTTATGATGTCTAATTCTTCAGTAAGAGGATTGATCTGCTCAGTTGCTCAGGTAATTGGATTTCCCAGCAGAGCTCAGGATTGTGATACAGTGTTACGAGTCTGTGATACAGACACAGTTCTTTAAAGCATCTTTTGTCTTTATTCCCCCCTGAATATGAATTCCCTCTGTTTTTAACTAGGAAATAGCATGCTGGGAAACAGAGTCCATAAAGCAGTGTAGTTTTTTTCTGTTTGTTTGATGGTATACAAACAATAATAAACAGATTTTATACAAATTGTCTTTGTTTTTCATAAAAAAATGGCATATTGTTAAAAAAGTCTCATGGGTAAATCTAATGAAAACAGGACACATTTTAGCCCCAAAGAAATGATATTCAAAATATTCAAACACAATCCCACAAATTGTCATTAGTGCAATGCATCCAGATGGTTTACTTCCAAGTTGTTTTTGTAATTCCTGTTATTGCCAGAGCTGATTCTCATTACTGTAATTCAGTTTTGTCCTTTTCCCACCATTATACTGACCTAGTCTGAGTACTGTGCTAATTTTGCGTTGTTGTTGCTTGTCTATGGGAGTCTAAGTATTCTGTGAATATTGTGATGTTGATATATCCTGAGCGTTCTGCGTCTCATCTTCTGTGTCTCTCTTCGCATGTTCTGAAGAACGTCCTGATTGTGGAGGTACGTCTGCTGTCTGTCTGGATAAACTCTCTCTCTGTCACTTTAATATCCTTTCAAATAAATAAAGGCCTTTCAGATGCTTGCAGATTATTTTTGATATGCTTGAACATTTCAGAGGTCAGTCAATCATGTACCATTTTGTGCCTCTGTTTATTCAAGCAAAAAAGCAGCATTCATTTCATATGACTTAGAAGCCAGAGGATTGTTTTTAGTCTTAATTGCCATTTTTGCTAACTTGCCGCTTTTAATGATGCCATACGTGCCCTGCATTTTCTTTTGTACATTTGTTTTCAATGCATTTGATTTTCTTTGTTCACAGTCTGATACAGCTACAAAAGTACAACATTAACATTTCTGCAAAAATAGGGGCCTACATTAAATCAATTATATTTGCATGTGTAAACATTTTATAATATAATACTGTTCAAAAGTGTGCATTATTACTTATTTTTTATTTTTTGTTAAAAGTAATGGTAACACTTTGGTATAGGGACCAATTCTCACTATTAACTAGTTGCTTATTATTAGCATGACTGTTATAATTGGCTGTTTATGAGTACTTATAAAGCACATATTCTGCATGACCTTATTCTACATCCCTAATTCTACACAATAGGAGTTTGATGCAAAAGTTGTAGTTAATGGTTTGTTAATAACAGGAATTGAACCTTAAAAAAATGTAACCAAAGATATAATACTTTTATTCAACAAGGATGCATTAAATTGATCCAAAGTGACAGTAAAGACTTTGTTACAAAGGATTTTTATTTCAAATAAATGCTGTTCTTTTGAATTTATCTGAGGATCCTGAAAAAAATGTAAATTAAATATTTTAGCAGCAAAATTGTTTTCAAAAATAATATAATAAGAATTGTAAAATATCACTATACTTTTTGAGTTTAAAAAATGCAACATGGGTGAGCAAAATAGACTTCACAAACATTTTTTATTTATTTTTATTTTACAGAGCCCAAACTTTTGAATAATATAATATAATATTTTTGCTTTTATATCAATGAATTAAACTTGTTTGTGACTTATGAATGACGAGGATGATTATCTTATGGAGTACAGTAATATTTGATAAGACATATTACAGTACATAACAGTGAACTCACGTATTTTAGTGTTTATTTTATGTCTCTGAGATGTGATGATTTCATGCAATGCCGAGATGACTTAAGTCCTGCTTCTCAAGCTGATAGTGTGTGACAGGCTTCATCTCCGTGTCTTTCCTCCTCAGGCCATCGTGGACACTGGGAAGACCATGAAGACTCTGCTGGATCACGTTGAAGCCTTCAGGCCCAAGATGATCAAAGTAGCTGGGTGAGTCCACAGACTGATAGACCAGTACAGGCCTGAGCTCTGTGTTTGTGGAGTCACCTTTAGTGTGTGTGAAGATTTTCTGAAGAAAGCTTGCACATTAAGTGTTTTTGGGGGCTTGTTTTGTCTGTCACAGTTTGCTGGTGAAACAGGTGCCCAGTGGGACAGGATATCTGCCAGACTGTAAGTGATGATTACATATATAATGCAAATGTATGTGAATAATATTGTACTAATATAATGGATATTATACTTTTAACCCTATAAAGTAGTTAGTGCGGTAGTTGTAGTTTATGTATTGTGTAGGATTAGGATGTAGAATATGGTCATGCAGAATATGTGCTTTATAAGTACTCATAAACAGCCAATATGTTAATAATAGGCATGCTAATAAGCAACTATAGTTAATAGTGAGAATTGGTCCCTATACTAAAGTGTTATCGAGTCTTTTAGTATAATTGTTAAAATGTCCACCTTCAGCTTGCGGTTCACGTGTCTTTTTGCTGTGAAATCTTTACTAATTGTTGTAAAGTAAACATAATAACTTTTATATTGTTAGTATTTTTCAGGACGAAAACTTACTGGACTGAAGCATTTGCTTGAATATCCATATATAATTTTTTAGAAAATCATGTTAAAATGCAAGTATCAAATATGATCCATCAGACTTTTGAGGAACATTTATTTGTTCATCTCACAATCGTCATTTTATTGCATTACATAATATATTTTTTGCTAATAAAAATGACAGAGATTTGATCATATCCTCTTACTAAGACATTTTATTAGGACATATAGAGTGACAACTGATATTAATATGCATTTTATATATGTATTCTGCCATACTGTTATAATTGATTTACATTACAATCAGAAATTCATCTTACATTTTTGTCCATATAAATATCAACAACTGCACAAAACTGCATATTTTTGAATCAATCTCTGTATGCAACTGAGGGCTTTTCCTCCTCCATATTCTCACTATATCATACTATATGAGCCATAACAGCCTGATGTATCAAATATGATATTCTACACGTGCAAACCTATTTTACATTGTTTTTTAAACAGGTTCAATACACTGTTCCATTTCAAAAAATGTGATTTTTCTACTATTATTTCATATGTCAGTCTTTACAGGGTTAAGAGCTCTGTTGCCTGATTTTTCCCTCAAAAACATTAGTCTGAAACATCAAGACGTCCCAAACACAGATGAACATTTCCATTTCATTCACATGTGATATTTGTTCCAGATGTTGGATTTGAGATCCCCAATCGTTTTGTGGTCGGCTATGCCCTGGATTACAACGAATACTTCAGAGATCTCAACGTAAGAGCCTGTTTATCAACATTTAAACTGTTACACTGACTGAAATTGACAACTTGATAGGATCATTCAGTCTGTAAAAGTGTACTCAAATGTTGTTTGTCACTCCTGTCAAAGAGCTTTATGAAGCTTAATGTGAGAATATCCCCAGACGAAGGACTCGCCCCGTGTGTCGACATATTCCACCGTCTGGACGTGACAACTGTGAGCTCAGCGGCTCGAGAAACATGTGCAGAACTTCTCTTTGAAGAAGCGAGTTTGTTTGCTAGAACGGCAGTGTCGTATTACTGAGCCGAGCCTGTAATGTCTACCCAAAGCGTGAAATGACAGACAGCATTAGCACTGCGAGAATTAGGGAAGAAAAGTCTCTCTGCAGCTGCACACTTGTCCATTTGTCTCCATTTGGAGGCCTGGTTGCTAGGGGTAAGTGAGCTGTTGTGAAAAATGACACCCACTTCAGAGAATGCCCTGGGCCGTTCAACTCAATTATCCAACAATCTAGAATCTATCTCTCACATGCATACATCATAGACCGTAGAGCCGCTCTGAAATCTAGTGAGCTGCCTACATAGACAGCATTTTCAGGCATCATAGGAACACTCACAACATGATGTCTTGTAAGCACGATGTAGTTTTGAAGTAAATCCAGTAATATTATTACAGTTTACAATAACTGTAAATCATTTTAATGTATTTTAAAATGTTATTTATTTTGTGATGTTACCATGCTGAATTTTCAGCATCATACTCCAGTATTCAGTGTCACATGATCCTTCAAATAATCTTTCTAATATGCTGATTGGCTGCTCAAATTTTTTTTTTTATCATTATCAATTTTGAAACAGTTGTGCGTAATATTGAAAAAGGATGTATTTTTCAGGTTTCTTTAATCAATGGAATGTTCAAAAGAACAGCTTTTAATTAAAATAGATTTTTTAATCAATTTTAATGCATCCTTGCTAATAAAAGTATTAATTTCTTTAAAAAAAAAAATATGGTAAAAACTTACCTGCATGCAATAAAATGCACAAAAATATATAAAAAATGGGCCCCATGTATATTTAAATACCAGATTATCATTAAAAAAGGTATTTTATTCAGGAAAGACAATCTTACTGACTGAAAACTTTAAAAGGTAGTGTAATTAAATTATAAAAAATTAATTCATTTTAAAATAAAAATAATCAAAATAAAACACTCGATGAAGAAGAAAAATTTTTTTTTATTAATGTAATAATTGATTTGTTTAACTGCTTGTGATTTGACCATTAAACGACAACAGATGTGTTAAATTAAAGAAATTTCTCAGGGGGAACTTCAAGAAAATATTTTAGGTCAAAGGGGTTCAGTTAACAAATAAGTCTGGAAATCTCATATCAATACCCAAACGTACTGATAAAGATCAGTCTAATTAAAATTGAAGACTATTTTACAAATTGTGTTTTTTTTATGCTTATTAATGAGTTGCATTCGTTAGCTTAGCAACATGCTAACGCCAAACTCAACTGAAATCAACCAAGAGTGGAGCATCTTCATGTGAGGAGTGCTTTTTGTGTGACAATTGATGTCTGTAGAGGGCTTTTACTTTCAGCCTCCGTTTCTGAGGCAGTCTTTCAGTTTGGAGATCAGCGTCCCCTGATAACCAAGCCTGCTTGGAATATGCTGACATCTTTAATGGATTTCTGTTTAATTTCTGTTTTCATCTAGCCATCTTTGTACATGTCTGTGCTCGTGATGTGTTTAGTGTGCAGTGGTTCTCTTGAGAGCTTACTACAATCTCTCTCTCTCTCTCTCTCTCTCTCTCTCTCTCTCTCTCTCAGCACATCTGTGTGATCAGTGACCGAGGGAAACAGAAATACAAGATCTGAAGAAGATGATCTCACTCATATATGAGCTTCTGAAGGCTGTCTGTGTTATCAAACACCTTTATCAAAAGAAGATCTCCTGTTCTCCTCCTTGCGTTCGATATGGACCGGTTTCACTGGCTAGAAAAGAAGTACTGGGTTACAACTTCACACATGTACCCTAAGCATGCAGAACTAACATACTACTCTCACTGTGATATATATGTTAGTATGCTATTTAGACATTAAAGGGATAGTTGTCCAGACGTTTTATAGGTTTAGAACGGCGATGAATGATAACAGAATTAACATTTTTGAGTGAACTGTCCCTTTAAGACTAAGTGTGTCTCATTTTAACAAGTGGCCATCATAATAAGGTGTTGTTACAATGCAAATATGAATTGCGTTCCATTCAGTAATGGAAAGCTGTTTACTTATACTGTTAATTAATAATAATACACTGATTTTTCACCAGCAGAAGCTATAATATGTGAACTACAGCTTAAGAAACTGTTGGCAAACTTTTGTGGAAGTTTACATTTATGTGAATTTTATACATTTTATAATATTTTCATGTAACTACATTAAAATTTAATGCATTTGTATTTTCTGTTTTGAACAATAGAGATGAAAGCCTGCTTGTTTGGTATTGTTACTTCAGAAGGCGACTCAGACATGCCACACACCTGCACACACACACAATGGGATGAAGTGGAACAGAGTTTGTCGTGGTGTGTGTTGTGTAAGCGTCTGTTGCTCCCAGCCTCTTCTGCTCGTCTGACTGCTGCTGGTGTTCAGCGCAGGTCAATTACGTGGTGCGTTTCTGTCAGATATATTGTCCAGTTTCAGGTGTATCTGCGGTGAAAGCGCCCTTAAGTCATGCACAACAGGTATGACAGTAATATCAGGTTCATATTTGTCACTGTACTCTTTGGAAAACTCTGATGTTGGCTTGACAAAGCATTACTTGATCTTAAAAGGCCTTGAAGCTTGTATAGACCTTACGTCATTTGAATGCTTTAACTCTTTTGACCCGGAAGAGATACAAGATTTTTTAAAATTCATAGTTTTTATTAAAGGAACACAGTTTTTTTCAGATTTCTTAGTTATTGTTTAGTAGATAACCATTTTAAAAAAAGTTACACATTTCATATTCGGTTCATTTTGTACCCAAGTAGTAGGTGTTAAAAATACTTTTAGTAAAATGATCTATAAAGTTATATTAGTGTCAATTAAAAAAAAAGTATAAAAAAAAAAAAAAAATAAATATATATATATATATATAACTGTGGTGTGGGGTGGGGGGAGACATCCTGGAATTTGGGAATGTTATAAGTGATTAGTGTTTGCATCCTGATGTTCATGGTCCTGTTAAATGACTTGATATTTTTTGGCCATTAAAGCCCCTCATTAGACTAATGACTCCCACAGGACTGCTGTCCATGTCATGATTTCCAGCGAGTTTAACAGATGGCAACAGACTTTATGGGGTGAAGGCATCCTTTGACTTGTCAAAAACAAAGTCATCCAAATGCATGAAATTAAGTCATTAATGAAGCCTATCACAGCTTCTTTGTTGCTCAGGGCTCTAGAGGCCATTAATATAAGTGCTTTGACTGAGAGTCCTGCCAAAATTAGTTATTTACTGGTACTGTTGTTCATACTTTGAATTAATTAATTGAACAAAATCCTAAATGCTTTTACTTTGTGTTTGATCTGCACACAAAGAAAATATTCCTAAATGCATCCCACTTTATAAATCAAAGTATACATCTTAAGTTCAAGTGAACAGTGTGAACAAATGCAATTCAATATTGTAATTATCACAATATGCACATTTGCTAATACAATAATAGGAATGCATGTTGTGATTTTTTTATTTATCTTTACATTTAAACAAACAATGTGTTATATTTATTACTAGTATATAAGAGTGCACAGTTTGTATGCATGCTCTTCAGTTGGCGTCTGCATAAGAACACTTTCACATAGGTTTTTGCCTTTATAAATCCTGATTGGTTCCTCAATTTTAATGTGTAATTAAAGGGATAGTTCACTTTGAAATTAAAATTTGGTATCTATCAGCTTACCCCAAGGGCATCCAAGATGTAGGTGTCTTTTTTTCTTCAGTAGATCCAATTTTGATGTTTTTAGGTCAAACCGTTCTAGTCTGTCAGTCATATAATGGCAGGTATAGGTCACTGTCTCTATAAGAGGGAAAAAGAACATGCACAGAGAAATCCAAATTAAACAATTCCCCATCGTAACTACACATTGATGGCCTAAGACACTAAACGAGTGGTTTGTGTGAGAAAACGAACAGTATTTATATAGTTTTTTACCTCTTGTACACAACCATGTCCAAGTGATCTGAGTGCGCGCACTCATCCGGTGTGTGACGTGTGTGTGCGCGCTCTGGCTCACGCTGCATTCACACGGGGCGTCGGCGTCAACGCTTGACGGAGGGTGGTGCTGACGCAACTTTTCAAGCGCCAACGGAGGCGTCAGCCAATCAGATCGCCTCATGCAAATACCCAATCCCGTTCATGCAACACCAGAGAAGTATGTGATTGGTTGTTGTAACTATGACGGCGCGTCAGCACCACGCTTCAGACACGCCCTCCGTCAAGCGTTGACGCCGACGCCCCGTGTGAATGCAGCGTGAGCCAGAGCGACACACACCGGATGCGTGTGCGCACTCAGATCACTTGGACATGGTTGTGTACAAGAGGTAAAAAACGATATAAATACTGTTCGTTTTCTCACACAAACCGCTCGTTTCGTGTCTTAGGCCATCAATGTGTAGTTACGATGGGGAATTGTTTAATTTGGATTTCTCTGTGCATGTTCTTTTTCCCTCTTATAGAGACAGTGACCTATACCTGCCATTATATGAATTTTTGACCTAAAAACATCAAAATTGGATCTACTGAAGAAAAAAAGACACCTACATCTTGGATGCCCTTGGGGTAAGCTGATAGATACCAAATTTTAATTTCAAAGTGAACTATCCCTTTAAGGATCGAATCTGATTGTGTTTTATAAGCGAGGCCCAAGATTTTTTTTTTTCAACTTGGTATTATAATCAACTTGATTGAAGGCCATGGGACAAAAGTAAAAGTTGCATTATATCCAACTATATTATATTAAAATGTATTACTTTTTTTTTTTAATTATTAAAAAATTAGAAATGAAGATATGTTTTAATTACTTTTTTTATTTTTCTCCTCTTGTGATATGGCATGGCGGGCCATTTGTTTGGCAAGTTTCAATAAAGTTTTCTTCAGAACATTTGCCACAGACTGACACATTTTGCTGTTTTTGGAACAGATAAATCTGTCTTTTTGAACTCTGTTAGTTTGAAAGCATATAATTGACAGGTCATTTTAATAGCTAACAACATACTACTAATTTCAAATCAGCTTATCATGATTCCCTTGGCAATATAATGATTTATTTCAACATCAAAGTGTCTACTCTCTGAAGGCTATGTACACTAGTTGCTCTTAATGCAACTCATTCTGACTGCAGAACTGCTGGAGGAGCTTCCTGTCGTAACTAGTCTCCCAGAATGTTCCCATTGCAGAGTAAGTGTAAACCAGTGTCTACATGATCCAAAATCTATAGAGCAAGCTAAAAATGGATTCAAATCAGGCTAAATCTAATGAACTGCCTACGTTTTAGGCAGGGACTTTCCTGTAGCTCAAATGGTAGGAGCATGGCGCTAGCAACGCCAAGATCATGGGTTCGATTCCCAGGGAAAGCAAGAGCTGATCAAATGTAAAACTGTAACTTGAATGCAATGTAAGTCGCGTTGGATAAAAGCGTCTGCTAAATGCATAAAATGTAAATGTAAAATGTACATAGACCGCATTTCAGGGCATCATAGGCATATTCAGGTCACAAAGACTGCCGAAAAGCAGGAAGCGTAATCATGCGGACTTCTTTTGGCCCAGAGTTTCATACCATGTATCTCTCACATCTTTTACCCTATAGAGTTACTACAGTATCAGGCAATGCTTTTATCTGTTATGTGACCATGAGGAACTAGCTAAAGCTATAATAAGACTAAAGGTCAAAACCTACTTTGTGTCCAGTCTCCACCCAAATTAAAGTACACTACCACCATCTGTAAAGTTGGCTTCAAGGATGTGAGTCATGGCATATTTTGAACTCAAGTCATGTTTAAGGCTGTGAGTTTCCTGTTACAGTGGTGTAGAAGTGGTGCGTTTCTGTAATGTGTCAGTTCTGGCCTCTAATTAAAGATAGACCGTGTATTGTGTATTCGACCGGCTCTGCTGGAGGTTGGAGGATTCTCTGTCTAGACTGGATACTTCAGGAAATGATGTTGCCTCCTTGAATGTCTGATAGCTATGCAGAGGGACGCACAGGCAAAAGAACAGGCCAAAACTCAACAAACAGACTGTAAATATGTATTTTCCTTCAGTCTAAAATCACTCACCAACCTTGTCTGTGCAAATTTATCTAACTCCTATGATGATGTAAAACCAGCAAACTTCCTCGCGAGTATACAAGGACACTGAAAAAGAATTGTAGATCCAAAAGTAGGGTTTAGTAACATATAACCAGCGTTTATTTTAAAATATAGTCCCCCTACTAAAAGATGCTTTACTGCTCAAACAGCAATAATACCTCAGAAGTATTAGGCTTGTAAGCTATTGTAGTCTTTATTACAGTGTAATTAGTCATTATTACCAGCTATAATAAATTAAACACTCATTCATTTGAAATAGTTTTGTAGTTCATAATAATTGTAATTGTGTATATAATTAGTTTACCAAAATATCAAATATGTTTATTTAAATACAATTAAAAAAAAGCACAGTGGCTTGACTGGCTAGATATATACTGTACACAGTACAGACTGACTTATTGGAGTACATTTTACAAGAAAATATTATTTTAGTCTCTCTGCTTCAAAATTTCATGTTTAATTTTATGTGTTTCTTTATAATTAATTGTAATTTTTATACATATCCTATCATTCCAAAAATTTTGGGGTCTGTAAAAAAATTTTTTTTTTACTATTTTTGAATATAATATGCTCATCTGCTGCAATTGATCAAAAGTACAGCAAAAGCAGTGATATTGTAAAATGTTATAACTAAATAATAAAGATAACATAATATATTTGATATATTTTGTCATTTATTTCGGCAGCCATTACTCCAGTCTTATTATTACTCCAGAAATCATTCTAATATGCTGATTTTGCAGCTCAAGAAACATTTCTTATTATTATCAATGTGGCAAACAGCTGTGCTGTTTAATATTTTTTGTTAAAAAAATGATATTTTTTTCAGTATTCTTTGAAAAGTAGAAAGTTCAAAAGAGCAGCATTTGTTTAAAATAGTATTTTCATAACAAAATAAAAGTCTTTACTGACACTTTTGATCTATTTAATGCATCCTTTCTGAATAAAAGTATTATCTTTTTCCGAAAAAGTGATACAAATATTGTATCACTGAGGAGATTTGTGCAATTACTTTTCTAAGCAGCCAGACTTATGATTTTTGTGTGTCAAACAATAACATGGACAAAAACACATTCAAATTGGCCTCATATATAAGGACCAGATTATCATACAGACTCTTTTGACCATGTGCCGGCCAGACAGCTGCATAGCAACACACTACAAACCACTCACAATACCATAGCAACCACATGGGCAATGACAATGCCACATGGCAAGCAAGCCCTACTTGCCCTACTTGGATCCTCATCTACGTGGCTTTCACAAAACCAAGAAAGGAAAACAGGAGCACACAAAGGCAACATGAAGCTGCTGTCCTGATTGTCCTGATGTTTAGTTTTGTTCTCATGATTTGCCAGATAAATAAAAGTGGGGCATTGATGGAGTGAGTGGACATTCACAATAGAAGATGGGCGGCGCCGTCGAGTCTTATTCATACACCTGACATATGACTCCAGCATGTAAATAGCAAGAGAGAGTTTCAGTGTGCTGGGAAAACAAAGCGTCCCTCTCTCTGTTGGGTTGTTTAACCACAGTTTTTGTTAGGTTTGTTCACTATTTCCAAGCACATGCTGTCTCTGAGGTGAATATGAAGTGATCTGCTGTGCATAGCCTCGAAAAATAAAAGCTGTGAACAAAGCTGTGACCTTCCACATTATAATAAAGTAGGTTAATCTGAGTATGATATTAGTAATCTAATCTCTGTGGGAGTCACATATGTAAAAAGACCTTCCCAAACACACAATCTTGCTTTTTATGCACTGTTTAAACTGAATTAGAGCAGACCCCATCTAAACAAAGATGGACACTGTTTCTGTTTTCCGGTTATAACTGGCAGGCGTATTTCCAAGTTGGTCACAAGGAGGACATGCAGCTGACTGACATTCTTCCTGGGATGGCTGCATCCCGAGAGAGCGTCTGCCGCGGCTCGGGCTTCATTTCAGATCCGACTGCAGAGAGAGAGGAATTCCCTGGGCTGGGAAGTATTGTGAAAGTCCCTGGTCAGGACGACCTCGGAACAAAGGCCACCCAATCCCTGAAACAGGTGGCCCCTTCGGCTGGCCGTGAATGAAAGGAACATTTGTGCGCTCCTCTAGAAACTGAACACTTTTCACAGGGCTCTCTTTTCAAGTTATCGCCCGCTCTCTCTTTCTCTCTCTTTGTGTTTCTGAATATGTAAAATCACTTATTTCCAACTAACTGAACCAATCATTCTTTAACTATAATCTGTCTTTCAAAACTCTATGATCTATCTATCTATCTATCTATCTATCTATCTATCTATCTATCTATCTATCTATCTATCTATCTATCTATCTATCTCTATCTATCTATCTATCTATCTATCTCTGTCTGTCTATCATCTATCTATCTATCTATCTATCTATCTATCTATCTATCTATCTATCTATCTATCTATCTATCTATCTATCTATCTATCTATCTATCTATCTATCTCTGTCTGTCTGTCTATCTATCTATCTATCTATCTATCTATCTATCTATCTATCTATCTATCTATCTATCTATCTATCTATCTATCTATCTCTGTCCGTCCGTCCGTCCGTCCGTCCAAGACAAATTTATCCAAAGGGACAAAAAAAGGTACAAAAGCTCTCACGTTTTGTACGCTTTTGTACCTTTTTTCTGAGAGAGTAGAAATGAGAATAATACAAGCAAATGTACCATACTAAATTTGTGCCATTTCTTCAGTTCAAACATGTGCAACACACAAATACTATATATTATTCACTCTATATATATATATATATATACAGTGTATATACTACCAGTTAAAAGTTTTTGAACAGTAAGACTTTTAATGTTTTTTTTAAAGAAGTCTCTTCTGCTCACCAAGCCTGCATTCATCCAAAAATAGTAATATTGTGAAATATTTTTACTATTTAAAATAACTGTTGAATATATTTCAGAATGTAATTTATTCCTGTGATTTCAAAGCTGAATTTTTAGCATCATTACTCCAGTCACATGATCCTTCAGAAATCATTCTAATATTCCGATTTGCTGCTCAACAACGTTTATTATTATTATGTTGAAAACAGTTGAGTAGATTTTTTTCAGGTTTCTTTGATGAATAGAAAGTTCAGAAGAACAGCATTTATCTGAAATAGAAATCTTTAGTAACATTTTAAATGTCTTTATCATCACTTTTGATCAATTTAAGCATCCTTGCTAAATAAATATTAATTGGTAACACTTTACAATAAGGTTCAATAGTTAAACATTAGTTAATGTATTAACTAACATGAACTAACCATGAGCAATACATTTGTTACTGTATTTACTAATCTTCGATAGCGTTAGTTAATAAAAATACAGATGTTCATTGTTAGTTCATGTTAGTTCACAGTGCATTAACTAATGTTAACTAGATTTTAATAATATATTAGTAAATGTTGAAATTAACATTAACAAAGATTAATAAACGCTGTATAAGTGCAGTTCATTATTAGTTCATGTTAACTAATGTAGTTAACTAATGAATCTTATTGTAAAGTGGTACCTATTAATTTCTATCACACCCCCCCCCCCCCCCAAATAAAATACTATATATATTTTTATATAATATATATATATATATATGTTATATTTTTAGTTCAGATAAATGCTGATAAATGCAGATAAATGATCTTTGGATCTTTCTATTCATCAAAGAATCCCTGAAAAAAAATGTACTCAACTGTTTTAAATATTGATAATAATCATTAAAAAATGTGTCTTGAACAGCAAATCAGCATATCAGAATGATTTCTGAAGGATCGTGTGACACTGAAGACCTTGCTGCGTGTACTGAGTTAGGCTAACCAAGACTTGTCATAGCACTTGTACATCATTGCTCTTTTGTTGGATTTGATTGCTTCTATTGTCATCATTTGTAAGTCGCTTTGGATAAAATCATCTGCTAAATGTAATGAAAATGTAGAAAGCAGTTGTTTTAAATAGTAAAAATATTTCACAATACTACCATGTTTGCTGTATTTTGGATCAAATAAATGCAGGCTTGGTGAGCAGAAGAGACTTCTTTAAAAAACATTAAAAATCTTATTGTTCAAAAACTTTTGACTGGTAGTGTGTATATATATATATATATATATATATATATATTAAGTGAGTATAGTAATACCTATATATAGTTTAATATTTAGAAGTAGTAATCTATATACAGAAAAATGCTTCTTAAAATAATATTGTAGTATGATATAACAAGATGAATTGTGCATATGACTTATATTCTGCTAAATACTGACACTGACTTAAGTGCACTGGGATTGCAGTTAGATGATGGATGCAGTGTGGTGAAGCTCTGTGAGATTGTGAGCATAGCAGAGTGTGTGTGTGCAGACATTCCACAGCCACTGCCAATCGCATGCCAAAACTGCCCGACCCTGCTTTGAACCGGGCCAACATATGACTCCAGTAATCCAGACAAACAGAGAGAGACAGAGAGAGACAGAATTTGAGGGATTTTGTTCATAGACACAAGTATATAATTATCCTAGCTTGTCATTGTCAATGCAATTGTTGACACATGTATATAATTTAAAAGTATGCTCTGTTGGTCAAGAATAAAAATTATAATGCAGGCCGACTTACTGGAGTATCTATACATAAAATACCTATACCAATGACTTTATGAGAACCTATATCCTGTATAAATAGCAAATATTTAACAGTGTCCAGTAATTTAGGTTGATTTTGTGGGAAGAGCACCACAAACAGTTTCTTTGTATTGTCTGCTCAAACTGTGTCACAGGGTGAGATATAAACAGCAGCACTGTCCATTTTTTGTGTTTAGAGACAAAACGTCCTAACAAGACGTTCCATCCCACACCATTGCTCCATTTGTTCTGTTAGCATATGACAACTAAACAGAGATGGGAGGAGAACACGTCCCCACGGGTATAGAGTCTGTCGACTTTAACCCTCATCTTCTGTTTAGGGTCTGATCATAAAAAAGATTTGAACTCTTGGGTTGATGCTTCATGACTTTTACTAATCCTATGAGAAATGATTCTAAACAAACTTTCAATTTCATAACATGCATCCAGTATGCAGCAAGTGTTTCAGAGGAAACATGAATAAATTGCTATGAATTTCTACTAAGATTCTCTTGTTTGTATAAACAATGAAGTGATCAAGTTTCAGTTATTTTATTTTATTTTATTTGACCAAATTGGCTCTGAAAAGTTGCTATACTGGATACAAATTTATTATAGTTTGCTAATACTAAAACCATTAAAACAAACAAACAAACAAATAAAAAAACTTTTATTTCAGCTAGTTGCCAACATTTCTAGTTTTTCATCCCAACAAGATGTAGTAAAAATAACTGCAATAATAAAAACTGTAAGACATATTCAAAATAAATAAATAAATAAATTGACAAAACACAACAAACTTGCTAAAACGTTAGCTGAAATTAATATAAAAACTGGAAATATATATAAAAAATAAATTCAAATGAATTTATTTTGTTCATAGAAGCGCTAGATGTGTTAAGAAAAAAAAAACTGAGGAGTGAGAAATAAAAAGAAAATTGTAGATTTTTTTTAAGTGACTTGATAGAGATAACAGATTGTTTAAAGAAAATAGAATTTGTAACAACGCAAATGATTGGCTGAGATTTAAACGTGAAGTGTTAGGAAGAATCTGATTGGATGTGGGCTCCCTCAGCGAGAGAAGGGGGGTGTTTCCAAGGATTCTGAGTGCGCTCGAGCCCCGATCCAAAGAGTGCCGCGCGCGTGTGTGCGTCGAGTTGGACCGGGGAATAGGAAAACTTTCGTACTGTTTTTATCTATCAAAAGCATTCGGATTGAGGACAAGACTCGGAGCTATCCTGTCGCTTAGACAGTTCTGACGAATTAATGAGTTTTTTGGTGCGCAATGGGCGTTTACGGCGTTACATCAGCGCTTTATTCCCAACAGGTAGGTGCTGGCTAGCCATTACAATACCAGTTAGCCTTTACTTTGTTTTGCTAGCTACTCATGCTAACCAGAGCCCAAGGTTTTGTATATCCCTCAAAACACTCAAACTTCGCCCAACACGTGACGGACTTCATGTGTTCGCTCGTTAAAGTGAAGTTTGACACTTTTAAAGTGTATATAAATAGAGTCGGTTGTGTTTGAGTACACGACATCAATTCACAGCAGAAAGTTTGCAGCGCTGTTAGCCGCTCACACACCAGTTGAGTCTGACCACACCACATCAAACCTCTCCGTTTACAATCCGATTAGACGCTCTGTCCAGGGTTATCATTTTATTTTCACAAGATTAAACTTGTTTAATTAGCTCGTGTGTTGTGATACCTCACAGTTTGATACCTCTGAGATTTGAATGAAGAAAATGTGAGGCGCATGTAACCATGTGGCACACGGGAAAGACTCACGTTTTGCTGGAATAAGCGATTTTTAGGGCGTTTATATTGGCCGAAGTCTATTGGTTACTACGGTTAACGGGGTTACTTTAAGGCACCTGTCAAAAAAGAAACCAGAACAAATCGGAAATCGCGTCAAAGCGTCTTTAGATATCTGAAAGGGTGCCCAGAGAACTTTGAATTGATTACAGATATAATGTAATTTCGCTCTGAAGATTAAAAAGAGATTTTTCACTTTAAAAAAAATAGTAAAAGGTGTTGTCAAAAATATAAACATCAAATTAAAGTGCTTTATTAAAGTGCAAATAGTATTGTTTTTTTTAGTAAATAAATGTTTCTGAATGTTTTTGCAAGTTTAATTAAAATAGCAAATATATACGTTATATATATATGTTTTTTTTTTTTTTTTTTTATTTGATCCTCCAGGGTCTTTTACCCAGACATGTGGAAAACCAAATCCAGTTGGATATTGAAGTGTGATCTTGGAGCTGATTTGAGGAGATTTCTCTAGATGTGGGCTGCAGCGGTGAAATGATGGCAACACATTGGAGGAATTCAGGCGATGAGGAAGAGCAGAGTTATGCCGGCGCATCTCCGCACTGCGAGGTGAGACCCGTGGTTTATCCTACTGGATTGCTTATGGATCACAATGGTGATGGGATCATGGATCATCATAACCTTTTGGGTTACCAGCCTAGATCTGTGACTCTGACCAATAGGCTAATGCCAGTTGTGGGTCGATTGAGATGATCTACCATCCATAAATGTTTCTAACCAGTCAGGAATATTTTTTTTTATCGAAAACTATGTAAGTTTGAATTCAGCACACCGTTTTAGATGAGCTGATCTCTTTTGCTGAACTTGTCACAAATACAGAAAGGCATTATTTTTTTGTTGTAGCAATATTTCACACTTAGGTTGGAACGTGTACTGGTTTGGAAGAGAAAAAATCGTAAGCGTAAAAGTTGTTAGAGGACCCGTGTTTTGCAGCAGATGTTTTTATTTAATAGACTGTTTGTCTTTGAACTGTGTGCATCTACATCAGCGAGTGTACATTATCTGTAGTGAGTAAGACTTCACTTTAGTCATAGAGTGAGTAGAGGAAAAACACTATTAAAAGGTCATTAACACCAGTGAAACACACCCTGTCATTCATCAGAAGATTGTCATAAATGAGGTATGGAGTGAGATGATTTTAGATGTAAACAGACAATGATTTTCTACTTCTGTTTCCCTTTTGTGAGACTATTGGTGATGGAACTTGTTCTTTGTAGGGGAGTTCAGGAAAATGTTGTCTGTTTTAAAATTAAAGGCATCAATCTGATGCACACTGGGAGCAAAATTAAGAGCTCAAACAATTTGAATGTAATAATAAAAGTAGTAACAGTACTATTGGTTTTTATGTTATTATTATTACTATTTTGAAGTATTTTGAAATTCTGTAATCATCTGAACACAGTGCCTCGATTCACTATGAAACGTGCAGCGCAACAGATTATATATATATATATATAATACACCTAGTTAAATCGTTGCCTTTTTAATTTGACAAGTGCAATAAACCGTATCTTCATTTTGAATTTAGTTCATAGCCAAAGCAACTGCACAAAACACAACATAGGTCTTTTATGTTATTATGAGAAGTGTAAATATATTTTCGGGTTCATTATGAAACTGTCAGCCAAAGTGGAATTAATGGGAAACACTGTTCTGACAGAGTTCAGTTGGAAGAATCTCAGCAGTAACATGTTGTTGAGGTCATAAGATTGAATTAAGTTGTGCTGTTGTGTGGCCTGTTGTTGTTGTTGTCACTGACTGTGTGGAATGCACATTCCTGAATGCCAGCTGTGAAAGTAATGCCTTACCTCTGCTCTCATATTGAAGAAATTCTCTTTTTTTCAAAGTTCTGTTATGTGGTATTATCCATGCATTGTAGGGCTGTCAAAATGGCTGAAAAACTAAATTTGAATTTTGTACCTAAATATTATCAAAATTCGAATTATATTCGAATTTAAAAGGCATAATTTCAGTTAGAGGAAAAAAAGCTTTTGGCTTCTCCCCTGAGGCCACAAGAGGGCGCATCGAGCTAAATATTACTAATTCACTGTTATTCAAAGCATAAAATAACACGACTATCTTTGAAAAATGTGCATAATGTTTAAAATAATGTTTAACCATATATAATTAATTAATTAAATTGCTTAAACAATTAGAAACAAAATAGCATCATGTATATACACAGTTTAATACAAAGCACGGAAAACCAATCACAAAGAGTAACGGGTTTTTCATTTAAAAACACGAGATGCAGTGGAATGGGGAGAGACACGTCCCGCCATAAAGTTTTGAGACATGTTTTTTCAAAGTTGAATTTACAATAATTTTAAATCGATTTCTAAATATCCGACTCTCTTTTGGGAGACACGAGTGCAACAGTGATAGATGTCCCTCTAGAAAATGTGATACATTTGCGTTCTGTGTGAACGGCTTGGTTTCAGTTTTGACATAAACAACATCATCTCCGCATTGATGTTCTCTCTTTCCGCAGTATTTTGAATGAACAAGGTATCCAGTGGGTTCAACTGGATAAGTTAAAAAAAAAAAGCATGAAAATGCAATGACACCTACCTACATCTTCATCGCATCTCGTGTGCCACTGATAAGGCTGCCTGACGCACACCTAAAATTCAAATGTGGATTTTTTTTTTTTTTAAATTCGAGTAATATTCGAAATTCGATTTTTTTTTTTTGACAGCCCTAATAATGCATTGCATTAGCTACTTCGTTTGATGGTTATATCGCTGAGGTTTTGTTTATAGCCAAGTGTGCTGAACCTGTTTTCTGATGTGGTGAGTTTGCATATCAAAAGTCTTTTGGAAGTCCAGACTGGTGTTTGTCTAGAAGGTTTTTAGCTTGGGTTAATGTTTTGACTCTTGATGCACTCTGTTGTTGTCCTTTCCGTACAAAACCGGTCTGGATTTTTCCACACTTTTTCACAGCCTGGAGTTTATTTGCTGTCTGAAGTTCCTTTGTAGTTCAAGAGAAACATGAAGGGCTGTAATCTGTAATCATAAGTGTGTGCTGCAGAAGAAATGAAATTCTTTGGATGCTCTTGAAGGAAATTCCCTGGCAGGCGAGGAGTATCCGTTTATCTGTGGGGGAAGCTTTTCTAAACAGTTTGAGCCACACAGTCAGACAGTGCAGCTACAATGCAAACAGCTGGTGTGAAACCTCTTCCTTTAAACACATGGTCAATGTGGGGACCATCTGAATGCTGACTCTGTCAAAGAATATGTGCAATATTTATTTTGCTGTGTAGTTGGGTATTAACTTATGGCTTTCAGTGTGGGTTGTGCCGACTTGGCCTTGAATAGTAAGGTTTGTTTAGTTTTTTTTTTTTTGTAAGTTAAGTAGTAACACTGACCATCTTTTCTCTTGCTCTCAGTTTGAGCTGTCAGACATGGTCTGGATATTTTCCTGCAGGCGTGAATGTGGTCAGTGATTTGGTTTCGTTTTTTGTTTCGGTTTGTTTTTCTCAAATAAGCAGGGTTTTCCCATTTAAAAAGAAAGCAAAGTGGGTTAAATGGAGAAAAGGTAAGCGAGTGCTAGTGATTTATGTTGGGTATCGGTGTCCTGCTGTGATATTAGTTCACTCCCATGAATCAACATTTTTGTGCTCAGCCTGCCGAATCTTTCCACTGGCCTTCTGAATGAAGACCTTTGTATAAACCCCTGTCCACATTCACGGCGGGTTGAAGGTCATCTATTTATAGCATCTGCCGATTTGTGCTCACATCAGCCCTCCCCTTTAATCTAATATTCAGCACTGTCTCTGTTTTTCTGCTGAAATAGTCAAGGGACAGGATGTCTCTCTTCTGCCAGTGGTAGGTCTGTCTTCATTAGGAGTTTCATACTGAGTGATGAGAAGGGAAACCTGTTGCCTGCATGCTGATTAGATGAGCCAAAGATTTAATGTGTGAATGGGAAGATTTAAGTCTGTTTTTTAGCTTAGTGCTTGTTTCGCATGGCTCAGCTGAACTTATGTTGATAGAAGACTAAAATGTGGAACTCTGTGGTAACACTGGTTTTTGAATGGTAACTTTTTTTCCTGTTTAGTTTGTTACACAAGTGACTCATTTTATATTAACAGTCCTCAGTGTAAATAATATTAGCTCATTGTGCTTGGCCTGCAGTGCTCCATTACTCATATTCAGAGTTTTAAAGCTTATTATGCATTGAGCTGCACAAGCGTTGGAATATCACAGGATTGTGACTCTTGCACTGTGCATTTTAATAGGGTTAGTTCAGACAAATATATATTGTCATCATTTACTCACCCTCATTGTTCCAAACCTGTATGACTGATTGGGATAAAAAAACAAAACTCTAAAAAAGACAAAAAAAGCACCATAAAAGTGCTTTGGTATGTTGTCTTTAAGTTAGAAAATATGCATATATGGATGAGGTTTAAGTGGTTTGCAGTGAAACTTGGTCTGTTTCACGTACAAATGTGGCAAGGCTTCAGTAAAAAGGACTGTTGTTTTGGAGCCTGAGTCTGTGGTCATGATATGGTTTTTATTATTTGGAAAACAATCTTTAGCTTGGAGGCTCATTAAAACATCTCTTGTTATGTTCCATGGAACAATGAAAGTCAAACAGGTTTGGAACAACAAAAAGGTGAGTAAATGTTGACAGAATGTTTGTTTTTGGAACTCTGGAAATCCCCATCTCTTCCCAACGCAGAATGTACTGGACATGGGGAATACATTTTTGTGAGAAAGTAATGTCGAGTCTCTCTGCATTTCATAGAATGATCTTGTTATTTTGAGTAGATGGTTCAGTACTTATCATCATCATCCTGTTGTTGGCGAATGTTGACATAATTTCCTTGTGAAATGCATTTCGAGTAGATTAATGAGGCAGAGCTGGAGCCTGTTTCATAAAACAAGTTTACCAAATAAGCCAGGTTTATTTCAGTTAGTCTGACTTATTGTCAGTTGATTTGGTTCAAAATAAGTCAGACTAACTGAAATAAGCTTGGCTTATTTGGTAAACTTGTTTTATGGAACAGGCCCCAGGTCTCAAACTCATTTTTTATGTTTATAAATTCTGTTTTGATGCTTCAGGCATTTCTTGATTTTCTGGTTGACCACAGTTTCCTCATTGAATAAAACGACACTGGAGGGCTTGACTAATGCTTCCTCCTACTACTTCACTATTGGATAAATAGCTAATTTGAATGCGTTTATTAGTGTAAAAGTTTAATTGATTAAAATTGATTTAAGCATAATCTGGATTAAAGAGTTAGCTAAGCCAAATGAAAATTGTGTCCTTATTTACTCCCTCTTGTTGTTCCAAACCTGTCATTTCGTCATTTTCGTTTTCAGGACTTGAAGATATTTTGAAGAATGTTGGTAGCCAAACAGTTTGTGACCTCTGACTTCCATATTATGGAAATAAAAAAAACAAAAAAAAACACTGATACCTTTTTTTCTGTTTTTCAGAAGAAAAAGTATTATAGGTTTGGAACAGAATTAAGGCCGTTTTACACTGAGCGCGATGCGAAAAAGTGAGGCGAATCGCAGACGAATGGTGCTTTCACACCGAGCGCGAACCGATTGATCGCCTTTTGCTAATTCATGCCTGCACGCTAGGTGGCGCCGACCAGCAATGCATTTTTCCTCAGATATGTATCTCGTATATGGTCCGCTGCTCAATATACAGCTTTAAATTAAGATAAATAAAGTTTGGTTCTACACCAGAAACACAAACTATCCATAATGCTTAGAATGCATCTTAAACTATAAATAGAGGTACAATTAGCATCAAGCTACATTTGAAAATGTGATTTTGTTTTTGTTTAAAACCCACTTTAAACCATCATCGAGTGCTTGTAATAACTTCCGTTTGAGATCTAAAGTGGGTTGTTATTCTATAATAGGTAGACATGCACTCTTTGTATGTTTTATGTTTTGTTTGTATGGATTGACATCTGCTTCTCATTTGTCATAAACATCCTTTATTGTTATATAAATATCATGAGCTTCATAAAACACATACAGAAAATATATTGTCATAATCATATGTCTATTTGCTTTCATATTTCATGTATAGAAAAATGCTTCTCTCATTTTTTCATACGTAATGGCAGGAGATATTATCCCATGATTGACAGATCTAGAGTGAACGCGATCTGACTCATAACACTCACGCACATGGAAGAAAACGGATGATGCTCTTCAGATCAAATTCAGTGGAGAATTAAATAGGGTTGGGTATCGTTTTTTTTTTTTTTACCGGTGCCAAATCGATACTTTTAAAATGGTACCAGTGTCTGAACCGATACTTATATATATAAAAAAAATGACCAATTAATAATTGGATTGGCCATTAGCACTAAACACATAATGTCTTTTTCATTCATACTGGACGCCAGAGGGCGCCCTCGCACAGAAAGTCCATATATCCAGTCACAGAAGTAGCGGAACTCATGAAGCTCCAGGAAATCCCCAACATGGACAAAGTCATTGCTATCTCTGTAACTGAGTAAACAGAAGATATAAACTAGGGCTGTGTATTGGCAAGAATCTGGCGATACGATACGTATCACGATACAGGGGTTGCGATACGATATATTGCGATACATTGCGATACTGTAAGCAAGGCGATATATTGGGATATTTCTTATTTTAGGAATAGGATATATTTTTAAGAAAGCTGTCATTAAGAGCACACCACTATATGCAAACCTTAGGAATAAATGAATAAATAAATAAATAAAAATTGTTTAACCAGAACACACTGGGATCTGCATTTGCAATAATCAGTCCCTGTAACATTCAACATTATTGAACCATTTTTTTATGCAGTACGAGTCAAGAGGGAAAAATTCAAGTGCTTGCAGGATTCTTTAGTTAAATGTATGTATAAAATTTATTTTATAAAAAAGACCATATATATTTTTAGACCCTGCTTTAAAGGTTCACAGTTTAAGTTTACAATTGTAATATACAATGTCATAACATTTTGATCTGAACAAAAAATTACATCTGCTTAGTATCAATGAAAAGTAAAATGCTTGCTGGATTCCTAAAGAAAACAATAAAATAAATGCATATGTTGAACATTCTCAGAACCTTTCAACTTGGATTTCACAGGTTTTTCGGTTTGCATTTATGCTCCGTGTGGAATCGCAGAGACCGCGACGCGAGCACCGCCCCAACTGCACAAAACGCCCCCAACATGAGAGAAAGCTGCAGCCGCGCAGCGTCCCTGCTGCCAGCCCGCCGCGCGAAGGCTCTTCAACACGGGACGCAGCAAGCGGCGGGACCGAGGTGGCACCCGCGCCGCGGTCCCGGAGTGGACGTTAACACAAAAGCCCAAATGACGCCACACTTCAGCTTTGTACACCGAAACGAGAGCTGGAACAATTCTTTCATCCTCCATTACTGGCAGCGAACTATATTAACGCTAACAGTAGTGGTGTGCTCTAATGCTAGTTTTTCCTGTCACTGTTTAAGTTCAGAGATGAAGACTGCTCTCTAGCGGTCGGGATATGAACTCAAAACGAAACAACTGTCATGAATCCTGTATGATTTTTTTTTTTTTATATCGATATTCCGTTTTTGAGAATCGATACAGTATCGCCAAACAAAATATTGTGATACTCACTTGTATCGATATTTTCTTACACCCCTAATATAAACGTTTTGAATGATAAAACAAATACAATAAACACTCGACTATGACAATGTATAGTTTATCTGTGTTGTTCAAGCCATCTCTGGTATTTTCATAATAATTAAGTATATTTATATTCCATTGCTAATTGATGTATTAGTAGCCTATGGAACATATTTTCTGCATCATTCTGTGACAAGAAGCTACATCAGATCACAAAAGGAAGCATTTAACTGGTGTTGTGGACTTAAAAGGTTATAATGTTCTCTTTTGTTGGACAACAGGTTTAAAAACGTGAATACAAGAGAAGTTTAGCTTTAGGCATTTTAATTTAATCATGTTTAGCTTAGCTAGTTAATGGAAGGCTACCTGCTGCTGTCAGAGCAAGTGTAATTACTGCATTCACGCGCTCCTCGGATCCTCTCATTTCCGGAGTTGTGCTTTTAAGTTGGAATGTGAAAACGGCACACTGGCATTACTACAAATATTTGTTGGACTTGTGTTATTAGAGCTTTCCGACTTGAGTTCACGTGCATTTTCTCAGTCGGGAAATAATTTTTCACGTGCGGTGCCGGTGATGATGCTTCTTACGTCCATTTCAGAGAAACAAAGGACAAATATTTTAATCGATTGCTCAGGCATGGCACCAAAATGAGGCACTGAAATCTGCCTTCTGATTCGGTTCTAGTACATACCGGTTACATAGGGGTTTCGGTACCCAACCCTAGAATTAATACAAATTATATTCTGAATAAAGAACATGTGAGAATAAATCTATTTTCAGATACCAATGACAACAAGAATGCATTCTCTTCTCTTCTCTCTCTACACTTTTTCGGTGTTTGTTTACACTGGTTTTCAAAACAGCGCCACCACTCTCACCCTTTTGTGCAACATCTGCTGCTCCGGGCATGTGATCTTAGCTCAAATCTAATTGGACAGCCTGTTTTGTTGTGGAGCGGGGAAAAAATCGACACACAGGACACAAAAAAATCCTTGCATTGTCATGCCGCCAATGATCGCGCCTGGCGTGAATGGCCCCATAGGGATCTACTTTTTCAATACAAAAGCGTCATTGCTCCGAATTTTTGCATTCAGTGTGAAAAGGCCTTTAGGGTGAGTAATGATGATGACAGAATTTTTGTTTTTGGGTGGACTATCCTTTAATTTAACTGGATGAATTACTCATTTACAAGAAACAATGGATGAGTGTTCCAGCAACAGGGCTCCAGACAAAAAAATCGAGTAAGGAGCCATTGGCTCCTATAAGAAAAAACTTAGGCGCCAAATAATTTTTTTAGGTGCCACAGAATAAAAGTTTTATATTTTTATTATTTCATTTTTCCCCCCCTACATTTTAACATTTCAATCATAGTGCCATGTGTTTATGTCTCATCTTTTCTTGACTTTATCAGCATTTTAATCCATCTTGTAGACTAGAAATATACAGTCACACAGATTTGTTCGTTACACAGAATCTGTACCAATATCATGGATCATAAGCATCACTTGGCAACTGAGTGTAGTTTGGGCTCCTCCTCAGTGCATCCTATAAATGTTGTCATGTCTTTCACACATTCAGTCTGTTTTTCTTCATTAGTAAAATGCAATTTTATAGGAGGAGTTGAATCATGTAGACAACAGATTAAGTAAAAAATATTAATATGCAATAGCGCATAAATATAGCAAAATGCTCCTCTTTATAGTTATTTTTCTAGCTGACTGATGAGCTTATGGACACTGAGTGGTTATTCTGAGGTAAATGTATTATTACAGTGCAATGTTTACAAGCTTTACACGTTTTCCTCAGTTTGAAACACTGAATGAGCTTTTACATGAGACATTTCAGTAAGTTGTACTGTAGGCTCTCTTATAAAATAGCCTACCTTTTGATGTTAAATCATGTTCATTTCGTACTATAGTAGTACATAGAAAGATATAATGGGTTCACTTGGCGCTTGAACTGAGGCGCTAAAGCGATCGCGCCTGTGTTATACTACTTGTATTTATACTACCGAAAGTGTACTCTGGTGGTCCGCATTAAAGAGCGCCAAAACCGTATTGTTTGAATTTCGTTATGAATTTGGCGTCATTTTAAAGCTGATATTTTGTTTATTAAAAAGTAACAGAGCACAAAGCTTTTTGCGATTACTGGATGGCAAGTGCGCTTCAAATAATATGAAGTTCACGCATTAACAGAACACAGCATATAGACTAAGATCTTGATAAGAAGAAGCCATATTAGTAATGATTATAAGCGAGAATTGTTAAGGATATTGCCAATATCCACACAGCTGACAGCTTTACCTGTTGTAGTTTTTCAAGTTGTGCACGAAATAGACAGCTTTTCTGCACTTTTACTTGCACGTCTCCGTCATTTCGATCTCTCTCGCGCTGCACAACTGGAGCTGCGTTTAGCGCTGCTGTGCGGGACTGTTTGAAACTTTTTCCCCACTAACACTTTGATGCGCATCGTCTTTTAAGTTTAATAAGGGAACATAACAAAAGATGTGATCGCAAAACAATCAGGAAAAAGGCCTTACATGCAAATTTTTAAGTCATAATGTAAATATATATAGTCACTAGTGGCGACCTCAGCAAAAACTTCACTTGCTAATTAATATTTTTGGTCGCAAATGCGACCGTTTTAGTTGCAGTCTGGAGCCCTGAGCAATAAACACTTCATACTGAGCATGTTCTGGATGATATATTTCAAGATTGTTTGAGTCTTGACCTGAATGTCTTCATAAGGTGTCACAGTAATTTTTAAAGACACCTTAAAGGATGAAAAATATAATATGCAGCCGAAAGATGCACATGGTAGTAGGTCATATGTATTTGTTTTAGCATTCCTAGCTTTCAGCTTTTTCCCATTTCTCAGCCCTGTTACTGATCGTCATATGATTAACTCCTCGGCCAGAAGGCAAAATAGGTTCTCAATTCAATAGAGAAAGACAAATTGTTTCCAGCTACTGCTTCATGCCTTAAAAGAACAGCATGCCAGACATGGTTAGTTCATTTAGAATTTATTCATTTAGGAAGAATAATCACTGACTCATGTAATGACAGAAAATACATTATAGGAATAGTATACTGTGTAAAAAAGTGTACTTTTACTATATTTTACTACAATAAACAGTTTGGTGTGAGCATGTCAGACATTCTGGTTTGAGTTTTTTGAGTGGTTGTCATTGATGTTACCCAGTCTCTTGTTTCAAGCCCATAGGTGCTGCTTGTAGTCATGCTTGTCCTCTGAATGCTCCTCTTGTGCGACGTGTCCAGCTGAACACACTGCTATCATGACATGACTATATTGCTAAATTCCTGGAAGGACAGGAGCCTGGAGAATAAGCCTGGGGAATTTATAGCTTATCTAGCTGTTGCTTTCTAATAAAGGAACACTTCAGCTTCTGATGCAAGCCCAACCACCCTCCACGCACCTCCAGGAGTGCAACACATTGTCCAGGTGCATCTGCGCTCATCCTGAATTATTTACAGGCTTATTGCATATCCTGAAATAGCTGCTGCTCCTCACTCATCCAGAACAAAAGGGTGGTGTGTACGGAGAGTATCACAGATATGAGCAGTATATTGGTGCTTAGCTTTTGTCACAAGGTGTGTCTGTACAATGTGGTTTGACATAACTGGCATTTTATACTACTGCTGTTCATCAGTGTATGTATATATCCAAGATGCGGCAATGTAATTGATGTAATCGTCATTAATTACATAAAGACATTGATTTGCATGAAATTTGTTAATGCGTTGCTCTGTTTATGTTCATCACTAGCAGTAGCCACTTATGTACAACACTAATGGTAACCAATGCCAGAATATAGGCTGCGCTCACTCATAACAGTATAATACAGTTTTAGTCCTTGGGTTGGGTACTGAACTCGGTACTTTAAGGGTACCGACCGAATTGCGTTGGTACTACAGAGTACCGATTCACATTAAATACATTTTTATGTGCCAAAGTTCAGTACCTGAGAACGCATTTGGGCACGTACGTTACAGAGAGAGACAGACCCTGTGACGTGATGTCACCTCTGCAACTCATTCAAACACAACACACTGGCAATGTGCCGTGGCTCTGGAGCGCGCGCTGTATGAAGCAGACGCTTTGGAGCAGCGCAGACCATGCACTCGCACATATGCGACTACGTCAAATTTTTCAAAAATGCTCGCAAATGCAACCATTTTAATTGCAGTCTAGAGCCCTGGGTTACATTTCTAGGGCCATTTGGTTTCCATGAAAACGCTGGCGGGATGGCGGAGTCCATTCATAAAACGGAATTTACTCTATAGCACGGAATGCCACGGAATTCATAAATTTTTGGCTAGATAAATCAAAAATAGGTCTGTCACTTAATTCGAGTCGTGATATGGACTAGTGTCTGTGACTATTAAAATGCAAAAAGACAGCTTAAATAAGAATCTGCGTGTTCTGCTTGCCTATGTATGAATGGCAGAGATGCGGTTTTGTTTACTACACAAATACTGAAGCATGCGTGAGGTTCGCAGTGATTTTCGGCCTCTGCGTCTCACTATATGACGACATGAATACACTGCTGTGAGAGTCACTTCATGAGAATTTTACCGTTTCATTTGAAAAAAAAACTAGCATCATATCACATTGTATGCACAGAGAAACTTAACCTGTCAAAATAAAAGTACGGTTTATATAACAGAAATATATTACTCTTGTGTTCTGCCAAATTTAAATAAAACATTTAAATTATGAAAATAAATATTACAACCAGATTAACCACTTAATTGTAGAAAAAAAAACTTTTTTAAAGGAATATTCACACAATTTTTCTTCCATGTATTAATTTGAACAGTAAACCTTTGTTTGTTTGCCAGAAAATAAAAGGGTTTAATTTATTTAATTTGATTAAAAATAAATAAATGTTTAATGCCTTCATTTGATTAATTTGAATTAAAACACACAAGAATTTCTGGGGAAAAAAAAGAAAGAAAATTGTAGGTCCCTATTGTTCAAAATGTTGAAATTGAGAGTTTTGTACTTATTTTTTTTCACTGAATGTTTTTGTTTTTACACAGAGTAAAGTACCGAAAAAAGGTACCGTTGGGTACCAACCCTAGTTAGTCCCATATTTTTTGCTTATTGCATTTGCATTTATATATTTTGTTTCTTATGGTGTGACCAACACACACTTACCAAACTGAGACTTTTCAACTTTATTGGCAAAAGACCTTTTTTTTTTTTTTTTGGCAAACCCGTGCTGAATGAACAAACACGCTGGTCAGCTAGTGGTCTGCCACGTCATATAATGTGAGAGCTATATTGATCGACTCGGCTCGGCACGGTTCAGAACGGCACGGCACGGCTCAGTTCGGCTCGGTTTGCGTTTCCACTGCAGTTTAGTACCGCTTTAGAGTGGGCAGGATTATTCACGTGTTGCGCCGCCTCTACTGCCGTGACTCCTGAAAAACGTTTTAATTCTGCATCGCTCCATCACGCTGTCGCTAGAACCGCTCCTCGGCTATCAACGAGAGGACAGTCTGTACTTCCTCAACAGACAACGAATTTTTTTTGGTTGTTAAAAGAAAGGTGTGCTCATTCAAAACAGTTGCGTTCGATCCTTCGCTGGCTGTGCTGATTTAAATCTAGCGGGTCTGTTCTGTGTCTCGTGCCGCAAGTTCAATGACGCAGGCAGTGACGATTTTCTCCGGCCAATCAGTGATCGGCAGAGTTTACACGTCATGTTTTGGTAACGGTACGGCTCGCTTGGAACCTCGGCCGAGGTGGTACTAAAAAAAGTATCAGGTACTGTACCCAGTGGAAAACCCCCCAAACGTGAGCCGTACTGTGCCGTACCATGCAGTGGAAAAGCTCCATAATAGGGGTGCTCCGATCAGGATTTTTGAGGCCGATAACTGATTGCCGATCACAGAAAGCAGTATCTGTTGATACGGTCACCGATACAGATCTTTTGGATCTAATGTCATTATTTCCCACATCCAAGTTCCAGGTTATAATATGCAAAAGTCTGAACATTAATCTCTTAATTTTACAATAAGTAGTGAAACTTACCCAAAATAAAGGCTTAAACATAAAATAAATGCACATTTAAGGGGCTCCTCTTTTGGTGAAAGTTTTTAGACGGCTTTTAAAATGGCCGCCAGGCAGTGTGAACACATGGAGACTCGTATCTCAGTGTGCAATGATCTGATTGACTTGAAATACCATGCCGTACCATGCAGTGGAAAAGCGCCATAATAGGGGTGCTCCGATCAGGATTTTTGAAGCCAATAACTGATTGCCGATCACAGAAAGCAGCATCTGTTGATACGGTCACCGATACTGATCTTTTTAAAGCCTTCTTTTTATCATGTAGAATTATTTATAGTAATACTCCAATCAGGAATTTTAGACATTTATTCAGGGCCTGAATTTCATTTTTGAAAATGGGGGGAATTTTCCTCTTGTGAGAGGGGATTTTTTTTAATTTGAGGGGTGGAGGGGAGCCTATATAGGCCAGAGTTCGTCATTGATAATGAGACAGCATTTTGCTGAGTGTGACCCCTTTTGTGATATTTGCCCTTTGAAGAATGTTTTCATATATGACTTCGGCTTCTGATCTACTGTATCTTTGGAGTGTCACCCCATCTTTGATGTAGGGTAAACGTACCTATTAAGCTCACCAAAATCTACATTGAGACATTTTTAGTACACAAGATATTGGTTCAAGTACAAAAAGTTGTTAAGATAAAATATTAATCTCTCACACAAAAATATTACATTTTATTTTAAATGACAAAAGCATTTCAATTAAGATATACATAATTAAATTCAAAAAGTCTGGCTGTGCTTAATGGGTACATTTCTGTACCCTTTAAGCACACCCCTGTTCCCATTAAGCTCACATCATGTTTTATTAAAAATTCTTGTTTATTTAAAGGAACATTTTTAAAGAATAATTGTACAAATATATTTTTTTGAAGGTACAAAGTCAATCACAAAAAAACAGAACACTAAAATCAAGCAACAAGGCATTCAAGTCGATCAGTTATATATTCATAGTGAAGTGTCATTTAAGCACATTGTAACATCTATACTAGCAGGGCTCCAGACTGCGACTAAAACGGTCGCATTTGCGACCAAAAATATTAATTTGCGAGTGAAGTTTTTGCTGAGGTCGCCACTGGCGACTATATATATTTACATGTTATGACATAAAAATTTGCATGTAAGGACTTTTTTCCTGATTGTTTTGCGATCACATCTTTTGCTTTGTTCACATACTAAACTTAAAATTAAAAGAAGATATGCATCAAAGTTTTGTGGAAAAAAGTTTCAAACAGTCCCGCACAGCAGCAAAGTTTCAAACAGTCCTCGTCTCTGCCGCACAGCAGCGCTGACGCACACAGTCTGCTAAACGCAGCTCCAGTTGTGCAGCGCGAGAGAGATTGAAATGATGGAGACTGCAAAGTGCAGAAAAGCCGTGTCTATTTCGTGCACAACTTGAACAAACTTCAACAGGTAAAGCTGTCAGCTCTGTGGATACTGGCAATATTGTCAACAATTCTCATTTATAATCATTACTAATATGGCTTCTTCTTATCGAGATCTTAGTCTATATGCTGTGTTCTGTTAATGCGTGGACTTCATGTTGGTTATTTGAAGCGCACTTGCCATCCAGTAATCGCAAAAAGCTTTGTGCTTTGTTACTTTTTAATAAACAAAATATAAGCTTTAAAATGATGCCAAATTCATAACGAAATTCAAACAATACAGTTTTGGCGCTCTTTAATGCGGACCTCCAGCGTACACTTTCGGTAGTATAAATATAAGTAGTCCGCGTCCACGCTGTTCGTGTATGCGTCCGGATTGCGCACGTGGAAAGTATAACACAGGCTTAATGCGGCAGCGCCTCAGTTAAAGCAGCAAGTGAACCCATTATATCTTTCTATGTACTACTATAGTACGAAATGAACATGATTTAACATCAAAAGGTAGGCTATTTTATAAGAGAGCCTACAGTACAACTTACTGAAATGTTTCATGTAAAAGCTCATTCAGTGTTTCAAACTGAGGAAAACGTGTAAAGCTTGTAAACATTGCACTGTAATAATACATTTACCTCAGAATAACCACTCAGTGTCCATAAGCTCATCAGTCAGCTAGAAAAATAACTATAAAGTGGATCATTTTGCTATATTTATGCGCTATTGCATATTAATATTTTTACTTAATCTGATGTCTACATGATTCAACTCCTCCTATAAAATTGCATTTTACTAATGAAGAAAAACAGACTGAATGTGTGAAAGACATGACAACATTTATAGGATACACTGAGGAGCCCAAACTACACTCAGTGGCCAAGTGATGCTTATGATCCATGATATTGGTACAGATTCTGTGTAACAAACAATTCTTTGTGACTGTATATTTCAAGTTGGAAAAGACATTTAGTTCCCACTTTAAGTGAACCTTAGTTCCCAGGTCGACCTGATCATCTACAAGATGGATTAAAATGCTGATAAAGTCAAGAAAAGATGAGACATAAACACATGACAGAATGATTGAAATGTTAAAATGTAGGGAAAAAAATTAAATGATAATAATAAAATAAAACACTTTTATTCTGCGGCACCTAAAAAAATAATTTGGCGCCTAAGTTTTTCTCTTATAGGAGCCAATGGCTCCTTACTCGACTAGTCCTGACTAGTCCACGTTCAGCTGAGTAACACATTCAAAAATCAAATAAAACAAACCAATAAAATATTTAATTCATGGGGATGATCACAGAAACTAGCCTCATATAAACCTCTTTTTAAATGGATGTCAACTTATCTATAGTCTCTTTAGGCTGGAATACACTACATGATTTTTGTCCCGATTTTCCACAGATTTACAGTCTGGAGAAGTTGATGCTAGTTGGCAAAGGTCAGAGCCAGTCTGCAGATTTGAGTCGACAGAATCCATGGAAAATCGATTAACTTAACTTAAAGTGACAACCATCCGTTTATATGTAAAGTCTGTTTATGAAGTATTTACATAGACGTTCAATGTGGAAGAGTAGGGCTGTGCAATTAATCGAAATTCAGTTTCGATTTCGATTTCGGCCTCCAACGATTATGAAAATACAATAATCGAGATAAAACGATTAGGCGCCCCATTCCGCCCCTTTTCCAGCAGTGCGCTTTCACTCCTCCATAAAAGCCCATTTTCACGTGTAAATCAGTAAAATCATGTAACGTTACTTTTGCAAAATTGGACGTGCTTGAGTTATTAAAGTTGATTAGATTTATTAATGTTTTTAAAAAGCGCGAAAGAGAACTTGCGCTGTTCCTCAGGAGGATATCTGTGTATGCGCTCAGAGACGGAGCAGAGCACAGACATGTAAAGTCATCCTTTAGCTGAACCTATGCGCCTAAACGGTCAAATACACGCAAAAATGTGTCAAAATGCGGCGCTTAGTGATTATTCACGTAAACCCTCGTCGGTTATGTAATAAATGAATGTAAACAGATGATACTGAAAATACGCGTGTAATAGTAAATTGGATCCGTGCGGCTCTTAAAGTGACAGCGGGCTATATTCCTGCTGCCGACTGTGTGCTTAATATTAATCAAACAACAAAAGACAAAGACAAAATCACTCACTGCTCTTCACAGAAGGTCTTTTGTAGCTAATAAGAAACAAAGGAAGTTTAATTCTTACAGTGAAGACTACGCTGTTTTATTTTACATTTGATTATTCAATTTCTATAGTAGGCTGTTAACTGAATACTTTAGATTTGCATACATTTTTTTTTTGGTTATACGGCCCGCTAATAATCGTGTTATATAATCGTGATTACAATATTGACCAAAATAATCGTGATCATGATTTTTGTCATAATCGAGCAGCCCTATGGAAGAGCTTAAAGAGAGCACACTGAGCTTAATTGGAGCAGCAACAATTTTTTATAAATTTCATGTAATATTTATTAAAATGACAGAATTGTTGCTAAATAAATAGTCTAGGTCATGTATTAAGTTTTCAAAAGTATTGGGTCGCCCCCTTCTAATGAACAGGTTTGACTACTTTAGTAATTTCTATGAGTACAAATCTTAATGTTAAAGCATATAATGATATTCTAGGAAATTGTGTGCTTCTAATATTATAGCAACAGTTTGGACAGGACCCTTTTCTATTCTAACATGACAATGTCTCTGTGTATAAGACAAGGATCAAAAAGAAAATGATTGATTCAGTCGGTGTGGAAGAACTTGACTGGTCTGCATAAAACCAAGTCCTAATCCCAGTTTAACACCTCTGGTGTGACTGTAAATGCAGACCTTGAGCCAAAAACTCATCACCAAACTTATAATTTATAATATTATGGATGTAAATGTACAAGCCAGTAAAGCCTGTGAAGTAATATGTTAGCATAGCACACAATCTTATACAGCTAGTCAGCTAACTGTGTTCTGTAGCATCTGCGCTGTGTTGCTAAAACTATCTTTTGGATCTAATGTAATTATTTCCCACATCCATGTTCCAGGATATAATATGCAAAAGTCTGAACATTAATCTCTTAATTTTACAATAAGTAGTGAAACTTGCCCAAAATAAAGGCTTAAACATCTAAAAAATGCACATTTAAGGGGCTCCTCTTTTGGTGAAAGTCTTTAGACAGCTTTCAAAATGGCCGCCAGACAGTGTGAACACATGGAGACTCATATCTCAGTGTGCAATGATTTGATTGAATTGAAATTACAGGAGGCAGTGTTGGGGGTAACGCATTACAAGTAACGTGAGTTACGTAATATTACTTTTTTCAAGTAACTAGTAAAGTAACGCATTACTTTTTAATTTACAAGAAAATATCTGAGTTACTTTTTCAAAAAAGTAACACCAGTTACTTTTTTCCCATTTATTGACTGACAGTGCGCTGTGTGAACATGATGTTACTGTAGTTCTAGACTAAATGTGAATGTGCATTAATTCATCCCACTCGCAAAAAACAGATTTAGTATTCATCAAAATTAATTAAAACAGTGAAATGCAAACTCAGAATATGACGCAAACCTGCAATAATTAAATATGTTAAACAACACAAATGTATATAATCCCATTTTATTAACCAATGTCTTTGCTGCTGACCTTTGATGATCCAGTTAAACCATACTAATAAGCAAAAATGACTTTAGATAAACTAACAATTGTGCTTCATTGTTTTTTTTATTGCTGAAGAGTGTTGAAACTTCTTCTCCTGTGTTCTACTGTACAGACGTGAATTAACTTTTCCTTCAGTCTGAGGTTTATTCATTACACTTTGGTGTGAAAGGGCTTTTACATTTGCTATAAATAGAACTTCTTGTATTAAAAACAATCAAGCCCTGCTCATATTTAAAAATTAACAAAAGTTACGTAACGCATTACTTTCTATAAAAAGTAGCTAAGTAACGTAATTAGTTATTTTTTAGGGAGTAACGCAATATTGTAATGCATTACTTTACTAAGTAACTTTCCCCAACACTGACAGGAGGTATATAGTAACAAACATATCAATTGGTTAAGACATCAAGTAGGATAAATTATTTTTTCTTTTTATAATCTGATCTCAGAAATTAATAGGTACGTTTACCCTATAACCAAATAACAACTTCAGTTTCGCATCAAGCTTTCATGTGGCCTCAGAAGATTTGAAATATAGTGGAAAGCCTGATGAAATGTTTATGAATTTTAGTGCTTCTGCCCTGTTCATGTTGTGGTATTTATCAATGAACCTTTTATGAAAAGGTTAGAGTAACATGTATTTTTATACTATCAACTCACTTGATATGGTCACAATTAAATATACTCTGGGATTCCCCTAACAGGATATGAGTACTGTTACCATTGGAGAGGAAAACACAGGCCTGCCAAGCATTGTGGTTTGCGGGCATTAGTGCCGCTTTTAGTTACCCTATATTCATCTGCCAGCAGTTCCTGTTAGCTGGACGGATGGTTTGGGTGGTCTTCTGGAGTTCTAACCACATTATAAATTTAGAAGATTCACATCGAATTAAGGACAGTCAACTTTGTCCTCTCTAAGTGTTACAGGTGCTATCAGTGCCAGAATCATGCTGCCCACCTTCGGAGCCTCTTATTTAGAGTTCCTCATCTACTTGTCATTAGAAACACCATATTCTCATAATGTGGGTGCTATACCTTCATGCGCTGCAATGCGCTAGTTGACAGTTGGTGTAAATATTACACTTGCAAAATATTGTTCAACGAAAGTTACTGACAAGGAGAAAATTTAACTACATATTTTGACAAATGACGTCTTGTTCAGTTTTACAGGGGTGCAAACTTGTCACCTTTCGGCGAAATTCGCCGTTTTCACCTTGAAATAGGTCATTCACGTGAATCGTGTAGATCTGTAAAAAAAATATTTGAGGAGAGGGGGGGTCGTCGTCGGATCTGCGAGTCATCTGTGTCACGTCACCTGCAGCGTCTTTTCCCCCTGTTGGCAATGGCAGGATTGGACCCGCCCTACTCTGTCTCTGATTGGCCTACCTTGGGGTCGAAGCCCGCACCGGTGCAGGCTGTCTCGTATTTTCTTTATGACCGCGAAAAGAACTAAAAATACTCTTGTCAGTTTTGATTGTACAGATAAGAATAAGGTATCATTTGAAACTGCAAAGGGTCTCCTTTTATTTCTGTATAGTCATAATAACAACGAAATAATGTGCTTTTCTAAAATTAATAAAATAAACTGTCACCTTTCTTCACAGACACGTTAAAACAACCTGATCTCCGCGAATACTCGGAGAATATATGTATAAGCTTATGTCTACTTTTAAATTTTGTCCAAAACAAATATTCTATGTTAAAGTAAATGAAACCGACGATGTCTTGTTCGTGGAGTTTAGTTTGTCGCCTTTTTCACCCCTGACGAGTTTGCACCCCTGGTTTTAACAACTTAATAAATCTGCAACACCACATGCCCATTTGAGATTTTTCCTCACATTCACAAACTCTTCCACTTCCCTTCTGGGCAGGCTGAGATGTGGCCATTTAATTATGGGGGTTTTGGCACATAGAGGTGTTAGTGGAGTATTTATTAGTTTGGTCTGTCACATACCGTAAAGTGCAGGACTATCTGTGCTGAAGCTGCTCCCTGTCCATCTGTTTGGAGTAGCTAAGCCTTGCCCCTACGTCCCAAAGCAATACCGTCGCATCCGTTCTGCATGACTGAGCACTATTCCTGATTTGCATCCGGTTGGGATTGTGATCTCACATGAAAGGCACACTAGCAATTTTGCCTGAATCTGCATACACTGGTTCTGAACATTAATTTCCATGACCAGGAGAAAAGTTCCAGTTTGCTCTGAGGGCATGATCCAAAATAGACTATATGTGGGTGTGAAATATTCAATAATTAATGCTATCTTGTGTTGTCGTCCTGTAGTTTTTCTTGCTTGACACACTGTGAATGGATCCTGTCCAGCTGTGCGGCACAGCATGACTGCTGTGTTGTCAAAATAATGCTTTTAGCATTCATCAGGCATTTTTGCTTAGTTTTTATTCAGGCCATATGTATATAATGTGAAAAAGATTATACAAAAGTTAATGGTGCATCTGGTACCAGTGCAAATACAGCTGCTTTATGTTGTTTCACTTCAGTTAGAAATGACTAGGGCTGTCGCGATAACCGCAATATCGCAATACCGCGCTATTGACGAGCATAACCGCAGAGGAATGCAACAACCGCAGCAACCGCGATATTTCCTTTTTTTTTTTTTTTTTTTTGTCGTAAGGTTACTCCGTTCTCGTTTTATACTTAGTGCATATGTACTGAATATTAGTAATGATAACAATGTGTACCATGCTAATTTGTACAGAGGCTCAGTAAATTTGCACTTAACAAGCCTAAACAGACAGTGAATGAGAGAGATCGACTGAGCGCGTGCGATTACCTGAGTCTGTCCTTCAGGCGGAGTCATGTATATTTGTGAAAACAGGTTGTCATGTCCAAGGAAAGTGAAATCTGTCTTAACAACGACGCTCTGCTGGTCAGCTTAGCCTTTAAAAGTGGCGCTCAAAGTTAAAATGATTTCAGCAGCTTAACATATCATTATAACATTACATATCTCGAATGAATCAGCGTTTTTGAACGTGTAGTTGAATGAACGGTGACCCACTCAAAGACAGTCTCTTACCGCCACCGTGTGGCGCAACAATGAAACTGCACTGACTGAGACTCGTCTAAAACACGCAGGTGAAATATCAACAGAGAAGTATCTTGTCAGTCAGATTCGAGGATCAGAACTAACTGTTTTATATTATATATATATATATATATATATATATATATATATATATATATATATATATATATATATATATATATATATATGTGTATGCTAACAATAGACTATCGATCTTATTGTCAGGTTTATGTTTTGTTATGTGGACCGTTATTTTGTCATTCTCTTCCGTTTACTTCACTTCCTGTTTCAACGTGATTTAGTTTCGGTTCCATTGGTTTCTGAATATGACCTCGTTACATCGTAACACGTACACACAGATTATATATATAATCTAATCACAGATTATATCATATATGTGTATATGCGGTATACATGCTTATGTATACATACACATATATGTATGTGTGTGTATATATATATATATGTGCGGTAATACCGCATACCGCGCTATTGAGCCACTCAAAATTACCGCAAGGGAAATTCCTTCACCGCGACAGCCCTAGAAATGATACCATTTTAAAGTTTGGGCAAGGTAAGTTTTTATTTATTTTTATATATAATTTATACAAGTATCTTATGCTCAATAAGGCTTGATCAAAATACAGTAAAACAGTAATGTGAAATATCATTACAATTTAAATAACTGCTATCTATTTGATTATATTTTAAAATGTAACTTCTGTAATTCTTGTGATGCAAAGCTACTTTTTCAGCATTTTTTTACTCCAGTCTTCTGTCACATTTTCCTTCAGAAATCATTCTAAAATGCTGATTTGCTGCTCATATTTTTTTTTGTTGAAACCACAAAACATTTTTTCAGTTAAAAAAAAAAAAACTGTTTATCTGAAATATAAATATTTGTAACATTATAAAAGTCTTTGTAGTAACTTTCGATCAATTAAATATGTTCTTTCAGAATAAAAGTATTAGTGTCTTGTTTAGAGCTGTCGCGATTCGTCGATTTTAGTCGACTAGTCGATTTTGAAAAATCATCGACTTCATTTTGCTCGCGTCGACTAACCGGCAAAATACCGGAAGTGCCGCATTTCACGGATGAGAATCCATAAAACACATTATTATTCAGATATGTATGTATGCATGTATGTACCAAGAGCTTCTTAAAAACCACAACAAATTCCTTGTGTGTTTGCGCACACTGCGAATAAAGCTGATTCTGATTCTGATTAGACTATTTTCCAAGGCTGCATGATATTAAACCCATTTAAAAATCACAATTAAGCATTATTGTGAATTCACAAATGCTATGATTTAATTAATTATATGCGATGCAGTTCTAACACAGTATATGCGCTTTAATTATGTACATGCGTGTAGGTTAAGTACGTGCGTCACAGCGGCTCAGTTCACAGTAGTTCCACAGGAACTTATCATTTACATGTGTGGAGCATCTCAAACTCCATCTCTGCATGTTGTTGTGAGTTTGGGTTTATTATAACGTTCATCTGGGAACGCAACGTGCGCCATTTCATCAGATTTGTAAGGTAAATCATTTATAAACCTGTGCAAACACAGGAGAATACATCGTGATTTCAAAATAAAAGCTCAACCCCTCACTCTGAGTTTACACGTTTTGCAGTGGCTATAGCATTTCTGTCCTAAAGAAATGGCAAAATATTAAAGATTAAGTGAATCATTTGAATTAAATGGTGCTTGTTCAATATTAAACAAGGATTAGATCACGCATTAATGTGAAAAAATCATCATCAGGCCTTCGGCGCCCCCTGCAGGCCTTTGTTGTTATGCGTAATCTACATTAGCTCTATTGTTTATAATACATTATGTATTTTAACAGTTTTGTTCAATAAAACCATATGATTTCTTGCTTTTGATACTTTATTTGAACTAATTATTATTGCATCATTGCTATTATATATGTATTTTAAGTCATTTTAAAAGCTATTGTTCACTTAATTGCATCTATTTTTATTACCACAAAAAAAATATTATAATTATAGGGCCCTATGAAATCCGTTTTATTTTCAAATTCAGTTTTATCCATTTAAATTGTTCTATACTCCGTTTTAATGGTTAAATTAAATTTTATTAATCAAAAAGCCTGTCTAATTAATTGAGTTTTACAGTTTTATCTGTACCAAATTCTTTTTCCATTATTTTCTGGATTCCATTTTAATTGTTCCATTAAATTTTAATAATCAAAAGCATCTCCAATTAATTGATTTTATGTTAAAAAACTTTTTTTTTTCCTTTCTAGAAATACTGCACATTTACATTTTTCTCCTAAATAAATTCTGGTAAATAATATTTGTGGTAAATACTCCTTTATTTAAAATACTGATTATAATTGTATTATTAGACTAGAACACGTGGATATGTTGTCATTCTTACACTATAATACTGAACTGATTTCAGTGATCTGGACTGTGAGATGGACACTTGCTTCTTGCACTCTGTTGCACTTTACTTTTGCTTTAAAGGATTTCATAGAAATTTGGATTTAATTTGGTTTAATAAAATATTCTTAAGTAAAATTGTTGTTTTTTGGTGGGAAATTAACCGTTTAGATTAACCGATAAATTAGTCGATAGATTAATCGAAATAAAAATAGTCGTTAGTGGCAGCCCTAATGTTGATCCCAGACTTCTGAATACTAGTATGTTTATGTATGGCATTATGGGTTAATGTATGTTCTTGTGGATGTTTTAAACCATTTTTAGACAAAGGATGCAACAGAAAAAAATGTCCTAAAGATCTGTCAGAAAAGACTGTGAGCTGCTTTAGTACTCCATAACTGCTGACATCATGACTGGTAGGGGTATTCAAAGAGTTACAGCTCATGTTTTGCTGTTAGCTTATCACATCAGCTTAAGTTTGGCATCTGTGAGGTCCCATTATCTTTCTGCCAGAAATCAGTCCAGTATACAGCACTCCCTGCTTTACTGCACACTGCTGTCTAAAACATCCTGCATTTATCTTTACTACTGCTCCGCAGTTCAAATATGAGTGCAGGATTCTGGAAATTGTCACAGCTCTTGACAGAAACTGGCTCCACAAGTTCACGCAGGCTCTCAGATTTCATGTGCACTCGCTGTGTTTCACACTTATTAACTCATTCCTCAAAGACTCAGCTCCTCGTATCAAAATTTGGCACACTGCGAACATATTCCAGCCGCTCAAGGAACCTTAAGCCTACTTGTGTAATAGACCAAAGCCCCATGTCCCGCTACACATCACTGTTGAGTCAATGTGTTCTCTAGCACACACCTGATAAAAGCTTAGGATGTTTCTTCCATTTCTTTCCAGCAGTGAGCTCATCAACCAGTCATGAGAGGGATAATAAATTTGCAGCCCTCCTTCCAATTGCAAACATCAGCAGATGTTTTTGCTCAGTGTTGCACATGGGACTGCAGATGAACTTTTGGGCAACATTGCTTGTTTCGTCAAACTAGCTAAAGTTCACTTCATAGTGGAAAGTAGGGGGACAAAGATACACAATTTTTTTTTCGTACCTTGGTTTTAAAGCTGCAGTTCAGTATGTTTTCGGTGCAGAAGAAGGAACTTTTCTGTTTCTTTTTAATTAAACATTGCTTTAAAAAAAAAATAATCTGTGGTTCTGACTTTAAATAAATAAATAAATAAAAATCTGTCAATACTGCTGCAACCAGCTGCAAAACACTCTTCATTCTCCACTTTATGATTTGGTATTTGTAAATGAATTGCACTTTTATATGTAAGATGAAGAAAAAATTATATTTTAGTCAGAATTATTGTGCTCCTATTAAATTGTGCTCTGTCTGTTTGACGCACATTTGCATGAATGGTACTCCTTCAGTGAATTATCTAAAGTTTTACACTGACTTGCTTGCTGTCAAGATGAGAGACTTTTTGTGAAATGGAAATACTTGTGTGAATTTCAGAAATTTACAGATAAGGATACAAATGTAAGATCTAAGTTATATGCCGAGGAATACATTTGAAGTGTTTAATATATCTCAAATGAATTAAGTCTGTGTCCTCCGTTACAGTTTACCTCATCAAAATATATCATATGCCTCTGACATCAGGGAAAGCTGTTTATGTTTGTGATTTCATTAGAAAGAGACAGATGAAGTGTTTAAACCACAACAAATATAAAGCATAACACACACAGCCTCATGTTTAGGGCATCCATCATATCTCCAACTTAGATCATGCATTTTTCTACAGCTCTATACACCACCACAGCTCAGTCTGTGTATTTACATCCAAATCCGGTGTAGGAATTCCGTTATTTTTCAGATGCGAATAATAATCATAAATCAAACTTTCACTTTTTAATACTTTTACCTCATCAAAATATATCAGTATAAATGGTACGTCCCATCCAACTTGAAGTTTCTAAATATTAGTTTCTAAATGCACAGAATTGTTGCACATGCAGTCATTAAAACAATACTGCATTCGTTCCAAAGGGCTATAACGTTCCTTTCCTTCTCCAACTCTTCTCTTCCCAATTTTAGTGCATAGGATGTTGCATGAAGGCAAGGAACATGTACCATTGCATGGTGGTGGTAGCGTGGGCATGTATGGCCCTACTGGTTCTCTTGTAGAAAGAGACAGATGATAATCAATTTGTCAGACTGTTAAACCACAACAAAGAGTTTTTGAAGGGAAAGAAGTGGAACGGTAATTAAAGCATTTCACTTGGGCTGAAGGGAAAATAACACACACAGTTTCAGGGATGAAACCCAATGCGTTCTCATGTTAATCAAGTATTAAAAAGTGAAAGTTTGATTTTGAGTACTTTTGGTCCCCTATAGAGTATTATTGCATCCATCATATCTCCAAAAAGTCTTTAGTTTTATCATATTTATAAAAGAAAGATGCAGCTTTACGATTCTCTCCGAAAACAGCCGAGCTCCTGGAGGTGCTCTGTGGGCGGAGCTAAAGAGTGACGAGCACATGAGCTCCGATTGCCAACAAAACACAGACATTTGATACCGTTTCACTTACCATCTGCAGTTCTGAATCATGACCGGGATCTTTTATAGCTGGGACCGCTCCATCTTTCAGTATCAAACGATGTGCAAATCCAGCGTCGAACTGGGCCTTGTTTATAAAACGTTCTTCAACAAACATACTTTCAAAACTCCGTTGCTGCCCCGGAAAAACAAACTATATCCACTGTTCACGTAACGGTGGGTTCTTTTGGGAAGCTGAACAAAGTTATCTTTCCCTCACAACCAAAAACACACTTCTTTAGAGACATTGTTCCAGAGTGAGTCCCGTGCAGTGCAGCCGAATGAAGCGCGTTGATGGGTGCACTCTTGCGCGTGCTGGTCGTTGTGTGCGCGGGTGCGCTCTTCTGAGAGAAGTGTCCATACAAGGAGTTCCACCTTTCATTACATCAGGAAGAGCCATGATCGAAAAAAACTTTACGAAACTTGTAAGAAACCCGGTGTATTTGGCACAGAAATACTGTTATACGTCCAAATCGTTTTTTTTATTTTTTATTTTGGCAATGTTTAGCATGAGAATCCAACTCTTTAACAGTGTAAATAACTCAACATGCATGAAACAGCATTGGACCCCCCCCCCCCCCCCCCCCTTTAATTATTAATAATAGGTACTGTTGTTATGATGTTTGTGTTTTTATTTTTATATTCTAATAAAGTTATTGTGGCAAAATTGAAAAAAAATGTCTGCATATTGGTTGTAAGACACACTTAAAAATAAATCAGTTGGCCGCTACTTCATGCAACAGGGTCACACAATCGTGAACCAGTTCACATCACCAGTTGTGGTGATTCAGATGCCAGATTGTGTTTATGGTGAAGGAATATTTGATCTCACACCTCTGCTGGAGGAGGTTTGGCAGTAAAGGGTAGGGTGTGAATATCAGGTAGGTGTGAGGCTATAAATACGCCATAAACAGAGCAGTGCATGCCGGAAGCAGGATGCCCACTCTGGAACAGTAAGGCACGAAGAGCTCAGATATCATCATGAGCTAATTACACAACTTGAGTCTTGTTAAAGTAAATAAAATAATAATAAATACATTTTCATTTTCAGAAAAACGGGTTTCCACAAAAAAAGAGTTGAGATTTACATCATTAATGCCAGCAAAACTGTGAGGGACTGGTGTGTGGTGTCTGTTATCCTTAAATATATGCTCCACAAGGAAATTAACTTCAGATGAGGCATAAAACATCACCCACACCCTGCAGACATGACATCAGGCCAGTCCTGACTCAACCTTCAGTGGGCGTTCCTCAGTATGAAGAGGAAAATGTCGAGGATGATGGTGATGTCATAGCAGATCTGATTCATCTTTGTGGTGATCCTGCTTTAGTTTGTTGACTGGGCTGTTTAAAATGTTTACCTATACGTCTATACAGAATTGATTTGACTGTCAAATTTAATTTCTCGAATTTGCACTTCTACCTCATGCGGAGCAAGTTACGCTGTTTCTCCGGGGTGTGGTTTGTCCACTGCTTGTGCTTGTGAAACCCGGCAGAGCTCTTGTTCAGTGCTTTCTTGCTCACAGAAGTGATTCACTGGTGTGAATGTCAGTGGCAACATAGCACGATCTGGACTGGTCTGAGCAGGCTAAAACTGCTAGTAATGCACAGACCCAGGTGGACCCAGGTTTTTTGCACTGATTTTTCGGGCGAAATGGCTTTGAAATGACTCCAATTATGTATTTTGGTCTTGTGTGAAATATTAATTTTGGTTTTCAGAAAAAAATATTGCGGTGCATCACTGAATTTTACAGATTTTAGTCTTTCCTGTGCCATACAAGGTCATATCGCCTTAGGACCTCAAATCGATTTTATTTTTATAGAATAAAATCCTGTATTTTATTAAGAACCCTTCAAAGTTGCTTTGAGTATATACATGTAGTAATGAATGTCTTTTTAATTGTCTCACATATGATAAAATTAATCACTTCTCATTTAATTGTTTTAGTCTGCTGAAATCTGGATTTGTCGATCTGTTGTACTCAGTGGCTCTTCTTTTTCCTCATGATTTTATCTGTTTGTCTGTAGGATGTGGTGGATCAGGATGATTCTTCAGGAGTACTCTTCCAGCTGGAGGATGAGCCATTTTCCTGGCCAGGGCCTAAGACTCTTCGTCTGCGCCGCACTTCACAAGGCTTCGGTTTCACTCTGCGTCACTTCATTGTGTACCCACCAGAGTCTGCGGTGAACTCCAGTTTTAAGGTAGCGTGCGTCATTCATCACTGTTTAATAGCATCTGCTTTCAATCAGTAATATATTTTTCATTCTGTACGTTTTGTGTATTTTGTAACATACAAATTCAATGTTTTTTTTGTTTTTTTTTCTAAGGATGAAGACCATGGTCACAGGGGTAAGTTATCACTTTTAGTAACATAAGACTAACTTAAACTGTAGTGTTCCAAATGACATACTATATGCACTATACACGTATGCTACACACTATGCACTCTGCCTCTCACACTATGACTCTATGCCTCTAGTGTATACATTTGTGACCTTGGACCACAAAACCAGTCTTAAGTATCAATTCTTCGAAATTGAGATGTATACATCATCTAAAAGCTGAATAAATAAGCTTTCCATTGATGTATGGTTTGTTAGGATAGGACAATATTTGGCCGAGCTACAACTATTTGAAAACCTGGAATCTGAGGGTGCAAAAAAAAATCAAAATATTGAGAAAATAGCCTTTAAAGTTGTCCAAATGAAGTTCTTAGCAATGCATATTACTAATCAAAAATCAAGTTTTGATATATTTACGGTAAGAAATTTACAAAATATCTTCATGGAACATGATCTTTACTTAATATCCTAATGATTTTTGGCATAAAAGACAAATTGATAATTTTGACCCATACAATGTATTTTTGGCTATTGCTACAAATATACCCCAGCGACTTAGACTGGTTTTGTGGTCCAGGGTCACATTTTACAAGGTTATTTTGTAACCCAGTATTGGAGTTAGGGTTGACCCCGAATAGTCGACGATTCGATGCTTCGATCTCACAGTCGAATATTCGTGGGGTGTTATGATCATGCCATTTTGGCTATATGGGGGTGCTCTAATGTCTGATTTCACATAGAACTACCGGTTTTAAAGTTAAATATTACAGCCTATTAAGATAATGCTGTAAATAAGAATCTGAAAAGAAAGAAGCTTTTAATAAATATTTTTAACGTGCATGAATGAATCCAACCACCTCTATAGATTTAAGTTTCACTTAATCCAACATCTTGGCGGCAATGATTTAAAATCTTTAACAAGACAGAGTGAAAGACTGGATTTTTTTGATCAGGTAGGGTATAAGTGATTTCAAAATATTTCAGCCGGTTTATATATATCGTGTATATATTATTTATCTCGTATAAAATGCATTTGAGTTGTGCTGCAGTAAAGCGCTTCATTAGCTGCGTTTCCATCCACCTATTTTTATGCACATTTTGGATTATCGCATAAAAAAACGCTGGATGGAAACGCCAAGATGCGCATAAATTCTAAAAATGCGCATAAAAAACTTATGCGCACATTTGAGTAGGATCATTTTTTTATCCGGTAAGAAAAAATGCGCATAAACTACGATGGAAACACATTTACCGAATAAATTCCTCCATGCGCATCGAAAAAGTCATGTGACTTTGCGCTATGAGACGGGATAACTTGACTAACCAGCTGACTGATCTCGTTCACAGCATCCTTATGTTGTTATGGTCATTCTGAAAAACCTGAGCAAAGTCTGTCGTCAAAGTATTTCTGTATAATTGTCTTACATGACTGCGTTCTCCTGCTGGCATCCTCCTACGAAAGTAATAACCGCATTAATTGTGTCTCGTCTGCTCGCTCTGAGGTGCAAGTAATTTATGTCATATATGAAAATTATTATATTCAGTGGCTTCTCCTGTATTCTTAGTGATATTTAGTGCCACAGTTTACCAGGAAGTGACGATTTTGTTCTCTTTGACTCGTTGGATGGAAACGGTACTTTATTCGCAAATGTTTTATGCGATATTCCAGGTTTGCGCATAAATTTAATTCAAATCTTTGGATGGAAACATAGCTATTGTAGTAACGGTGATTATCTCTTCAAGCACGCAGCGTGAGCAGTACAAACAACAATGCAGAATATTAATAACTATGACTGGTAATGTCATATACATAACATTATAATGAGAACACTACTAATAATAAAACGCTGTGAATTTTTAGTGTTTAGTTGCCGTGTTTCTGCGCGTTGTTGCATGAAGAACGTGTCCACATAAGGAGTTCATTCAGAGCCGCGCGGACACGTTCACTTCTGCATTCGGGGCATTTTGTGCAGATAGCCTATAAGTCGTAATATTGACGTTATGTTGTATAAATAACGAACCGTATTCTATATGAGATAAATTAGTTAAATCCCACTGATTAAAAACCTGCTATCAAATGCTTCATTCTACTGGTCATCTTCAGCGCGCGCAGCTCAAATGCAGAACATTAATAACTACTGTCATATACATAACGTTATAATGAGAGCACTATTGTAAAAAATGTTGTGAATTCTTAGGGTTTCGCTGACTTTTAATGTTAACTATCTTTTAATCAAAACATAAAACATTATTTTTGTATCTGCGAGGCGTCTGTTACATATTTTCCCTGTGTGTTATCATCAGTAATTATTACTGTCGAATGTCTGACTTGACTCTTGGTAATGTATTTTGGCCCCGCCCCCAAACTATCAGTCGACTATTGGCAAGATTCAAAAATTCCGATTCGACTATGAAAATCCTTAGTCGGGGACACCCCTAATTGGAGTATGATATCCCCCTCCATCTGCTACATAAGCAAAGCTGTGACAATTAAGTGCATGAAGTGTCCATAGAAGTTCATGAAGTGCATGAAATACAGTTGATGTGCTGAATTAAAATTCACTTTTTGTCATTAGGTGGCATTTATGGAACTGCATAAATATATAAGTAAACACCAATAGGCATTAAATGGAGGTAGATGAAAAGAAAATGCCATCACAACTTCTGAAGACAGTCAGTTCCCTTCAGAGATACATTCATATAAATGCCCAATTCAATATTTAGTATTTTCATCCAGTATTTTGCGCATTGCTAACAGTGAGTTTGATCTGCCGGGTACAGTATTTTTTCTCAGCTTGTCCCATCTCTTGCCTCTGTTAATGTACTGTTTACAGACGTTGTAGTATTTCCACACAAATGACATTTTGGGAAATGATTGCAATGTAGTATGTGTGCAAGTCAGAACAGAAATTGGCCAAAATGAAACAAAAACGGTGCGGTTCCGATTTATGACTGGTTGGCTGGTGTATCTCGGTACCCTAAAACCTTGAATGAGTGTAGTTGTTCCCTCAAGGATGCCTTTTATTCACCTTGCATTACATGATAGCTCTCATGACACGGTTTAGCACAACTACCCATAGCTGCCAGAAATAACTCGGCCAGATTCTTTCCCTTGCTCAACCTCTCCCCCTCTACTGTTTGAACTTTTGACCTTAGGTGTGTTTTTAAAAAGTGCATAATTTTGTTGCAAAAGAGCTTGCCTGTAAAAACTGTTTTTTTTTCTCCTTTAGTCTCCTGCCATTAATTAGGGATATGCAGTTCTTTTCAAAATTAGCTAGATAGTGAGTTGTCTGAATGACTAGTTATCATATAGGACATGTTCTTGCATTACGAAAGAGCTGGACAACAATATGCAAAATGCCAAAGAGTTGAGTGAACACGAGACTTGAGATGTTTTTAAAAAATATATATTTTTTAACTTTTAAATAAATGCTTCTTGCACTTTGGATGACTAAAACCTGCTCATGCATCTCTGCATTCATCTCCCTTAATAAAGCATCCTCGCCACAGCAATACTGACTTCCACAGCAATACAGATCCCCAACATTGTGCCACATTGTCTGTTTGACTTCATTACAGTGCAGATAACAAACTGTGACCTACATAGATTTGTTCGTTTTAAATTATAGCGAGGTTGTAATGCTCACAGCATTTCAACAAATCACACAGAATGGAACTTTCAAAGACAAACCACATTCTTTATAAAGAATGAAGAATATGAGGAGGAAAGCACATCTGTTTGGAATTTTTTTTGTGTTTTATTGATAGTGGAAGAATGTAGAGATAGGCCAGGTGCAGGACATAATAGTTAAGGAATGATTGTCTCCCAAAAGATCCCTGCTGTATTCCATTGCTGGACCCTCAAATCATGCCCCACTTTCCTCAGAGGAGAATCATACTGAGCTTTAGGTCTATAAATGCTTTATAATAATAACATTTTTATTTTAAAATAATAATGTCATTATCTTTGGCCTGTTGTGGTGCACAAACCTCGTTAAATGCTCTTCTGCATGTTCGAGTCGGTGCGTCATACAAGTATCTGACCTACATATTTCAGGGTTCCTTTAACGTAGGCTAATCTGGCACAGTGCTAAAGTGTAGAGCTATGCACAAGAGAAGTACCCGTAATATCACACCTCTTCTCACGCCTATAGCATAAACTGTATCAATACATCAATTAGGGCTGCAACAAACGATTATTTTGATAATCGATTAATCTAACGATTATTAGACCGATTAATCGACTAATCGTCGATTAGTCCACTGGTTAATCAGTAGACTTTGATTGATTATTCAGTTTTTGCAATTAGTTAGAATATTAAGTTATACATATTCTAACATAAATAAAGGTCACTTCAGCTTTAGAAAAGCATATTATGTAATTACAATTATTACACAATTAATTGGTAACACTTTACATTAAGGTTCATTAGTTAACATGACTGCACTGTATTTTATGTATAATCATTTTCTATTCGTAACGGTTTTAAATTCATTTTAAATAAATTTTTATATAATTTCCTTGTTTTTATTGTTGTGATTATTATTTTTTTTTGTGTATGAAATGTGCTATATAAATAAACTTGCCTTGCCTAACATGAATTAATAATGAACAATACTTCTATAGCATTTGTTAATCTTAATGTTAATTTCAGCATTTACTAATGCATTATTAAAATCACAAGTTGTTTTTTTTTACATTGATAAATGCATTGTGAACTAACATGAACAACTGTATTTTTATTAACCAACATTAACAAAGATTAATACTTAAATGTAATAAATGTATTGTTCATTCATGTTAATTAATACATTAACTAATGTTAACAAATGATACCTTATTGTAATGTTACCAATTCATTATAAAAATAGATGGCACACAAAATGAGATGCCAGACAGAGACTCTCTCACCATTTAATTAGCTACATGAAAAAGTAACTGAATGACACATTTTGCACATTCTGCCTAACATCTCCTTTTGTAAGTAGATAAGAAACAAAATAAAGGTAAGTGATAAGATGCTTTGGATAAACTATTTTATTCACAACATAATGTCTTAAAATACCTTATAGGGTTATGATAATCAAAACAGCCATGAGCTAGATCAAGCTTTGATCTCTGCAAACCAAACTGTCACTTTAATGAAATTATTATTTTTTCCCACTAATAAAAATATTTTATCATTAGCTAGCTCACACTGGAGAGCTGCTTTATAACAGGTTGTAATTCTAACTGAAAGCGACACTGACTTTAATGTTTTTCATGTTTAATACCGTAAAGCTGCTTCAATTAAGGCTATCTATTGGTACTATATAATAAACATAATGTGGAACTCTACTGGAGTAATGTTACGTTAGAACTGCAGAGCACATGCAAACATCCACATCGTTGTAATCAGATGCATTTTTAACTGTTGCTTTCACACTGCTGTCAGTTTTTGTTGTTTATTTCGTTACTGAGAGGAAAGCGCGCAATATATATTTACATATTCATCCAAACGCCGCTCAAGTTTGGATGCATTTGCTCTGAAGTGCTGTGTGCGTGTTCTTCTCTTGATCTGCATCCAGGAGGGCTGAACTAGAGTCTTGCGCTACAGCGCCACACTGGTCAAACCGCAGTATTGCAGGCTCTTACATTAGGTCATATGAGATCAAACGACTACTCGACAACAAAAATATTTGTCGACAATTTTTTATTGTCGACGTTGTCGATAATGTCGACTAATCGTTGCAGCCCTAACATCAATGTATTTTTTGTAGCTGCAAGGGTTAAGGATTTGAACCCACTGCATGCTTTTACTTTGGTCATTGAAAAGCGTGGATTGAGACAGTAACTGCTACTGTTGTTCATTATGTTCTGTGCAGCACAACTGAAATATAAAAAGGCATTATTAAAACTTTTTTTTAAAACAATCATATCTAGTGCGAGCACATAGCACTGTGAAACTTGATTGTCCAAATAGCTCACGAGTCTTACATAATGTCACTAAAAGTGCCTCTGGTTTGTATGCAAAACATAGTAAGGCAAAACAGCTTACATCAGGGTATGTAATAGTAAAATATTCAATTTGCATGCTGTGCGAGAGCTAGAAATGTTCAAGTTTCAGGCCTGTTTTACCTGTCTGAAAATGTGGTTCCAGGTTTGTAGTTGTGAATTTCTGTGCTGGTTTTAGTTGGTTTTTATTTGCATGCAGAATCGTTTGTGTCTGTATTTTCCCATGTTGCCATCCATCTGCTTTGGACAGTATAAGAATGAGTCATTGTTTCATGTTCTCCGCAAGAGAAAGAAACTTGAACTCCAGTGCACATATTGCATAACTGACATGCATCTATGTCAAATTTCACTTCTCATGTGGTTGTGCAAAGCAATCATTGGGATTAGTTTGTTTGTTTTTTCTCTTGCTTTCATTTGCTATCATTGGTGCATTACTGTTGTTTTATTTCTGAGACCTGTACACATTTTTTGGTTAGTGTGATGTTATTATGAGTGTGAATAAGAATTATGTGCCAAATGCAAAAAACGTGGCAGTACTGGGTAAGTTTATTTACATTCCTGAGGTAAATGTGTTTTTATATTTGACTACTGCAGTGTATGACAGTGAACACAAGAGGGCGCATTAAATCTTTACATAAGCTTCACATTGCTGGAGAAGCAGGGCTGTCAGCATAGTACCATACTACTCGTTATTACCTTAGTATTATGTACTTACAATATGTACTGTGTATAGTATGCACATTGTCTATATAAATAGAATTCCCTGATGACTCTAACTTGATCTCAAACTACCATTAAACTACATAATGCAGGTGCAGCTCAATAAATTAGAATGTCGTGGAAAAGTTCATTTATTTCAGTAATTCAACTCAAATTGTGAAACTCGTGTATTAAATAAATCAATCAATGCACACAGACTGAAGTAGTTTAAAGGGATAGTTCACTTTGAAATTAAAATTTGGTATCTATCAGCTTACCCCAAGGGCATCCAAGATGTAGGTGTCTTTTTTTTCTTCAGTAGATCCAATTTTGATGTTTTTAGGTCAAACCGTTCTAGTCTGTCAGTCATATAATGGCAGGTATAGGTCACTGTCTCTATAAGACGGAAAAAGAACATGCACAGAGAAATCCAAATTAAACAATTCCCCATCGTAACTACACATTGATGGCCTAAGACACGAAACGAGCGGTTTGTGTGAGAAAACAGTATTTATATCGTTTTTACCTCTTGTACACAACCATGTCCAAGTGATCTGAGTGCGCACACGCATCCGGTGTGTGACGTGTGTGTGCGCGCGCTCTGGCTCACGCTGCATTCACACGGGGCGTCGGCGTCAACGCTTGACGGAGGGCGTGTCTGAAGCGTGGTGACTGAGTATAAAAGAGCATTACGAGACAGGCTGCGTGTAAACGGCTCGTCCGTGAGACGCGGGAGACGCGCAGCGTGGGGCAGAGCGGAGCGACTATGAGAAGCATTCAGAGACACGGGCTGTGTCTTATGAATTAGCGAACATGCATTATAAACTTATTTCAAATTAATCTGTTGGGGAGATAAAATGTGTAAGATAACGTTCATGTAGCCTACTAATAAAAACATCTAAAAATGTATCTTTTATTCTCCAGTACTGAAAGCAGAACCGATAAGGGAGCTCTTGAAATGCGTTGTGACGCAGCTCTTGCAAATTGACCTTTTTTGTCATTTCGAAGCTGAAGTTACATACGTTTTTCTTTACATTTAATTTGCCTAACTTTCGATCTGACCCTTTTTAAATGGTGTGCGTTTACGCAGTTGGCTAGAGCAGTGCTGAACGGAGGTGCGCTCACTCTATTGGTTAGTAAGACTGCCACTCAAGTCTGGCAAGGCTGTTCCAGAGTAATATGTCCACATCGCAGGCTTTGCGATTAGCAAATCGCAACGTCTCAAATCGCGATTGCGATTCGATTTCGATTAATCGCACAGCCCTAGTCTGCACAGTCAAGACCTCAAGCAAAAAGAAAAAGAAACACAATCATGACCTGTAGCACACCCAGTCCTGTCTGGTGACTGCTGGAGCCATTACAGTTTTACGAGGAAGATATCATCACTTGGTATGGGACATTATACAGTGACAGAAATGTTCTTGATGATCTCTTCAGTGTTGCCCTTTTCCAAATGTCGGAGCAGTGTTTAGAATAAAGAGTTTCTGGTCTCTAAAGGCTGATTTACACATGCACCTGCAGCTCAACTACACTCTTTTAACTGATCTCAGTTTTCCATTCTTACATTCCAGAAAAGACTGAAAGGGGTTAAAGCAGCCATATGCCAAGTGGGTTTGTTTGTGTTGGTGCCATGCTGAATTCTGGGCACATCTGAGTGGTTCTAAGACTTTGTTCAAACAGGTAGCAAAATCTGTTTTTGTTTGATTAATTGGTAGTCTACAGTGTGGGGTCGGTGGGGTATATTCTTTAATGTTTTTTGAAAGAAATCTCCTTTGCTCACTAAGGGTGCTTTTATTTAATGAAATATAACATTTAAAATAATTGTTTTCTATTTAAATATATTTTAAAATTAAATTAGTTCCTGTGATGCAAAGCTGAATTTTCAGCATCAGTACTCTATCAGCATCACATGATCCTTCAGGAATCATTTTAATATGCTGATTTGCTGTTCAAGAAACATTTGTTATCAATGTAAAAAACAGTTGTGCTGCTTAATATTTAATATTATACGGTTACATTATTTTAAGGTGTCCTTGTTAGTGTAATTCTACATTTAAAGGGGTCATATGATGTTGCTAAAAAGAACATTATTTTGTGTATTTGGTGTAATGCAATGCGTTTACATGGTTCGAGGTTAAAAAACACATTATTTTCCACATACTGTACATTATTGTTGCTCCTCTATGCTCCGCCTTTCTGAAACTCGCCGATTTTTACAAAGCTCATCGTTCTGAGAAGCGAGGTGTGCTCTGATTGGCCAACTTGACTAATAAGTAGTCATTGAAGCAGCCAATATGCTAGCAATTCATGCTAATAAGCAACTAGTTAATGGTGAATAGCGTTCCCTAATCTAAAGTGTTTGTAATGTCACGCGCATTGTGCTGTTGTGTGTGTAGCTGTCTATTTTAACACACGTTCAGCATTGTGCTGACGTTATTAGTATAGCAACCAATGTGGATATATCTGATATTAACTGTCTGAACAAACGGATTGGATGTGAAAAACAAATTGTAATTAGGATGGATCCAGATCAAAACCAGAGTAGTCATTTAATGAGGTTGACTTGTCTGTTTAATATTTTTAGCAGCCTCAAAGAGGGATTTAGCATGCTGACAGTGGATTTCAAGACAATCGATGTCCGACTTAGGATGGTCTATGTATTATGCAGAATCTACAGGTTTATTTCCCTTTCAGTAGGCTAACATAGAGATATTGAACAAAATAATGGGCCGTTGTGGAGAGATCCTCATTCCTTTCAGTGTGAGTAGACATGGGCCAGTGCCTAAGCGTCTCATCGCTGTCATCCTCAGGGAATCTGTAGTGTTAGTTGTTCATTGTTAGATCTGCGATCTGTGTTCTGGCATATTATGTCAGGATGAAGCCAAGTATAGCACTCCCTCAGGGGCTGGGGGATGTCACATTGAATGCTGGGTCACTTCCAGATGAAGTCCCAGCATTTCCGCTCTATTAATGGGTTAAACGTTTCATTTGAAAAACTAGTGTGATTAAAATGTTTATTGTGGCTCAATCTTGTGACTGCTCGCTTCTTCCCGGAGCTGGTTTGTTGTGATCTGGGCCACTCGTGACTCTGCTGCTTTTGTTGTTGCCAGGGAGACCACGGAACAGACTGGAGCCCATGGACACGATCTTTGTGAAGCAGGTCAAAGAGGGAGGGCCCGCTCACAGCGCCGGACTCTGCACTGGTAATTACACCATCATTACAAATGTACAGCACATCCTTTCCTTTTGCCTATCAACGTCTGATAATCTAAACCCTGATAATGGAACTTTGTCAACAGGGGACAGGATAGTGAAAGTGAATGACGAGAGCATCATTGGGAAGACGTACTCGCAGGTCATAGGGCTCATCCAGAACAGGTGAGAGTGTGTTGCACTTCATTTAGATGTGTCCTGATAAAAGTCTGATTTTGACCCTAAATATTTCTTTCCACTTCCAGTCATACGTTTCTGGAGTTGTGTGTTATGCCAAAAGATGAAGACATACTACAACTGGTAAGATTTTACTGGCTTTGTATTTTGTTCATTTGTTTTATGGCAGGCCCGGGCACATTTTTTTAACTTTTTTTTTGTACTGATTTTAAGAGAAATCCTGCAGAATAAATTTGACTGTGATTAAAATGTGCGTCCTAACCATGTGCCACACAGTAAAGCAACTGTTGATAAAATCAACAAGTGCCCAAAACATTTTGTTGGTTGTTTGTTTTTAATGTATTGCGCTTAGAAGCCCCACCCACAGTGAAATCTCATTGGTCCAAAATCCACATAGATGCATATTATTACCATATTTTCCAGAAAATGAACTGCATCTGACTGTCACACCGGGTCAGAATTGCACTGTTGAGAGAAAAATCATTGCATTGGTGTATAATTTACACTTATACTACGGGGCCGTTTAATGCTTGAATCTGATTGTCTGACGAACATTCTAAGGTGTGCAATTATTTTCAGGGAAACGCACGGCGAACGTAGTTCCAGGCACCGCATTACATGTCCATATCACTTCGCCAAATGATTTGCGTTATTTCAAAGGTCCTTACAACCTAAAACAGCAAAAGAACCAAAACCCACAACGACACTGGCCAAACAAATAAATATAGTAAACAAAAGGATAAAAACGATAGATCATATCCATGTTTTTGCCACAAAATTACATTTTATGATGTACGGAAAGCACATACTCTATCTCTCCCGCTCTCTCTCCCTCACAGACCGTTTGCACACACGTTAACGTAAGTGCTGTTGTTAGCGCTACTCTGACGATTTTATCAGTAACAGAAAATTAACTTTAAGTTTCACTATAACTAGAGACATTGCTGCCCAACACTTTTGAGAGATGCACAGACTCACAGAGGTAATCTCTCTCCTCTCATAACTTAGTTATTAACTGCATTAGTCTGCTATCAACGGCTCAAGCCTCCGTTACGGTTTAAAATGACGTTTTGGAATTAGCAAGGGAGGCGTTGGATGAAATGCGGAAGAAATAATCCTACTCACAATAGCGATTTAAGTAGAAAAACCAGACGAATGCCTTGAAATATATCATCTGATCAATGTCTTGAGGTGTGGCAACCGTAGTATAAGCGGAATAATTGACTTCGGTCTGTTGAATTATTAGAAAAATAATATGAGCCTCTCTCATTCGGCACAAATCAAAATGTGTGCATGTTTTCAGTGTGCCTTTTTGACTTAAATTGCCTTATATAAACCTTATGTTGCTCTGCCCCTTTTCAGCGCTGTGTTCTGTCTTTTGTATTTCCAAAGCGTGAAGGTAAGGTTGTATGGATTTATGAATGAATCGCTTGTTTTAAAATCTTCCCGGTCTACTGACATTTATGACATCCACCTCAAACATTACAATGCACATCATAACTTTCGTTAATTCTACAATAAGTAAATTCACTTCGCCAGCTAATTACTTTTCTACAGCGATGCAATAAGAGGTACCGTGAAAGCAGAAGTTCAAAGACAAAATTCTAAAGATGGCTGCACACTTGTTTCTCTGATGCATAAGGTCCATAAGTTGCCTTGGTAGTCCCCGAGTTCAGATGATTAATAAAAACATGAATTATTCTGGAAAATATGCTACATATGAAATATTTTCTGATTGGCTTTAAGTGTCATGCTGCATATCATTTTCACACTCAGTGTGGACAAACAAATTGCACATTGTTGCAAACTTGTTGCATCTTGTTAGGACACAGTGTTACTTGGTGCTTCTTCAAATAAAACTGGTCAGAAGCTTCTGAATACATCATTCTAATTAGGTCTTTGTACGCACTATGTTTTGAGTTTGCATTCGGCAGCACTTGTTCTATTTGCACCCATGGAAATGAAGGTTCTGACCCATTTCAGAGGATGGAGGCGGGTTCCTCATGCTCCTCTGAGTGCTGCTTTATCTGGGACTGCTAACCAGGACACTGCAGCCTGTCCTTCTCCAGCGAGCCTCAAACTGGCGCACCATCACAGCTGCCCTCAATTACACATAACTGTAGAGCAGTCATAACTTCATCTGCCCTGCATTCTCTATGACACTTTCCATTACAGACTGATTTCCATGGTGTGTTGCGTTCCTGGTTCTTCTGACTCTCGAATGGTGCCATTGTTTTATCTTGATATACACCAGATCGACTCTAGTGTTAATCAAGAACTCATTTTGATATATTTTAGTCTCCCTATTAAGTTGCTGTGAATTTTTGAACATGCTGTACTTTGATAGAAAATGATAAACTTGTGTGCTGTGCATTTAGTTGACACTCTAATATAATGAAGCTTTAGAGTTTGTAGAGGTGAAGAGCAGGATGTTCTCTGAGTCAGGATAGAAGCTCTCTCTTCATGAAAGGCTGTTTGTGTTGAAGCAGTCGCTCAGCTGGGAGAGAGATGCCAGCTGGGGCCTGGCACATGGGCTCGCTCTCTCACAGAGCTCTGATACAGAACCGCTGTGCAGTATACAAATCTATACAGGGCTCTACAGTAGACCTGTGCAATTAATCGAAATACACTTTCGATTTTGATTTCTGCATCCAACGATTATGAAAATACAATAATCGAGATAAAACGATTATTGCTCCCCATTCTGCTCTCTTTCCAGCTGTGTGTTTTCGCTCCTCCATAAAAGCCCAATTTCAGGTGCAAATCAGTAAAATCATGTAACGTGACTTTTGCAAAATGGGAGATGCTTGATTTATTGTTGATTAGATGTATTTATGGTTTTAAAAGCAAACTCAAGGTGTGCGCATAAATGGTCAAATACACGCAAAATTGTCAAAATGCGGTGCTTAGTGATTATTCACGTAAAATGAACTTAAAGAGTTGAGATTGAAAATGCGAGTGTAACAGTAAATTGGAACCATGCGGCTCTTAAAGTGACAGCGGGCTATATTCCTGCTGTGACTGTGTGCTTAATATTAATCAAATAACAAAAGACAAATTCAAAAATCACACACTGGTCTTGACTGAAGGACTTTTTGTAGCTTTAATAAGTAACAAATGAAGTTTAATTCTTACAGTGAAGACTGTTGTTTTATTTTAAATTAGATTCATATATATCGATCGCTATCTTTAAATAAATCATTCATGTAAAGTTTTGGTCATATGGCCCACTCATAATCGTGATTACAATATTGACCAAAATAATCGTGGTTATGATTTTTGTTATAATCGAGCAGTCTTACTCTACAGTGTCACCTTTAAGTGCAACTGAAAATTACTGTGTGGGGCTGAAAAATATTTGGGCAGCAGTGTGAGTGGCCTAATCAAAGCTCATGAGTATTTATATATTACAATTGGAATAAAAACTAAAAACTCAAGATGCGTCTACACTCTGTGATTGGCTACTTTTCATGCCTTCAGTCAAAAATTGCGGGTTGTGAAAAAGTGTGAACTGTGTTGAAGTGATGGAATACATTTCAAAGACTGTATGCTGTTTTTGTGTATATGTGTTTACAGGTGGTATTGTTCTTTTCAGCTTGTCAAAATACTTTTATTTATTTATTTATTTATTTATTTATTATCAGAAACGGGGTCAAAATTAAACAGGGCTTGGGGAAAAATGCCACCACAATTATGCTCCCAAAATATCGAGATGGAGGCAAAAAATTCTCCTATATGAGTTCTTGTTTTTAATTTTTATAACACATTATATAGTTAAGCATATCTCACGAGCATGAGTGCTGTTCTCCCCAAATATCAGCACAATTGGAAATGTGATATTGCATTTATGCAACAGCTTGATAAACAAGATTATAAAGTGACTTAAATTTTACATAATATGGTCAGTTTTTGCTTTGTTTCACCAACAAAAATAGAGCAAAATGGCAGTTTTGTTGATTAACGAATATGCTAGGGATGCACAATATTGGATCTTTGCCGATAACCGATATGCCCACATTTTTCAACTCATTTTGGCCGATACCGATATATTTCCTTTTGTTTGCATGCAACACCAAGTCTCTCCTGTGCAGAAATTATAAACCATATATTTTTAATTTTGGTTAATTTTTAACAAGAACTTATTTGTTAGAATTAAATAAACTATAATGAAGGTTTTTTGACAGTACATTGAAGCTTTGAAAATAACTATAAATAAAATATATATCAATCGCTGCAAAATATATATCAATCGCTGCATCCCCCCCAGGAGGATGCCGTGTTAACCCTAACATTTTGTTTTAAGATTTATCTAACATTTGTAGATGGTCTAAAGCAAAAGAGTTGTAAAAATTCTGAAAATCTTTGAGCTTATGATTTGTTTAAAAAATAAAACATATTACACATTAATGAATAAATCAGTATATATAAAATTATTTAATTTACAAGTATCATGTTTGTGATTTTTTTTTTTTTCATGTAAGCTATAGTTTCTGATCTTTAAATCAAAACATACTTATTATTTTGTGACATGAATTACTGCTTTATTTAATCAGAAACATTGTTATTTGTCTAAATGTTATTTGTGTAGGCTACTTTACTTTTAATTTAATTAAAAGTAGGCCGACAGCGCCCCCTACAGATTAAAACTCCTTACCGAACAGGCGTTAGGACCTGGGGGAGGCTGCCGCTTCTGTCACTGCAGGTGCTATTACTGTTTAATCTATCACACACCGAATGCGTCATTCTGTACATGCGTTCACAGATTAAATGCAGCGATCCAAAAGAGTGAATCTAATCGTCATTCAGACAAAACTTTGCTTCAAGAATGAGCCACACTGCTGACGTGATCTAATCACTAGCACACCCTGAGCACATGTGAGTTAATGTGTTCCTTTTATCGGCGAGACATATCGGCAATATTTTTCATATCGGGCCGATGCCGATATTTACATTTAAAGCCATTATCGGCCGATTCCGATATCAGTCCGATAATATCGTGCATCCCTAGAATATGCATTTTCAAACAAATCTGATGAGTCAATAATTTAATGACGCATTCATAAAGAGTCACTTGCTTCATTCCTGAATGAATGAGCCTTTATGACTAAGACAGTGGCTTGCCGCCACCTACTGGCAGTTTTTAATCATTTTATATTTAAATTGTTAATATATTTAAAGGGATAGTTAACAAAAATGAAATTAACGAAATATTTACTCACCCTCAGGGCATCCTAGGCGTGTCTGACATTACTCTTTCAGACGAACACATTTGGAGTTATATTCGACCATGTCCTGTCTGTTCCAATCTGTATAATTGCAGTGAATGGTGCCCCTGTTTCTGAATCTGGAAAAAAAAGTATCCAACCATCACAAAACTACTCCACACGGCTCCGGGGTGTTAATAAAGGACTTCTGAAGCGAAAAGATGTGTTAGTTTAAGAAAAATGTCGATTATTAAAACTTTATAAACTGAAATGTGCAGCTTCCTGTCTCTCAAGCAGGCGTGCTCACGACAAGGCAGTCAAGTGTATGATGTAGGCGTAACGAAAGGCGTAGCTAAGATCCGGGGAGAGAGAGCATGACGAACGCGGATGCACAGAGGAGAAAGCAAAACAAAACACCTGTCACAAACTTATTTAAACATCCCGGGTATTGACACAAACACACCATTTTAATCAAAACAGACACAAATTACTTGTTCACATGGTTTTCCTGTGCTGTATACAAAACTTGGTTCTCGCAATTACACGCTTCTCCCCGGAGCTTACTCTCGCGAGACTACAGTCTTCTTTCCGGATCTTACGCTACGCCTTCAATTACGCCTACGTCATGCGCTCGACCGCCTTGTCGTGAACGTGCCTGCTTGAGAGACAGGAAGCTGCACATTTCAGTTTATAAAGTTTTAAGAATCGACATTTTTCTTAAACTAACGCATCGTTTCGCTTCAGAAGTCCTTTATTAACACCCCGGAGCCGTGTGGAGTAGTTTTGTGATGGTTGGATACTTTTTTTCCGGATGCAGAAACAGGGGCACCATTCACTGCAATTACACAGATTGGAACAGACAGGACAATGTCGAATATAACTCCGAATGTGTTCGTCTGAAAGTTTGTCAGACACGCCTAGGATGCCCTGAGTGTGAGTAAATCTTTGGCTAATTTTCATTTTTGGGTTAACTATCCCTTTAAGTTATTTTTTTTATTTAGGAGCACAAAGGCTTCTAAAAATGTGAGAGTAGAACCCTGATATATATTTTAATATAATAATATCAAAAGAGTTTTCTCAAAGATTCTTGAAAGATTTTTGTTTTTCTACGAGTTTGTAAATGATAGAATTTTTATAAATATTTTTTTTTAGATTAATGATCCCTTTAAACATATTGAAACTTTTAACACCCCTATTTTTGTGATTAAAATGCATTTTGTTCCGGCTGTGTTCAGTGGAATAGAATGGAAACAGGACTCGTCCACGTTCCTTCGGATCACTGACTATTGACTATCACACTGTTCTAACTATTTTGTGTGAATAATCACCCAACATTGTGTTTCTCTGTTTTATTTGAATTCTGTTCTGTGCTTTCTAATTCTGTCCACAGTTTCGCTCAGCTCAGTGCGCACATGGAGTCCTGCACTCATTTGCTTGCCCTTTAGATTAACTTTTAATGCGTGCCATTTACTGTTGTAAGCATCGTTTGAACTCTCTGGCAGCAGGCAAAGGCATTTCTCAAAGCACCTCTGCTGTTTCATGTGCAGACTGTAGTGGAATAACAGTCTATCTGGATTACTGAAGAAAAAAACGCCTATTTCTGAAATAAGATGTTCTCGTTATAACATTCAACATTTATTAATTGCTTAAGTATGAAATTAAAGAATATTGTACTTACAGTTTTCCAGTTAAAATGGCATGTGGGGAGTTAGTTTAAATCCACTAGCTGCTCTTACGTATTTAACTTGGTAAATTACTATGAAATTGCTGGATTGATTTTTCTGGGAAATGTACCACGTGCTGTTCACACAAGCTAATTAAAATGTCTCTGTTTACTGTTAGCATACTGTTTACACATCAGCGACAAATTGCTAAAATGTGATGTCAGTCATTGGAAATTACCTTTAAAATACTACATTGTTTTCTTCATCCACCTAGATGAGGAGCGCTTTAGTTTACTATAGGGCTGGGCGATATGGCCAAAAGAATTATGAAGATAATTTTTTTCATATCAGTCGATATCGATAATTATCACGATAAATGTCAAATCTTTATTTCTTTCAAGTTTAAAGACCGATTTTTGCTCCAAAGTGAAAGTTGTAGGAACCAGACCATTAATTTTCCTCAACAAAAATATCTAAATAGAAAAATGAATTTCTTAGTTTCTGCATGGTCTAATGAGTGATATTGTTTCAAATCAAGAAACAGGTTTGGGTTGCCTGATAATATTAATAATAATAATATCACTTTTTTGTCTCTTAGAAATGCACATTTGATAGTAGCTTGAGTTAGGATGCAGAGGTAATTTTTTGTTCATTATCAAAATCAGTAACATCTGTAAAAATTGTAGCAACCTCAGTTTTATGTTAAAATTTATTCTGACCAAGGATTTTTTTTTTTTTTTTTAATTAAGCATTGGTCTCCCATTGTAGCATACATTTAAATCATGATAAACACGGTTTATACCACACATTTAGCACCTCAACACCATGGTAAAAATTTAACTATGAAAAACAGTAGTCTAAAAACATTCAGTATAAATGCACACATGCTTTAGTTTAATCACAAATACATATCAGGGCTTGAATTTCGGCACGGGATTGCAGGGATCGCGCATAATTTAAACCATTCCCGCAAGTTTAACTTTTATAATGCGAGAAATTCCCTGCACAAATATATTTGCTTCATCTCAGATTAAATACATCTACAGATGCGAAAAAAATAAATCACTGGTTCAAACAGCCTGTCTTTTTTTTTTTTTAAAAACAGCGCTACACCTGCCTTCTCTGTCGTTGAGTCCTGTAGTAGAGCATTGGCGTGTTCTCCGTGATTCACACAAGGCCAGTGGTGTAGTGGAGGGTATACGCAGGTATACGGCGTATACCCACTTCTTTATCAGTCAGCATTCCGTATACACGCTTCTAAATCCCCTCTGATGCGCATCATTCAGTAGTGTCCTGCACTAGCCAAATCATGACAGTCCAGCATATGAGTAACTAATCCAATGGCATGTGAATAAATGCAAATATTCTCTAAAAACATCCAGTTAAGACAGTGATGCGGCCAGGAACGAGACGTAAACACTCTCATGCAGTGTATGTTTCATTTATACTCGAAGCCGGATGGCGCTCTCGCGCAGAAAGTCCGACACGCCCTCATAAAAGTAGCTACTAACTTACGAGTCACGACATGCAAGAACCCAGCTATCGCTGTAGCCAAAGCTATCTCTACTGTAGCTGAATAAAAAGACGTGAAGACAGTAAACACATGATTGCGACATTATATGGTTTATGAGTGTTTTTCAAGTCATCTCCAGGTAATAAAAAAGCATCTGATTCTGAATAATGCAGTGCTAATTGACATAGCATTTATTACACTTGGCAATAGATACTAGGCTATAAAATATATCTTCTGCCTTATTCTGTGATAAAAATGGGGAAAAAATGTAGTATATAAACAAATAATAAAATAGTCATTAGGAAAATACAGGAAAAATATTATAAATTATTGGTTATTGTCCAGGTTCAAGGTTCTTTATTATTTGTCACATACACAATCATACAGGGTATAATCAGTAGTGAAATGTAGGTCAGGACAGGTCCGCTCAATGGACAGTGCAAAAAAATAAAAATAAAAAATGAAACATAGCACAAGAGAAGATATATAAATATAGGTAAGAGTAAGATAAAAAATATGAAAAAAAAGATAAAATAAAATGAGTAAAATGTGCAATTAAATAAAATGTGCAATACAGTCTACTGTGGATTTAATAAATATTAATATAAACAGGGATGTGCAAGAGGAATGTGCAAAACAGGTTGTACCGGGTATATTCACATAGCATAGTCCAGCAGTGTATTTGATTTCTCAGCCAATTAAAAGCAAGAGGTAATAATTAATAAATAATAATAATAGTCACAAAATCTGTCAATTAGACAAAGTTATTATATTTGACATTTCTGTCCCCCTCACTTCTGAAATGATTGAGAATCATGACTTTTTTTTCATTTTTTTTTTTTTCAAGTAGAGATCACAATTCTCCCACAATTCTGAACAGACAACTAAACAAAATAGCATGCAATTTACTAGAGGTTCTGACAAAATGTCAGTTGCTGCAGTCTGTTTATATATTTATTTATTTATTTTAATTATTTATTGCAAAATCTGCACCTCTTCTGTGGATAATATTATTTTTATAATGATCCTTACTAAAGCAGCAGAAGTTAAGTGACAGTGTGCAAATATTACTGGCCCATTTTGGAGTGAACTAAATATGCAAGACTAGTTTTACATGTCACTCTTTATGTACAGGCCTTTGCTGGGCCGTTAAAAAAATCAATAAAAAAATCGGGGGCATAAATTAAGAGTATACCCACTTCTCCAGGCACCACTACACCACTGCACAAGGCTGTGTAACGCGCTCAAATATTCTGAGTCATAATGAGCTGCTTGTGAAGATCGTATCGGCTTCCAAATTATATTATTTTAATCCTGAAATTCAAACATTAAATGCTGTTTTGCTCTTTATAGTGTGTGAGTGGATAGAGCGCGCCTGCCGACTCAACACAGCAGCAGCGAAGCGATGATGTAAATCATCATCTCCTTATCTTAAAATGCGCATTTTATCGAAAGTTAACATGAATGAACATAAGATAAAATAGACTCCTGTTCACTGATCGTCATTATCTCTCACGTAACGACCCATGTTTCAACGGCGAGAAGACGCCAACAGCTTGGTATGCATAATATTTGTCCTTGTGTTATTTAATTTATGTCGGAATAAAGATCATTCACTGAAATGGTTTTTAATCTTTGGAGAGCTTTTTTTCTTAAATAAAAACAAATATAACACTCTGATTAGATTATTTCACAACGCTTAAACGTTAGGGGAAAAAAAAATATTTGGCTATAGAAAGCGGAGACATTTCTTTTTTATTCAGAAGGCACAAAAATGAAAGCAACTCAAAATATGAAGCATTAAGCGACATTAAATTTATCCAAAAAATTCCAAATTAATTCAGTTCAAGTGAACTTTTTTGATTGTTTGAACACGTGACTGCGCGTTTCTGCTTGTTTTCTACTGTTATGCGCAGCATATTTCCCGCGCATCGGTACAAAACACACACACACACACACAATGAATTAAACGGTTCGGTGAGCGTTGTTTAAATATGGTCCGATGGCTGAAGCGAAAGACAAGTTCTGATGATCCAGATCACGATCCAAAGAAAAAAAGTGTCTGACCCCGAAAAGCTGACAAGCAGCCAAACTGAAGATCCACAGAAAAATGAGGTGAAGCAGTCAAAGGATAAATTTCAAACGAACTGGCTAAAAAATTACCCTTGGCTAGAAATAAATGATGGAATAATGAGCTGCTCAGATTGTAAGATGTACAGCAGTACACAATTTACCAGCCAATGCTACAAAACATCTACATTAATTAGACATGCCAATGGAACGGGCCATTCAGCAGCTTTAAAAAGAAAGAAAGAAGCAGAAACATCCAAAAATGCTATGGAGAGCATGACGTATTTTGTATGAAGTTTTGAAAAAGCAAAGAACTGAACTGATCTGAAACCCATGAAATACACTGAAATTGAGAGACCTTAATATATAGTTCTTAATGTCAGTTTGAAGGAGAGCATGGTGTATTTTGTATAAAGTTTTTTTTCAAAAACAAACAAAGAAATTGAACTGAAACTGGAATATACAAATACAGTGATTCTTAATATATAGTTTTAATACAGTTCTTAATGTCAATTTGAAAGAGAGCATGACAAATTTTGTTATAATTCTTTGAAAACCAAGATACATTAAAAACTGTAGACATAAATAAATGAAGATGATTAATTTAGCCCGATGTGTCAATTTATTCCCCCCCCCCAGAATCTTTAAATTCCCCGTGTGACCCATGTAAGGGGGGAGTTCCCCCCCAGTATAAAAACCGAAACTCAGGCCCTGCATATTATAATTATATACTCCTGTAATGAAATTCAATGTGAATATCCCACATTTCTGCCACAATACCATGGTGCAGTGAGTGTTACTACAGTAAATCCATGGTAAATGATGGTGACGTGTAGATTGAAAAGCCTTCTGACTGTATTGTTGCACACAGTGTTTCTCCTGTTTGGCTTTGGCTAGTTTAAATCAGAGTCATTTGTTCATCACTGAATTCAAGCACTTCACACTGGATCTCACAGAGCTGTTTAGTGCTTGCGTGACTGAGTAAACGCATCTGCTCTAGTGAGCTCGCGCTTTGCGGCACTTTGAACTTTTGTTATCAACATTTTTTATTTTTCATACACAACATCATAACATAACATCCAAAATATAACAAAACAAAACAACAGACATATACTCAATAACTCAAAAGTCCAGTCAAAAGGGAGGGAGAGAGGGAGGGAAGGAACGGCAGTTTGAACTTTGATCCGAGTGGATAAACGGTCCATTCCTTTTGGTGCGATTCAAATGAGTCACGCTGTTTCGTTCCGCTTTTGGCGCATAAACATTATATCGGACATTTATCGAACACTTCATATCGTTTTATCGAGGAAAATTATATCGCGATAATTATCAAATTATCGCCCAGCCCTAGTTTACTATCTATCCAATTTGATAATATTTTTTTATTTTTAAACTTTAAAACTTAAGCCTAATTAGTAAGCCAATTAAGATTTTTTTGAAAGACAAAACTGATTTTGTCCCCAAAAAATTCTCCCTGAACTCCTGTAATGACAATTTACTACTTGTAATTCCCAAAGGATGTGAAGGGCCTTTCGCATCACGTTAGTTCCAGAACTAAAAGTACAGTTAAAGTACTGGGACGATTTTGCGTGAACTATTTCCCAGTACCATGGTGCAGTGAGTGTTCGCTACAGTAAATAGGAAGTGACGTAATGGCTAAAGTGACGTCATTTGGCGGATGTCAACAACGTAAAGATTGAAAAGAACAACGTTAACAACAGGAGGATGGAGGATGACTGTATTGTTGCACACAGTGTTTCTCCTGTTTGGCTTTGGCTAGTTTAAATCAGAGTCATTTGTTCATCACTGAATTCAAGCACTTCACACTGGATCTCACAGAGCTGTTTAGAGCTTGCGTGACCGAGTAAACGCATCTGCTCTAGTGAGCTCGCGCTTTGCGGCACTTTGAACTTTTGTTATCAACATTCAATTAATTTTAGGCGGTTTAAACATAACAACAGCGTACACTCTTCATAAACCAGTGCATAGCTTATTTATTAACAGATCGGCTGGAGCAATGCAGAAATGGAAAATCAATCAATAGATATGACAGAATTCTTAATTTTCATATAACTTTAGCCAACATATTAAAACACATATACTCAAAAGTTTAAAACAATAGGAAAGTTTATCAAGGAATAGCAAAAGTAAAACGGCCAGTCAAAAACAAAACAAAGAGACTTACTCAGACCGTGCGCATTTGTTCAGTGAATTTAACATGAGGGAAGGAACGGACTTTGAACTGATCCGAGCGGATAAACGGTCCATTCAGTTTCTTTTGGTGCGATTCAGGAATAGACGCGCGCGTTCCGCCGGCGCACGGACATTATATCGGACATTTATTGGCACTCCATATCGTTTTATCGAGGAAAATTATATCGCGATAATTATCGAATTATCGCCCAGCCCTAGTTTACTAATTATCTATCCAATTTGATAATATTTCGCGTGGAGCTTGCGCAACTGACATGAAGAAACCGCATGTTTAAAACTTAAGCCTAATTAGTAAGCCAATTAAGATTTTTTTGAAAGACAAAACTGATTTTGTCCCCAAAAAATTCTCCCTGAATTTTATTGCTGTAAATCAACCAGACAATTTACTACTTGTAATTCCCAAAGGATGAGATATGGGGTGAATAGGGCCTTTCGCACCACGTTAGTTCCAGAACTAAAAGTACAGTACTAAAGTACTGGGACGATTTTGCGTGAACTATTTCCCAGTACCATTTAAAGGGTTGCATTCGCACCGACAGTGGGTACTAGGAAGTGACGTAAGCTGGTTGACAGTGACGTCATTTGTACGCGGCTTTCAACAACGTAAACAAAGAAGAACAACGTTAACAACAGGAGGATGGAGGATGCTGTGATCGGAGCTGTGTTTTTGTTGTGTCTCGCGGGTTTCTCAATAATGGAAATGGAATTTCCGAAATTTATAAAAAGCAATTGAAAGAACGGAAAGGAGGACTAAGAGTCTCCAACGACAACTTGCAGTGCTACATTTCATTGAGGCTGATAGAAGCACAAAACGCCGTAGACGAAGTCTTCAGGTAAATGCCGTTTATAAATGCTCTCAGTATGATACAATGTTTACACAGTATATGTTTACACTGTGTTTTAAATCATGGCGGGTGAGGGCGTTTTTGTACGCGTTTAGCCAATCAGCATACACTTATGTCACGAATAGTTCCTAGAACTGTTTTAGACCCTACTCTGAAGTAGGAGCTAATTTAGTTCCTCCAAACGGAGTTCCTGGAACTAAAACCATTCCTAGTTCCTGCGGTGCGAACACACCAAAAAGTGGGTAGTTCCACAATTAGTTCGGGTACTATGAAAAGGTTCCTGCGGTGTGAAAGGCCTTATTGTTGTGAAAATGTAAAAAAAAAAAAAAAAACACATCTTAATTGTCCCAAAAATAGGCTGTTTAACTGTCGCCGTCCCATCTGTGGGACGCTTGGCGCTCTTTTTTCGTTGTCTTTTTGCCCTATCAAATATTTTAGTACTCATCATAAATTATATATCATTTGAAAGCTTAAAACCTCAAAATTCATCCTGTGAAAACCATTTTGAAATCGAACATTGCGTTACTATGGAAATGGTACTTTAAAATCTTTTGGCGGTCTCCTCCCCCTTAGTGGGCGGTGTCAAGTGTCATATTACACAATGTATTACGGTCTTTTAGAATCAAAACTTTTTATAATCTTGATTATAATCTTGATTTTATAATCTTGACGAAATACATATCGTCGGAAAGGTCTGACTCTCAGGATTCCATATGTGGTGGTCTTTTTGTGATCGGAGTAATATTGACAGAGAAATTTAGACATTTGTGACTGAAAAATGCATTAAAAAAATTAAATGGCATTTGGATGGCACCCGGTGGCTATTTGTGGTATGACGCCCTAAACAAAATCTCACAGGAACCTAATTTTTTCATATCAACTTCAAATTTGGAACATAACTTATGTAGACATAAGGCTTTTATTTTATATCAATTTTAGAGTAAAACCTGTTATGTAAAATATTTGTTATATAAAATATAAAAAAATTAATACTGTGTATTTTCTTTACAGTGAATTTAAACTTCTATAACTTTTTGTTACTTTCATATTTTAAAATAATTCCACTTCTGCAGTAATCTGCTGATTGTCTTCTTTAAAAAGAGTCCAACCTTATGTCTGTATTCCAAAGCATTCATGAATTATAAGAGTTTAAGTTTGGATAGTGCACTTTCACATATATGTTCAAAAATGGGGGGTGACAGTTAAGGGGTTAAGCAAAATACAATTTCTTTCTTTTGATTTTGTTGTAAATCATGACCTGAACATGTATTTGACATTTCCAATAATTTTCCTCATCTCTCCCCATCACCACCCCTATTACATTTCCATGTGCCGCTTGTCTGCTGCACTGCTGTTGCCGTGATGGTGTTTTACTCTTGCGTGCAGCAGTGTAGCAAATCTAAACGGGGTTTTCAGCTGGTTGGAGAATTAATCCATCTGAGGTCTCTGGTGACATTAGTCACAGTAGCAGAGTTGATCTGAAGAGGTGTGAAAGGATGCTACCGTGGGCAGTGGTGTAAGGATTTCTGTGAGAGAAGGAGAGACAGGAAGAGGCAGGAAAGACGAGATTAGATCAGCTGGAGTCAGCTGACTGCTCTATGTTGTGGACCGTCTCTCTGGCAGAGGCGAGAGAGAAAGCGGGGAAGGGAGGGGGAAGCTGTACCATCTGAGCTGAATGTATAATCAAGCATCTGCCTCCGACATGTGAATGGTTACAGCTTTCCAGTGAGAGTGAGGGAGGGAGCGAACGAGTGGATGCGTTAGCTGGGAGGGAGGGTGGTAGCGTGTGTGATCACGGAGTAATCTGCCTGCGGATGGATGGAGAGGGGAGAGATGGAGAGCCGATCGCTACTACGCGAGGCAGGCGGCAGGCACCTCGTACCTCAGCCCCCTCCTCGATTGGGAGCGACGAGGACAAGCAGGTGGCATCGCTAACGTGATAGTCTTTCCACCACTCCTCTCCACCGTCCCACGGTCCCTCCTCACTGGCAGCACTGCAGCTCCTGTGCATTTTTTGCACTCTGTGCATAGATATTTACTGTGATAGTGGTTGTCAGTACATGGACTTGATTATTTTGGTTTTGATCGCCTTTAACGTACGCTGCTCTTTTACTTTCCCTCCCTTTCTCTGTTTTTTACTCCGTGGGTTTGTGATGTAATGGCTGCAGTTTTCACAGGAAATCACTAGTCTGGTAAGCAGATGAACAAATGCATACATGTCGATTGTCATGATTTTTTTTAATTAATAAATGTCATGCATGCCATTGTATTCCATTTGGTTGTTGATTTTCTGTCCCTTGTCATTTTCAGATGTCTCATGACGTTTCTGGTTATGTGTAGCGTAGTATCACGTAGCGTGTTGAATGTCTCGATCGCAGTAGCAGAGATATTGTGTGACCTGTTTGAATTAGCTGTGTGGGTATTTCTCAGCTATATCCACCAGTCATATTTACTGTGCCTCGCCCCTTTTTCCTCATTTCTCTCTTTTCCTATGATGAACTTTGGCCTGTGTAACAAGCCGTCTGTGGCATTTCACGAAAGGAGGGGCGAGGTTCCCTACTACTGATATCAGATTCGGTTTGTATAGTTATGCAAAAGGAATGTAACTCTGTATGATGGGTTGAAAGTCCACTTTACATGACTTGCTGTCGTGTTTTGAAAGACACCAAATCGGAGGAAGACAAACAATATGGAGCCTGGTGTATGTTTTAAATCTGACATTCTTCAGCTGAAGTCCTGTGATAGTTGTTTACCTTAAACTGTGGATTTAGACATGATTACGGAGGTCAGATTCAGTGCCGTTTCTAATCAGGGCCATCGTTCACCTCTGGCTTCAGTGTCGCTTCGGTCACGTGTGGTGACCCGAACGGTGGGTGACATCACTTTCTTGTTACTCTGAATCGCTGTTTATTTTGGGCTGCCTAGTGCTTCCTTTGGAGATACGTCTCGGTGTGTGAAATGGATGCAGGTCTTATTTTCCAGCACTATAATAAAATGTAAAGGGTAGGAATTACCTGTTTGCTTCCAGCTGAGATCAGATCACAGCTGTTTTTTACAGTCATACACCGCAGAAACGGTAATTAGAAGTTTGTAGCCCTGTTGTTTGGAAGTCAAGTTAATTACTGTAGGTGTATTTCTGTTCTGAACTGTCAGCTTTGGATATTGTTATGAATATTATAGAATTCTCCAGCACTTGGCGCACCAGAGTACAGCTCACACTTCTGACCTGTCACACTCCCACACGCAAATGTAGTGCCGTCCTCCCACACAGGGAGAACTATTTGTAGGAAATCATCATGAATTTCAAGTTTTCTCTGATATTGTGAGTACTATTTCACTTTACCTGATTCTTTCTTCCACAGGCCTATTCCCAAGATGCCTACCTTAAGGGTCATGATTCATACAGTGGAAATGCCCACCATATCCCGGAGCCACCCCCTATATGTTACCCTCGAGTAGACTGTAAGCCCCCGGGGATGGCCCAGGCCACTGAGACATCAGCCCCGGGGGTTGTACCATCTGATCTAGGATACCGTGTGGAGATACCAGTTCCTCCCTCCCCTCCACCACCCATTCCAAAGACACAGACTGCAGTGTGTGTGTGCAATGAAAGTGTTCGGACAGTGGCGGTACCCCCTCATGTTCACATGGGCCGTATGGTTCCAGGTCATCGGGGCGACTATGGTCTAGTAGTCCCAGATACAATGCTGATCAGAGCCAGGCCTGGTATGGTGTCTGGTGGTCGTCCGCCATACCTCCACCCTCGCAAAGCTGACATGATCCCTTCAGGTTACCATGGTGATCCTTATGCCATTCCACCTACACACTATGCGCCTGCTTCCTCCATTACCTCCCCTGCTACCCACCAGAACATTGACTGGCGGACTTACCAGACATACCGGGAATATATCGATAATAAAGGTCTTCACACTTACAGTCGGACTATTCAAGAGCGTTTAGACAGCCTGCGAGCTGCATCCCAAAGTGTCCACGGTGGCCCCCACTGCGGACCCCAACCTGGCTGGGGCAATAAGCTACGCCGCAGAAGCACATCTCATGACCGGGCTTACCAGGGCCCTTCTGTGCTTCCTCCACGCAGTGCTTCACAGGATAGGATGAGTGGGGCGGAGAGAGTGGCCCATGCCAGGGACTGGCCTCCTCGTGGCGTATCCTCTGATGGGCTCATGCGGAAGCCCCGCGTTCATTCGTCAGACTATGTGGAACATAGTGAACTAGTTTCTCCTGCACCATGGGCCGCTGTGGATAGGCAGCTGTATGGCAGAGTAGACCAGAGGAGTCGTCCTAGTAGACAGTCTCTCCCACCTCGGGCGGTCCTTTACCGTCCCTCGACAGGGTATGGTATGAGCGTCAGGGGTGTTGCTGGCTCCCATACGCACAGCTCCAGAACGGACATCCCACCCACCATTGGATTTCCAGAGCGATCTCGCAATGGACTAAACCAGGCCAAAGAGCCTCCTTCCAAAGACCAAAGCGGAGCTGTTGTCGGAAATCGTATTTCTAATTCGTCATCGAACCAATCGAGAACTAGAGCCAAAACCATGCAGAGCCCAGAAACTGGGAAGGAAAATCCAGTCGGATATAGGTCGGCATCTTACTCCGCTCTGCCTCCGCAGAGGCCACAGTGTGGGGCATCAGCTCAGAGGACACACCCACGGGATGTCAAGGGCCTACCGGTAAACGGGTCCAGTCCTTTGGAGGGTGTAGTTCTCCGTGAAAAACCCCCAACAGGGAAGGGGACCCCACAACCTCTCCGCCATCCCTCATACATCCTTGCGGTGAACGACACGGATGGTCCTGAGCCGGCAGGGGGCGGTGTCTGCTGGTTGCCCAATGATGCCCGCCGGGAGATGCACATGCAAAGACTGGGGGAGCGGCTTGACTCCTCCTTCTGCTCCAGTAATCTGGACGAATCACTTGACTCCATTCCCTTCATCGGTAAGTGCACTCTTTGTAACCATAGCAACGCCAACCCGGCAACAAGCTTGAGCAAGCAGTAGGGATTATTTTAGAGTTACCGCAGATATTTTGGAACAATAACTGCTTATGTTTAGACAATGATGGTGATGTATTGTGCAATTAATTTTTATGTGCAATTTGGGCCGTCAGTGATTTCCTGTATTAATAATGCTCCAGTACCTTATGCAATTTCAAACTGTGATCACAATTCCAAATCCCCATTTGTCCAGAGTCAGACAGAGGATTATCATGGCCAAATTTTACTTTGTATCGTCTGTTCTATCAAACTCTCAAAGCTTGAAGAGTAGAGTTGATGTATGCAGAAGGTGCAAATCTAGGCCTGTGAGTGTGGCTGTTTGGGAGTGACTGAAGGAGAGTGAGAGTGACTGTGTGTGAGTCATGGTGTTGTTCAGGGAGGAGGTGGCCTTCTCTCATACTCTAATGCCTGAGGATTGGTCTGGAATATTGAGCGATAGCCTAGCTGTGCTCTGTCACATTTTGTCTTTGGTGTTTTGTGCACTAGCCTTCAGATATTAGGCATACCCTGTAACAGGTTTGTTGCTTACCTTTTATACTGTTTACACATTTGGATGAGAGTTTTGAAAAATACTGATACTTTTTGAAAGAATACAAGAGAGAAGGTAAATAAGTAGCAGTAGAAGTGTTAGTGGTAATATACAAATGGTTTACTTGGTATTTCGGGTAGGTATATGATGTTCCCGTTAGTGCTGGGGATTATATTGAAGATGCATGATCTGTTCACTTGTGATTTTGCCGGAAATGTAAAATTAAGCAACGTTGGGAATATTGCAATTATTGTAATGTGCTTTTTATTTCCCCATTGAGTTTTCTAAAGAGTGCGCCATTTCAGATAATATGTTTATATTTATTGCATGTTCATAATAATAATAATAATAATAATAAGTTGTTACAGTCTAAACATTAGTCAGCACTATCATCATTTATTATTACTCTTAAGAGCTTTTATACTAGGGTCACGACTCCAGTGGTTTTTGTTGATTGTAAATCAATAACAATTAAGACTTTGAATAGGTCTTAGTCTAAGCTCTTTACTTAATGTTTAATACTGTAAGTAAATGCTCTAGATTTTGTTACGGGTAACACATCACATTTTCTGATTGTACTTTTCCTGGTTATATGATGTGTATGTTTTATTCAGATAACCACAATCCTAGCATTCCTGCTTCTGGCACGGCAAATACTTTTACTGTTATTAGTCAGATTTGTACTGCTTTTTCTCCCTGATTTTTCAGATAACCTGGCAAGAGAGACAAATTGTCTAAGACTGTTTGTATAAAATATGTTTGGTTATTCAGGTTTTGATAGAAATGCATGGTTGCACACATGTATGCAGTAAACATGAGCGGTAGAAATTCGTTTTAATTTTTAAACAACAACAGGTAAATGTTTTTAGCTGTAAAAGACATTAGGTATATTTAAGCTATCCTAGGATTTGTATATGGTGCCCTAATTGCAGTAGTAATATGCTATTTTTTTTTTCACATGACCTTGAGAGTCATCCAGTTAACACTGGGAATCAATATGGTTGTTTTTAATTTCGTATTGATTACATCATTTGCAGTCCAAACCAAGAACTAACATTGCTTAGTTTGTTTTAGCAGTCCAGCTTGTTAACTACTTGCTCCAAACAGAATCCTCTCAGATTGTTCATTGTAAGTTGCTTTGGAGAAAAGTATCTGCTGAAATGAATTGAGTAGAGGATGGTTGCCACCTATGCCTTGTAGCACAACCCAGTCTATTATCCTGTAAAATGATGCTAGGTTAGCGCTGATGGCATTAAGATTCTTGTGTCTTGGAGCGAGGCGATCTGTAGGCTATGCTAGAGCTCTTTAGCAAGGCCCAAAGAGGGTTTTGCACACCTTCCCCTTGGCCCTCTTTGAGACGCTGGAGGATGCAGGAACTAGGGCAGTTGCTTTAATTTTAGCTGCTCCAGCCCTCTGGCAGCACAGAACAGCTTTGTACTCCAACCTTTTTTGGCTGAGACCTGCAGAGGAGCTCAAAAGTTTTCAGCGCTCTCGAAAACAGGACATGTCAAATTATAAGATAAATAAAACTGTCCTCATTCCTAGAAAAGGTTAAGCAGACTTCTTGCTTGCAATGAAATCAAGATATGCACTTGTAGGCTGGCTTGACATATTTAAGGCAAAATAAAAGCTGTTGTCTGTGGTACGGTATGGTTTATAAAGAAAGTAGAATACTCTGTCTTATTCTTTGTTCTGTTAGTATCAACAGCAAGTTCAAATGGGAAATTCGGCTTGGGAAGTGAATGTCCTCAACACATTTGGGTCATTCCACACTTTTAGAGAACAAGACAAAAATTTGTCAGTCTTGGGCACTTAAAACATCATTTATTTACCCAATAGCAAGAAAATTAACAGGATGAAATTAAAGAGCTCAAGTTAGCCATTGCTCATGGATGAATTGAGATTATTGTTTAGCAATCTTTTGTAATGTTGACATTAGGGGTGGGCGATATGACCTAAAATTCATATCACGGTATTTTTCACTGTCCAGACGCTATCGATATTATATTGCGGTATGCGGGGGGAATCACATTTTAGTGACCTTATATGCAAAATATGTATTTTAACCTTATATAACGATATGACCTAAAATTAAGGCAAAAATGTAATGGTCACTTTATGTGTCAAATGGACGGTGAAAGAACATACAAATTATTTTCCACTGCTTATCCAGTTTAGCGTTCCTTTGGACGCTATAAAGCGATCTGCGCTGCGCTTATGAACACAAAGGTAAAAGAAAAATATCTGAAGTTTTCTGAAGAGAGTTCCCTTCAGATACTCATTTATATTACCTCCCTGCCCCCAATTCATATTTATATTTTTCTTCCTATATTTGAGCATGTAAACAGTGATCTTGTGCTGCCTGCTACAGTGTTTTCTCTCTTTGTGTCCGTGTTCTGCGTCTCTGTCCTGTGTTAACGGCCGTTTGCAGACTTAGTAATATTACCACACAAATCTGTTTGGGAAATTATTGTAACAGTTTGTGTGCAGTTTGAAAAGCCGATCGTGTGTTTGGAGCAAAAACTATCCGGTTCTGAATCTGATTTATTCAGATCAAGCGGGGCATCTCTCTCTCTGGTGACGCAGTAATGACCGCGGGGGGGGGGGGATAATCTTTGTCTGTCCATCCAATGAAAGCCATGAATATGTAGCGGTATCCACGGTATAGCAAAATCCATATCATGGCACAGCATAATACTGGTAGTCACGTTCATACCGGTATAGCGCCCACCCCTAGTTGACATTATGATACCAAATACCAATAACTTTTTGGAAAACAAATAAAGAGAAAGCTTTTTTTATTTTAATTAAAGAAAGAAAAAACACCTGAAACATTTCTAAATAATTTGCTGACAAATGCTGACATCCAATTAAATCACAAAGTTTTAAAGTTCACCCTTTGTTCACTTAATTGTGATTTTGTAGTGAAACTAATGATTTCTGTCTTTTAAAATTGAGTTTGATATTTTATCCAATATATCAAGTAGGGGTGGGAAAAATCGAGTAACTATCACTCTATATTATATATAACTATCACAGGATCTATCGGCTCCGATCCGGTATTTTCTGCGGATCGGGTATCGGAGAGACGAGACCGATCCAAATCTGATATTCTGTATACATCTGTGATTGTTAAGCCCCACGAAAGCACAAAAGCATTATAAAGCACCATAAAGTCAAAGTCCAAGTGTTCTGAAGCCGTTCCATAGTTTAATGTGAGGTACAGATGAATATTTAAGTCGTTAAATTCAAGTTCATGTAAACTCTTCTCTCTGGCTGTCTGTCATCCTCCATTCATCATTCAAACTGCGTGTTGTGTTCGATTACGACAGTCAAAACAATGAAACTCTCTTCAAGAGCGCTCAATAACTGAGATTTAAAACCGTTAAAAGAAAAGGCTCAATAAACTATCGTGCAGATTTAATAAGCTACGCATCAATATCTCTTTCCTCTGTGCTTTGAACTTCTCTGACCGGAGCTGCGCGCTGAGACTCCGTGCTGCTTCAAGAGCATCATTCTGCACACGGGATGCACATAAGAGCTTTGTGCTGTTCTCTATTGGAGCTTTTCGTATTATAATACTTTTGCGTAATGAAATATTATTTATAGCGTTTCTTGTACTGTCCTATCAAGGCTATTAATAATCTAATGTATAGCACAGTAATGGAGGCAGCAACATATGATAGATAGGACTCCTCTATCATATATGCTTCATTACTGTGCTATTAAAATAAATGTCTTTTAATTTTGTTGTTTATATTTATAAATAAATACATTTACTTCTTTTCATTAATGTATTTTAGAACAATGCAAAGAGCAAGGTGTAACATTTTACCAGATTTAGTTCTTCACATATTCACTTTTATTTGTTCCCCACTAAATAATGTTATTTCACTAAATGTTTAGATTTTATAAAATTGTGCACTCATGATTTTTCTAGAATAACTTTTGCTGCTAAATTATCCACTAACCTAGTTTATAATAGTATTTTTGTCATAGATTATGAATGGGTCTGTTTACACCTGGTCATTTCATGTGTTTTCTCTGATCGGATATCTATCTGATTTGTTTAAACGTTTCCATTTACACTTGGCCACATAAATGGATATAAATCCGATCTTCAATTCCCGCGCTATATTTAAATATAATGAAGTTCACGTCAACGAAATCAAAAGCGCTGCATTTTATTAATTATCAGCTCATTTCAAGATCAAAGACCGCAATAGGAGAGCGCGGCATCAGCACTTTTAATGAAGTTGATTGTGTGTTGAGCGTCTGTGACTTACTTTCAGTTTCATTTACAACAGTTTGCGCATCTGCTTGCTGAAGAGATACTCAGCTGCTCGTCCACGGCGATGCATAGTGCAGTCATATCGGACTAAAATGTCATATAGCCTATAACACGGTCTCACACGTTTATTATTTTAATATTTTGGGAGGATTAAAATTCACATATGTGGTTTCAACAACCAGATGCATTTACACATGTCCAGTTTCGTCTGGAATGCGGCCCAGACCACCTCCTGAAGTGGTTTGAGCGATCGGATTTATATTACAAAACGCATGAAGTGACCAGGTGTAAACAGCCCCTATATATATTTTCATGTTATTTTTCATTAAAATGAAGTTGTCTAGTAGATTGTGTTTAACACACAAAAGAGTGACACAGAAGTATAGAAACTCTACATTGATTTAAAAAAAAAAAAAAAAAAAAAACTGCACTCGGATCGGATCGGAATTGGCCGATACTCAGAATTTTCTGGATCGGATCGGATCTGAAAAAATTGTATCGTTGCATCCCTAATTATATATACATTCAGATTCATATTACATCAAATCTTATCATATCTTCCTCTCTTCTGCTTGTTACAGTATGAAATAAGCATAAATGAACATTAGAAGGTATATTGAAAGAAACGGTACAGGGATTTGAAACTCTGTTAAAACACTGTGACTAAATATCTATATATACACCAATTATCGTGACAGTATCAATTCAGGAGATAAGTGTATCATCCCAGCACTAATATCAAGACATTTATGATGAATACGGACATCATAGTAAAAAGAACACATTTAACTTTTATTTTTCTTTACTTCAGCTTGTTTCTCTGTGAGCCTCTGTGTGTACATGTATGAACACACATGCCAAAGAGAGTTGCATTATTCACGTTTACCACTCTGTGACCGTGTTTACAGATGAGCCAGCCAGCCCTAGTGTAGACCATGATGGCAGCCATATTCCTGCATCGGCTGTGATCTCTGGAGCTCAGGCTGTAATCTCTGACAGCCCCAGCCCCACCACCCCCAGCCCCCTCATGCGCCGGCAACTGTCTCATGACCAAGGTAAGCGTGTCTGTACAGATTTTTTTTTTTTTTTTTTTTTTTTTTTTACAATTATTGCCATCTGAGAGCACCATGTGAATGGATCAGTGAGCATTTTGTTGAGCTTGTTGCTGATGGTGTATTTTTGTCTACATGCATGCAGAGTCTCTCAGAAATGCCATTCTAGAATCTGGAACCAAAACGGAGCGCTCTAAATCATACGATGAAGGCCTGGACAACTATCGGGAGGAAGGCCGTGGGTAAGCGTCTTTTAAAAGTGATGGATCGTGATGTTGGAGATTCCTAATACTGTCAATGTGAGTGGTGGTTTGGCCTAACATAATCATTCATTTCCACAGACGATCCAGCAAACCGAGTCTAAGGGTTTTCAAGAAGGTGAGAGATGCACATAAAAATCTCTCTCATAAAGAGCAGCTTTCGCTAAACCAGAATGCTCATTCACTAATAATGGCAACTGTTCCAAAACCTTGTGAGATGCCTGTGTTTGGAGCATTTTAAGACTTTCTTTTAGTCAAATTCAAAGGCCAATCCTATTGAAGTGTTTAGACAAAAATGCACCCAAATTAGTCACTATAATAATGGTGCAACAGTTTCCGTAAACGATTGTGTGCAGTCCATAAGCACGTGCAATGCAATGTAGAGATCTCTACATCTGTCATTTGTGAGGTTCCAAAAGTTTTTGGAACAGAGCATAAACGATAGACAATTATCCAAGGCTAGATACCAAAATGTAATGTTTGTTCTGCTCTTATAGGCATTGGATGGCCATAAGTCTGATGACTCCAGCTCCAGAAGAGACTCCTCCACTGAGATCTTCAGTGACTCCACCAAGGAGGGTTGGCTGCATTTCCGACAGCTCAACACTGAGAAGGGCAAGGTGGGAAAATTATCACTGTCTCTTTCACTACTCATTTCCCATTTCATTCAAGAGCATATTGAATTTAGTGTTGATAGTTTTACTGTAATTGTTGTAGATTACTGATCATGACCTGCACTTTACATGTGTTCTTCTCTTTATAGCGAGTAGGAGGCGGCATGCGGCCGTGGAAACAGATGTATGCAGTGCTGCGGGGCCACTCCCTCTACCTCTATAAAGACAAAAAGGAGGGGCTTTCTCACGTCAGCTTGCAACTGGAGGATGAGCCTCTTTCAATCAGCATCAAGGCCTGCTTGATTGACATCTCTTACAGCGACACAAAGCGCAAGAATGTTCTGCGGCTAACGACTTCAGACTGCGAGTATCTGTTTCAGGCGGAGGGCCGAGAAGACATGCTGTCCTGGATAAGAGTCATTCAAGAAAACAGCAACCTGGACGAGGAGGTTTGTTGAGCATGATAGCATTTTAATGTGACAGCTAAGGTATTTATACAGTTGTGTGATGTAAATTTAGCATAGTATGCATGTAAAGCCAGATCTAACTGCACTCTGTATGCTCAGCTTATACTTTTTTATTTTGTATGAATTGATTTTTCCATAAGGTGCGAACACGGTCCGATGTTTTACAGTCAAAAGAAACAGATGAGGTGGAAAAACAAATCACTTGAGGCAGCAACAATAATAGATGCCTGCTTTGGCGAGTGCTCCTGTGAGGGGGTTAAGAGATACCCGCAACTCTAAGTTAAATGAGTACAAAGACATTTTGTCAGTCATAACTTCTGGAGAGAAATCGTGGAGACATTAAACAAGAATTATACTTTCTAGTGCGCATGTTCGCGCACGCTGTCAAATGGAGTATTCCCTGCGTTTGACTGTACAAATGCATTTGCATCAAAATGCTAGAATACTTGGGGATTTAGACGTCATTAATGTTGACGTCATTAATGAAGTGACACCTCAAGACCTAAGTGTAAAGAGGTCAACAGATGGGAATCAAAACTGGCCATGGCTGCATGTTCGTTTCCTTGGATGAATTGGATGCATAAACGGTTAAAAGAGTATTGCTGTCTTGCTAATGGGCACACCAATTTTGAGCCAATCATTGGAGACACAACTGCCATGTGACTAATTACTGTAACTGCAGGAAAATGACAACCGGACAAAGCTGGATTGGCTGGTGGCCAGTTGGCCTTCACTATCGGCTATCCTGCAGTAACGTCAGAGGCAGCAGACTTGGAAAAATCTATTTTATGCTTTTATGGGTGTTCCAAAAATCAGGCTCTGATAAAGCATCTGCTGTGTACAGTAAAATATTTGAAATCTATATTTTGCTTGCAGTTTTTACTATTTGAATACAAAGCTAATTTGGAATCACCATAAATAAAGTTGCTTTTTGCAACATAATGGTGTAGTTCCAGCATCTACCAACAGAGGCTAACAGGATAACCTGACTCCTTTCTAAACTGTCTGATTACACATTTAAAATGTCATGTGAACAGCCCCACAAAAAAACTAATATGAGCAGGAAATCATAGTAGATTAATATCATCATGTGAAGTCTGTGGCCCATGTCTGCCCCTCAGAGTAGAAGCATCACAGTATTTGCATAACTTTGTCCTGAAACGAAACCATGTGAAAACCAGCTTACTGCTAAGCACAACAGCGCATTGTCATCTGCTGAAATCAGTGTCGCAGTGACATTGTTTACTGAAAGTGTGAGGATTATGGGTAGGCTTTTTGTTAATATTCATCTCCTTTGTTTGCCAGAGGAACTGGTTTCCCTTAACACTCACAATCAGATTAATGTTGCTGTACTCTCAGGTTTGCATGTTACCACAATGTTAATGATTCTTTGTCTTGTGTTTTCAGAATGCTGCCGTAACCAGCACTGATTTGATCAACAGAAAGCTCAAGGAGTATATATCCATGAGGTAAAGGACATGTCCTAGAGACCAGCAAGTTTGTCTTCATAAAGGCCCTGTTCCAAATCCTAGTGAGCTGCCTCACTGAAATGAAGCTCTGTCAGCTCTCACTCACTCACTCTACACCAAACTAAAAGCATGGCCACACAAAAAGTTGCAGTATGGCTTAGCACAATTATCAAATTGCAAAAGTTTTAAATGAATAAATACATGCATTATGTATTTTCAGAGTGTAGCGTGACTCTTACATGCGAGCAGCTCATGATCTGGTGCTTTTAGTGTCTTGGAGCAACTCGGTTCACAGTAAATTCTCTACATCAGCTCTGAGTTTGTGTCGATTATAACTCGCATTTGGAAATTAAATTTATACCGATATACTGTGATGCTCAAATTCATTTGAATATCAACAGAGGACACAGAGGGAGCTGCTGCGGGAAATCCACAAGATCCAAGTTGCCCAAACATGAGATGTGCAATAATTCTAAATATACTATTCTTTTTGCAAGAATATTTTACATCTGAAAGAAGCACTTCAGCTCTCTTCCCCCATTTACAACAGCACCATAAACAGCACCATAAACAGCAGTATGAGTTAGGGCTGCACGATATTGGAAAAAACTCACATTGCGATATTTTGTTTTTCTCAATAAATTGCGATATGAAAAAAAAAAAAAAAAAAAAAAAATTTCACCAGATGATTTTATCTCTATTTGTAAAAAAAAAAATCAATGATTGGGGTGATTTTATAGGTGAGTAAATCAGCATAGAAAATAAACAAATTACAACATAGATCTGCGTGGCTCTTACCTTGTCTACACATGACGCGCGAGACGCCACAAAATACTGAACCCATAATCAGTGATGCTGTCTGTCTACACTGGATGCATGCGCGGCGCGACAAATTCCCGCTCAATCCCGGTCTAAATCCCCGCTCTAACTGATGCCTCGCTCTATTTATGACGTACTGACACAAAGTTCAAATGATTTGTAACAGTAGCTTTGTCGCGTCCAGTGTAGACAGACTTTGGGGCCATAGGCCGTTCAATGTCGTGGCTAAAAACGCGTGGAAAACACCAGCCGCGCTGCTTTCTCCTTCTTTCCAAAGCGCTCTGGAGCTTGCGCTTTCGTGGCTTTGCCGTTGCAAGCAACCGTGATCAGCGCTCTCCTCGACAACGCGGAAGTTTCAGCAAAGGATAAATGGATTTCCAGCACTGAATCTTGCAGTAGCTCTGCTACTAAATTTATTTAAAAATGGATATCTCTACAGCTGGTGTAGATCAGTGTCTGTGTGTGAGCAAAGAAAACAATCAGTATATATATAACGAAAAGTATAGGCCTACTAAACATCGCACATCCTGCGATGTGACTATTGCGGATGCGCACATCGCGATATCGATGCTGAAACGATATATCGTGCAGCCCAGTATGAGTGTTGCAGCATTAATGACAGACGTTTTAATTTGAAAACAGCCATAGTTTGTTCAATAAACCACTGTTTAAAAAGAAAATGTCTTTTATTTTTTGGATTTTTCTCCATCTGCTATACCGAAAACATACCAAACAGTGACTTAAAAAACGAATTATGTAAAACTGACAATTTTGTGTACCATTACACCCAACCATCTTCCCAAAGTTGCAATGAAAACCACTTAGAAATCAGCTGTTGTCAACAAAAGAGATGCATTAAGGACTCTCTGTGGTTTTCCATCAAAATAAAAGCTTTATGGTATCCCGTGTGGTAATTTTACAGTTTAACAGCAAAATAGAATTTTGACTATATTATTTTTTGAAAGTATTATATACAATGAAATTATAATAGTAATATTTGTTTCATTTTTATTTAGTAATAATAATAATAATAGTTAATAGTATTAGTATTAACAGTATTAGTATTAGTCATATCAATGTTTTTGGTAAATCTGGAGCTTTTTAATCTTAAATTTAAAATCGCAATTGCAATTTTTATTAGAAAAATTACACTAAATTTTCTCCCCCAAATTAGGCATTCCCAGTTGATAATGCAGTAAGCACAAGTTTTGTGTTGAACGCCTGCCTGTGATGACTAAAAATATTGCCTTGGTGCACAGCTCACTACTTTTTGATGTCTTTTGAACATTCTTTTTTTTCTTCTTTCCTTGCATATATTGTTGAGCTGCATATGATTGCCTTTTTCAGTGTCCAGTAATGTATGTTCTTACAGTGCACCCAGCAGTAAGACGGAGCCGTCACCCAAAACCTCACGGCAGTCTCTCAGCATTAGACACACTCTGCTGGGCAGCAGCAGTAAGAGTCAGAGCCTCTACTCGCCCAGGAACGAACAGGAGAGGAGTAAAGGTAGCACACGGAAATATGAAATAACACTGAAACCCATCGTGTTCTCAGTGAAATGTTGATATCAGCGATATGTGTCTCAGATGACTCCAGTCCTCCGAGAGATAAAGCCTGCTTGGAGGAGAGGAATTCCAGGACTGAAGAAGAAGCCTCAAGATAAGAGGCCCACTGCTGGTGTCATGTTTGGAGTACGACTGGATAATTGCCCTCCTGCGCAAACCAACAGAGTAAGAAATGCCAGAGATTACAAATGCACTACTGCATAATGCAAATTAGACCATTATGGGTGAAACTCACGTAAACATGTCAAGGTTACATTTCACTCCAAGAGCTAATGGGAAAATAAGAAATCAGATTTTGCATGAAGAAACTTGAGCCTTTATGAATTTTTGTTAGTATTTGTTAGTATATTTCCCCCTGTGTGTGTCTGAATGTTTTACATTTAAATCTTTAGTATAATGTTTTTTTTATATTACACTACTGAGAAGTAAATACAATAATGAAATTCATGTAAATAAATAATAAAATGCATGTAATAAAACTTTTATGTCATGATGTGAAAATATGAGTGGTTCTAAAAATAGATTCCATTTTCTTAATGCAGATTTGACTTTGGGGTGAAAAATTACCTACTTTTTGAGTTTTGTGCGATTATATGATATTAAAAATAACACTAATTACTATCTGTTACAGTTTGTGCCTTTGATCGTGGAGGTGTGTTGTAAGCTGGTGGAGGAGAGAGGGTTGGAGTACACAGGCATTTATAGAGTCCCCGGAAACAACACTGCCATCTCGAGCATGCAGGAGGAACTAGACACTAAAGGCATGACAGACATTGATATCCAGGATGACGTGAGTAAACACTTTGTGTTGTGTGATATTATACATGAGAGCTTGTACCATAAAGACAGACCTGATCTTTATGCTTTCATTTTGTTCAGCAGAAGTGGCGAGACCTCAATGTGATCAGCAGTTTGCTCAAGTCCTTTTTTAGGAAACTTCCTGAGCCTCTATTTACCAACGGTGAGACGCATGATCGCATAGGATAGATGATTCCTCTGGCTTTATACAAAATGCATGGAAAATACTATGCTGTCTCTCATAGAGAGCATCTCATATCTAAGAAAATCTTGTATCCAAGCTCTATTTTCTCCACTTGTGGAGGAAGGACTCCTCCTAGAGGACAACGTAGCTCATAACTCACATGGTCATAGAAAAGCAAGCCTGAAAAAATTTCGGATTTTTAAAAAATCTTTTTTTAATTTGAATAATAAAATGTAAAGTCATAAAGTTCTACATTGAATCTTAGATTTTATGTATGTGTGGCTGTAATATTTTATAGCACATTTTTGTCATGGGGACCCTGATTAATACACTTCCAGAATATTCTTATAATGCTTGTTTGCTCTGATCATAGAAAAATATTCCAACTTTATTGATGCCAATCGAATGGAGGACCCTGTTGAGCGGTTAAAAACACTGAAGAGACTGGTACGGTTTATCTGAAGACCGCTGTTGATTTACTAATTACTGACATTTACTAGATTGGAAAAAGAAAAATCCTTTAAATCAGCAATAAAATCCTCAACAGATAACAGGTTTAAACTATATTTACTGTTTTTTTTCTGCTCAGATTCATGAGTTACCAGACCATCATTATGAAACGCTCAAGTTCCTCTCTGGACATCTCAAAACTGTCTCTGAAAACTGTGAGAAAAACAAGGTATGAGCTTTGTAAATGTTCAGTTCATTTACCCTGTCTAGGTGAGTTCAACTGTTACAAGAAATACTTTAAACTGCTTTTGTAGATACTATTACTTTACTGTAAAAAATCTTTCATAAGTTAAAAATTAAATAATATAATCAGATCATCAAAATGGCAGTGTTGCTCAGTTTTATCTGTAATAGCTTGTCTGAGGAACCTGGATGCACAAATGCTTGTTGTGTGATGTTAGTAATTTCCATTACAGATAGAAAAGAGATGAAAGCCATTAAGGGAAGCTTTCTTTGTATTTAATTAGATGGAGCCACGTAACTTGGCCATTGTGTTTGGCCCAACTCTTGTCAGAACCTCTGAAGACAACATGACGCACATGGTCACGCACATGCCTGATCAGTACAAGATCGTTGAGACTCTCATTCAGCAAGTAAGAGCTTTTTCCTTTCATCTCTGTATAAACTGATGTCTGAATTCTGCTGAACATTCTGCTTTGCTCTTCTACAGTGTGATTGGTTCTTCACAGAAGATGGAGATGAAGAGCCAACGGTGAGTCTGTAGCTTCCTGCCATTCTTCTCTGAGTGGATTTCTGAGCCCTAAACAAACCATCACCAATGCTGTCACTCTCCAAGAACTGGAGACTTGAGTCTCCAGGGTAACACGGGTCAGAAACATCATCCTCATCTTTTTCGGTTCATCTTCATCGTTTCACTTTTGTCCTATTTCCACCTGGTCCACCTCGCTTGTGTAGAACTATTTAGTTCGCAGATAACGTCGAGGAAATTCCTATGCCCTTACTGGGGCAGATTTATCATTTTTGGGACCCTAAGGAGAGTTCAGACCTGATGCATTATTTCATTTTTACAGAACAAAAGCTGCATTACAGGTATCTCTGAAACTAGGGTGTGAGGCAAGTTAGAAGCTTACTTTAATATAGCTTCATGCAGCTTTGCATCTTTATACAGAGTTGATGAGAGCCGCTTTAACTCATAGCGTACAGTGCACAGGTCATACACTCATAGCATACAGTGCTCACCATGCTCTGTCTTTAAATGGCTGTGGATACTGATCCGTGAGTTAAATCCACCGCTGCTAAATGCAGACTTGCTTTGTCTTTCCAAAAGCTGAATACAAAATCAACAAAGAACTAATAAACTAACCAATTCCACTGTATTTTCTGCTCTTCACTTTCATGCAGTAGCAGACTGTAAACCTGCAAGAAATTGACTATCGATTTTAAGTCCTGATTTGCTGGTAAATAAGAGCACATGGATTTTTTTTCAGTCACTTTATGGACATTATAGACCCACCAAGGCCCCAAGCATTTGCATGGTTTGCATGGTGGTTGAAGCTGCCACTGCTCACAAATAATCTTTGCAAACAGTGTTTTAAAAAGAAAGTCAACATTTGTTTGTTTGAAAAAGCTCATACATACACTGCTTAAAACGGCACTGAAAGTTCGCTTTGCCTCATGTAAATGACTTATGAATTGTAATCTCTCTCTTTGTTTATGTCAGACCACCGTGGAGCAAGAGAGCACAGTTCAGTCTCAGCCTGTGCCCAACATTGATCATCTGCTGACCAACATTGGCCGCACTGCTTCATCACCGGGAGACGTCTCAGGTAATCTTGCATTCATAGTCCAACTGTTCCAGGCTAGGGATATGAGTTTAGGAGAATGGATATTACTTAAAACCAAAGTGAGATGTTCAGTGTGTTCAGATGTTACTGTGTGTGTATGTTTAGACTCTCTTAATATATTTCAGATGATTAGCAGATGCTCATGCTTGTCATTAGATCTGTCAATGTTTAGAGCGAACAAAAGCAAGCTTGCCAGAAATGTCTTGGTGCATATGTAAAGGTGAACTATTTTAGCAATTTTGCATTGGTCAAACGTATTTGATGAGCTATCTGAAAATTGGATAAAATAGTTCCTATGTATGTGAAGCTTATGAATCAACCTTTTTCCATTGAATTGTTTCTTTACCTTCCGCCATTGTTTTAGACTTGTTGCCTTTATTTCAATGCTATGATTTCTCCAGAATTCTCCTTTTGCTTTGGTTTGTATTGGTTTGAACCTCACTCATTGTCATCCCTCCCCTAATGCTTTAGTCTCCGTTATGACTCCACTCCTCCTTTTCTTTCAGTTCTTTTCCCTCCTTACCCTTCTCTTGTGCTAACCCGGCGTGTTCTTTCCCAAAAGAAATGGAAAAACCAATGATAAACCACCAAAGGTTTACCCGTCTGACCCATCTTGTCTCTAGTGTTTTCTTCTCCCTTGTCCCTGTCCAGCACTGCTCACACATTACCAAATCTTGACACAGGCCAAGTGGGCGGCGTCTATCACTCGGTGATGTCACTGATGGACTCTGTAATGTCTGTGATGGACAGCTGGGACTGTAGGAAGAAGGAGGAGTGTTGTCCCCAGTGTAGCTGCCTAGTCTGCAGAAATCCCCGATTCTTATAAATTGAAAGCGAATCCGGGACAAACCCACCAGAAAACAAAAGAAACAAAAAAAGTGTCAGAGAAGTTGATATTTGTCATCGTCGTGTTGCACGTTTCATATCTTATAAGACTATTATTAACAGAGAGGATACAGAGCTGTGATGGTGTAATGTGTCTGAAAAGCCTCTTTGCTGTCTCTCGTTGTCTCTGAAGCTGACCGCAAGGAGTTCTAGCATGGTATGGTCTTCAGGATTTCCTCCAGTCTTGTGGCATACTGTAACTGTCATTGATGGTGTCTGAAGGGGTGTGGTGAGGGGCTGAGCCGGCTCAAATCATAAAGCTCCCGACGAATATCGTACCATTCAAAAGCATTAGTAGCTCTTGATGGAGAGTGAGCAAAGGGGCTTTTGAGTGGTGAAGTAGCCCGTCGTAAGGACTTGCTTCCTCCTCGTAGCTTTGGCCCCTTTAGCCCCTTTCTGCCCTCCTGTCATATCTGACCCTTGTTATCCCTTGTCATAGTCTCTCAGTGCTTTAATTCATTCTGCATCTCCATGTTCTGCACCGACAAGCTGATTCCGTTAAACACAAACATGGTTCCTTAAGTGACTGATTTGACCTGTAAAAGGACATTCAGACTTGCAACATAGTTCGGTCATTTTTAGCTGGTAATTTCAGGTGCTGTGTGACTGAAGGCCTGGCATACTACTTTTTCCACCTTTCGCTCCGTCTCGCGCACAGCCGTGTCCACGCAGCTTTCAAAGCATTGTCAACTCCGGATGAATGACTTTGACACATGCGTTCGACACATTGACATCGCGCCTGCGCTGTTTTATGCAGACACAAAATTGGCCTGCACACGGACAGTGCGTGGACCGTTGCGGAAAATGGACGGCCGAAGTATACTTTGGACTTGACCAATAGCTTTGGTTAGAACTGATCCATTTAGCAAAGCACAGTACAGCTACATGGCGACCTCTAGTGTTAACATCATTTAAAACGTTTCTTATTTCACAACAACTTGACATCTCTTTGCCTGTTTTATATAAACACGCCTTATTATGCTTTATTTCAAATCTACCATATCTAAACTTTTCGCAGTTAATATAGTTAAATGATCACTGTTATTTGAGCTAATAGCTACTGTGCACATTAAATTCTCTAGCCACTTATTGCCTTAAAAAAACTAGAAATGGCATGAAATATATTACATAGTGGTAGGCGACAAAATTACGAAGTAGGTGGAAAAAACACAAAACTTAACATTCTAAAAACGTTTTTTTGTGACTAAGTGACTTAATATGCATGCGTATTAAGCACATGAATCCCATGATGCAATATAACCAACTCATGTAGGTTTACAAAAGTAAAGAATCAAGCATACTCAGCCATTTGAAAATAGCAGCAGCTTTCAGTTTCTGACCAGATTCGCGTCAACTCTCACCCCTAATACATAGCAGTAAAGATGTCCATCCCTGCCTTGGTGATGTCTCTGAGTTGGGAAAGAATGCCTGTAGACATGTTCTGCTGGCTCTCTCTGTGTGTGTGTGTGTGTGTGTGTGTGTGTGTGTGTGTGTGTGTGTGTGTTTGTCAGTGATTGGCGGTTTAACTGTGGACAGGCTGTCTGTCTGTGTGAATGTGTGCATGAGCTGCCTCCTGTCTTACTGCACACTGCCGGGTTCTTGTCATCACTCATTTCTCTTTCCTCCATTTCTCTCTATGCGATGGCTTATGTGTGTCGCCTTCATCTCTCAGATCTCTACATGACTCCACTGTTTGTGCTGTTCCACTGCTGTTGTGGTGAAGGATATTTATATTTCAGTCTCCCCTTGTCTCTGGCTCTTTGTCCCTGCTGTATTCCACTTGAAATAGCCTGCTTACATTTTTCTCTCCTTGTTCCACTAGATTCAACCACCAGTGACTCTGCCAAATCAAAGGTGAGTGTTTTCTTTTATTGAGGGCATTACAAAATTGCTGTATACAAAAGGGGATGATTCCTGCTTCAGAAGACAGTTCCCTGAGATTGATCACATTGCGTTGTAAACTTACACTTGTCTTTATGTGCTTGGTTCTGTAGCAGGGTTCCTGGGGATCTGGTAAGGACCAATATAGTAGAGAGCTGCTGCGTACTTCCATCTTTGCTAGTCGCAAACGCAAAAAGCCTAAGGACAAGCCTCAGCCGAGCAGCTCTGATGACGACCTGGACGCTAGTTTCTCTAAGAAGGATCTTCCGGTGAAAAATGATCCAAATTGGCCTGCTGATGATCAAACTGAGGATGCTGAGAGTGAGGTTGGACTTGATGACCAAATAGAAAGGACAGAGGATGATGAACAAAGCCCAGGAGACAGCCTTGACCTAACCTCTGAAAACAAGCAGCTCATTTCTGAACACCTGCCCCAGGAGACTTGTCCTTCACCTAAGATCATCACATCGCCCAAATCTAGTTATCACATGACTCGCCAAAGTTCCCTGTCCGATCCTCCCTCCAACTACGACGATGGATGCGTCTCGGATCTGGGCACGCTTAACAGCACCAGCTCCCAGTCCTCAGTACCCAGGATGAGGCACGGGAGGACACCAGGCCACTGGATGGAGAGCACAGGAATGGGCCCAGGAGCCGAGGTCTGCTCTATCACGTCAGATTACTCCACCACCTCCTCCATGACCTTCCACACAGGGGTGGAGTCTATCGCCCTCAGTCCGGAGGTGCAATCTGTCGCCGAAAGCCGCGGGGATGATGCTGACGATGAAAGAAGCGAGCTCATCAGTGAGGGACGACCCATGGAGACCGACAGTGAGAGCGATTTATCAGTCTTCGCCGGTGGCCGAGATAGCAGGCCGACCGAATATAGCAACCAACCGGAGGGCAGCATCACACCTTTGCAAGATGTACCCAACCTAATCCCCTCCCATCGACTCATCGCGTGCGACACCCTGGCACGCAAGAGAGGGAGTCGGCAGAAGACAGACAGCGAGTCTTCAGCAGACGGAAACCGCAGCGACAAGGAGTCCAGTCGACTCTCGCAAGTACTAGAGGCAGTCAAAGGCCGGTCCACTGGCAGTCTGAGCTCTTCCTCTCGCAGTGAATCAGAGCAAGCCGAACCCATGTGGCGATTCAAAATCACAGACCGGTTAAAGTGTCGACTGAGGACGTCAGCAGATGACATGTTCGGGGTGGGTTCCCAATGCACCAGGTCACCCGAGACTCGAAGTAAACGGAAAAGCAACATCCGCCGCAGGCACACCATGGGTGGTCAGCGGGACTTTGCTGAGTTGTCGGTAATTGGGGACTGGCAAAGAGTCGAGGGCAATGAGCTCTCGGCTATGGATCGCTTAAAGCCCAAATGCAGTTCGCAGGACTTCTCCATCAGAGACTGGATCGCTCGAGAGCGACACCGCGCCAGCAACCCCGAAGTTAGTGTGGACGTACTAGACCTGCACCCTTCCCGATCACGGGACCTGTTCTCCGCTGGGTCCTCGCACTCCCACTTGGGTCAGCTCCTTAATGGAGATGTAGCGGCCGCTCAGAGCAAGAGCCTAAGCCTGGCTGCAGATGCCCACCCTCACAAACTCTCTGGTGCTCAAGTGGTCCGTTCCCGTTTCTATCAGTACCTGTGAAAGCATGTGTGAGTGTGCGCTCATGTATATTATATACGAGCACACGGTTTGAGTGTCTGAGTATTGACATGTTTTAAAGTACTTGAGCGATGCTTGTAAGCCATGTTTGCATCAGCAAGTCGATATCATGAGCGAGAGTGTGTGTGTGATGTGAGATCGGGAGAGAGCGTGTATGAAATTGTTATTGAGCGTTCTCTGAGAGTTGTGAGAAATGTTTTTGAAACATCCTGTGATATTTCCTTCTGTGAATGAAATTATGTACCGATCTAATGTTGTACAGAGAACAGAGGCCCTCTCACTGTTGGCCGAAGTGCAGTATTGCTGGAAAACTGGGAGAGCTCGAATTCCGACGAGTATAGATTTTAGATTTGAGATACCACATCGTGGAGCAGTTTTAGTCCAAATGGCTTGGAAGTTAAAGGAAAGTAACCAAGAAATAGGCTGAGCAGGTAGGTCAATAGGATGTTGAGAAGGTTAGAGTGTCTTGAGCCTTGATAAAAGATTTATTTTACTGGAAGTGTAAAGAGGCCCCCGTTGTTGCGATAGATCCTTCAGTAACCAAAACAAGAATGTATCTGCTTGTTGTAATACTAAACAAACTGCCATTTTCATTTATGAAGTGTATATATTTCCCCTTTCTGTGCTTTTTTTTGTTTATTCTGCCTGTGTTTGGACTGCTTCGCGTGCTGTGCTTTGGAACGGTGTCTGTTTCGTTTTTCTTTTTTTCAAGTGCAGTGCATGGCAGACACTCGGCACAGTAAATATTTTTAAATAACGGAAGACAAAAAGGAATTCAGTTTCGCTGATGCAATTTGCAGTGTACATGTTGCTGTTTGTTGTACTACGACTACTGAGACACGATTACTGTCTCTGGCATAAAGCTGGAAAAAAAGATGGGAAAAGAATGGATTGTTAAAGAACAAATCAGGTGTCTTTGGATCATGAAAGTGCCTCATGTTGAATACTGGTCTTGGGTTGTTGAAGGAGCCACATCTCAGATACATTAAGGTGTAAAAAAAAAAGTTTAAAAGATGATTTTTTTTTTTTTTTTAACTCACCTCATCCAGATTTCATTCATGGAAAAATTAGATGCTTCCATTCCTACAGCATTCCTCCTGGGTCTTAACACTATTTTAATGCATTATTGTTTTGCATTTGGTATTTTAACCAGACTTGAATTTTAAATATTCCTGTAAAGTAAGTAACTTAAATGTACATATCTATTACATGTTTTAGCTGCTCCTCTTCCTCCGGTCATCTTTATTGCATCAGTTTCTTTTTGTAAGTGTTGTACGATACAGAGGTGAGTTTAAGGGACCTGGGTGAGTGAAGGCGAACATGCTAATCATCTCTGGGGGTCTTCAGTCTCCCCGTGTGTGAACAATGCTTCCCTAACTGTTTGTATCATGCTGGGTCTGCTCACGTGGTGGACGCACATTGTAAAACACTGGAAAATAAACCCTTTTTGTCTGATAAATAACTAGTCCTGTTGAATTATTTCCTCATTCATTTCAGATTGGCACCACAAGGGGGCAGACTGCTATCGCAGGAACTTGCATGATAAAAAACAAAACGCTGTAACTACTTGTTCAATAAATGTGAACGACTTAAATGCAGCCATATGGAAACTTGCAGTATATGAAGAAACAAACAAAATAGCTTTCAAAATGCTTTATGTACAAGGTACGCACAAGTAGGGACCAAAACAGTTGTAATTTACACATCAGTGCATCTGCTTACAAGACAGGATTTCACTTACAACAATAAATTCAGTGGAACCACATAAGAACATTCAAGCTGTCAAAAGTAACGACACGTAAATAGATGCATTAAAACAAAAGAAACCATCTTGCCACCATGCCAAATTATAGAGCAAGAAAATATATTCTATGAAAAATGTTCTTCAAAGACCTTTGTAACCACGTATGACATAAAACCCCAAACAAAACACAGACCTGCCCAAAGACGCTAGTCCTATGAATTCTGTATTCACAGTTAATCTACTTGATTACTTTACAACTCAACTAGTACACAGGACTGTAAAGAAAATGTTCTTGGCAGGATTGTGGCATGGTTCTCTTTGATAACATAAAACTTTATTTCTAAACGTCAATTTTTTTTCTTCCATAAATTATTCGTCCTACCTCATGGACTGCCTGTCTTTAGCAGGTATACTCCAATAAGGCACAGTGACTAAATGAATATCCATAGACATTTGCAGCTGCACTCCAATAAAAAAAAATAAAGACTGTCCTTTTCAGAATGGGCCGATTCACAAATGAACAATATGCCATTGTGCCGACATGCGAACGCTGATATGGATACTTATAACAATTGATTGATTTTAAAGCAACCGTTTTACAGTAGCACATTTGATGAACAAATAGCCTCATGAAATGCACAGAACTAATTCCTGTATACATTATGTATATGATTTATGCACATTTGTTCAGCTCCAATATTTTTTTTAATGTAAATTACCACAATCAACTGACACGTGAAATGGTTTTATAAATATTTCGCACAAATTCATTCAGCATGAATAGGCCCGAAAACGATGACATTGACGACAGAAACAAATGGGTTCACAGGGACATTTATACCCAAATAAAGGACCTAAACTGATTTGAACGTTACGCAGCAGAGACAATAATGCTGAGTAAATCTGCAGCTTTTAATTCCGGCCAATCGTTCTTCTGTATATTGTGCTGTCATCTCAAAGCTATCTGTCAGCAATGCATGAATTACAGAACACAAGCAAACGAGTTTTGACTGAATCACGTACGTCCAGCTGGTTTTCTCTCACTGCTCGTGTGGTTCCGTGAGAATGAAATGGTTCATCATGTACCTCCACTGGTTCTTGTATCACCAAGTCATTCAGATTCTTTCCTGGAGCCAATGAGCCAATCAGAGTTGAGGGACGTGGTCCATGCAGAGGCTCAGGAGAAGCCATCAGAACTACCATGGGGATGGAGGAGGGTGGAGGGGAGGAGTTTGCATATTGGGCTGTAAGCTGGCTTGTGCTGGATCTGAGTAGAACTCTAACCATCATCCTCATTGTCCTGCTCCAGTTTGTCTTCAGTCAGTATCTCTGGGGGTCTGAAACACTCCACGAAGAAGTTGACCAGCGACTGACTCAGATGTAGCTGCGACTCTCTCGAGTGGAGGAAGTGGCCTTCATCTGGGTAGATCTGACAGACAAGCAAAACACTTGTTCACTCAAGAAAAAATCATTTTACCTCATTAATTTGTCTGATTCTGAATATGTGTGTGTGTGTGTGTGTGTGGAGAGAGAAAAAGAGAATATCCTGCTTTTATTCAGAAATCTGTCATACACATCAACATAACAGTCCACAATTCATTACTTATTTCTGAGTGGTATTTAGCACTTGTCTATGTGGTTGTTAAGGTTGTCCAAGTGTTTTTTAGCATGATGCTAAGGTGTTTTAGCATGTTGAAAGGGCGTCAGGTTTTTTTTGCATGTTGCTAGGGTGTCCGAGTGTTGTAACATGTTGCTAAGTGTGTATGAGTGTTTTTAGCATGTTATTATCTGGTTGTTAAGGGTGTCTGAGTGTTTTTTGCATGTTGCTGGGGTTCCGAGTGTTTTTTAACATGTTGCTAAGTGTGTCTGAGTGGTTTTAAGTGTGTTGCTATGCAGTTGATAAGGTGTTGTGAGGAAGTGAGTAAAAAGATGACGTCTCTCCTCATTCATGTCTACAGCACAACTGGAACCGAATGAGTTCTTGATATATAATAATAGTGTTAGTGTTTTGTTCAGATTAGTATATAACAGTAATAGTGATTCTTGATGGAACAAACACCACTAAAAAGATGTTAAATAATTCAGAAACGTAAGAGTCAATAGCTGAGAGCTTTAAATAGCGGCTGATCAGCTCTTACCTGTAATGTATAATTAGCTTTCTCATTTATCAGGTGGGTGATAAATTTGGCCGTGTGCTGAAAATGGACTTTCTCTGTGTGAACAGAAAGAAATGTTACACACAATCCAGTGTCAGTGAAACAAATGAAAGAAAAGCATGTATTTAAGAAATAAAGTTAAGCACAAGAAGCTTTGTTTAAATCAAGGGTTACCGTCAGCCGTGGGGTGAATGATCAAAAGTTTTTTGTCCCTCAGTTGCTCCATGTGGTCTGTTAAACGTGCCATCTGAAAAAATACAAGCCAGCACCATATGAAGAGAGAGTCCTGTGAGATTACTTAAAAATCAGAGTCTGTTACTGATTACAAATGATAGATTGCACTCAGTAATGTAATCAAGGTTACTCGTTTTAGGTAATGTATTCTGACTACTTTTAGATTACTTTTAGACATAACTTGTTTATAGATTTAAATGGGATTATTGTTTTGAAAAAAAAAAGAGAAATAAAATATATGTCCATTAATCGACATCAGCGAACTTGCAAATGTGTTGAAATTGTTGAAATATTAACTTTAAATCTCAGGGGACTTCAAGTAGATATTTTAGGTCAAAGTGGTTTGACAAAAAGTTTGGGAATCCTTGCATCAGATGAAAAAACAATTGAAAAGAGAAGAAAGAATGAGGGATAGTCAATTAATAAATAATTAATTTACAAGCACTTAATATTTGGGATCTGATTTCATAATCCAGATGACGTAATCAGTTACTATCCTGCTTGGTAACAGATTTGTCTGAGCTGACTCATCTCATGTTGCTGGACATTACCTCATATTCTCTCTTACTGGCCTGCAGTGATCCTAAATAGCGTTCAGAAAACGCAGAAGCTGTGGAACAGAAGATCATGAGTAACAGGTTTACAGGTTCTGACAGGCATGAGTGATCAAACACTGGATATGACATCATACCGTATAAAGAGAAATCAGTGATGGGAGAGATGGCCGTGCCACACTTGATTTTGAATTTAAACATATTTGGATTTTCATCTGAGCGTAATAGTCGGCTGGCCAGGTATCCTCCGTATGCCTGAAGCAGACAAAACTGTTATTAGAGATGCAGGAACATAAATTATGCTGAATGATAGATACAATCATACATCACATGGTACAATTTCATCAAGAGAAAATGAATATGAATTCAACAATACAGACCTCCTGAAGGGAACATGAAATCAAAACCTGACTCTTACTATGTGTTCCTGCTTTTCAATTGAATGAATCATCACTGTATGCTGTTCCAGATACTCGACATATCTTCTTTGTAATCATTCTTCAGAATGTAATAATGATAGCTTTCCGGGCAGGGTTATTATAGTAAACTAAAACTATTTTTGTTCATTGATAATGTAGCTAAAATAAAATATAAATCAAAAGTTTAAGCACTAAAATTACAAAAAAAATGAAAATAATTAAAACTAAAATAAATTAAAACTAAATAGTAATTTTTAAAAATGAAAATGAAAACTGAAAATATAAAGTGAAGCCAATTCAAAATATTAATATAAAAAATTTAAAATATGTAAATAAAACTAAAATACCTAGGCCTAATGTGAGATAAATCTCACTATTTGTTGGGGGGAAAAAAATTGACTGAAAAAAAATCACTATTATGTAAACAACAAGCTATTCTCACACTACTCAAAAATGCAGTTAAGTTAGTAGCATCACTTCACTCGTTCCCCAACAGTCACCAGACAAACTCACCTTTCCATAAACTCCAATTCTTGAGCTGTCAATGTATAGCTCCTGTGATATCTCTCTGCAGAGAATCAGAGAACAGATGTAAGCGTGAAGTAAAGTGTTCTCTGCTGTCGTTTTAGAGGCGTTCATGTGGATGATCTGACCTAAGAGCTTCCAGCTGGTCTTTCTCCTCAAACTCCCCCAGTTTCTTCTTGATGCGGTGGAGGAGGTTTGTGCCCTGAAAGCCACTGCCGCGGCCGTCCAGACGCATGACTATGGTGTTGAAGGAGCTGACCAGCACCGTGGTCCAGTCCACCTGAAACTGCTCCGTCACCATCTGACCACCGGGGGTGCCGTCCCTACCAGAATACATCAAATCATCAGAACCTGCCATGCTGGAGGAACATCTGATCAAACAAAAGCCTCAAAACAATACCACAGTAAGTTCACTATATCAAAACTAAGCTTCTATTTTGTTTTTATATGATTTCTAATAAACCCACTGGGTGAATGTTATGATGAAATATCTGGGTCACATTTCACAAATTATGTACCAAAAATTATATATATAATATATATATATATATATATACAGGTGCTGGTCATATAATTAGAATATCATCAAAAAGTTGATTTATTTCACTAATTCCATTCAAAAAGTGAAACTTGTATAATGTATACATTCATTCCACACAGACTGATATATTTCAAGTGTTTATTTCTTTTAATTTTGATGATTATAACTGACAACTAATGAAAACCCCAAATTCAGTATCTCAGAAAATTAGAATATTACTTAAGACCAATACAAAGAAAGGATTTTTAGAAATCTTGGCCAACTGAAAAGTATGAACATGAAAAGTATGAGCATGTACAGCACTCAATACTTAGTTGGGGCTCCTTTTGCCTGAATTACTGCAGCAATGCGGCGTGGCATGGAGTCGATCAGTCTGTGGCACTGCTCAGGTGTTATGAGAGCCCAGGTTGCTCTGATAGTGGCCTTCAGCTCTTCTGCATTGTTGGGTCTGGCATATCACTTCTTCCTCTTCACAATACCCCATAGATTTTCTATGGGGTTAAGGTCAGGCGAGTTTGCTGGCCAATTAAGAACAGGGATACCATGGTCCTTAAACCAGGTACTGGTAGCTTTGGCACTGTGTGCAGGTGCCAAGTCCTGTTGGAAAATGAAATCTGCATCTCCATAAAGTTGGTCAGCAGCAGGAAGCATGAAGTGCTCTAAAACTTCCTGGTATACGTTTGTGTTGACCTTGGACCTCAGAAAACACAGTGGACCAACACCAGCAGATGACATGGCACCCCAAACCATCACTGACTGTGGAAACTTTACACTGGACCTCAAGCAACGTGGATTCTGTGCCTCTCCTCTCTTCCTCCAGACTCTGGGACCCTGATTTCCAAAGGAAATGCAAAATTTACTTTCATCAGAGAACATAACTTTGGACCACTCAGCAGCAGTCCAGTCCTTTTTGTATCCAGGCGAGACGCTTCTGACACTGTCTGTTGTTCAAGAGTGGCTTGACACAAGGAATGCGACAGCTGAAACCCATGTCTTCCATACGTCTGTGCGTAGTGGTTCTTGAAGCACTGACTCCAGCTGCAGTCCACTCTTTGTGAATCTCCCCCACATTTTTGAATGGGTTTTGTTTCACAATCCTCTCCAGGGTGCGGTTATCCCTATTGCTTGTACACTTTTTTCTACCACATCTTTTCCTTCCCTTCGCCTCTCTATTAATGTGCTTGGACACAGAGCTCTGTGAACAGCCAGCCTCTTTTGCAATGACCTTTTGTGTCTTGTCCTCCTTGTGCAAGGTGTCAATGGTCGTCTTTTGGACAACTGTCAAGTCAGCATTCTTCCCCATGATTGTGTAGCCTACAGAACTAGACTGAGAGACCATTTAAAGGCCTTTGCAGGTGTTTTGAGTTAATTAGCTGATTAGAGTGTGGCACCAGGTGTCTTCAATATTGAACCTTTTCACAATATTCAAATTTTCTGAGATACTGAATTTGGGGTTTTCATTAGTTGTCAGTTATAATCATCAAAATTAAAAGAAATAAACACTTGAAATATATCAGTCTGTGTGGAATGAATGTATACATTATACAAGTTTCACTTTTTTGAATGGAATTAGTGAAATAAATCAACTTTTTGATGATATTCTAATTATATGACCAGCACCTGTATATATATATATATATATATATATATATATATATATATATATTGCACTGATAAAATAAAATATATATATTTTTTTTTTTTTTCACTATTATTTACAATAGGATCTGCATTTTCATGGGTTTAAATACAATATTTTTGTTATAAGAGACAATAAAACAACATTATGCATCAAAAGCACTCCTTTCTGAGTAAAAGTGAACAGTCAAAAATCTATCAATTTGCGACAACTGAATATAACATTTTTGACAAGCCATTCATGTCAGTCTCTGAGGAACATGTAATTTATTTAAGCCATAACATAAAATAAGTATAATGAATTATGCTAAAAGCATTTCAATTATGTCCAGCATGTTTTATAATTACCCAAAAATCAAACATAGTTTGCCTCTCATGCATGTTATATAGTCAAAGACTTCAGATCAGCTGTCTGTCGATTGGAATATAATCTACATAACACACTATCACTGAATACTTGCCAGCTAAGAAATAAATAACTATTACCTTACGATTAATCTGTTTTCAAATCCACATGATTTTAATATGATGATGATGATGTCTGTCAAAAAATAACGTGCACAATACATGGTAGTATTTACATCAAACAGAGGTCCAGTGAGTGCATGCAGAAGAGGGAAAAAATGGTGGCCTGAGCGGCTTCAACATGCTGTCTGTCATAGGCAATAACGTACATAATACATAACGCACATGAGTATTAATTTGTTGTTCTTCCCTCGATGAAACTGAATTGGAATGATCAGAGAACTGAGTGAAATACTTCACACCTCATGCTAAACATAATAAACGCCAATCCAACTGAAAACCTTCAGTGTTAGTGAACATCGTATGTTGTTTTGACTGACAGTTTTATGCATGAACTATGCATTCCGATTATTGATTATTTGACATTCCTGATTTGAACATTTTTTAATAAATTTCTATTCTTGACTGATCTTTTTTCCCCCCCATAATTTTGGCAATAGGTGAACTTTTAAATGTGACCTTGGACCACAAAACCAGTCATAAGGGTAATTTTTTGAAATTGAGATTTATACATAATCTGAAAGCTGAATAACCTTTGCTCTTCATTGATGTATGCTTTGTTATGATAGGACAATATTTGCCTGAGATACAGCTATTTGAAAATCTGGAATCTGAGGGTGCAAAAAAAAAAAAAAAAAAATTGAGAAAATCGCCTTTAAAGTTGTGCAAATGAAGTTCTTAGCAATGCATATTACTAATCAATAATTAAGTTTTGATATATTTACAGTAGGAAATTTACAAAATATCTTCATGGAACATGATCTTTACTTAATATCCTAATGATTTTTGGCATAAAAGAAAAATCTATCATTTTGACACATTCAATGTATTGTTGGCTATTGCTACAAATATGCCCGTGATAGTTATGACTGGTTTTGTGCTCCAGGGTCACAGATGAGTGATCTTAAGATGTGACACTCTAGCCTCATATTTGACTCCCATATGCTGATAGATTCAGGAACTGGACAGGTGATTTTTATATTTTCTCAGTTGCTCAGTTTAAAAGATACTGTATATATGTAATGAGAGCCGGAATGGAGCAAAATAATGTCACAATGCAAAAAAAAATAATAATCTACATCAAGACAACAGCTTTGCAACTTCACAAAGCAACAGCAGCACTGAAAAACGTTAGTACAGCTTTAGTGTTTACTGTTTTCAGTCCGGTCTTGTGTTTTGACTGCCGTGTGCTCGTGTGGATCATGTGTCAGTTATTCTGTGTGTGTGAATCACTTACACCAGCAGCAGTAAGGGGTAGTGAGCCGTTTCTATAAGCCCCGCTGGCTTCAGGATCTGCATGTTCAGACCTGTGCAAATGATGAAAATCATCAGCTTTGTGAAAACTGACTCGGAGAGTTTGCTGTAAGATACTCACAGTAATCATCTATGCTGATCTTTCTGTACTCTACTTTGGGCATCTGAGTGTGGTTCACGGTGGTGTTCAACTGTTCATTGAGCTCCACATCCAGCAGCTCTGAGTGAAACAGAGAGAATCACATACAGTAAATAATCAGAGAGATGTATTGATCTACAATAAAATATACACAAGTTTGGAGGCTTCATCTTTTAATGATTCTGAGTTTCTTAAAAGGCCACTTTTTCCCCAGAATGATGTAGCTACAACAATTACCAGCAGGGGCTAACAGGGTCATGCTAACCAGCTAAACCCTGACCTCTTGGTGTAAAAATACTGTTATCTCTTAATATGGGCGTCAAAATAAACACACGACTTGCTGTGAATCCCAAGAGTTAAAGCAAGGGATCAGTCTGTTTTGTCCTGCTTCCTCTTCCCCCAAGAGGCTGATGATAATCACTGCTAATTATGCTAAACACACAGCCGTTCTCATTGTCTCCGCTCACACTCTTACAGAAGAGAACTTGGGGACATGGTGTTCAAACAATTCATCTGACACCATTCGATAAATCCTTATCTCACATTTGAGGTGTTTTGTGTAGCGTTTATCTTCAAACACATTTACCCTTCGAACACCGTTGATAGAGCACATATCTAGGTCTTCTATCGTGTCCTCTGGGTGAGAAATACCTTTCCAGTGAAACAAGCTCTTGGGTGCAGAGCTGATAAAGTGAATGTGATAGTGTTTAATGCAGTAACAGACTGAGGACTCACTCTCGTACTCTCTGTCTCTGGTGCTGTACACGGCTGTGTGAGGCACACCGGGACCTGCACGCAAAAACACAAGAGAGAACACAAGATCAGTGTCTGACAGCATATACATTCATGTCATCCATCTCACAAAAACACGCTGGGCTTCCTATCTGAGCATTACACTATACATATTGTGTGAGTTATTATGTGTGTGAAATATAACCTATTTCAGGTAAAACGCATCTCACTTTATATATCGCTCAGATGATTTCTTCCAAAGTGGGTGATTTTTGGCCAGGATAGCATCCTATGTTAGCATCTTGTAATGTTAATTAAATGTCTGGCCTCATGCGAGTTACCAAAGCCAAAGATGCACCTACACATGGACAATATACAGATATACATATAATATACTTGGCTAAAATAATAAAATGGTAGACAATAAAAACTGGAAGTATTTTTTGAATATTTTTTTTTTTTATGTATGAAGCAGTTTCACTGCAATGTAAATGACTGCCTAAATAAAATAAAATTTCAAATCAAATTATTGATACTTTGGAAATGATCATAAAGACCATTATTTTTGTAGTAGTTTTTTAAGTTTCTATAAAATTTGTATGTCATGATCTATATCATTATTGACCAAAGTGTTAAGAATATTGTGATATACAATTAATGTACACTACTGTAAGTTTGGGTTCAGTTATATTGTATTGATTTGACCAGAAATAACAATACAGTAATACTGTGAAATATTATATTTCTATTTTAATATAATTTAAAATGTACAACAAAGCTGAATTTTCAGCATCATTACCGCAGTCTTCAGTGTCACACGATCCTTCAGAAATCAATAACAAAAGACACATTTCTTATTTTTATGAGTATTAAAAATAGTTGTGCTGCTTCATATTTTTGTGGAAACCGTGATACTTTTTTATTGGTTGATGAAAAAAAGATCAAAAGAACAGCATTTTTGAAAACAGAAATATTTTGTAACATTATAAATGTCTTTACTGTCACTTTTGATCAATTTAATGCATCCTTGCCAAATTAAAGTACTGCAAATTCTATTATAACAAATTGTAATTACTGATCAGATGAGCTGTTTTCAAAGCTGGCTTTGTGGGATTTTTTAGGAATTCATCAATGCACTCAAACCCTCTTTTGGATCACTAAACATGGAATAATTATACAGCACCTAAAACTGACCTTTGCTATCAATGCTTGGATTGATCCACACAATCAGCTGGATGCATCATCTACACAAGAACTGCTCTTTCTGTGCTGAGGTCTGGAGAAGCGTCATGCTGCAGGGAGCATAAGGCTCTGCTCTGACTTCATCTAATTAATAACACAAACACTGACCTTTCCTTGTGCTCAACAGACCCTGCTAAACTGATCAGTGACCATGGCAACCACGCTTTATTGTTGATAAAACACACAGCAGAGTAATGATGTCATGACTAACACACTCAGATCAGCCAAACACTCGGCAGTGAGCGGTTACGTAAAGAGAAGATCAAATTAAAATGATTGAAACACTGACTTTATATTCCATTTTATTTCTGGTCTAATAGTGCCTATTGCCTATTATTGTGGAATGATCCATTTCAATAAGATAAAATATGGACTATTCTATTATGTATGAAATGATATTAGATATGAAGCTAGCAATATAGCAATGTAGAAAATTGGTTTCATATTAATCAATTATACATATACGTGATTCATTTGCGGTGCTTCAAGGGAGTGGGCGGAGCTCTGTTCACTGTGACTCTCTAATTGGTGGAATTTTCTGTACAGCATCATGGATAATATAGTTTTTCACTACTAAACATGACTAATTTAAAAATAAGCTGAATTAATGCAAACAGATGGGTTCAACAGAAGCACATACACTCGATTAACAACCCTGGAGCTCACAACAGGTCTGTCTTTAAAGGTGCTCTATGTAAGTTTTTTACTCTACTAAAGCATAAAAATACCATAATATGTTTGCAGATATGTAAGAAACATGCTAAGTTAACATACTTGTTTATCTGAAAAACAATACTACAGTCAGTTATTCTCCTTTGAAAATGTGCGTTCCGTGTCAGAATGTCTGTCTCTGTTTTGGTCTGTGTAACCCACCCACTGCCAGTTTACCCAATTGTATTTCGGCACCCCGGGTTGCCAGTTGGCGGAAAATACAGCGTATTTCATTTCAGTCATGGAAGCTGCCAAGGAAGGTGCACTCGTTTCTGTTGGTGTCGTCAATCTGGCAACCTGCGTGTACATTAGGGGTGGGACAATATATCGATATGGCGAAATATCGCGATCCTTCTCCATGCGATACGAGAATCGGTAATATCGTTATTTTAATTAATACAATAAAGTGCTCTAAATAGATTTCCCTGTTCACAGCATCTAAAAATGCATGGAAATCGCAGCCGCGCCATTTCCAGCTTCTTTCCAAAAGTGCTCTGACTCTGATCAACCATGACCCGCGTTCTCTATGAAGATGGGGAAGCACGAGGAACTGAAGGATAAACAGATTTCCAGCCACTGTATTAGCTTTACTGCTATATATATGTTTATGGCGATGAAAACTAAAAAACTGCCCCGGAACAGCTATCATAGGCACCGATCACGTTATTATTGCAGAGCGGATATTCAGTCATGAGTAGCCTCTCCGCTCGGATCGCAGGTGGATTTCCCTCACTATATGAGTGAGAGAGAGTGCTGCCGGTGTTCTGTCGATGTAGCATACTTTGTCAGAATAGCATACCGGAAGTTGAGTTTTATAGCAGGGTCTGTCAATTTAGCCTACTTTGTCAAAACAGCATACCAGTGTTTGTGAAGGGTATGCTGTTTTGATAGCCCCTGGTTTAATAAAAATACAGTTTCTACAGGGGTCTGCTGTTTTGATAGCCCCTGTTTCGATAGGTCTTGCTTCATAGAAAATTAAGTGTTGGGGTATCATTTTTTGTTAGTTAAAAGGTAATTGAAAATTTCCTCCCACTTATTTTCCATGGTTAAACTACAGTTAGCAGAAAAATAAGCATTAATCATTTAAAAGCAACACATTAGTCGATGTGTTTAATCTCGGTCAAAATCGCGACTTTACAACCCCACTTGCTAAAAATAATATATTGAAAACGTCTGTCAACATTTCTTGTGATTGTACAAGGCATGCAATTAGGTAATGTGTATATAATATGCAATATTACACCAACACTTACCGCTTGTAATCTTAGTATGCTGAAATGATGGTTTAAATTTAACGCATGCGCAATTCCACAAATTTCACTGCTGCGCATGCGCATTAACCGAAGGTATGCAATTCTGATGGGTATGGTGTTCCGTCAGAACACCGGTGCGTCCAGTTTTATTCGAACAAAACTTGATGCTCTCCCTCTCTCTCAGATATTACAAGTGCGCGTTATGCAGTGTGAACAGTGGGCACCGACCGGCAGAAACATAAATCTGCACCTATCTGGAGGACGAAACAAAACCTTGTCAGAGCCCGGAGCCGTAAAGCGGCGCAGAAGTGTGCAGTGTGTGTGCTTGCCTACATTTGAAATAACGAACCCGAGCGCGCAAAAGATGCGATGTGAACGGCTATTTCTTCGTGTGGGGCTCCGTTTTTATGATGAGAGGAGTAGAAATGTTGAGAAAGTACTCCAGGTAAATTTTGAAATGTACCAGGTTTAAATTCTATCTATCTATCTATCTATCTATCTATCTATCTATCTATCTATCTATCTATTTTTTTCTGTTTGATAAGCAGTTAAATGTGTTTGTTTACACACAGAGAAAAAGAAAAGTGTACGCTTTTAATAAGTCCAAGAATAAAATGATTAATTTAGCCTACTCAACATGTTAAAATTGATTTACAGAACTTTTTGTGATGTTTTCTAACAGTTTGGACTTGAATAAAGAAAGAAAACTTGCACTTAACCTTTTCACATGCATTTTGTTTAGACAGATATTGTGATGTATCATAGGATTTTCTAAAAATATATCGATTATCGCAGAATCGCTGTATCGTGATATTATCATTATCGTGAGCCATGTATCGTGATTATATCGTATCGTGAGGTACCCTGCGATTCCCACCCCTAGTGTACATCAAGTCTGAGGAGGAGGGGCCGGGTGACTGCAATACCTAGTTCAATCACTAGGTGTCAATCCTACATACAGCACCTTTAAAGGTTTATCAGTTATTGCAAAAATGAATTTCCATATGGAGAAAATTAATGGAGTTTTTACCTCCAGAACCCAACTGTTGTCAGTGCAACAAAGTAAAATTCACATTCATTTTCTTTGTAGGGAAACTAAATTACGTAATAGAATCTCACTATGCTCGCAAACATCGTTTTTAATTTGATTTTGTCATTTGAAATGATTCATGGGATTCATTCATGATTCATTCTTTTCTTCAAAGCTGTTAAGCACTTAATCTTGTATTTTTGTCCAATTTTCCAATACTTATTTGCTTCAAATCCAAGTCTGCAGTGCTTTGATTCACCTATAGCTAGTTGGTTTGGTTCATAGCTTGTAACTCTTCAACAAAGACTTTTTTTAAATCCCTATGAGTAAAATAAATAATTCTAGTAAAAAATACTTTTGAATTAAAAAAAAATCTGTTAAAAAAATCTTTAACATAAGACAAGATATGTACAGATGTTTTGCATAGAAAAAGCATTAAACCTTTGCAGTTGAGAAGGAAGTAGTTAGCGTCTGGACTGAATGATCCACTGACGTATCCACAGCTTAAATTACAGGAAAGACAGCGGCGGTTGAAGGATCCTGTTGTGTTGGCACTAAAAAAACAACACGTCATCAGTGCAATGTTTCCCAAATACATCAGTGTGTGTCACATCACCTGTCATACCTGTAGAGGTGACGCCGTCTTGCATCGTCTTCTGTACTCAGAAAGTATCTGCAAAGACATTTTTATTATAGATAACATTTTAATATGTTACAAAAGCGGATAATGGCATATTGCTTTATTTTAGTTTAATTTAAAAAAAAAAAAATTTTTTATTGACAATATGGATAGAATCCAGCATCTGGGTCTTTTGAATGCTGCCGATCACACAAGCTTACACAAGTTTGGTGTCCTCGTTGTAGGCTAATATCTCCGTCACATCCCAGTCTCCTGACGTCAGCGATTGTAGCGTGTCTGTGCTGCTGTTGGGCTAAAAAAACATCAACAGGAAGTCACTTCTTACCGTCAACATGCTGTTAAAGGGATAGTTCACCCAAAAATGAAAATTTGCGGTTCATTTACTCTCAGGCCATCCAAGATGTAGGTCACTTTTTTCTTCAGTAGAACAATAAAGAAGATTTTTAAACTGCAGAAAACATGGTCCTTGGTGATTCATAAAATGCAAGTCAATGGCTACCGGCACTTTACGCATCAGAAAAAGCACATCAGGCAAGACAAAATTGATACCTGTGGCTCCTGATGACATATTGAGGTCTTATGAAGCGAAACAATCGGCCTGTGCAAGAAACTGAACATTATTTACAACATTACTACCCATGTAATCCATAGCCTGGTTCATCTATGGATTACAGACTAGGGTTGTCACGATATCATAAAAATGTCTTACGATACTATACCAGCTGAAGTATCACGATAACAAGTAGTATCACGATACCATGCAGTATTGTGTTAATTTAAAATTCAATTCTACAAAATGAATCAAAATTTCATAAATAAATAGATGTAAATGAAAACAGACAATATTTTTCTCTGAATACTTAATTAATGTGAATGAATGACTGGCTATTGTTATCCATGAGATGATCTAAACAAAACTCATCTTAGCACTGCACAGAAGCTGCATGAAGTGACATTTAGATGTGCGTTTATACATTTAGACTGTATTTATAATTGCATAAATAAAGTTATGAGATTAATGTTTTAAATACTAAATTCTGAATATAGAAATATGTTGGAAAATAATGTAATATGCCTACTTTTAGATGGGAAACTTAAAACGGCCAGCAGGTGGCAGAAGTTCGTTATTGAATCACTGAGTCATTCAAACGATTCTTTCAAAACGGCTGAATCCTTCAGAAGCGAATCAAATGACTGTTTTTATGAATGGCTCAGTGAATCAGTGATTCAGAGACAACGCAGATTTGGATTCGAACACAGAAACGAAACAAAAACAGCACTCTTGCTCGTGTCATATTGCCGAACTGTCAGGAGCATTTTTTGCTCGCATATCTTGAAATTTCCAAGTTAGCAGCATGTACATTAAAACATAACATTATAAATGAATAATATATATATATATATATATAATGATTGATAAGAACCAAGTGCAAAGCCGCTATGTTGATGAATGGAATTGCGTTCGTGATCGCAAAGACGCTTCCAGAAACGAACTAGTTCACCTGTTCTAGAAGTGGTCAAATGAATAAAACTGCGATAATACTTTCTTGCAAGATATTATGATGTTGAATAAGTGATGCTTGATCTGTTTTTTAAAATGACATCAGACGGTCTGAATCAGACCTTTCTTCTGATAAACTGCAGCATGAACAACGACGTGCAAGTGACCTTCTCATTGCAAACTGAACTGAAGCGTCGGGAAACACTCAATACAATATAAAGCGTATACACAGACTATACTACACAGAGCACAGCAGAAAGACATTTGGCAATCAACTTGTAATGTTTCTGCTGGCATGCATGTTCAACGTTTGAACGTTTAAAACAGTGTTGCTGCCGTGCATACTACATATCTTACGGTACTACCTTATGGACGATACTACCGTTTAAAAAATGCGATGGCACCGCGGGTATTTTTAAGCTTTAGTATCGCGATACTACCGTAGTACCGGTGTATCGTGCAACCCTATTACAGACAATAATGTTGTAAATAATGTTCAGTTTCTTGCACAGACCGATCATGTAAGAACTCAATATATCGGCAGGAACCACAGGTATTAATTTTGTGTTCCTTGATATGCTTTTTTTGACTCTCAAGTGCCGGCAGCCATTGACTTGCATTATATGAATCACCAAGGACCACAGTTTCAGCTAAAAATCTACTTTACTGTTCTACTGAGGAAAAAAAGTCACCTACATCCAGTGTTGGGTAAGTTACTTTCAAAAAGTAATTAATTACAGTTACTAATTACTTCATCAATATTGTATTTAAATTACTTTACTAATTACTCTGTCTGAAAAGTAACTTAGTTACTCAATAAGTAACTTAATTATTCAAATTGCCTATAAACCTTAATAGAAATTAAACTCTGTATTCTTTCCATTTGAGTCAAACATAGAATAGTTTAGCCTTTTAGCTTTAAAACAACTGTAATACTTAAACTTTTTTAATAATTTTTTTTTACCTTCTTTGGTTAGCAAACAGAACAAAAAAGCTTAAAAGTTAAACAATACATTTCAGTTTGGCAAGATGTTCAGTAAAAGCCCAACTAGTAAAATCCGTACAGATTTATGTAAAAATAACATGTTAACTAGGTAAGAATAAATTACAGAAATTATTTGGGTGCATGTCTATGGGGGAAGGGGGCGGAGTAAACAAAGCAGAGCTGCACTTGACTTTGAAACTTGCAGCGCTCACACACACACACACACACACACACACACACCAACGAAATCGTATGCCTGATGAAAAAAATATATATTTAAAACACGTTCATATTTTAGAAAATGTAGTTAATATTTGCATCATTAATGATTTATCTTATCCACCCTGGGTCACCCGCAAATAATCAGAATGCATTTTTTTATTACCCGACCAGCGGATTATCCACAGCGTCCGCGGATATAACCGCCATCCGCGCATCACTACTGCGCACAGTGCGCAGATATCAACAGCATCACTGGGTTGTAAAGTTGCCAAGTTGAGGGAATTTGTATGTGTCGATTGTGTGAGAAGGATGCTTTTCATACAAGATCTGCAACCGGACAACCTTGGAATATATTGACTTGATTATTCATATAATGAGGTTTGGGTCATACAAATTACGGGAGTTTTACCGGAGGTGAATGTAGCAAACATATAAAATACGCCCAGTGGGATTTTTTTATTTTTATAGCAAGATTAAAAATACGGGAGAAATACGGGAAAATATTTAAACGGGATGACAGCGGGATAGAATGGTAAAATACGGGAGAATCCCAGGAAAAACGGGAGGGTTGACAGGTATGGATACGGGAAAGACTGTACCTCAGTTTTATATGGATTACATAATCAGATAATATTCGTTTTCGATTTTAATTCGTTCATTTAAAAGTGGACACTTCAGGCTTTCAGATACAGGAAAGACTACCTCGCTTTAGTTTCATACAGATTACTTAATCAGATAATATTCATTTTCGATTTGAATTCGTTCATTTAAAAAAAAGAAACGTCAAGCTTTCAGATATGTGAAAGACTGGTCTAGCTTTACTTTCATAGGGATTACATAATCAGAAATAGTTTTTGATTTGAATTCGTTCATTTAAAAGTAAAATTCAAGCTTTTTAGATTCTATTGATTTTAGTCTTATATGTATCTGAGTATTTAAGGTTTCTCTGTGAATCAGGATAATCTGAAAGTGAACGAGCTGGCGCGCGGAGGGTTAAAGCGCTTCATTCAATTTGATCTTTAGACGGTAAATTTACATTTCAAATTCAATATTGATTTTAGAACCGTTGAAGTTATTTACTGTATGTAACGCAAGTACTTTATAAGTAACTGTAATTAAATTACCTAAAAATGAACAGTAATCCCTTACTTTACTTTTTCAGTGGATAAGTAATTTAATTAGTAACGCGTTACACCCAACACTGCCTACATCTTAGATGGCCTGAGGGCGAGTAAATTAACAGCAAATTTAAATTTTTGGGTGAACTATAATTTAAACCTTCATAAGTAGCGTGTGGTTCCTCAGTGACAGCTCACCTGGGAAGTGGACATGGATATATGGAAGAACTTCCCTCGGCCGCCCTGTGGAATGGCTCGGGTGAAGAAGAACCTGTATCCGTCTCTGGAGAACAGCGGGGGTTCGTTCTGCAGAGAGATTCACGAACATTCGAGCAGCACTCTTACACACACATCCCACACTCGTGATGCGTGACTCACCTGTCTGTGAAGCCAGCTGTCACTCTCATCTTCATGTTTCTGAAAACACACCGACAGATTATTGTTTTTTCTCAGTATGTCTCCTATTGTTCGACAAAGTCCTTTATATACAGCCGAAGCACTGACTAATCTTTTCTTTCATTGAACTGACATGCATTTTAATACATTTGAATGCAACAATAGGCGCTGTCACCCTTGCAGCCTTTTCTGGAAAATTAAAGGTCATGACGTAATTCTCACACTTTCATTTGTGTCATTTTACAGTCTTAATGACTTAAGCATTATTATAAAACATGGAGAATAGTGATAATTAAGTGTGTGCTGGTGTATATCAGAAGGTACCTTTGTGCAGATGCCTGTGGTGGCCTCACACAGGGTCAGGATAGAGTTGTTCTGCGCTCGGTTCAGCCAGTTTACTGCTAGTTTGGTGCTGGTTGCCCACTTCACCATGGTGATGTAGTAATCTTTCCTACAAAAGAGGGAAGCTGGTTAAAATACAACTTCAAACTGTGTCAAATAGAGTCTGTGTACATTTCTTTTGTGGGTAAATGTGTTTATTTAAATAAGACTTTGGGCAAAATGGATTTTGATCATTAGCTTAATTCAAAAATGCTCTAAAAAGCTTTTCTTTAAGCCATTTAAGCCATTCTTCTGTTGAGTAATACAGTCTAGTCTGACTGTAGCCTGTTTACAGAGTTTGCTAAAGAGATACAATATCATTCAAAAGTTTGGGGTAAGTATTTTTTTTTTAAAGAAATAAATATTTTTATTCAGAATGGACACATTAAATTGATCAAAAGTGACAGTAAAGACATTTATAATGTTACAGTTTCAAATAAATGCTGTTCTTTTGATCTCTTTTTCATCAATGAATCCTGGAAAAAAAATCTATCATGGTTTCCATAAAGATATTAAGCAGCACAACTGTTTTCAACATTGATAATTATAACAAATGTTTCCTGACCAACAAATCAGCATATTAGAATGATTTCTGAAGGATCATGTGACACTGAAGACTGGAATATTGATGCTGAAAATTCAGCTTTGCATCACAGGAATAAATAACAACCATAATATAAAACAACCATTTTTACTGTATTTTTACCAAATAAATGCAGACTTTCAAAAACATTAATATAATGTTACTGACCCCAAACATTTGAATGGTAGTGTATATTGTCAAAATGAAAGCAAATAAGGTTTTACTATATTTTTTTAGATGCCACTTGGTTTGATATTTTAAAGGTCCAAATACTTTTGGGGTCACTGTAAACTCCCCGATGCAACAGATAAGCATGATAAAACATGTTGTTGTGTGGTCACTGGCAGATCTTCACCTGATTCTGGGGTCTTCTGGTTTCCTCATCCTCACTGTGTGTAAAGGGCCGTTCAGACTCACCACTGACAGATAGATATCAGGGTTCTCTTCCCCAGCCTACAGAGACAACAGAGATCTCATCACAGGACCCTTAAAGGGGTATTTCACTAAAAAATGAAAATGAGTTTATTTTTTTCTGTTGAGCACAAATTAAGATATTTTGAAGAATGTTGGAAAACAAACAGTTGCAGGTAGCCATTGACTTCCATTATATGGAAAAAATACTTTGGAAGTCAATGGGTTGCTGTCAACTGTCTGGTTACCAACATTCTTCAAAATATCTTCATTTGTGCTCAACAGAAGAAAGAAACTCAGACAGGTTTGGAACAGCTTGAGGGTGAGTAGATGATGACAAAATTTTCATTTTTGGGTGAACTATCCCTTCAAACTGCATGATTCTAGAATCATTTGTGACAAACACCACAAAATATATTTTGTGCAAACAATTTTCATCTGTTCCATTAAAGTTCAACTGGTAAAGCACCTGCAAAGGTCATGGGTTCAATTCCCAATGTAGGCTATACTTTGAGTGCACTGTAAGCTGCTTTTGGAAACAATCTGTCTGGCAACTGAATAAATGTAAATTAGGTATGTTGCATAAAAGGATAAACATGCAGATGGAGAGTTATAGCTTGCCATAACTATTTTAAAACCTGATTTAGTTATGTCACTACAGTGCTTAAAGGGATAGTTCACACAAAAATGAAAAATCTGTCATCATTTACTCACCCTCATGTCGTTCCAACAAAGAAGTCTTTCATTCATTGTCAAAATGAATATTTTTAATATTCTCTCATAATTTTCTATCCATCCATTGAAGCAGTGTATTGCATGCTAGACGCTTAAGGAGCAATGAGGTTTGTTCTTGAGCATCAAGCAAGCATGAAAGAGCTTCTGTTGACCAAATTTGATGTGCTCTATGTATGTGAATAACATAATAAAAGCCTAAATTAAATGTGTTTATCATATAAAGCGATCAGATCTCTTTAGAATGCCGATTAAACCACTTGATTCACATGGATTACTTTTACAATGTCTTTATACACTTTTTCAAGCTTGAACATTCTGGTCAACTTTCAATGGATGAACTAAAACAATGAGAGGATATAACAAATATCTTCTTTTGTGTTCTGAAGATAAACCAAAGTCTTATAGTTCGGAAAAACATGATGACAGATTTCTCATTTTTGGGCGCACTGTCCCTTTAAATGTCACTCAAGACAACAGCTACCATCAGATCCCATTTCAAGGTTACAGAGACACTGGAAGATATTGACATTGAGGCACACACACAACCAAGCCTGGGTTTGATCATAAAAAGAAGCTGCAGAGATTTACTTTAGGGTAGCGGTACTCCTGTCCGCTGGGATACAGCGCGTTTGTGAACATGGGTATCTCCATCTTGGGCACCAGAGTGTCATTGATGGTGGCATATGCCAGTCTGAGACCATCTGGTGACCACCAGTGAGCGATGTGACTCTGGAAGATCTCCTCTGTGAACACAAACAAATGAAACACGAGTGAATTAAACACAAAACTCAATCTTTATACTAAAGAAAGTCTACACTGCACACAAACAAGTGACGCATGTCCTGTAAAGCTTTGTTGCGTGGTGACCACATCTCTGTCAGATCCTAATATGTGTTAAAGGATTAAATATCCTTTCAAGCAAACGAGGACAGAGACAGCAGACACGCTGCAAAATACATAACTGCAACATGTGCAAAAACAGCGTGTGTGATTTATCGCATCCATTTGCCTGTAGGCTGCTGCCTCGGGAGTCTCATCCATCACTCCATACAGCTGACAGCGAGAGCTGGAGGAGGAACAGAGCGGCCGTCACACGAGGGAATGTAAAATATGACTGTCTGTAACACTGCAAACTGGACCAGAGCTCATTAAGACATTACGTAACCTAGACAAGAACAACACTGACAGGGCTCCTTTTATTTGTTTACTTTTTGGTGCAAGAATAGGGCTTATTCAATACATTTGCATTAATTACTATGCAAATTGTGGCATTAAAAGAACAGAAATTCATTCATAAATATATTCCCTGATGAATACAGATGTCAATGTTTTGTATAATTGTTCTGTTCAAACCTGCATCACCAACATGAGCACCTGGGACATTAACCACTGCACCACGGCTCCACATTTTTAGAGGAATAGTTCACCCAATAATTAAAAATTGTCTTTTTTTCAATTTAATGTCAATACAATCCCAAATGCTTTTCTGTGAAACACCAAATGAGAACTGAGAACTTTGTTTTTATTTGATCTGTCAGTGCTATTTACTAACATTTAAATACTTTTATAATATTTATTTGTTTTTATTTTATATTTTCATGTTTGCTTAAGTTTTAGTAACTATAATGTGCTTGTCAATTTAAGTTCATTTTTTACTAATATTAACATACTTTATAGTATTTATTTGATTTTTTTTTTATTTTAAGTTTTAGTAGCTCTGTAATGTGCATTTGTCATTTTAATATTTCATTCTAGCGATATTTATATACTTTTATTGTATTTATTTTCTTTTATTTTTATATTTTCAGATTTTATTTTAATTTAGCTAAAGTTTTAGTAGCTCTGTAATGTGCTTTTAATATTTCTATTCAGATTTATTTAAGTGTTTTAGTTTTAGTAAATTTCAGTGCTTCATCTAATATTATTTTAGTAATATTTATATTTAATTTAATTTAATAATAGTACAAAAGCTATTTGTAATAGTTTTTACTTAACAATACCAAAACAGTTTTCCACACAACAAAAGATGATAAACATTGCATGAAAACACAGTAAAATGGTTTATTTTACTCATAGTTTCATATTACCATCCACTTCTGTTTTATGGAAAGAAGCAGCTTAAACATTCTTCAAAATATCTTCTTTCATGTTACACGAATTACAAAATTGTCATTTTCCCCTCCGTGAACCAATGCTTACTCTGTCTGTTCTGATGAAATGCTATCTGTCATGAAATGTGAGACCACAGGGTGGCAGTAGAAGTCTTTACACAGCAGAGAATAAACCGACGTTGTAAGAGCATGTGACTAAGAATAGCCTCAGACTGAGATGTTAATTTAGTATAAAACCAATTACCAGCATACAATACAGTTCAGCATGTGTCATAAACAAACACGCTGCCAATGTGCCCTCATACAGCAGGAACAACAGAACTACAGAGCTGAGAATGACTAGGAAAAACAATGTATGATTAAGGTTATATTGGTCTGTTTGCCTGTAATAATTTGAAAAAGATATGGTCTTCAGTTGTATAAACTATGAAAAACAAATGCATCGAGTTTATTACCCCCAACATGCTAGAAATAACATTCTCATCACAACTAAAGCCACAGATGAAGGAGGTAAATCTTGCGTGTGTTTCTGGAGGAATCACTCATCCTGAGGTTCACATGTGAATGAGTCCTGCGGCCCGGCGGAGGAGCAGTGATTTTACAACATTAACTGACTCAAAAATAGATGTGGTCATCAAATAAAGAGCATCCAGAGCCCAGAGGAGAAACATCAGGAGAAAAACTGATCAAAAATGACACAGAAATGAATGAATCAAGAGTATAGTACTGGCTTGCCTGACTGACTTGACTGGACAAATCTGAGATTTAAAAGTCTCTTCTGCTCAACAAGGCTGCATTTATTTGATCAAAAATATAATAAAATCTGTAAAGATTTTAAAAATTATTATAATTTTAATCAAATGTTTTTTTTATTTCAATATATATTAGAATATAATTTATTCCTGTGATCAAAGCTGAATTTTCAGCATCATACTCCAGTATTCAGCGTCACATGATCCTTCAGAAATCATTCTAATATGCTGATTTGCTGCTCAAGATTTTTTTTTATTATTATTATCAGCATTGAAAACACTGCTTACTTTTTTGTGATACTTTTTTCATGATGCTTTTTTTTATGTGTAAAGTAGCAGTACTAGGTTAATGCAAACTATTATTTACATCAGGCACATTTGACTCGACTATGTAGTAAAATGTTTATTTGTGCAAGTCCTACTTTATATAAACATTTAATAATTGAACACCACATAATGGCTCATAATTGTAAAAGTTTACATGATTTCGGTTTCTGTTTTTTGTGGAGCAATGACAAAATATTATTTTAGTAAACAGTTTCCCACATTTCAATAATAAAAGTGTCCATATTTCAAGTGTGTGCACATTACTGCAAAGCACATAAACTTAAAAACTAGTCAGGATTTAATACAGATGCAGAGGAGTTCAAAGTGCTTGATGGATTTTACTGTCAGAAGCAAAGCTCAGGCACACACCCTGATGAAGAGATGTGATGATAAATCAGCTTTACTTCTGCTTATAAGTACAGCCCATCATACACACACACGTGCTGAAAACTGTTTGACCCTATTTACTTTCTTAATACATGTTGCTGGTTTTATATTGTGCAAGGGAAAACATTTTTTTTTTAATATTTCATCAAAATGTAATAACTCGCTCTGCCTATAAAATGGCTTTCCTTTTCAGCTGATGTCACCAAGGTCACTTCAATTTTAACCAGCAGCATTTCACTCTTCCCCAATTAACTGCCAGATGGATAACATATCTTGAAAATTACTCTAAAAAGCTTTAAAATGTTCTTTTCCTAATGCAGTATTCCCACACTGCAGACCGCATAAAGCCAGGGAAATCTGTGTGTGTGAATTTGAGTGTAAGCAAACACTTGATACAGCTAATAGAGAAAGTCTAAATGATAAAGTCTAAATAAACATAGTCCTAAGGCAAACATAGTATTTTAGGATGAGATGCTACATTAATCATCATGAGTATTAAAATCATAATGATTGTGAGAGGTTATACTCTAATGCTGTCTTAAATCACACTATTGCACAATGGATTATAAAAAGGTTTAATCTTGAGCTCACATCCCAATGCTGTTCATACACTAACAGGTCTAATAATATCTACATTTCATTAAAAAAGGCTGATTTTTTTCAGTTTAATATGGAGTATGTTTAGCATTTATATGCTTATGATGAAATGAAAACATGGTTTTAATTTACGACGGTTGAATGTCACATATTTGGCTTCTTTTTACACATATTTGTATCTGCCAGAGTAAGGTACTGAAAGAGTTTGGTGCATTTACTGCAGTGAAATGAACTCGGTATGACCTTGAACAGGTTCAGAGAGACACCAGCATTAATGCTTTAATCTGACTCCTGTTCATATTTTCCAGAAAAGGTCCTTAGTGACAAGTATGAATAGAGACAAATGTGATACGTAATTGCATTTACAGTAACTATTCTTGCAATTATGGGTAACACTTTATTTTAGGGACCAAATCTCACTAAACTTAACAACTACTTTATTTTGGCAAAAACAGTAGCCTAGTTAATAGTGATAAGTGGACCTTAAAATAAAATGTGACCCAACTAGGTTTTGTACAAGAACAGGTTCAGTGTCCAGAATAAGGACAAAGACAGAAACATCTTGAAACAAACCAGATTACCTTCACTTTTACATGCTCAGAATCAACTTATCAAAAGTTGTTTAGCTTTACACAAAAAACAGTACAGTAACAGTAATAATACTAATATTAATTGCTATTATTATTATTATAAAATAATTTAGCAAAGTAATTGAATTAAAATAAACAAACAAACTTTGACTTGTGAAAATTTAGTTATTATTTTGTGTTGTAGAAAATATTAAAATATCTATTAAGTCCATTTCATCAGGAAGGTTTAAAAAAACTTTTTTTTCTTGCTATTTATATGTATTTTTTTCCAAATTATAACTTTATCTTGCAAAATCTGCCAGATCTAAACTAATAAGCAGAGATGTATATTCCAGCAATGTCGTTTAAATAAAAATAAAAAGTAATATATTCATATAACTTGAGAAGAAATGTGCTGAATCAGAGAGATGGATGAGACACTGTATACAAACACACAGAATCTCCACCCAGCCTAAACACATCAGACACTCACAATCACTTCTGCTCTTTTATTACATGCACACAACCCTCTGGGTTTTTTATTATTTATGCTTATGGGTTTTACCTTCATAGAGCCAGTCAGCAAGTCCATTAAATACGACCCCCAGACTGCCTGTGGACACCAGACGGATTGATGGGCTGTTCACTTGAGCTTTGTAGTAGATGTTATTCTCAAATATGAAAATCTGTCAGGAAAGAAGAACGGATTATTGTTGGAAAGACCATGTCAAACCAGACAAAGTAACTCCTGAAACTGAAAGATTTTAGAGTGCAACAGCAGGGTTATGGATATAAAAATCCCATTCATTTTCTCTATAGGGAAATTGAATTAGCGATAATGTATACAACTTTCAAGACAGATCTACCATGATCTCTGAGATTGTTAAGTGATAGTACTTCAAGTAGTATGATTTCAGTTTAAAAACAATCCTGGGTTAAAAACTACACTACCCATAATCCCTGAAGAGAGATCCACCAATCAGAAAGTTGCTCTTACTATATAAACAGACATATAATAGAGCTGCAAACTCCAATGAAAAACTGTGAATGGCATTATTGACCTGGTCGTGTTACACTCTCAAACTATTGATACATTTCTGAATATTTTACAATAGGCATCAAATATATTGTATCTTACAAATGAAAGCCGTACAGTCATGGATTTATATTACAGAGAGTAGTTCATTCCTCATACAAGAATATAAGCACACAGCCTTGTATCTGGCTCTTTTTATTCAGGTTTTCAAATGTTGTAATGTGGTGGTTCAAGGCTTAAAAATATTAAATAGAGAATTTTTGACATGCAAACAAAGAAAACAAAGGGGAAAATACTTCCAGGAACAAGGTTGCTGGAAAAATGTGGTCACTGTTGCGCTCTGTAGGACAAATCAACATGTCTGCATTTTGTATGAATGATGAAAAGCCAATTCAAAGTTTATATAACAGTAAAGTATTCAGCTGCATACCAAGGTCACTAAGCTGTTGTATAAAAGCAAAACAGAGTGACTACACTAACATTGAAATGGAGAAAAAATGAGTTTAAATGATCAATTTACACTAAACTTGAGTATATATGTGTTGTAACATCTCACACATCTCGATGTTGTGTGATGCTACAGTAATCAGGGTTGGTGGCAGACTGTCTGCAGGATGACTGACAGCTGTGGGAGAGTGAAAAACTCTGGTGGGATTTATTCAGCAGCCAAAATCACAGACAAATATGCTGTACTAACTCATGCAAATCTAACAGACCATGCCTGAAGAAAAAACAAAAAAACTCATAAAAACAAGAATGGTAATAAACTACAATGCAACAGTATTTCATTAAGAGGAAGACAGTTTTACAATGTACCAATTCAATTCAGAACAGCACTTTTCATCTGGTACAACAGATTCACTCTCCTAACTTCTTTCTTTTTTGTTGGAAACTTGGAAACCTTGTTTATTTTTCCAACTTTTTAATGGCAGTTTATATGAAATAAATATTTGTAATGTTTATTGTGAAAAATTATTTATCGATTTTCAGTCTCTTCTGGCACCATTCCTTCCACAACCAACAATTTTGTCCAAAATAAATTGTTCAAATGTTAGTTTAAGAATCATCAAGAAAACAATGTCAATAAATAGCATGTTTAATATGACATATTAGATGTGGAAGAAAAATGCTAGCTAGCTGTGAAATTTGCCTTGGCAAGACAAAATAATTAGATTTTTTTTCCCACCACAGAATGTTATCAAACAAAATTAATAATATTTATAAATAAAAGATAAAAGTTTGTAATTCTCCTATGATGCATGTGTGTCGACTGCTGGACATTAGTGGACAAAATTAAATAAACTAGTGTTAACAGTGTATTTTTTGAAAGAGTTTTTTTTTATGTTTGTAATACATGCAGCTTGTTTTCTTGTATTCGGAGGTCACACATTAGGCCTGTGTGTGCTGAGCTTGTGTCTAGTCTAGTTTGTTGTAATGATTCTTTCTCTGGTTGTGGGTTCAACACAGAAGCTCAGATAACTGTTAAGAGAAGATGCAATAGCAGCTTTGGAAATGCTGAGGACTGATAATTGTACTGCATTTGAAACCATTAAGAGCATTTTGATGTGATTAGTATTATTTACATATAGTATATGACTGTGGTGAAAGGAGGAGTTGGGGATGGAGGAGGGTAATTTGCTCCTGAGCAAGCAAAAAAACTACTGACTAATACTGGAAAAGACCTTATATAGGAATCTACTCACTAACCTGCTTTTAAAGCCTCATTGTGTTTATACTCACATTCTTACAAACTATTCTAACTGAAACTTTAAGTAAAGATGAAGATTAAAATATTTGTCAGGAGATTAATGGTGGTGATGTTTAAGTTGTATAACCATATAGCTTGTTTATATCCTAATTTTAGGTTTAACTCTATTTAGGCTTCCAAATTCATACATTTATCCTGATGAACAAAACATGTAAGAATCATAAACTTTAGTTGGTCACAGATAATTCAATTCAATAATTCAAAAGCCTACAGAAAAATCCTATTGGCTTTTTGGTGAGAGAACCAAGTTAATGCTAACGTCAGGGCTGGCCTACAAAAATACATCATTCCCATAGAACTACAGTAGAGCTTTTCTTTGAGACACAGACAAGATGGAGAAGATTCAATTATTATGAGCGATTATCATGGGATTGTATGATTTGTCCCACTAACAAGGGTATAATAACAACATAATACATGGGAAACCGTGTCAGAAATTGTCGTCATTCTGAGATTGATTTATGCGTTAATAATCCTTCATCTTGTTCATGATGTAATGCATTATACACTGATGCAATGATATTTTGAGCTTTAGAAGGCAGCTGCCATATAGACAGCAGACAGCGAGGCGGTTCGGTGGGTTTTGGGATGAAGCCAATCAGTGTCTACACTCTGGCCCCCGTCCCGCTGTGTGTACGTTCTCCTCCATCACACCTGTGATGTACAGTGACTCCTCCTCTACATCTCTATCTCTGCTCATCCATGACCACCATTTTGATCCGTCTCGTGCTCTTTTCCCCCCGGAGGAGTCTGGGATATGACCTTCAGTGTAGGTTCTGACTGCGCAGACCCCTGCTGATTGCTCTGTCACAGAAAACTAATTGCCGGAGGCGTCACAGAGGCGCAGGGCGCGGGACAGCATACTGGCGCCTGGAAAATTACACACCTGATGCTCCGCTCACACACACGTAAGTGAGCATGTGTGCTTTGCTTATAACGCACAAAAATAAATATGTATTTGTGCATGATTATGACAATATAGTGCAGTGCCATATATGAGTTTGTGTTTGCAGGTAAACAAAACTAATCTGAGCTTGGATTATATTGCACTTCTTGTGTTGACTGATAACAGATGATTTTGATAGAAAAACAACAGACTACAGTACTAATACAACCACAGCAATGCTCCTGTGTCTGTGTTTGTCTTGTTCACTCATCACAAACACTAAAAGACACATGTGACGCCCTTGGGTTCAGATTTTTTCACCCATTTTATTGTCTGCTGGATGAAAATCATAAAGTAAAACAGTGACAGTCCACCCTTTCTCAACAAGCCATTTACATCATTCACATCTATAGCACAGACAGAATGAGGATTAAAGAGATGTAAACCCTCATGTTGGTACAAACCTGTATGAATTTCTCTTTTCTGTTGAACACAAAAGAAGATATTATGAAGAATGTTGGTAACTAAACAGTTGCTGGAAGCCACTGACTTCCATACTATTATTTTTTTTTTTACATACAATGGAAGTCAATGGCTACCAGCAACTGTTTGGTTACCAACATTTTTTTAAATATCTTCTTTTGTGTTCATCAGAAGAAAGAAACTCATTGCTTTGGAATAATGTGAGGGTGAGTAAATGATGACAGGATTTGTTTTTGGATGAACTACCCCTTTAAAACATTTAAAAACTACACTTAGTTCGGGGTTTCTTCGAATCTCTAACCCTAACTTTGGTAAGAGTATCAGTAATTCTTGCCCTACCAAACGCCACTTATTAAGGTCAGAAAGAAACTAAAATCAGCTCTTTTGAAATGGGGTTGTGTCATGCTGCTGCCATCTGCCACTGCTTTACTAGAGGTCCTGCTTTATCTCTGCCAGCACGACACAGACACAATCAGGCCGATATGAGCAGATCCTGTGCTGTTCTGGTCATGAGTCACACTTCTTTATTTGATTTTAAATGTGGAGCAGAATTATGGACATGTGGGTAGTTAATACAAAATATAAAGCAGTGAGACTTCATGTAAAATTATTTGATTTAAATATTCTAACTCTAGTGCTTTTTTATAGTGCTAATTTCATAAGATACACTATTATTCAAAAGTTTAGGGATGGTACATTTTGTAATGTTTTTGAAAGAAGTATTTTGCTCACCAAGGCTGCATTTATTTGATCATAAATAAAATAAAACAATGATATTGTAATTTATTATTCTAATTTAAGTACCTGCTTTCTATTATAATATATTTTAAAATGTAATTTATTCATTTTCAATTTTCAGCATCATTACTCCAGTCTTCAGTGTCACGTGATCCATCAGAAATCATTCTAATATGCTGATTTGCTGCTCAAGAAATATCTTATATCTTATTATTATCAACATATAGAAACTGCTTAATATGTTTTGTGGAAAATATGAAAAAAAAATCAGGTTTCTTTGGTGAATAAAGAATTCAAAAGTAATTGTTTTGAAATAGAAATCTTTAGTAGCATTATAAATGTCTTTACTGTAACTTTTGATCAATTTAATGCATCCTTGCATAATAAAAGTATTAATTTATTATAAAAAATTATACTGACCCCCAAACTTTTGAACTATAGTGTATATGGAATACAAGACATTTCAAAATGCTAAGTAAAAATGTTTATTGTGACTTACTGTGAAATAGTGACTAGTTACAGCTACACTAAAATATATACTTGCCTTATAGATGCAATTACTATTTAAAGCTCAGGTATGACACATCCATGTTCTTCTAGAACCCCGAAAAAAGAGCTGTTTTACTTTAGTGTTTAAGTCAAATTGAGCTGAAAGCCTAAAACACTCTGTTTTCTAAAGATTAGTGTGGATCAACCAGTGGATCAAGGCAAACCAGGATTTGATGTAGATTATGATCATGATGGTCATTGCATGTATGTTTCAATAAAACCCACACTTTTACAGGAAAAGAATATAAAATACTGAAAGAAATAATAAAAATCTTATATATATATATATACACAATTATTGCATGTATTAACTTGTACAATTGAATGTTAGTAATATTGCATGCTTAAGCAGTGAATATGCATATTGCATGTCTGATGACATTCTTTTCAACCTGTTACATGCTCCACTTATTAATGTTATAACGAATGTCAGGCTATACAGAAAGGCTACATATTAAACAAATCTCTTATAACTGTGTTTGTGTCTTGTGGTATTTAATTGTAGCTTTTTTTGAAGTTTGCCTCATATTTTTTCAGTGACTCATCGGTGGTAGAGTGTGTGTGTGATTCTCTCACCAGTTGCTGTCCTTTGGGACCCCAGCCGGCGTACTGCAGTGCAGTGCTCTGCACCTCATTAGGGGTCAGCTCCACTTTCTCTCTGTCAAAAAACAAACCAATCTCAAAACCATTAAAGGACTGTTTGTGTGTGTGTGTGTGTGTGTGTGTGTGTGTGTGTGTGTGTGTGTGTGTGTGTGTGTGTGTGTGTGTGTTTCTTTGCATTCATGTATGAAATGTTATTGCAATGCGTCACCAGAGAAGGTCAAATAGTCTCATATGTTTCTGTTAGAATGACAGAGAGCGTGAAAGTGTGTGTGAGCTGAATGAGAAAGATGTGTGTCTGCTTGTTTAACCTATTTGAAGTGTAATTACCGTAGTATCCTATACAATTATCATGTTGATGTATTTGGTGAGTCAAAATCTGAATTCCCTTGCAATGTTTAAGGCTACACGTAATGAATAATTTAGACTGGAGGGAGGGAGAACGACTCTGAAGACAAATTATATTTGCACGGACACGGACCGCTCTGGGGAAATGACACCAGTTCTTAGGAAACACACTAGGTGGCAGTGCTACCCACAATTCAGTTCTCCACAATGGCTCTGTCCTCTCTGAAGAGCTCAGGCAAGATGACAGTAAAAGAAAACCAATGAGAATGTGGAAGGATTTCAGTCTCAACAACAAAACTTACGGAGAGTCAAGGCTGCAGATGATGTACTGGGCCGTGGAGGAATACTGATAAAGCTGTAGAACAAAGAGAAGAGACGAGATGGCCTTTAGAAGTGATCAGTCGCACATTGTGTCATCTTTTACAAAGAGATGTGATGCAACAGATAAGAAGACTTTGTAACAAAAGACTAGAGAATTTGAGTAACAAACATAGCTAGATTCTTCACATTATAAATCAGAATAGGAAGCATTTACCGGCACAATATTGTAGGCCACCAGCACATATTTTAGATCAGGAGACACTCTGTATGTGATCGGTCTGTAGGATCCCTGAAACCAAAGAAAAAAAGGTCATGCCTTTTAGCTCTGAAGTGACTTTTCTTTAGTGCAAAACATCTGCATGTTTTGATGTTAAATCAAAGAGGTAAGAACCTGGTTTTTGAAACTCTCGAATGTCGTGTTCTTCACCAAAATCTTGAAGGTATTGGTCAGCACGTTGCGTCTCACCACATTGCTGTCATTTGTTGTGTACAGCAGCTCGGTGTCTTTGAAGAGGAAGAAGAAAAAATTATTATCCATGATATACATATCAAGTACAGTCAGCTGGTCATTATCACAAAATAAAGAGAGAGAGAGAGAGAGAGAGAGAGAGATGTGTTTTATCACTATAAATCTTTCTTTTGGGATCATATTTAGCTGGCTGTACATTACCAAATTAATAATTAATCATTCACAAACATAAATTAATAATTAATAATTCACACACACATTCTATATTCTCTAAGTTGTATATCAGTGTAATAAAGTTGTGTTCAGCAGTGTACAAGCGCTCGGTGAAATGGGAGATGTGTCAGATTTACACAAAGGACAAATCATGGAAGCCGAAAGTTTAGCAGGAGCATCTGTAACCTCAACAACCCTACTGTTAGCCTTTTTAAGAACAACAGTCTTCACAATTATGGCTGCGAACACAAACATAGAAAGTCTTCATCAGTGAAGAAGAATAGTGGGTGAAAGCCAAAAGTGAATGATAGAGACCACTGAGCATGGGACAAACAACACAGAACTACTGCAGCAAGGTGACAGCTAACCTCAATATTCACCTTGAAGACCCCGTTTCTACAAAAACCAACCACAGAGATCTTCACAAAGCCAACACCTATGAAAAATCTGCAACTGCTAAAACTTTAATCACAGATACCAATCCTAAAATGAGAAAAATATGGTGTCGGAGCACCGAGATGCACCTGATCTGCCCTGGCCAGACAAATCACCTGACTTCAATATTATCTGAAGCAGAAGCAAATTTCCTCCTCCAAAATCTCCTAAAGCAGCTGGCAGAGGTTCTGATAGAACATTCACGATTGAACATTCAATTTGAGACTATTCAGAAGTTATATGAATCTATTATAAGAACAACTTAATGAAATATTGATGATATTAGTCCTTACTTAATAAATTGCATACATATGACATATTACACACTGATGACTGAAGTAATGGCTGCTGAAAATTCAGCTTTGCATCACAAGAATAAAGAATTTTAAAATAGATTAAAAATATTAAATACAAGAGAGAATATATTAAAATAAAAAATATATTTTTTAACATACTACTGTATTTTTGCTTAAATAAATGCAGTCCTGGTGAACAAAAATACTCTCAAAAACTTTAAATATTACAAAAACTTTGGAGAATATATATATATATATAGAGAAATAGAAATAGATAGATATGTGTGTGTGTGTGTGTGTGTGTGTGAACTGAATGTCTTTTAACAGTTTAGTACTTTAGATGAACCAACTGAAAATGTTCAATGCAACAATCATAAAATGCAACAATCATAAAATGTTTTTGTTAACTTTTAATTTAAGTTAACTTTTAATTTAAGTTAACTATTTTTATAGTGTGTGTGTGTGTGTGTGTGTGTATTATATATATATATATATATGTATATATAATTATATATATATATATATAATATATACATCTATATATATTAGGGATGCACGATATTGGATTTTTGCCGATATCCGATATGCCGATATTTTTCAACTCATTTTGGCCGATACCGATATATTTCCTTTTGTTTGGAAACAACACCAAGTCTATCCTGTGCAGAAATGATAAGCAAAATATTTTTAATTTTGGTTAGTTTTTAACAAGAACTTATTTATTAGAATTAAATAAAAAATAATGACAGTTATTTTTGTACGGTTTTTTTAACAGTCCATTGAAGCTTTGAAAATAACTATAAATAAACTATATATCAATCGCTGCATTTTTTCCCCCAGAAAGATGTAGTGTTAACCCTAACATTTTGTTTTAAGATTTATCTAACATTTGTAGATGGTCTAAAGCAAAAGAGTTGTAAAAATTCTGAAAATCTTTTAGAGCTCATGATTTGTTTAAAAAATAAAACATATTACACATTAATGAATAAATCAATATATATAAAATTATTTAATTTACTAGTATCATGTTTGTGATTTTTTTTTCATGTAAGCTATAGCTTCTGACCATTAAATCAAAACATACTCATTATTTTATGACATCAATTACTGCTTGCTTTAATCAGAAACACAGCCCCCTACAGATTAAAATCTGCTTTTAAACAGATTAAAAACCAGACGGGCATTAGGACCCGGGGGAGGCTGCTGTCACTGCACGTGCTATTACTGTTTAATCTATCACACACCGAATGCGTCATTCTGTACATGCTTTCACAGATTAAATGCAGCGATCCAAAAGAGGAAATCTAATCGTCATTCAGACAAAACTTTGCTTCAAGAATGAGCCACACTGCTGACGTGATCTAATCACTAGCACACCTTGAGCACATGTGAGTTAATGTATTCCTCTTATCGGCAAGACATATCGGCATAATTTTTCATATCAGGCCGATGCCGATATTTACATTTAAAGCCATTATCGGCCGATTCTGATATCAGTCCGATAATATTGTGCATCCCTAATATATATACATATATATATATCAGTGGCGTTCCGTCCATATAAGCTGCGAATGCGCCACATACCCAGGCCGTCTGAGAGAATGAGTTCACGGTTAATTAATATAAACATGATTATAAGTTGATACATTATCATTTGAGATGTAACTTAAAGCTTAATAAAGCGTTGGGAATAAGTACGTAAAATTATTTATGAAAAACAGCGGTAATTTTCTGTAAATCTACGTCAGTTATGGAAGCTTCCGGGTAAGCGGATTCTCCGCAGCTTTGGCGCCTCCGCTCTGTTGCTATGACTCGTCAGGATTGTAGCGCGTTCACAGTGTTTTGATGGTATGCGCGTGATTTCATGAGCGAGGTAAGCTGTCCGCGAAGCACGCGCCCAAGTGGAAAAATGCACTGTTGCTGCCAGATCTCGATTGCCCGACAAAATCATATGAAAAAAACATCATAACTGTATTTTCCGTATACTTGTGTCGCTTACAGTTAAAGTCCTTCTCTGATTTTATTGTTGTTTGCAACGTTACTTGGCAATATTTTAAAGATATTATTATTTTTTTTTTTTTTATTTTTTATTTTTTATTTTGCATGGTCTATTATTGTCATCCGGGTGGGAGTTTTAACTCCTATTCATTGGGATTAAAAAATAAATGAAAAAAATAAAATAAAAAATCATTCAGAGTTAATGCAGAGACGTATAGACCGGGGCAATCCCCCATCTCCCCACACTCTGAATATTACGTATCATAACGTAACTACCTGTAAACGTTATTTGGCGGTTTTTCCTTGGAAAATCAGCTGTTTTCTAGCATTCCAATAACTATGGATAAACCTGAAACGATAGAAGGAGGATTGGAGATGAATTTCATTTACAAATAGCCTAAGGTATGAATGTGCATACTTTTAAATCGACACCTGCCACGGTGTTTTCCTCTTTGAGTGTGTCCTAAAAGCGATGAAGAGAGGAGAGGAGAAGAGAGGAGGGGGGGGGGTGTTCTTAATCTTGGCACTCAGCATACCCGGTTAAAAAAGTCACCGCTCGCCACTGATATATATATTCATATTAGTGCTGTCAATCGATAAAAAAACAATTAATTAATCGCACTTTTTTTCTGAAATTAATCGCGATTAATCCCACCTAACATTAAAGTTTTTAAATATACTTTTATATTGCAATAATTTCACATTCAATCTTCAAATGAATGTACAAACAACATATTTTTAATATTTGTTTAATGGCATATTTTTTATGACTGAAGGCCAGTATCACTGATACCAAGTAATACTGATTTCCCTATAAAAAAAATCACCTAATATTTAACCATTGACTATAGCCATTAAACATTACATTATAATTAAGAGCTAGCAATTTGAACATTTATTAGACTTTAAAAATAACTTCTAATTTAAGAGAACTTAAAACAATCTTCACATAAACCCATTATAATAAATATTATATTTAGCTAAATAGATTCTAAACTAAATACAGATAAATACTTACAGCTATATAACAGTTATTGATTTCCTCTTTTTTCTTTTATTCTTGATGAACAGACATCACAGCTGCTGGTTATTAGGTTATTTGGCTGCTATTTCTTTAAAGGGATAGTTCACCCAAAAATTTAAATTCTGTCATCATTTACTCTGGGACAGTTTTGAAAACCATTTCAGAGACATGTTCTTAATTTAACTCATATATAACATATTACATGCACGCACAGTTTTAAGGCATCTTTAATCGCCTTTTTGGTAACTTCATGCCTTAACTGACCACGACATTGCATGCACTTAGTTTATTTTCCGGCCACAGCGCGTGCCGGTTTCCGCACTTGTTTGACTCGCGCCTGCCGCTGAAGTGAAGTGGAGCGTGCGTCTGAAACGTCTCCAGATAGATGTGATCGTAAAGACATTCTGTGACTGAATAAATGCACTTCTTGTCAAGAAAAAACAGGCAGAAACAGCACTTATGAGTGGGGTGGTCAACCCTAGCTCCGCCCCTGCGTTAATGGTGTTAAATAATTTTAACGCGTTAAACTGAAAAAATGAATCGCCTGCGTTAACGCGCTAACTTTGACAGCACTAATATATATATATATATATATATATATATATATATAAATGCATTCATTCATTTATTTTTGAAAAGCCTTTAAAACCTTTTTACAGCTCATTTTAAAGCATTGGCTCATTTGTCCCAGCTTTAAAAGTTCCTGTTTTGCTAAGGCAACTGTGTTCTTTATTTATGTAGGCTGTAAATGTTATACCTACCCCGATAAACAAGTCTGCTCCAGACCTGAATGCAGATAGCGCACGCCTTGATAAATAATACAGACGAGTGATCACTTTTAAAAAGGCTCGACGCTGAGTTGTGGAGCATGTCAGAGAGAGAATAATAGGGCTGTTTCTCCGAGGTAGACACAGCCTTAAATCAACAAACGCATTTTCAGCAGCAGAATAACAAAAAATAATTAATCAAAATGCAGATTAAAACATGATTTACATCTTTTGCACGGTTTACAAGGCACCAGGGCTGCACCTTTATAACACAAACAAGGACAAACAAAGGACACCCCTATTCTTCACCCTGCCAAAAATCGATTGAAATTTCAGGCACAGGAAATTTAAAATAATAGCTAAAATAAAGCATCAACAAAAGCATTAGCATTCGAGACCTACACCAGAACAACCTCAGTGAGAAGTACCTTCAATGATGGCGTGCAAAACACTACAGCAAGCAGACGTGCTTGTTACAGTTTCTCTTCTTCTGAAGTCCAGTGTTAGTTAAAGTGCTTATGCTTTTCTTGCTGTCAGCATGAGCACTGTAGTCTGAGACAGAGAACCCTACCGTTAATTTGTTCACATAATAGCTTCCTGTGTAAAAAAGAAGTGTGCTTAATTGTATTAAATGTACACTTATAGTGTGCTTCAAATCTTAAAAGTATATATTTTTTTAAATGTACTTGCAGATATTATAATATTAATGAAAAATGGCCACTTGTACTTAAAGAGCAATTGTACTTAATTGTACTTGACTATCACTTGAAGATCACTTGACTATATTTCTTAACACTTTATTACACTTTTGTAAAGTACACTTTGCAATAATTTAAAGTTTTACATTAAAGTACATTTTTAATTGTTTTATGATCTTTTGACATGCTTTACAGAAGTACACTTATTTTGATGTGTTGACTAACAAACTAAAGTACATGTGAAGTACTTGAATATAGTCTTAACTGTGTGTTATTTAATATTACACTGAAAGTTAATATATTTTAATTGTACTAAATTGCAACTTCATCATTATAAATGTGTAATTACAAATATATTTAAATGCATGACATACACGTTTTAATCAAAATAAAAGTATATTTTAGTTTACTATAAATTCTTGTCAATACATTTGTCAGTACACTTGCATATTTCTATAGAATTTTGCAATTGCATAAAGATGTACTTAAGTCCTACTTAAGTGGGTCAAAAAAGCACCCTAAAGTTCAACAGTAACACATTACAACACTTTTAGTTATAGTTAACTACCTACCTACTTGTTGACTACCAATAAGGTTCCATTTGTTATACAATAGTTAATATGAACAATGAAAAATACTTGTAAAGCATTTATTATTTTTATTTGATGTTATTTTCAACATTTACTAATACATTATTAAATCTAAAGTTGTCTCTGTTAATGTTACGTAATGGACTTGTGATAACATGAACTAACAACTATAACAGCTGTATTTATATTAAATGTGCCATAGAATGCATTGATACAATATTTAAAATTGTTCTCTGATATCTACATAGAAGGTATGTGGCTTAGGTAAGTGCAAAAATTCTCCAGAAACAGTTTTATATGTCCATTTACAACCCTAGGATTTCTCCCCAGAATGAAACGGTCTGTTATTGGCTTATTTGGAAGGGTCATGAATAATAATGTTGAGCTCTGCTCTGATTGGCTGATTCACAGTGCGGCTCAATGTTGAGCTCACAGGAAGGAAACACAGGGAAAATATATATTTCAATACTTTCTCGCGCAGTTATATCGCTGGGTAATTATACTGTAAATAAAATGCAGGCATCAGGGAGCCGCTATTAATATGCTGGGCACTGAAACTGCTTTCAAATGCATGATCGCGTTTTACTTTCACTTTCGAGATTCGCCATCGCACGTACTCTGTTTATACTATGGAGCGGCAGTACTTACCACACATTTTACAAGATCAGATGCTTGTCAGTGGTGCTCAGGATCTGTAAATCATTCTCCATCATCCTCATCTCTCCTTACTCTGTTTATGTGGTAAGTGAAATCTTATGTACTGTAATGTAACAGGCTACCGCTAGCAGCTAACCATGTCCCTTTAGTGGCTCGCGTTATTTTATTAGAATGCGTTATTTGTTTTCCGTGCCTTTCTGAATACAGACACCAACCCATCCCTGCACATCACATCCCCTGCACAGCCTGGAACATAACATTTATTTCCATGATCTGCCATTTTCACTGTTGTCCTCGCTTGTGTCTTCACAATCCCTGCAGAACTTCTGATGGTTCGGCTGGCATAGAACATGGGCGGGTATATGCATTTGTTGTGGGCGTAACTATTAGTGATCCCGACTGTTTCGTCACAGTCTTTGTTATGTTCTGATTCGCCTATTTTTCAGTGGTCTTTTTTATTCACGAGATTTACATAAGAAGGAGGACACAATGGGGTTTGAGGCTCACTGTATGTCATTTCCATGTACAGAACTCTTATTATTCAACTATGCCAAGGTAAAGACAGTTTTCCATTCTATGGCACCTTTAACTAACATTAACAAAAAATAATAAATACTGTAACAAATGTACTGTAACAAACATTAACTAACTAACTAAACCTTATTGTAAAGTGTTACCATTCAACTAATTGCATTTAACAAAACTAAAATACATTTTCATGTAATTTTAAATAACATAGTTAAGTTTCTGAAAACATTACATTTAGTTTGCACTAAGTGCAGTATATTCTTTTAATGTTTATTATTTCCTTAATAAGCACTGTTTTTGTCCAGATAAAATGTAAGCCTACTTCTTTTTTTTTTACAAAGATTCATTGTTGATATAGAAATACACTGCATTAAACCTCAAACAGAATGTATTTATAATAAAGCTTTGAAATGCACAGAACAATCAGGCACTTTAAAAATGAATAGGTGTATTTTAAGTATGCTGCTTGATGTCTTGTACAATGACACGTTCAATGCAATTGTAAACAATGGAAATACTGAGATGATGCTATTATAGTGATTATAGCTATTATAGATGAATTCGTACATGGAACAATCCAATAACAAAAATAGAAAACATGCAAAAGTTGTTGAAGATTATGTGACATGCTAATGTAGATCAATGAGCCAAAGATTTACAGTCATGCTAATGCTGAATTACAATTTTGAGAGTTTGGGGACAGGTGGAGTCTTGGGGGAAGAGGATTTGCCCATTTTGTGAGGTCATGCCAACCTCTGCTCTCACGGTTAATTAGCCTGACCCAACTGCTGTGTTGTCTTTAACAGCCAAATTCTATTTAGATGAAAACTTTACATGCACTTGTTAGTGCTTTCTTATTACAGAGACCTATAGGAATGTATATACATTTCAAAAACCAGTTACATGGTAGCTAGCGGCTACTTTTTGGTGGTCCAAGGTTGTATACCAGTTCTAACATATAGAAACCTAAAAATGCCTATAAAACAAACAAACAAATACATACAATTTTATTTTATTTTAATTTTTAAATTTTTATCTCACAATTTGGACTTTTGAAACTCTTTTTTTAGAATTTACATCTCACAATTCAGATTTTTTTTAGAATTCTGAGTTTACATCTCAATTCTGACTTTTTTCTCAGAATTCTAAATTAAATCTAACAATAGAGTTTACATCTCAAAATTCGGACTTTTTTATTTTAATTTTTTAGAATTCTGAGTTTATATTTATCAATCCAGAATTTTTCTCATATTTGGACTTTACATCTCGCAATTCTGTTTTTCTTTTTGTTTTGTTTTGTTTTCACTACAAAATAAGAAATAAAAAAGGCAACTGTGGTTAGTTAATTCTGACTTTTTTCTTACAAATGTGAGTATACTGCACATCTCAATTCTGAGAATTTTTTTTTTTTTCTCAGAATTATGAGAAAAAAGACAAAATAGTGATATATAAGTGCAGAATTGTGAGGAAATGTTCTGGGATAAAAGTCACAATTACCTTTTTTTAATTCCATGGAGGACATGAGTTTCAATAAACTATTTAAACAGGACTGTCTACCTTGACAAAAATAAATACCCAGCTATTAATCCCATTGAGCAAACCATGTATACCAGTACGTATCATCTGATGATCATAAATGACCAGTTTGAACCAGACTGAAACCATGTACCAGTCTAAATCAGCTAGAAAAGCTGGTTCTAACTAGCTGGTTCTATTTTATTTTTTTATATATTTTTTTACCAGGTACTGTATGCTGCATGGTTAGAAATGGAAAGTAATACACAGCCCTATCTAAGTTTTACAGTCAATAAAAGGCAATAAAGTGACTCTCAGTCTGCAGTCATTTGCTTTAAGAGTATGATGAAAACCCAGAGCCTCTAAGCCAACGTGAAAGAATTCAAGCCTGAACAAAGGAAGAGAAGAATATGCAATGCTGGGGAAGAATATATCTCCACACCTGTCCATATTAAATGGGGATTTTCATCTGAAATACCACAGAGATTGCATTCGATCAGTATGAGGCTTTAGATGCAGATCCTGATGCAATTTCTTTCTTTGGTGTTATGAGATGATAAAAAGGTCCTGCATCCACCCACAGCGCTGGCAGCTGAACAACAGCGAGTAAAACTCAACCGCCACTCACCGCTTATCCATGTCGCCTTAGGGTCGTGTGCCTGCAGCTTCCCACTGAAGATGTCCTCAATCCTGACTTTCTTCTTGGAGGCCAGACTGTCATCCTCATCTGTGAGCAGAAGATTCGGACAATATTACAAGAACAGGCAAGAAAATAAAAGTTTGTCAAGGTGAACTGCTGAAAAACCTTTTAAATAGTTTTACATTTTTGAAAGATTATAGTTTGAAAATTAAAAAGGTGTCACAGACAAACAGCCATCCCTTGTGTAGCGCCATCCCCTGTAGAGAACTTCAAACCTTTGAAGTAAATAAATATATATTATAATAATAGTTAATACGTTTTAAATGTACTAAATTGCAGCTTTATAATTACAAATGTGTAATTGCAAATATAAATATGACATACAAGTTTTAATTGAAATGACATTCAAGTATATTTTAGTTTACCATGATCACTTGTCAGTACGTTCAGCAGTACTTTAACCATATGTGAAAGACAATAAAAATAACTGTGAAATTAAATATCAAGATGTACTTAAGTCGTACTTAAATATTTTTTTTTAAAAAGTGGGTTCAGTCTAGAGAGATAGATAATTGTATTTAATATAAATTTAATACATAATTAATTTTCATTTAAAAACAATACATATAATACATTGAACAATAAAAGTGGTGTTTTCCCCCAGATCAGTGGTCTGCCAGCAGTATGTTTTCTAACCACTGTCCTAGTGTACACCTGCAAACTTCAAAGAGCTCCTCCATATTTCAGCACTGAAAAAAACAGTTGCAGAAAAAAAAAAAAACTTTATCAAATCAAATTACAGGTACATTTCACAGAAATGTCAACACATTTAATTAAACCATGAAATTTTGAAGCACAAAGACTGAAAAATAGGAGTATAAAACAGTAGGCTGAGAAATAATATTTTCTTGCAAAACATACAGCAACTTACACCTTCCTTTTCAGTTGTGCAACTCTCTTTTCATTCAATAAGGATGCCACAACAATGAGTTTCTATCAAACAATGAAAGGAGTGTTTGAAGTACTTTGTAAGTTATGTAGAAAAATAATAATCGCCCCCAGTGTTCTTGTTTACAGATTCTGATTTATTATTCACAGCACATTTGCTCTTAGGTTTGTGAGTTTGAAAAAGTAGTGTTCAGGTTTTCCTCAAACTTCAAATTTTTAAAGTAACTCTGGAATTTGTGTCATAAACCGCCTCCATCGGGCCCCAAGAGACCCGATGGAGAAAAAAAAAAAAAAAAGATTGGGGAAAACAACAGTTTTTTTATTTTTTATAAATGTATGCATAGCTCCCACTATATTGTCTGGCTTCTGTCCCGTGAGATCTGGCTTCAGCAAACAACTCCCTCGCTGGTCCACAGGGCCACAGCCAATTACTAGAGCTGACATGAGGTGCAGGGCGAGACTGGGGCTCCCTAGTGTGTCTCATTCTATTTAGAGCTCTATTGATCCGCACATTGATCTAATCAGCCAGAGGTTTTTTGTTATTAGACGACTGGGCGCTCACCCACATAGTTTGTCTCTCTACATAACAAGTATCCATTCAGGAGTTTAACACTTTGCAACTGGATACAAAGAGTAGAAGTAAGAAAGGCAAAGTGGAATGACTTTTAATTTCTTCATACAGCATATGGAATAAATGTGATTATAACAGTATTGATATCCTGAGCTAAAACTAAAACTTTAAATAATAATAATAATGTTAAATAAATCTGTAATTGGAAAAAAATGACATGAGTCATGGCAACATACAATATGATTTTCCATTTACTCATCACATTAATTTAACTATATTATCTTCAACTTAATTTTTTCATAACTTAATATTTTAAGTCAGTTTAATATAATTTAAGGGTGAAATAACTTGTACAGCCAGTTTGATTATACTTCAAATTTAAGGCAACAACTGAACTCAAGTTTTTAGATTGAAGTAAATGGAAATTTTATAGTGTTAAAATGAAGCTGAAATAAAATAAAATAAAATAGATTAAAAACTTACAAAATAAATGTAACTTAAGTAACTTAAGTAGATGTAAATGTTACTTTGAAATAAAGTTGAAATAAACATTAAAAAATTAGATTAAAAACTAAAAAAATAAGAAATGTTGCCTGTTGAAGAACTGAAATTACTAAAACTTAAAAAAACAAAGCTACATAAATAGAGATAGATAGATAGATAGATAAATCAATAAAAAAAATAAATTGATAGCTGAAAAAATAAAAGCTATTAATAAACACTACTGCATATAAATAGTATATAAGTAGCATTAGTACTCAATATAATACTCAAAATAACCCTGGTACTTTTAGATGTCGTTCTGCAAGCCCCACACAAGGAAACAGCTCACCCTCAATTAGGTGAGGGTTAAAAATGAGTTCACTCATTCCTTGAGGCGAATCCTAATTTAGCCTCTCTAACAATTGATCCATGTTTGCATACATACTCTATCACTCGTGTTTGAAAAAGATATATTTAACTGGACTCTGGGGAAACATGGTGGCCCACTTTTCTTGTGTTAAAGTACAGTCATATAATACATGCTTTACTAATTACCCTGGAAAATCACTAGAATTGAACCCAGAACCAGGAATATTTTGGCTGCAGCAGCTGCTTGGCATCTTCATGACTTTGTCTCTCCTGCGTTAACAACACAGTTTTACTCTGGTACAAAATTATCTAAGTGTACGAAAATACAGCAAAACAATAACTGATAAACAATACCAGAAGTTCATCATTCAAATTATTGAGGAAAACCTCAGATGTTTCTCCACAGACACAAAAACAGAACTAAAAGAGCCAGTTGTTGACAAGAGCTCAGAGCTATAAAAGTAAAAATCTGAGCTGTTTGTAACAATGTTGAGATCTCTGTAACTCTATTCAAAAGCCTACAAAAAATACTAAAATGTATTTGAAATACATTTTTGTGCTAAGTATAGTGCAAATACAATTACATATTTATGTGCTTAAAAATACCCTGCAATTGTACTTTTGGTATACTAAAAGTCTGCTGATTTGAAACAAGTAATTTTGTAATTAATGCACTTTAATTGTGCAGAAGTAGTGATGAAGTCCAACTAAAGATATAGTGATAAACCTTTAATCAAAGTTGTCCTAAAACCAAAAACCAGAGTGTGTTCTTGTCATAGCTCAAGTGTCAAGTTCTTGTTCAACTTTGATTAACTTTTTTGATCCACTTCAAATGTTGACTTCTGTATTTGATTGTGCTAAAGTGAAATCTTTTGCAAGTGTACTTCAGGTACACTTTAAATATCTTGCATTTAAAGACTGATATTATACAGAGATCATACATATCCTTATTAATAGTGATATTAAAACACATTTCAGACATAATAATATTAATAAATGTGCATTGTGCAATAAAGAAGTACTCCAAATAAAGTTTAGTTACAATTTTATATTAATAAGTCTTAAGTGATATGTCAATAAATATGTTAATGGATTTGAAGTATACTTAGTATGAAATAAATACATTTTAATTAATACATTTTTTTTTTACTAGGGTATTTACAAAAACTAAAGGTGGTAGTTTGTAAAATAATTAAGTAAAATAATTATACAAATTTAAAATATTTAAATTCCTTAATTACAGAATCCTAGTTCTCAAAACATAAAAATAATCATAGTTCTTAGAAAAAATTAAAATACAAAATAAATTTATATTTACCTTATTTTAAAGCATATTTTGCCTTAATTTAAATAATTTTGAAACACTGCTCCAAAGAAGGCATGAGATTCATTTTCCCCCATTTGCTTAGAGAGAGTGTGTTTTGTCTTTCATATAAGAAGTAAATAGGATGGCAAACAACTACCTGTGATGTTTTGCCAAATGCTTATATGACTAAAAAGGCCACTGTTAAAAAATTGTATGCTCAACGAGATCTCAGCATAACCTACATTACAGCCCCATTATTCATTAGATGTTTAGCTTTGATCTAAACCAGAAAACTAAATGGATTAGTAAACAAAGATACTATGCAATTACACAGTCCTAAACATACTTTTTTCCATGGCAGTTTATACTAACGAGATCTAACAAATGGGGTTTTATGTGAAGAAATACACATGTTAGGTATGTGGACATGACTACATTTTGTTTGCATATTAGACCTGTAATGTGTTAATAATTAAATGTGAGGTGCATGCAGACATCAGCACATACTTGGTGTGAACAGAATGACGGAGGTGACGATCAGAGAGCAGATGACCAGGATGACCAGCAGAGCGATGGCGATTCCCTTCCAGTTCCTCTGTGAAGGGCTACTGCCAACCAGCTCCTGTCAAACACACAAAAACAGACATGTAAACGCTTAAAGGTGAAGTTTGTACAATTTTTTTTTTGTTGGTTTTATGTCAAAATACGTTATCTCAACTAGAACTTTATTGTTCATTGACTACTATAAAAATGCCATTCATGGGTTTGTCTTCCACTAAAGCGTAAACATTGAACCTCCCAGGCACCGTCTCAGATCTGTCAATCATCACAGCTCAACCAATAGCAAGAGTCTGGGGCGTGGCTACTGTAGGAGGCTGAGCCAGATGGTGTTTAGCAGGTGTGGAAAGATGGCTAATGCTTTACTTTGGAAAAGAAATTCAGACTCAGTTACAGAAGTACAAAACTGGAAGAAGAAATGCAGACAGACATCAGGGTAAAACAAGGGTAAACGTTGGCAGTTGCAGTCTTTGAACCTCTCTCACTGTACAAAATAGGACCACCGATTAGGAGCCACGAACACAGAAATCGCCACGATTGTTTCACGATACCAATCTTTCATCTGGGACAGATGAAAATCGTGTAGTGTGTCTCGGGTTTAAAGCAACTGAAAACATTCAGTTTAAGACTCTCAATAATGGATAAAATTTGAAGAACTGATTAAAATGCAACAATGTCTGGAAAAGACCCGACAACCATCCCAAGTCCATCAAACTATTTTTTCCCATTTTTACTTTAATATACTACAATAATCATTTGTAATAAAATTAGGGCTGTCAATCGATTAAAAAAAATTAATCGCGATTAATCGCAATTAATCACACATTTTTATTTGTTCTAAATGTACCTTAAATCAATACTTTTAAAATTTGTAATACTCTAATCAACATGGGCATGGACAAATATGGATGCTTTATGCAAATGCACACTATATTGCCAAAAGTATTGGGTCGCCCCCTTCTAATGAACAGGTTTGACTACTTTAGTTATTTCTATGAGTACAAATCTTAATGTTAAAGCATATAATGATATTCTAGGAAATTGTGTGCTTCTAATATTATATCAACAGTTTGGACCCTTTTCTATTCTAACATGACAATGCCTCTGTGTATAAGGCAAGGTTCAAAAAGAAATGATTGATTCAGTCAGTGTGGAAGAACTTGACTGGTCTGCATAAAACCATGTCCTAATCCCAGTTTAACACCTCTGGTGTGACTGTAAATGCAGACCTTGAGCCAAAAACTCATCACCAAACACCAATGACTTGTACATATGGGTACAGTCATTTTAGACACTTCCAAAACTGTTGCAACATAGATGGAAATACAATTTTTAAATACATGAATTATGTTTCCATCGTTGTTGCCACAGATTTGGAAGTGCATTTTTCTGTTCTAAAGAAGGGGGTGTCAATACTTTTGTCTATATAGTGTATGTACATGTCATTGGTGTTTGGTGATGAGTTTTTGGCTCAAGGTCTGCATTTACAGTCACACCAGAGGTGTTAAACTGGGATTAGGACTTGGTTTTATGCAGACCAGTCAAGTTCTTCCACACTGACTGAATCAATCATTTCTTTTTGAACCTTGCCTTATACACAGACATTGTCATGTTAGAATAGAAAAGTCCAAACTGTTGCTATAATATTAGAAGCACACAATTTCCAAGAATATCATTATATGCTTTAACATTAAGATTTGTACTCATAGAAATTACTAAAGTAGTCAAACCTGTTCATTAGAAGGGGGCGACTCAATACTTTTGGCAATATAGTGTATGTTTATTATTATTGAAACCATAGTCAACATAAAGCATGAAGAGTAGACATGTTTCAAAGGTCATAGATGTTTTTCAAAGAACTTGTTCATGTCTATTAGACACATGAAAAAAGAAATTCCAGGTTCCCATTACTTTCTTTGCACTGAGCAATTTACTGACACAAACCTGTTTACATTTTTGCACACAGGGCAGCTCTTCTTCTGAAAATGCAAAATGTACATTTATTATTTATTATTACATTTGTTTCCCTCTCTGTGCCCACATACTGTATTTTGATGAAGCTATATTCTCAATAAAACTGTTTTCATTGGTATATTTTACTGTTTCTGTTGTCAGACAACGGAATGAATATGAAATAGTGACTGAAACACGACCCATTAAGACATAACCAGCTCTCCCTTCCAAGATGTTAATCTGCACAAAAAAATCATGATAATCGCACCGTCGTCTGATGAAATCAAATACACATAAAATAAAGAGAATAGCTGTGCTGTGATTTCGGCTATACTTTCATGTAAAATTAGAGAAGCAACATAATATCTGTGTTTAACTGAATTAAAGCGCTGCTCCACTCTCTGCTGCGCGCTGAGCAGAGCAGACGCAGAGAGAGAGAGAGAGGTGTGTGTGCGCGCGCGCTGGGAGAGCAAGACCTCGCGCTGGCGCGGCAGTATCTGTGATTCTCAGAAACTAGGTTTGGGCGCTTTTTTGAAGGGAAAAAAGTCGCTAAAGGGGTCTGCAATGTTCCTAAGTTGGCAACACTGTCCATCTCCATTTCTCCAACAAGGGGTTGGGCCACGGGTCAAACAGAAAATACGCGCTGCGTTAATCGCGCGTTAAAAAAATGAGTGCCGTTAAAATGAAAAATAACGTTAATGAATACATATTAATACAATTATAACTATTAATAAATGCATATTTACTTAATTGGCCACTGATCTACTTGTCTTGTAATAGCAATATGCATGTGAGAAAGGCTAATATGCAGCAATTACATTTTTTTTAAACACAACATCAACTGTAAATTCACTAAAGTTTAAAAACAGTATTTGTGCATTGACATGGTGGCTGGTAGCAGAGAGGGCAGAGTTATTCAATGATAAGTATCTCAAATATAGATCAATTTGTCATCTCCCTGACATATCTGTCTGGCCAATATGCAGTATCAGTCTATGGCTGATCAAGACTATTTCAAACCTGTGAGTCTAAAATTGTTTCATTGCTTAATAGGCTCTGGTTCACTCATGCAATGATGACACATCTGTTTATGTTCTGTGAAGCATTCAAAGTGAACAGCAGACTTTGTAGGCTGTTACAACAAGGAAACCGCACCAATCAAAGACTTTATTTTACATTTATACTCATATTATTATGTGGTTTCACTACCAAGCACTGATAGTGTGTACTCTTCCTTTTACTGTGAATTTCCCTTGCTTATCCTGAACAGTCTGTTTGCTGTTTGTTGGCTATGTGATGCAGAAGTTGATGATGCAGTGAGTCATTAGGTCAGAGCAGCACTAGCGTGAGGGTGCTGCTGCTGCTGGGACGTCTGTCTGGTGGAGGGGAGCAGGAGGGTTGTGATTGCCCAGGACAGCTTCTCGTCTGGCTTGAAGCCACCGGGGAACTCTGAACTGTGCTGGTCTGTTTCAAGAGCAGGGTAAAGCCCAGGGATTGAGCTGACATGAACAAATCAGAGAGGAGAGGAGCAATTATGCAGTAATATTTTGGAAATACATATTTTTTCCCCCATAAATTAAACAACCTCAGAATGGCCTAAAAAGTGTATAACAGACAGTGGTGACTTCTGAACAATACATTTTCTTTAGACATAAACCAAAATGTTATTTATTGTAGGTCAATGTAGTAAGTTTTTTGGCCTGATGGACTTTTCACCATAAACAAAAGCTGAATTAGCTACAACATGAAAGTAGAATTTTCAGTTATGAAAAAACTAAAAACATTTTAATCAAGGTTTAATTTAGGTTATATACCCCCGGTTTCACAGACAAGGCTTAATCTAGTCCCAGACTAAAATGCTTGTTTGAGCTGTCTCAACTGAAAATATCTTGCTCTTACATATCTTAAAATATGTAAGTGTCATTGTTCTGTGTCAAGATGCACACCTGTAATGTTTTCTTCAAAGGCATTTTTGTAAAAGTTGCTTAAATATCTTAACTTAACTAAGGCCTAGTCCTGGCTTAAGCTAAGCCCTGTTTGTGAAACCGGGTCTTACTGTACTACACTTAAAAAAACACTTAAAATACTACCATTTTTGGAAATCACTGTAACACATTGGGTCTCAGTCATTGACTGCCTAAGCATGAATGAAAATTATATTGTGTGCGAGTGAATCATGATTCAACAATAGCTTTTACATTTATTCTAAAAGCACAAAAAATGTAGGAACAACTAAAATCACACACAGACATACAGTAAATATGATACTCTGACTGGTTTTATAAAAGTAATAATCCATGCAATTATTAGTAATAAGACCGACTGATTTGAGTGGCTTTGTGCTTTAATGTCTGAGAGTGGGTTTGTAAATTATGCTTTTGGCTTATTTCAACAACATCGAACAAACAGTAACGCACAGCAGTTAGCTTTAATTACAATACCACCATCTCATCTGACCCCAATGATGTAAAAAATCTGATGCGCTCAAACGCCTCTCTATCTAGCACCCAATTAAAGCAGTTCTTTCCAAAACTACTGCTAATGAAACAGAAATGCCATTACAGCTGTGATAACAATATTGCAGATGCACTGAGAAAAGACAAGCCACAAACAGATGAGCGATCTCAACACACCATCTTCAACTAAATGCTGAAAAATCTCTCTGTGTCCAAATAAAGATCAAGTGTTATCCACCTTTTTCTTGCCGTAAAAATGGCCGCAGCCATTTGTAAATTCTATGGGTCTAGCTTCTGGTCTCCAGCTACTTTTAGCTGTACAAATCAGTTTGTTTTGCTGCTTGATATTGAAAATGGGTGTCTTACCATATTATTTTAATGTATTATCTTAATTATGAACACACTGGTTTGTAGTGCAAACAGTTTTAGCGTTTACTGCACATTGTTATTCTTCTCGTTATTTACCTATAGCGGCTAATGAACCGGTCTCACCCATAGGCTTACTTCCACATTGAAGAAAAAGGTGGACAGCTGGTGTCTATTTGCTAAACTCACTTTCTTGAGTCTAAAATCAAACTGAAGTATAATCCATGAGGCGTGAGTGAGGTGGTCACCTCAAATTAACTAGTATGGTATTAGTTTTGCATTAAGCGATGCAAAAACACAATATTTCAATTGTTATCTATAGACAGAGACACGTGGAATGTGCAGAAAATGTATCCAAATATTATATATTTTAATTTTTTAGTAAACTATGGTCAAACTACTTAATGTTTTTTTAAAGACCTGGCATCATGCCATTGATTCTTGCACACTAAAGTTCTGATCAATAGAATTAGCACATAGAATTGATCAAAAGTGACAGTGAAAACATTTATAATGTTACAAAAGATTTTTGTTTCAAATAAATTGCTATTCATCAAAGAATCCTGAAAAAAATTATATCCCCGTTTCCACAAAAAATATGATGCAGTACAACTATTTTCAACACTGATAATAATCAGAACTGTTTCTTAAGAAGCAAATCAGCATTTTAGAATGATTTCGGAAGGATCATGTGACACTGAAGACTGGAGTAATGATGCTCAAAATTCAGCTTTGATCACAGGAATAAATTACATTTTAAAATATATTAAAATAGAAAACATTTAATTTGCATTGTAATACATTGTAATAATTTTTCACAAAATTACTGTTGCTATTGTGTTTTTAATCAAATAAATGCAGCCTTGGTTGGTGCCAATAGCCTAGTGGGCAGCACACTGACATATAACGCTGTTGCATTGTGGGCGTCCCAAGTTCGAATCCTGGTTTGAGGACCTTTCCTGATCCAACCCTCTTCTTAAATAAATCTTTAAAAAAAAATAATAATAATAATAAACGCAGCCTTGCTGACCACAAGAGACTTCTTTCAAAAACAAAGCGAGTGAGTGTGTTACGGTTAATCTAACCATTCCTCACAGATCAGATTAAATAGAATAGCCTAAACATACAGTGCATTCACTCATGAAATGGCCCTGAGTGGCCCATGAAAGAAGAATACGCAATTTCTCGTAATTAGTTGGTTTATAACACTGATCATTGTTTTACCAGCTAGTTTCAAGGACCGCTTCAAATGTGCCTCATGAAATGTCCCTGTAAAACTGAAGGTTGATTGTCTCCATTACCTCTGCACACGAGATGGCTCACTGAACAGCCTGACAGCTCACATTTCAATTCACACAGACGAATTCAAAAATACAGCAGCTGAAATATCACCTTGAAAATTTTGCTTTTGCTCATACAAACACCAAACCCTAGGTAATAAACTTTGGCGTGTAACTCATCCCACACCTAGACGTGAATGATGCCTAAGGTGCTCTATTACTTCTCAAGGTGATCAGACTTAGGATATTCACCAGGAAGATGATAAAAAAGACAAAAAATGTACACTGTAGATAGGTTATTTTGATCTAGCAAACACCTAGTACACCCTAGCAACCTATAAGACCTTACGACAGCATTGTGGCTGTGTTCTAGTTTTCTATAGAAAATGTAAAAATGTAGTTTAACATTAAATATGAATGAAAAGTTAACAAATTTGTCAAGTGGTTGAACAAAAGTAGTACCAACAAGCAAATATACTGTTCACATTTAATTAATATTTCTAAAAAACAACCTTGAGAGTGTTAACATTGAGAAGTCTCGAAAGGAACCAAGCCGATCTCTTTGCATGTGTGTAACGTCTGCATATAAGCTTGAATTCTGCTCAATCTCAAAATGAAATATTTATCTGAAACAAACAAAAGACGCAATGTCAAGGCAAATCAGGCGAGTCATCTTTAATTTCAGAATCCAATATTCTCAACACTAAAGCAACAGCTTCATGTTGAACTCGTCTGAGATAAGAATGCTGTCGGTGATAAATAAAATGAAGCGGTTGGTGTGCTTTGACTTGACGGAGAGAAATGCAGCATTGTGGCGTTTGCTTGAGCTGGAACCGTCTAGAACAAGGATGTCAATTGCAAAATTTCAACAGCTGCTTAATTAATGAGTGATATCACAGAATATTACGCATGAGCCAATGTACACAATTTCACCATCACTGATTGAATCTTTTTATTTCATGCTTTGAAAATGAAAAAGGTCCATGGGGAAATCAAAGTATAAAATGTAGGACATATAGCAGTTTTCCTTTGCCATTATATTCAAGCACATCCACAGATTTAATTTAATGCATCTTCATTTCATACATCTCAGTCTGCTTTTTAAAGGACTGTGAACACCTTAATCTTGTACAATTTTGCAGTTCTTCCATAGATATTCTTCTGTTTTCCTGAAATCAATCTCAGGAAATGAAATACATAATGGCTTGAAATCCATTATCACTGTACTGTATCTAAAGCAAGGCATGCAGAAGGAATGATGCCTTTTTTAATGAATGGTGTGTTTGAAGCTTATTTCTGCACTACACCTGTGACCTATATGTAACAGTGGGCATAAAAATGGGTCATATTTTGAGGAGTCACATATTTGATGTACTACTAAAACTTCCTGCTCAGTCCAAAAACAGCATTAGTTGACAAAAAACCCATACTGGACTTTCTGATGTCAAACATTTACACATGTTGGGTGATCAAAAAACTTAAAGGGGTCCTATTATGCTCTTTTACAAAGTCTTGATTTTGTTTTGGGGGTGTACTAGAACATGCTCTCATGCTTGGTGGTTCGAAAAACGCATTATTTTTCACATAATTTACATTATTACAATACCTCTCTCCCCAGCCTGACACAAACGGCTCGATTAGTTCCGGGTTTGATGAAGGCCCGCCTTCCAAAAAACGAAATGTGTTGTGATTGGTTAGCTGTCCCAGTGCGTTGTGATTGGCGAACGGTGTTTCAGTATTGCCCCACCCCTTGCCAAAGCAGCAAGTTCGTCAATATTGCCATATCAATTCAGACCCTGAGAATATTGAGGATCGCGCAGAACCTTTGCACGCAAGGATATTGCAAGATATATTAAAGTGGTAACGTTATTATTGTTTTGTTTTTTGGCTAAATCACGTTTTAAATCGGATGTCAACAACAGCTTAAAAATAACTGCATTGACTATGTACAGATAAGTGCAACGGTAATATGTATTATGTTTATTGTTCTTTAATTCTAACATTATAAAATGAATTGTAATGAAACTGTTATACAGTTGAATTTATTTATACCATAGTCCCAGAGAGTTACACTATTTGTGGCAGCATATATATGCAAATTAATTCTCTGTCAGCAGGAGGCGCTGTTGGAGCGGAGATCGAGGTTTCCCCGGTAACACTGTACACAAAACAGAGCTCCGCTCACAAACACTGCTTTATCAGACATTACATGCAAGATGAAATGAAAATGATGAGTGAATGATGAGAAAATGATGAGAATTTTCTGAAGACAGTCGGGTTCCTTCAGAAATACAGTGATATAAAAACACCAGCACCGGGTTTCCATTTTGAAACGTGCAGTGCTCAACCAAGCGTTCTCCCCACCCGCCAACCATATGAATTTCCGTAGGCAGGATTTATTTTAATGGACCGCTTTGTGATATCACAAACACCAGAAAGCAACGCTGTAGTCCAAATGAACCGTTAATTGTAGTTCTTGAAAAGGGATTTTTTAAAAACAAAATATCTCCCTTTGGAGTGGACTTTGAGATTTGTAACTTTATAGATCTTTTTATGCCCAAACATACACTCTACACACTGACTAAAATTCAAAAAGTGAAAAAGCATAATAGGACCCCTTTAATTCAGTGTACTTTTATATGGATTTTGGGATATCAGATAAAATGTTAAATGGAAACACTATGATGATTATAGGCTAAATATCCCAAAATGTGCATTAGCTATCACTTAAAGTACACTCTTGAGGAAGATTGCACAAATTACAATAGCAACACTGTAACAAATACATTCATTGATGTGTATTAAACAAAGATGTGACTTTGTTGAAACAAGTCATGTGACTGTATAATTCACTCATACAGCATCACAAACGTAACTTATTCTGAAATGCTGATGCCAAAGGCCATCACCAAAGAGTAAAAACCGGGGGTAAAAACAAACTAATATATACTAATATATAAAAATGTACCAAATTAATTGGTTGAGTGTTCTTTAAATAAAGATTAAGTAAAAAAAAAATCATAAAGATAGCCATTTGGACCGTTCTAGAATGAATCAGTGTATCAATTGTCGCCATCTACTGGGGTAACAATGTAACCTACAAACAGATCACTGAAAAATCCTCACCGTACAAACTGTCACCATACAAAGTGCTGCTGGACTTTACATCAGCGCTGCTCAACCAATCAGATTCTAGGACTAGAACTACAGTATTTCTTTTATAAATATAGGCTATAATAGATGTATAATACATTTGCTTAGTTTAGTTATCTCTTAAGCTTTACACTCAGATTCAGCTGCTGTTTTTACATGCTGAATCTTCTCATTCTCACCATCACAATAAAGCTCTCCATGACTTCATAGGTCCATATTTAAATCTATTGTCCTAATACAAACCATTGCAGTGAGGCAGGCAGGGCAAAACAAAACATAATGCGCGTTTGACAGATGGGTTAAATAACAATGACAACCTTGATTATAACAGGGAGCAAATACAGGCTGAAATATAAAGGCTGGGTAATGTTCATGCTAGTGTTCAGATAAAATTGAAAAGCAGATTTGCTCTCATTACATGTAATAGATAACATTTACTTCTAAAATGTAAAGCCTGAATACACTGTAAGTCACATTGGATAAGAGCATCTGCTAAACACAAAAATATAAATGCGTATCTACATTACTTCGGCATACATTATAGATGTGCAAGATTCACAAACATCAGCAGTATTACCCTGAAGCAATTAAAAACCTCTGAAAACTGTCAGTAAACAGAGACGAGAAGGGATATTCCCAGTTACTGCAGGCTGTCATTTCATTATCCGGGGGTATTGTCATGAATATGTGCAAATTGTGATCGGCACTAATTTTGTGGTCATTTGTGCTGTAATGAGCAAACAAATAGTGTCATCATTCTTAGCATTGTCAACATCGACAATTTATATACCACAAACAGCTATATCTATGCAAATAAAAAAATTAATTATTTAAACATAACACGATAAATAATTTGTTGTAAGATATATATGAAATAATATAATTGTTTTAAATATTATATATTTATGTTTAAAATGAAATGTTTTATATGTGCAATGCAAAACTGCAATTCTATCTATGTTAAATATAATATGATTTAATATGAAACATATATCTATTTTTTATATTTATAACTATGTTAAATATGATATAGATTTTTGTAAGGGCAACACAAGACTGCAGTGTTCAGTTAAGATAAAATAAACTTTCAGCTGCCATAACAGTGATTTTGAAGTGTAATCTGAAGACCTGTATGTGATATGATATTTTTTGTATCTGTATAGCAGTGCATTGTTAAAATAACTAAACACAGTAACAATCAAATGCATACAAGTATTTCTGACTAACAAGTTTATGCTTACCGCACACGCAACCTACAATGAATCATCTAGGGCTTTCAAACATCAGAGTTTTCAAAATAATCCCTTTTGTAGTAGCTTGTTTGTCTATTTGACAAATGCAGAAATCTGTGTTGTCCCACGAGGGCGAATGTAATTGTCCAACAAAGCTCAGACGCAAAACACATGAAAACATTCTCATCTTGTACAACAAGAGGGATTTAGTTCTTAGGGGCTCAGCAGGAGACCTGCGTCTGTATTAAAAAGATTTCCACCGGGATCCGTGTGAAAGAAAGAGGTTTCAGAAATTCTACAAATGAAATTCAAAGATTGCATCTCTGTCCTTGTAACTACAATCTCAACTTCTGACCTTTCGATTGAACGAAGAGCCTCACCTTATGTGAGATTACAGAAGCTCAAACAGTCCGGGAAGTTTGTTCCCTGTGGGTTTTTAGGTTTTCATGAAACACACACCTATTAAAAACTTCTCAAGCCCTGTTTTCTTGTACATGAGACAAAAAATCTCAGGTTTAGTTATTCTTGTGATAAGGATAAAAGCCTACAAACCTCATCCATGGTTTGGCGTTCCTCTGTAAGAAGGTTTTGTTTTTGTTGCCTCAGAAGAACAAGGACAGAAACTCGTCATGAAGGATGAAACGTATCTTTCCTGATCTCTTGTTTCCAGGGGAACGAGTGAAAGCGATGAAATGAGACGGAGAGTGTGATTGCCTCAGTGACAAAGTTGGGGCTTCTCACTCACTGAGGCCAGAACCACGACTGACATCAGTGATTTCAATCGACTGATGCTGTGCTGAAGCACAAACTGTCACTGGCCAGCAGGACAGGTGCATCAGTTAAGCCTGATCGGATGGGATTTCCTGGGTGTCCTTGTAGAGTCACAGCCAGGCTAAATCAGAGACAAATTACTCACAAATGCTGTGAGTTCAATCTAATCTAAAGGATGCTTGTAAAACAAAGATACAACTGGTTTTGCTTCAGTTTAAACTAGAAAAATATTATATTATATTCTGATCTCATGACGAAACGGTACCTGTGGGAACGTTTTTGCAAAACGAGAAATACGTACCAATAAGTACATATGGCTGCAGCTTCCAACAGAAATGATAAAAAAGCTGAAAGATGAGAAATCGAAAAAACAAGGCTAAAACGGCATGCTTGCGATTGTGTTTTTACGTCACATTCATACTATCGGGGAGGTTTCGTTTTAGGTTTAGTGCAGATGGTACGTTATTTTAAAACATCACGAAGCATTAGAGTTATAGCGCCACTTAACGGACATTTCAATCAGAACTGCGGTGACACCTACAGTACAAAACCAAATTCACATAAAACGTACCAAGTGTACGTTCATCTTTTCTGGGGAAAAAAAAACAAACACTCTGAATATGTCACAAAACGTACATGGCGCTACGCATTTCGTGTCTAGCAAAAAAGTTCCCACAAGTATGTTTTCGTCATGAGATCAGGCTCTATATTCATGCGGGTGTGATCCATACAGTAGTGATCATCCCTACACCCTATTCCTTAGCAGTGTTGGGCTAGTTACTCAAAGAATGTAATATATTACTCATTACTAGTTACTCCTTTCAAAAGTAATATTGTTACTTTACTTATTACTGTCTGGCAACAGTAATTAGTTACACTACTAGTTACATTACTTTTTCTTCACGCCCCACAGAAGTTGTAACTGTGTATCTTCCACATAAAATTCTTCTAGAATGTTAATAACAACATATTTCTGCCTCATCATTTGACCAAAATCCACATTGGATCGCAATCAGAAGTTATTACAAACACTCAATAGTGACTGATAGTGACATTCAAGTAGAAGTGTTGTATTAATCTCATTAATTGTCATGTGTAGCTTGAAGCTAATTGTAATTTCTCCGTTACCCATATACGATTATATTTCATGTATTTTATGAAATCACATAAGTTTGTAAGAAACTGTTTAATTTTCCAAAAATATTTTTAATTATAATAATATAATATAGCACATGCTGATCAGAGGGATGTAATGCCAGAGTAAAGTAATACACAACTTACACAACAGTGTTCAGATCATCTTTTTTTCTTGACAAAATCAATATAATGCAATATTTCTATCAGCTGAATGTAAGCTTTTCCATATTCCATCCAAGCTTGCCTGCTGCACTGGGGACATCACATGCATGTGCGAGTCGTGACAATTATGAAAATAAATCTAGGAATTATTTGATTGTTAAGATTTTAAATCAGCAGGGTTGGGGCATCAAAAGTAACTAAGTAACTAAGCTGTTTTATGGATGTTAACTGTAATATTATTACTGAAATCTTATTAGTAATTAGTTACACTACTAGTTACTGCAAAAAGTAATATTATTACAGTAACTAAGTTACAGTAACTAGTTACTGCCCAACACTGTTCCTTAGAAGACTTTAAACGTATTGGACAGATGAAAGGCGAAGGGCTAAGAGATGCTGGTCACTTGAAACTCACTTTTCATTTCAATTTTAATTTAAGTTTTGGTAATTGCATAGGCTTTTGTTTTTATTTTAGTTTCTATTTAGCTTTTATTTATTTTTATTTCAATGTTATTAATTTATTTTATATTTTAATTTATTTCAGCTTTATTTCAATTAACACAGACACAACATTTAGTTTTAAATGACGTTAGATTTATTGGTAAGGCTCTTTTTTAATTAATTATTTGAGCATTTTTGCAAGATTATTTATTCTGCCGTCAAAATTTAAAGTACTAATACAAATGAGAAATCTGAAAATGCACAACAACCTAAAATCAGTGTAAAGCTTTGAGTGTTTGTACTCGGTCAGTTCTGTTTGGTCATTGGTCGACTTTTAGCTCAAGTGAACTTTCCACATCAGCAACATGAAACAGATTCCATACACCTCAAGGATGAATCTATGTCAAGCCATTAAAATATAATCGATGTTAAGTTCTAAATTAAGAATGCATGCTGTCAGAGGATCAGATTCAGGGCTAACCGGTCAGACATCCATCTGATGCCATTCATATGAAACAACATCCTGCTGGAAAATTAGAGGATCTTTTGTGGAGACACAAATAAGTTCAATAGGTGCAATTAGCCCATTGACACAATGGTCAGAGAGGCCTTTGAAAGAAATGCCACCGCAGGACACATAACGCAATAAGAGGCCAGGTTTAAAGAAAGCCCTCTGTCTGTGATGCAGTTCAGACTGAAGAGGCGACTGAGAGCTTTTGATCTTATAATTGAACAGACACAAGCCCTCTCGACTGCGCTTGGAAAATATCACATTTTCCATGTTTGGTGCAGAAGTATATGGAGCATCCATACAGTGAGGCACAGCATTAGTTGAAGAGGAAGCATCATTGTGTGTCCTGCACAGCAGCTGTTAAATGATACAACATCTGTGATGTTCCACCCACACAATAAACTCTATTTATTAACCTTAAGGACATCTACAGCAGGCACTCTGCTACTGCTCATGTGCTACTGTTTGTGCTCCACTGATCTGCTGTTGTAATGGTACACCAGATCAGTCATTTAATTAGGAGGTGCTAATTAAAGCTGCCCTTTGCTTCTGTAATCTCACCTATTACCCAGCATCCCCTGCTGTTGTTCTCAAGGAGTCAAAATGCTAGCTTTTACCAGAGTAATTATAGTTAACTAAAACTAGAAATGAAACTGAAACTAAAAACAAAACCATAAAAAAACAGTTTTTTATTTTAAATAAAATAAACGTTAAAGGTGCAGTTTGTAATATTGACAGCTAGTGGTTGTAAATGGGTACTGCAGTCTAAATTCAAAGGTGACAAGCCATACATTGTAAGTTGATGAGTTGATTCGTGTTTATTTTGCCTCTGTTCATAGAGTTATTTAGATGGATGCCGAGGCTTTTTAGGTCGGGTAGAATCTGGGACCTCTGACTCACTTTGTTTACTGGCTTCCATGGCTGCAATACACTGTTTTCTGCCAACTGGCAACCCGGGGTGTCGAAATACTGTAAGGTGACTCTGCCCACTCAGTGGGCAGAGTCACACAGACCAAAACAAAAACAGACATTCTGACACCGAACGCACATTTCAAAGTAGATTAACTGGCTGTAGCATTATTTTTTAGAGAAAAAAGTATGTGAACTTATCATGTTTCCTGGTTACACTTTATTTTGATAGTCCACTTTAGACATTCTACTAACTATAATTAACTTTGTAACTACATGTCAAATAATTCTCATTAATTTGCAACTACATGTCTACTAACTCTCAGAGTAGACTGTTAGGTTAGGTTTAGGGTTAGTAGAATAAGTTGACATATACTTGCAAAGTTTCTCATAGTCAGTATGTTGTATGTTGTGGACCCATCAAAATAAAATGTTAGAAGATATTAAGCAGACAGTCTAATACTCTAATGACTGCTAGTTGACATGTAGTTGCAAAGTTACTTACTGTTAGTAAAATGTCTAAAGTGGACTATCGAAATAAAGTGTTACCTGTTTCCTAAATATCTGCAAACATATTATAATATTTTTTTTTTACTTATTTTACTTATTTTATTTAATCAGGGACAATGCACATTAATAGTACATACAATATGTAAAATGCACCAGATTTAGCCAACACTGGCTAATTTTTCTCCGTAATCCCTTTTGCTTTATTACAGTCAAAAATTACATACAGCACCTTTAACTGAAATAAAATAAAATATAAAAACTTTTTCAGGCAATGATTCTTAATTTAGTTTAACTTGATGCACTAAAACAACTTTATTTCAACAACAAGCTGAAATAAAGATTCACAAAGAAATACAGACGTATATATATATATATATATATATATATATATATATAAACACCGATTCAAATATTAATAAAAATTATAACAGTTTTTTTATTTAACTAGTTAATTATAAGCAATATTTCTATTCAATCAAAAAGTATCAGTGCTATTAATGTTAAATAAAAACTATATAATATTAGAAAACTCCATAAATATCATAAATATTTGATTAAAAGCATGTATATAGAAAAATGGTGTATATGTGTCCACTGGTGTGTAGATCTGTTCTTTCTTATTCTTTTCTGCTTGGCTCTCTGTTCTTGGATTACAGCCTCACATTGTTGTAAATGGATATTTGACCTTGAGTGTCACTAGGAAGAGTTTTGAGATTTGTGTTCAGTACAGTATCCTTCAGGTTAAGTTACACGAAAAATGAACCCTTCCTGAAACAAGAAGTCGTCTGTATTTTGAGAAATGTCCAAAATATAGAGATTTAAATATATACAGTGGAACTAAAAGTACTTAGACACTCAGACCAAAATGTGTCTTTGTATTAAACACAAAACAAATGATGCTTTAGCTTTTCTCAGAACTAACTTTATCTTTCTGAGACAATTTTTGTGTTTTGGTGATTTTTAGTGGATGTATGCAGTCATTTATCCTGAAGTTCATACAGGTGTCCTAACAGAGTAACTACAGCTGTAGATCAACACATTAACTATATATGAACATGAACATGATCCGCGAACGTTTCACAACACATCTAAACACATGAGGTCTTCATTTTGAACAGGCAATCTTGTGTCGTCATTTAATGTTTTGCTCAAAAGGTGTTCTTGTGCTGTCTTTAAAATAAATGCCATTTGGTTGATATTTTGATATTTACACCACAGAGAAAGCATCAAAATGAGATCTCTCAAGAAATCTACTGCAGGGCGTAATATGCCACAGTCTTGTTTGCTTGTAATTGAAATGTTATTGATTTCGGGATGACCTTTGCAGCAGCTGACTGTTTTATTTCAGGCATAAGACAAACAGATATGCTTGCAGCAATATAAGCTTTCTGACGTCCGTCATTAATCTGTTAGCTCACCTAGAATTAGTTTATATTATTATGTTAACCATGAAAGATGTTCGAGATGTGTTTCTTGCAGCCTACAACCTGAATTAAAACTGATTTGCTGCAATTGAGGAAGCAGTATTCATTGTCAGATTCTCTGAGATTCTCCAACATCTTAAATAACCAGTGATCAAGTCACAGCACATTCCAATCCACGAGAAACCATTGAGCTGCTTTTCAGATGTAACGTGTCATCTCCATGGAGATCTCCTAATCATATTGAGACTGACATACTAAGATGCTCAAAAACAAACTCATGTATCTAGCTAAAGCGATAGTTCAAAAATGAAATTCCTGCCATCATTTACTTAAATAATCATATTTGTTTTCATTTAGAATAAAAGCAGCTCTTTTATATACACAGTACCGACAGTGCAGACCATATCTGTTAAGCTCCAGAAACAACAAAAACACACACACACACACACACACACACACACAAAAGTAGTATGACACATGTACCATATTTTAAGTCTTACAGAATCATTGAGGAATAGACCAAAATTTCCAGTCAAGCAAAAATGTAAAAGTAGTCTCTAAAAGTAGTATATCTCCAAGGGTGCGTCTCAATCGGCTCCGAGCTCTTGAATCAGTATATGGTGTACACAAATCTGGGCACTGGTAAGGACCCTGGCTCACTAAGAATTGGGACAGTGTCAGTGATTAATCAATTTCCAGCAACATGACTACGTACAACATTGTAGAATGTCACTGCTGGTATTAATCAACAACAGGCAGGACCCATATCATTTTAATATGATTTTTATGCTCTTTTATGCAGCTGTTTTACCTGTCCTTACAACATTTCAGCCGAATATTAATTATTATAAGTGTTAACTAGATGTGTTCACCCTGTTGAATGTAGAATGACGGATAGCAGGTTACCATACAAACTCCTCTGGTGAAATCAACCTGTCCAGTGGAAAGTCCAACGAACAGCACCAAAGACAATATGGATCAAACAGGTTGAAGAGGATTTGAGAAACCAACGCCTCAACCTCGATAAGGCTAGGTCCATGGCCATGAACCCCCAGGGATGGAAGTGTCTTGCAAATGAAATCCGGCAACCATTAGCACCCACAGCAACGTACGGTCTGAGGAAACAATCTAAACCAAGCACCAGCTAGGGATCAAAGAAGAAGAACTATGTGTTCACTATCTGTCTAGCAATGTGTGTTTAAGATGAAATTAGGGCTGTCAAACAATTAATCATGATTAATTGCTTCCAAAATAAAAGTTTGTGTTTACATAATTTATGTGTGTGTACGATGTATATTTATTATGTAGGGTACAACGGGGCTAAAGGCGCCTCGGGGTAAAAGGCGCCTTTGATATTATTTTCATCTAAACCACTAGATGGCACTAAAACGTGGCATAGCACTTTGCAAAACATTCACTTTTCAAGATGCACATGTATATTTATCTGATCTTTGACGCGATCGCGCGCAGCAGCACAAAGTTGATTCTGTGCTTACTTGATCTAATATTTTATGTTATTTAAAATGTTGTAGATTTAAGTAGCAAATGAGAATCGCTAAAATTAATGCATATATTTTGAGACAAAGGTCTTCTTTATGATTTTCATTAAGATAATTTAATAAGATAATTAAAGCTACAGTTTTTAAATAATGAAAGAATATGTAAAAGTATGGTATTTGGGGTAAAGCGCCCCTGCTGTTGGGGCTCGCAGAGTAATTAACATGATAATTAATAGAAGGCTGACTTTTCCATTTGTTGACATGACGTGGTTAGATTCAGATAGTAAATATAATATATTATGTTGTTATAAATATCATATATATTATGTATGTGTCCATATTAGAGATAATCACCATGTTTAGAATGAAACCATCCAGCGTCTGATATAAATAATCATATTAAAAATCATATCATATAATAAAATATAATTTGTTGTGACTACTGTAAATATATTTTCAATTATTATTGGATCTCCTTCAATACTTTCAGAATCTTTACTTATTAAAATTATTTTGTTTCTGTATTTTAAAATATATTTTTTATATTAACATATTTTAATGACAGTAGCTTTTTTATTTATTGAACACATTTTTTTTTCAAATTAAGCAGAAAACAGTACAAACTTTGCTAAAGTGATTGTTTTGAACAAGTATTAACTTAGACATTATTAAACAAAACATTATTTTAGCTGAAGTATTTGTATCAATACCATGTGCCTTTTACCCCATGCTGGTTTACCCCTCTTGCCACCTCATACATTTATAAGATTTTTAAACAAAATAAACAACTTGAACGATTTATTTTTACACGAAATCTGTTGCTCCATTAATGTTCAATACAACGTATATATATTTTTCTGCAATTATACATTTTAGGCGCAGTGAATAGCACATTTTTTCTTAAGGTGGGCCTTTAGCCCCGTTGTTCCCTATATATAAATACACACACATGCATGTAGCCTATATATTTAAGAAAAAAATTATATTTATATATAAAATATTTAGGCTATATATATATATATATATATATATATTATGGATGCACGATATTATCAGACTGATATCGGAATAGGCCGATAATGGCTTTAAATGTAAATATCGGCATCGGCCTGATTTATGATTTATTTATATCGGCCTGAAAAATTATGCCGATATGTCTTGCTGATAAGAGGAATACATTAACTCACATGTGCTCAAGGTGTGCTAGTGATTAGATCACGTCAGCAGTGTGGCTCATTCTTGAAGCAAAGTTTTGTCTGAATGACGATTAGATTCACTCTTTTGGATCGCTGCATTTAATCTGTGAAAGCATGTACAGAATGACGCATTCGGTGTGTGATAGATTAAACAGTAATAGCACGTGCAGTGACAGCAGCGGCAGCCTCCCCTGGGTCCTAATGCCCGTTTGGTAAGAAGTTTTAATCTGTAGGGGGCGCTGTTGGCCTACTTCTAATTAAATTAAAAGTAAAATAGTCTACACAAATAACATCAAATAAAGCAGTAATTGATGTCATAAAATAATGAGCATATTTTGATTTAATGGTCAGAAGCTATAGCTTACATGAAAAAAAAAATCACAAACATGACACTTGTAAATTAAATAATTTAATATACTGAAATAATTGATTATACTGATTTATTCATTAATGTGTAATATGTTTTATTTTTTAAACAAATCATGAGCTCAAAGATTTTCAGAATTTTTACAACTATTTTGTTTTAGACATCTACAAATGTTAAATCTTAAAATAAAATGTTAGGGTTAACACTGCATCTTTCTGTGGGAAAAAAAATGCAGCGATTGATATAGTTTATTTATAGTTATTTTCAAAGCTTCAATGTACTGTTAAAAAACCTTCATTATTTTTTTTTATTTAATTCTAATAAACAAGTTCTTGTTAAAAACTAACCAAAATTAAAAATATTTTGCTTATAATTTTTGCACAGGAGAGACTTGGTGTTGTTTCCAAACAAGAAAAATATATCGGCATATCGGATATCGGCAAAAATCCAATATCGTGCATCCCTATATATATATATATATATATATATATATATATATATATATGTGTGTGTGTGTGTGCGTGTGTACAGTATGTGTGTGTATATTTACATAATAAATAAATAAATAAAAAGATTTGTCTTCTCAAACCTTCTATCATATGTCATTATTTTATGCCATTTATTGAGTTGGCACATGCATGCGTTTCATGTTTCGCGCTTCAGAAATGTGACAATTTCTGGTGAGGAGGACAGTGAACATCAATGTTTCCTGGTTTTCATGGTGCATTGTGGGGGTTTTCAGGCAACGAAAGTTGCAGTGCACTGTCCTTAAAATGGCCAAGTGCCTGATCAATGCCCTGACTACAGAACTAGTGAGCTGATTGAGACCCCAAGTCTTCTGAAACCATTGATGGATAGACCAAAATTACCAGTCAAAATTCAAACAAAACAAAACCCAAAACACCATAAAAGTAGTCTCTAAAAGTGGTATGACTCTAAAAGACCAAAATTACCAGTCAATAGGGCTGTCGCGATAACCGCAATATCGCAATACCACGCTATTGACGAGAATAACCGCAGAGGAATGCAACAACCGCAGCAACCGCGATATTTCCTTTTTTTTTTTTTTGTAAGGTTACTTCTCGTTTTATACTTAGTGCATATGTACTGAATATTAGTAATGATAACAATGTGTACCATGCTGATTTGTACAGAGGCTCAGTAAATTTGCACTTAACAAGCCTAAACAGACAGTGAATGAGAGAGATCGACTGAGCGCGTGCGATTACCTGTGTCTGTCCTTCAGGCGGAGTCATGTATATTTGTGAAAACAGGTTGTCATGTCCAAGGAAAGTGAAATCTGTCTTAGCATCGACGCTCTGCTGGTCAGCTGAGCCTTTAAATGTGGCGCTCAAAGTTAAAATGATTTCAGCAGCTTTACATATCATTATAACATTACATATCTCGAATGAATCAGCGTTTTTGAACGTGTAGTTGAATGAATGGTTTAAGACCCACTCAAAGACAGTCTCTTACCGCAATCGTGTGGCACAACAATGAAACTGCACTGACTGAGACCCGTCTAAAACACGCAGGTGAAATAAAGAAAAAGTATCTTGTAAGTCAGATTCGAGGATCAGAACTAGGGATGGCTCGATACCATAATTTTGGCTTCGGTACGATACCAGAATGTAATACCTCGGTATCGAAACCAAATCGATACCATAGGTGACAAATAACCAGCCTCAAAAGATAAGTGAATTTTTATTTTTTATTAATAATAATAATAATAAAAACAGATTCATATCTTAATAACTTTGTTCCCTGTAGGTTTTTTGTTACAGTTTGATACATAGGTTATATTTTGATGTTGGAGAAAAAAAAATATAGGCTAACTGAAGTAATAAGATGAAAATATATTCAAATCTTCTTATCTTTTCAGTGAAAACAGTGCAACAAAATCTCTCAAAATGTAACAAAAAACCTACCAGGAACATATATTACATTTTGACTGAGTTTGAAGAAAAAAATACAACTGAAGTGGCGCAATTAATGCAACAAATGTTGCTTATTCTAACAGTCAAAGTAATATTCAAAATCACGTTATTATTTCTCTCTCTCTCAGATTGTTTTCAGATTTCAGACTCAGCCAAAGAAAATTAAAGCATTAAATATAAATCTCTCTCTCGGCTGCTTCATTTAGTGTCAGCAGCGCGTCAGAAACATTCCCTTCATATTATTGATATTAAAATTAATATAGCAAAACTCTTGCTCAATTCAAATCCAATTAATATTGATTATATGAAATGCAAGTGCATATATTACGTGACCAAAACTTACTGGTTCTAGCGTGTGTCACACCCATTTGACTCTGTATCAATCTGATGTGCATTGATCAGTTGTAAATAAAAGTTAAAATTAAATCTGAATTTATGAATGATGCACTACTGTCGATCCTTAATTCCTGAAAAGTCAGGTGCAAGCGCAATGCTTAAAAAGATTTGATGTGTTCCTGTGACAACATGATTTATCCCTATAGCACGCTTGCATACAGGTGCAGTAAGCTCAGTTCCTTCACTTTGTCATCTGTTTTGTATCAAAGTAATGCCAATTTCACTTCACTGTTCTCTGTTTATTAATTTCGGGTGCGCTGTGTTTCATCTGTTTGATCCATCGGTTGTTCTGTTGTCACATTTTACCGGTTGCGCAGCAATTTGGGTGCATTTTGCAACTGCAGCGTATACCGAATTGTGCAAAATTATGATATCGTACCGTTTGAAATATAATAAATACCGGTACTTTTCCAGTACCGGTATACCGCGCATCCCTAATCAGAACTAACTGTTATATATATATATATATATATATATACAGTATATATATATATATATATGCTAACAATAGACTAACGATCTTATTGTCAGGTTTATGTTTTGTTATGTGGACCGTTATTTTGTCATTCTCTTCTGTTTACTTCACTTCCTGTTTCAACATGATTTAGTTTCGGTTTCATTGGTTTCTGAATATGACCTCGTTACATCGTAACACGTACACAAAGATTATATATATAATCTAATCACAGATTATATCATATATGTGTATATGCGGTACATATGCGGTATATATGTGGTATGTATACATACACATATATGTATATATATATATATATATGTGTGTGTGCGGTAATACCACATACCGCGCTACTGAGCCACTCAAAATTACCGCAAAGGAAATTCCTTCACCGCGACTGCCCTACTAGTCAAGCTTCAAAAACAAAAAACAAAATAAAACAAAACAGATAATTTTCCCTTTAATGAGAACTGCTCCAAATGGATCACTGAATCAGTGAGCTGATGATCCGGATCAGTTGAGCAAATAAAACCAAAATTTCTGTTTTTGGTTGAACTATCCTTTTAACCTGTACATCATACTACATACAACAATAGCTGATAAATGACTATTTTATCAGCTGAATGAATTAATAATAAAAAATTGGTTAGCTTTTTATTCCTCATGTGTAACAATAATATCTGTTCTGTCTCCATATTTATATTTATCACAGGAATGTTTACTATTTATTGCAAGATAAAAAGACAGCACCAAGATATTTAACACATGTAGCATTGCTCTTTCATAATTCATGACAGTCTTTTTTTCATGCCATCATACATGTGACTGTAAATCACTTGATGTAATCATGTTCAGCATGATCAACTAAACAAATACGTAGGGTTGTAACGATATACCGGTATGACGATATACCGTGATATAAACACGTACGATTATCATACCATGTACATTTTCTTATCTACGGTATTGGGAGAAAATAAAAGACGCAGAATCTCACCTGCGCCTAGGCAACAACTTTCCACTTAACTGTTCTCTTGCTCCACCCACACATACAGCAGAGACAACATCAGAGACAGAGGACGTTCTCTCTAATCTCTATCCCACGTCGAAATATAAATTAAAATTGGCAGCATGGGAATAACGTTACTTTGGATATAGAAAAGACGAACGCTTATTTGTCCTCGAGGATAGACACAGTTCGCAAAAACTGCGGTCGCAAAGCGGCTGCAAAAAGAGGAAACACATCGAACATGTTTACCTATATTTCAGAACACCATCCTCCGTGCAGATACAGTTATTATGTCCCATTTATAACTTAAGGTTAAAGGTGCACTGTGTAATATTTAGGATGATCTATAGACAGAAATGCAATATAATATACATAACTACGTTTTCAGAGGAGTATAAAGACCTTACTTAATGAACTGTTATGTGTTTATTACCTTAGAATGAGCGATTTATAACTACATACACCGCGGGTCCCCTTACATGGAAGTCGCCATCATGTTTCTACAGTAGCCCTTAACGGACAAACTGCTCTACAGAGCGCGTATCGTCACTATGTTGTTCTCGCGAAAAAACACTGACACAATGATAAACAAGTAACAGTAATATTTGCAATGACATCGTTTATTGAATAATTAAGTAAATATAATTCCTTAATTTACCTTTGTAAAGAAACCTCATTGCTCTCTGCGGTCTCAGACGACGGCATCTTATCCCTGTATCGGCCACCGTAGCTTCTCTAAAGGGAGGGGTGAGCGGGGGACTGAGCCGTTGGTTGCAATTCGCAAACTCAACCGCTAGATGCCGCTAAAAACTACACACTGCACCTTTAAAGCCTTATGATTTCCGTGATGCGGAGTGAATCCCAGAATCCAGTCATGACAATGAATTTACAATGCAGATGTCACATAAAATGTGCGATTTTATGTATTGATGAATAAATCAAAAACAGAGCTGTCAAATCACGACATGGTCTAGTGTCTGTGATTATTAAAGCGCAAAAACACTGCTATATAAAAATATAATCTGTTTGTTTTGCGTGTCTCTCTGTGAATGAATGAGCGGCGTTGTGTCGTGTACTACATACTCAAGTATGCGCGCTGGCGCCGCTCAGTGTTTAACAGCACCTGCTGTCTCACTATCTGAGGACAAACACTGAGAGCCTCACTGAGAGAACAATTAATAATCCTTTCATCATTTTATTTGAGAAAACCACTGTCAAATACACTGACATTCAAAGCTCTTCACTACTACCCGTCAAAATAAAAGTCCGCTTTTTAACTCGAAGAAATTGACAGAAATTACTATAATGTAGCCTACTTCTAAAATAATAATTTATCGAAACATTTAAGGAATATAATTTTCCCCTCATTTTTATTTAGTAAATCTCTGTTGTGCAGCCCTTTACGAAAACATAAAAGGATAAAAGTTATTTTCATTTGATTACATTTTAAAACATTAATACAATTGTTAAAGCTTTATGCATTAATTTCATTACCACCATTTTTGATAGTATATTTGTATTATATCAAAAGTACAGAATCCAGAAAAACTAAGTCAAACCAGAATTTATTAATTGTTATGAATTATTAATGATGAATATAAGTTGTTAAACTAATATATAGGCTAATCAATGATGAAATGTACTTGATTGTTTTTGATTAATGAAATTTGAATAAACACATGCTTCCAAACATTTGCTCAACCAAAAAAACCTGTTTTGATTGTGTAATACCGTATACCGTGATATTTTCTGAGACGATTATCATACCGTGAAAATCTCATACCGTTACAACCCTATAAACAAGCAACATTTTCTCAGTTTGTTGGTGGGGGGTACTGATGATTTTTCAGTGTGATCCCACAATCATTTTAAGAAATATAATTAGCACCTCATATTGAACACAAACATTGTAGCATTTTGTCAAACTAGTTGTAATTATGGGGTTTTATCACCCATAAACATCAGATATTAACAAAATGAACAGTAATTGGTCATTTAAATGTCAGTCAAGGATTTTATTCCAGCCAAACTTGGGCAGAATGAGCGACAAAGTAGGCCAAACTTTATGCAGAAAAGTTTGCTTCTGCAAGACTGAAAAAAAAGAAGAAAAAAAAAGAAAAACAAGCCATGATCAGGGATAACCTTGAATTATTTCATGAAAAGTGACACTGAAGCAGATTAGTTTCAGCCTAAAGAAGCCATTAGAGAAGCTGGGAAAGATAAAGGTGGAACTCTGAGCGAGAGGAGACTGAAGGCGACGCCGAAACGAAGCGCCTCTCATTTGTTACACCTAATGGGCAAACCAGGAAACTACAAAAGGAAAAACAGGAAATGATGGAGGAGGAATGAAAGCCATTGTTACAGCACTCACACATAAAGCGGCACAGTTTTCTCATACACACAGCTTCCACTAGAACAGGCATCTTCATCACTGAGTGAAACGTCTGAGCGCTCTTATTTGTTCATGTGAATGCAGAAATCATCGGACGATCTCTGTCACAACACCCGCCGGGCATGTTTCACTTCATTTCCCAGAGGTCATCAAGTGACATATTGTTACGTCATAATGGGATATCACTTTCCCACCAATTTATAAATGCTTTGGCTGTTAATAATCGTTCGTTTCTCCGTTCTGACAGCAAGCACTCCATTTTATTATAAAAACATCAGCGAGTGAAGACGCACGAGGCATCTGAAACAATATCTCCAGCGCTCTTCTCTGACAACACCATATATTTAGCCTGCAATAACGTGATCACCTTTTATATTCCATCGTGTCAATCCTGACAGCAACAGCATTTGTGGAGGAAAGCACTTAGTGCCATCTGTGTGTGAAGGGCACTTTACAACTGTGAAACAGACAGGAGATGTTGATTGGCACATCAACATCAACAGCTAAATGATGCATAAAAGAGATCCTTAACAGGCCCATTATAATCATCTCAATCAACATGACTGATTAAAACAGTTCAGCAAAAAATAATAATATAAAACAGCAAGTATACTGTTAAAAGGTTTGGGGTCAATAAGCTTTTTTTGGAGATGAAATATATTTCTATTCAGCGAAGATGTATTAAATTAATCAAAAGTGACAATAAATACACATCATGTATATACTTGTTATATTAAACTTTCTATTCATCATACAAACCTGAAAAAATGAAATAATGACTTCCACAAAAATATGAAGCAGCACAACTGTTTTTAACACTGGTAATAATCAGAAATGTTTCTTGAGCTGCAAATCAGCATATTAGAATGATTTCTGAAGGATCATGTGACTCTGAAGACTGTAATGATGCTGAAAATTCAGCTTTGATCACAGGAATAAATTAGCCTACATTTTAAAATCAGAAAACAGTTATTTGTAATTGTAATAATATGTTACAATTTTACAGTTTTTACTGTTTTATTGATTGACATTTTCTTAGTTTTAACTATTTGGATGGACTTACTAGCCTTTACTAAACCAACCATGTTTTTCTCACTGCAATAACAACAACAAAAAAAAATCTACGCAGAATTGTTACAAAAATGCTACAGAACAGATCTGAAATTATGATGTGGAGTAATATGAGTCATGAAGCAATCTGCTACATTGCAGAGAAAGGAACTGACCACATTTCTAAAACCATGATTTACATCGTGCTGCAACAGAAACAGCATCAGTGAAGACATGTTGTGATTTGTCTCAGAGGTGATGGAGGGAGGGAGGTAGAAAAATAGCTCAATTAGGAAATAAGGCTACTGTGACTATTACCATTGGTCATACTTAGAGTTAGTGATACGCACAAACTCACACGTTTGTACATGTGGATATGAATGACACTTCAAATCCTGTTGAGCAGAGGTGTATAGTTTCAAAGATTTTCATCTAGTAGATGAAAAAAATAAATCAAAATACATCACACAAATGTACAGGTCAGACCTGAGCCATATCTACTGTAGGAACCAGAGGGCTCTTTTGAATTAGGCCAATAAGCAAGCACCCAGAAAACTCTAGCAACCACACAGACCCACCATGGCATAAACGGGATACAAACCATTTTAGATGACTTAGCAACTACAACTACTCACAGCATCCTAGTATTGTGTTAGTGATTTCCCATAAGGGGAAAATCTTCCACAAGATATGCAAAAACCATGTTAAAATGTTATTATGAAGCTGAAATAGCAGTCAGATGATATGGAAAGGCTGTGCAGGTGTGTGAATGTGTTTGTGAGTGAATGTCAAAAACACTTCTGTGTCATATCTGGCTGCAAAATTTAAAAGAAAGAAATTGGAAATTATATTTTCTTTAAAGAATTTGAAGAATATTTAAGATCATCAAGAGTTATTATTATTTTGTAACAGTTAAGCACATTTTCTTCCTAAATAAATAGCCGGTAAATATTACTAACACATATTACTAAGCATTGCTAATATTACTAATAATATTAAATAAATATTACTGTAATGCCAAAAATCTCAGTGATATAAAATCATTTAGACAACTTAGTATTACTCATTCTGTCTTTAATTTAAGCTGATTTAAAATTTTAAACCATTGTATATTACAATATTTTATCTTATATATATTTTATGATACAAAGCTACAACATAAGAATTTAACCACCATTGAGATTTTTTTTTTTTTTTAAAAGGCAAAGGAAATGATGGAGGGGAAAATATTATTATATTTATTTCCCTGATGATTTTGCTGTTAAATGTAATATGTTTTTTGTAAGATGCATGAGAAAGAAAGAGAAAGGACTGTCAAGTAATAGAGTCACACTTATTATATGGCATCTCTGACAGATATTAAAATCCATCACCTCTAGATATGAGAAAGAAGGGTAGATATACAGAGTACAGACATCTAATATCACAGCAATTCCCACACAACCCCTAGAAAGCAAGGTTAAACATACAGTAAAAGAACGATCAAGGTACGCACATCCAAAAATGTCTTGGCCAGGTGCAAGATCAAGGAGTATCATCAAAAAATTGGTGTGTTTGCCTGACGAAGGTCTTTGACCGAAACGTTGCTACTTTTAAAATATTTTTAATAAAGGGAGATTAACAGTGTGCAGATCTTTTTTCTATTTTTTAAACATACAGTAAACCCACACCTTGACGTGTAAGTCATAAGTGCAAAAATGCACAAGTTATTAAGGAGACAGACAACTTTAAATAAGATCCACCTGGAAAGCGAACAGCCTGAATATTAACTATGATTGCAGCTCTATTAAATCTCCTTGATCACATTTAAGAATAAAGCAGAGTGCCAGTTCTTCGATTAGAATGTCATCATCGTATAGCATTATGAAGGCAATAAACCCGATCCAAAGACCTGCCAAAGCTGAGCTGTTCCCAACACGCCGCTGTTATTGCTCAGACAGACAGACAGGCGCACTTTGAAGGGCAGGTGGACGGGAATACATGCTCCCGTCTGTCAGTGCTGAGCCTGAACTGATTGCTCATAATTGTACTTCATGGGGGATGTTCTTCTTCATCCGGGCTCCGAACATCAAACGCAATTCCCAATTAATCCCGTCTATCAGACCCACTTTATCGCCACCACCACTCCAAATATAGCCCCTCCTTTCAGCAGAATCAAAGCCAGCTATTCTAAGACAAGCAATTCTTCCACTGCTTAAACCCTAATCATTGTCATCAGAGAGCCCTACTTAGGGCTGAAGTGCGAAAAGCAGCTTGAGAGCGTGAATAAGTATTCGCTCTTTTAAAATAGCTCCATTTCTTCATGCGACTTCATTTTATTAGGAAAAAATCCTCAATATTCTAAAAATCGCAATAGACCTCAGTTAAATGACTCAAGAGTAACGCTTGATAGGTCATGTTAGGAGAACAATGTAACAAGGTCAGGCGATTGTGTGATTAATGAATAGCATGAAAGTAATCAGAGCACAACAGATGCAGCAGTTTGGCTTAATTGATTTGAACGATGAGAAACGCAGGTTTCAGTGCTTTGCTTCTGGTGACACAATATGCGGATCGGGGAAATAAAGAGTGGTGTTTACTCTGGCCATCTGTTGTGTGCAGTGTTGGGGAAAGTTACTTTTAAAAGTAATGCATTATAATATTGCGTTACTCCCTAAAAAAGTAACTAATTACGTTACTTAGTTACTTTTTATGGAAAGTAATGCGTTACATTACTTTTGCGTTACTTTTAAAATTTGAGTTGGGCTTGATTGTTTTTAATACAAGAAGTTGTAATTATAGCAAATGTAAAGCCCTTTCACACCAAGAAGTGTAATGAATAAACCTCAGGCTGAAGGAAAAGTAAATTCACGTCTGTAAAATAGAATGCAGGAGAAGAAGGTTCAACGCTCTTCAGCAATAAAAAAACAATGAAGCACAATTGTTAGTTTATCTAAAGTCATTTTTGCTTATTAGTATGGTTTAACTGGATCATCAAAGGTCAGCAGCAAAGACATTGGTTAATAAAATGGGATTAGATACATGTGTATTTACCATATTTAATTATTGCAGGTTTGCGTCATATTCTGAGTTTGCATTTCACTGTTTTAATTAATTTTGATGAATACTAAATCAGTTTTTTGTGAGTGAGATTAATTAATGCACGTTCATATTTAGTCTAGAACTACAGTAACATGTTCACACAGCGCACTGTCAGTCAATAAATTGGAAAAAGTAACTAGCATTACTTTTTGGAAAAAGTAGCTCAGATATTTTCTTGTAAATTAAAAAGTAATGCGTTACTTTACTAGTTACTCGAAAAAAGTAATATTATTACATAACTCGCGTTACTTGTAATGCGTTACCCCCAACACTGGTTGTGTGTAGGTTTTGACTGTCACCTGAGGTGCACATTTATCTAAAGTCATGGAAATATATGAGATATGTGAATATTCTCTATAAAATATTCAGGCAGTCCAGAGCCTTAAATGTTACCCATTATATGACACACACACACACACACACACACACACACAAAAATCAACTTTGATTAAAAAAAACAAAAAAAACAATATCATATAAATACAACCTGTGGATTATATCAAGTTAAACAGTAAAATAAATAAATAAATAGGTAAATAAATAAATACATACATTAATTCATTAAATTAAATTAATTACAATACATACATACCTAAAATATTTTTATATTTTATTATTTTTACAACATATATAAATATATACTTATTATTGTAAAAACAATGTAAAGTAAACAATGGAAATGTATGAGAGGTAATTAAATGTCATTTTACTGTAAAATATACAACATATTTATTTTGTAAATAAAAAGTATGAATTACCATATAGCTTATGGTGCAAATCTATATTATATTCAACAAAACAATACAGTAAAATATTGTTATAGTCTAGGTAAAAAAATATAATAATATTTTTATTGCATTATAAATAGTTAAGCTTCTTTGTACAGTATATTCTATCAGTTATGTAAACTGTAAAAAGTGATAACCTGCAGTTTAACACATTTCTACTTGATATAACCCACACTGAACATTTTTTTGAATAAGACCAGTTAACTTAGGTGTTAACATTTTAGATGAACATTTTTTCAGTGTAAAGTTATATTTTACAGCAAGTTTTGATGAAGTTTTCATTTTATGTTTACATTTAATAATGCTGTTTAATTAAGCAGACACTTTTATCCAAAGTGACTTGAGGAACACCACAAACAGTTTATCATAAGAGACAATACTGTACTTGCAGCCATGTTTCAAGCATCAAGCAGCTATAGAGCAGAAGTGAAATACAGAAAAGTACAGAAGAAATGAGCACTGCTTATGGAAGGGGTGTTACTTTTTCAAAGTATGTTAAGGAATCAAACTATTTTAAACTTTAACATTTACACTTACCAAAATGCAATCCTGTATGCAATAATGCAATACAGCAATTTTCTGCCACCAGCCACCAAAATCTGACACCAATTTTCAACACCTGCGAGTTTTTGACAGAAATTCAGCAGGATATTTTATAGTGTATGAAAGCCACATGAAGAATACTGTATATGAAAGATGAGTGGTCAGTGAAGACTCTGTATTTTCCTGATTAAGATCCATGCAGCTTCTCTATATAGACGGTCATTCACAGGTATACACATACATACATATATCTTGTGCTCACCCACTTACTAATTGTCTTTTGTAGCTGTCTTACAGCAGAACAGAATTTTGTCTGAATCATTAAATCACTTTTCTTGTTTATCACTGTAAAACTGCTTTGAAGCAATGAAGGTGACTTGACTTGATAAAGGCAGCATTTATTTAAATCAAACATACAGTAAAAACAGTAATATTGTGAAAACAAATACGATTTAAAATAACAATATTCTATTTTAATATATAATTTATTTCTGTGATGGCAAAGCTCATTTTAAGCAGCCATTACGCCAACAACTACCATACTGTAAGTAACTACTATGCTGTGTCTTTTGTATTAAAGTGGCAGGACAACAACTAATATAATGTGGTGCAATATAAAATCGAATCAATGTTCATTAAACGCGCCGTTCTGCAATTTAGCGACAGTAACTGTCAAAACGAGCTCAAGTCAACACGCGTCCAGAACTGACGGAGAGCAAAAGCACGACTCTCTCCTCACGTTTGATACTCCACACACATGATTCATGAAGTATAAAAGAAGAGCTTTCTGACTTTAATGTCGCTACCTGGTCTTGTTGAGACGCTTTTCCCGGCGCGCAGGTCTCGGCTGAAGTCATGCTGAGGACGCGGAGACAAACACTGATGCAGGCGCTCTTCAGACGGAATGAGAAGCGTTACTCTCACTGAAAGCCATTCGGTGATGGAGAGAGAGAGAGAGAAGAAGCGACTAAACGCGCTGCATATGTCTCGAGCTGAGCGCGCGCTGAACAGCAAACATTCAAGCAGCGCGAGGCGTTGCGCAGCTGCAGAAGCTTGAGATTCTTCTTATGCAGTAGCTTTTATGTCCCCATCATAATGTACTAGATAAAATATTAAAATAACATTTATTTAATCATTAAAAATAACATTAAATCATGTTATTAGTATTTTAGTTAGTTATCTAGTATTTTATCACGATATCGCCTTTAAGTGAACATAAGGGTTCATTTGAAAACATTTCAGTATTTTGGCTTCATTTTATTAAATAGTAATCCAGAATTCATTCATTTTCTTGCAAGAAACATAAACAGCTTCGTTATCCCAAAATGAGATGAGTTATCAAACCGTTTCATCCAGTGAAAGTACTGTCCAAACACACTCACATATTCTGTTAATTCTAAGTCTAAAAATATGTAGCTTTTTATATTTGATAGATTCAACAGCATTATACTCGATAAATGATAATAATAATGATCAATGACTGTTTTAATATTATGGCATAGAAGTATGGTTATCTTTAGTTCCACCAAAGTACTTTCTGAAAGAGTAAAAACTATTACACTAAAAGGAAGAAGGTAGAAAAAAAGTATTCTATTATGTTCCACAGAAAAAAAAGTCATTCATACTAACCCATATTACCATGCTTTGCAGATAAAAAAAAATAAAATTCCAATGATAAACTGAGAAAGAACTTTCAAACTAAGCAAAAATATGCAATAGCATAAATGTGCATTTGCCTATTTATATGGCTAAAAATTTAGATGAAATTCAGATAGTTTATACTCTAAAAATCAATTAGATTTTACAACAATATACTGTAGCAGACTACAGTACTTACTATACATAAAGAGCATATCATCTATATCTGTCTAGTAAGATGATACTTAAGTGCTTCAAATGATGCAAGAATAATCAAGTAAAACTAAGTGTCAGTTTACATTTACATTTAATCATTTAGCAGACGCTTTTATCCAAAGTGACTTACAAATGAGGACAATAGAAGCAATCAAAACCAACAAAAGAGCAATGAGCAATGATATTAAGATATGAGAAAAGCATGAAATCGATATTTCAAAAATAAGATTTTTTTTGAGTGACCTATCACTTTCATTTCTTTTTTTATTAATATAGAATTTTTTTATAATACGTAAATATGATTTTTTTTATGAAATTACACTATAAAAAAGAAACTAAAACTGCCAGTAGGTGGCAGTAAAATGTCTTAATGAATAAATCATTGAGTCATTTATTAATTCATTGGATTCGTTCAAACAGCTGATTCATTCAGGAATGAAGTAAATCTTTATGGATGGGTAATTGAATCATTGGTTCACCCCATTCGTTCAAAACGTGGATTCATTCAGAAATTGTGTGTTTTCGTGTGCTTGGAAATGCACAATGCTTGTGGTTTTAATAGGTAATATTTGTGTCGGCAAACTGAGCAAAAACGAACAATATTTTTATTCAAAATATAACACAATATTAACTTCTTATTAAGGCTGCTACTTAATGAAATCACTCATGAAATCACTTTTGCATGCTATTGGGGACAAAAACAGCACTCGTGTGATACCGCTTATCATATAAATATGAGAAAAATTCATACAGCTGCATTTTTTTGGCCTAATATCTAGAATTTTGGGGGCACATAACTGCATTTATGGACTACGTAGTTGTTGTCCTGCATCACGTAAGTTAGTCAACAGTCAACTGTATGAAATATAAGACGGCGTACAGGTCTAGGTGCGGGGCAGTGCGTTAACATATTTTAATCACGCTATTTTTCCATAACTAATTAATTAAATTAAGGTTGTTACAGTTCTTGCTGTGATCTGGCTTGACGCATTACGTCACACAGAGGATTTAGAACACGTCAAAAAATGGTCTCCCTCTATCGCGATGTTGATTGGTTGACGAGAATCGCATCTTTTAAAATGTCATGACTCGTATTTTTTTTTTTTTTTTTTTACTATTGCAATAACTTACATTCCTTGAGGTCTTTTATGTTAACAAAACAAACCCTCGTTATTATTTTCAACCCTCATTCTGACCCTCTGTCCGATATTATTGATTTTTAAGGGGTGGCTCCAGTAAAACACCACTGTTATGATCGTCTAAGGTCATTCGATAGGAAAAAGTATCATCCACTATATAAATGTAATGAGCTCTCTTATAGATCAGTTGTACTAACGCCCCATGAATAAGTGTTTAAAAACATTACATACAAAACAAGACAAAGCATTATGAAATTGTTTACTCACAGTTCAATAAGTCAGTTCAATAAGTGTTCATCTTGAAATATTAATAACAATATAAAAGTTACTCTAATTTTTGTTTTATTAAAATCAGAAAAGATACACTGAGGGGGGGACGTTTTTAGAAAAGACATTTTACTTGCTAAAAAAGTATAAACTATTCAGATAACAGAATGCATGAGTGTGTACAACAGGTTTTTCACCAACATTCTGATCACGTTGATCATTTAGAGCCCTTAGAAATGTGCGTATATCCCCTATAATGCTTTATAGGGTTAATATCAGTTGTTCATTGTGGTCAGAGCTTGTGTTGGGTCCACACCGCTCCAGACGCTACACATGCACCGACTCCTCATTCAACAGTCTCTTTTACCAGCACTGAGCCCTAATTTAGCACATCTCCAGTCTCCCAAGATGTGTCACGCTGCACCTTCCCATTTCCTTTGTACAGAAGTCAGTGTGCCTCCACCATTTTATCACATTCATATGGAAATGTGGAAGGAGCAGGCTGAAATCTTCAGCTTAATGAGTGACAGTAAGTTCAGGTCTAAATAAGTGGAGAGAGTGATAGCACGACTGCTCGCGAAGCTTTATTCATCAAGAAAATGACTCTGACACCACTGCACTGATCCAATGATGCACTAACAAAAAGAAATATAAGCTGCTGTTTATGTCAGACAGATGTAATGAGAGGAAAATATGAAGGTTATTTTATTGATTAAATAAATGTGTTACTAATACATTTCACAGTGGCTCACCCATAACCGACAATTCAGTCATCATTTACTCACTCAAACCTGTATGTCATTCTCTCTTGTAGAACATAACATGATTTTAAAAGATAACAAAGGCTGTTATGCTCTGAAAAGGATTAAAAATGACCTTAAAATATCATTATATCCCAACAGGCTCACTGGAAAAACATACCTCCATCTACATTTCTGCAAAACTCCAAAAACACACCTATACATAAATAATACATATTTTTCTGCAGTTTCCAGCTGAAATTAACACTATTGGCAGTAAAACACCAACAACCTTTTTTCCTTTACACACAAATTATGATTATAGCAGCAGGTGTTTGATAAAAATAAAGACTTATTCCTTGCACGATTCCTTGCACAATACTCCATTATGACATTTACCATAGTGGATAATTTGTCAGCTAATACATTTTGACAGTTGCATCACATAATCTGCTCCATATGTATGGCATTTCTAATGTAGTAAACTTGCTCGGTAGCCTACCTGGTATGGCACTGCAGTTGAAACATAAGTCATGATAAAAGAGCTCAAAAACATTACAAAGTTACCTTAGCAAATGTGATTTTAGTGCATCTCAATATACTTTTAATTTCTAAATGTTCATGTTCATCTGTAAGATGTACTTTTAGCACCACTTACTGGTCATTTCAGTTGCTAAAAATGCAAATAGCAACATAATAATTACCACAGGTACATTTTCCAATAAGTCTGGATTATTATTTCCATATTACAGTTTCTTCAGTCCGATAGTGACTTTAGTCCTAACTCTAAAATATTGCTCACAATTTCAGACATTCAAAGTTGTCATTGCCTGATCAAAAATGTATCATGATATCTTCTTCTGGCTTTCTTAGCCAATGGCTAATATGTTATCTCACTATAGGCTAACTGAAAACACGAAGAGAAATTTAATTTCTAACATGATACATAATTTATAAACAAATTTTCATGATTAAGAATAAAAACGCAATAAAGTGATTTTTTATCATTTGTAATCAGGCACAGAATAGAGTATCCATAAAAAGTGGTCTAAGTTTGGAGCCAAATCCGAGTTTGAGTTCTGACTTTTCTTGATCCTGTTCCCCTCTCTCTTCTCCTATTGCGTCCTGACTTTCTTTCAACTGTCCTGTCAAAATAAAGGTGAGAGTTTTTCTGCTCTTTGTATTGTAATGACAATTTCTGCATTTGAACTTTTAAGGACTAGTTCACCCAAAAATGAAAACTTGCTACAAATGTACTCACCCTCAGGCCATCCAGTAGCTTGTTTCTTCATCAGATTTGGAAAAATGTAGCATTACATCACTTGCTCACCAATGGATCCTCTACAGTGAATGGGTGCCATCAGAATGAGAGTCCAAACAGCTAATAAAAACATAATAATATTAAATGAATTTATTAAGGGATTTTAACTTTAAACTGTCCATAATCCATAACAATGCTTCCTCCAGTGAAAAAGTCCATCCCCTGTTGTCCTCTCAAATCAATATCCACTAACACATTTGTTTAGAACTGTTTTGTACTGTTTTAAATTGTAAATGGTGCTTGATCTGTGCATATTTCGCTCCTGGTTCAGATGCATTTTTCACTGGAGAAACCTACATTATAGATAGAGGACTCAGTTTGAAGTTAAAAATGCTCAAATAATGGATTTGTTTCTTACAAACATACAGCTTTTCACTTCACAAGATGTTAATTGATGGACTGGAGTGGTGTGGATTACTTGTGGATTATTGTGATGTTTTTATCAGATGTTTGGACTCTCATTCTGACGGCACCCATTCACTGCAGAGCATCCATTGGTGAACAAGTGACGCAATGCTATATTTCTCCAAATCTGATGAAGAAACAAACTCATCCACATCTTGGATGGCCTGAGGGTGAGTTTTCATGTTTGGGTGAACTATTCCTTTAAAACTGATCTAATTTATCACTAAGAAGTGACTTGATCGCAAAGTCAGGAGAGCAACAAACAAAGAAATGTGAATTGATCTGTCATAATTAAATTGCTATAGCAATTAGTATACTATTTGGGTTGCTTCATTGTTTCTTAATACCCTTGAATAGAAGCATACTTCATTTCTTTTCTCGCCATCTCACATTACAATAAATGTTGTCATGGCAACTAACACCAATTGCCAACTTGGCTAGCGAAGCGGCGAGGAAGTGAACAATCATTTCCACCACCTACACCGCTTTGTCATTTAGTCATTTCTCATGCATGGCACAAAAGTTACACTAATGAATTAATCTTACAGCTGGAAATAGAGTATCTGTGGAGGTTACAACAGAGATACAAATATACAACATAAATGACATCAAATGACACAGTTTTAAATCAGAAAGCTACAGTTGCTTGCTGGAATAAAATGATGCATACAGTAAGCGAATACTGGTTTGCAAAAGTTACAGAAAACTGAAAAGGACAGACGAAGGAAAAAGCATGGTTTGATCTGTGCTCAGAAGACCCAGAATCTGATCAGCACAAATAAAAGCATCCAGCTGGACAGCACATCTTTCAGTATCAGTGGAAACTGGAAACGCTTGAGCACTAATTTAAGCAGCAGTGCAGTGATAGCTCTATAAACAGCATCTCAAGGCAACGAGGCCAAGCGATGAGCGCTGAGACTGGCACGGATTCATCTTCATGTCGTCAGTCTCGTCTTGAGATGTTTCACGAAGCGAGCAACACCATAAACACAAACATAAACAATGAAGGAAACGGCACAATTATCTATTTTTTGATCTACTTCCAGTCTTTCTCGTGCCTCTGACGCTCTTAGCTAATGCACAGAGACGTTGCATTAGTCACACTCTGGAGACTCTGCCGTGAATAGATTTACCAGCATGTCGATTACACAGCGCACTTCACGCAGCTGCACGAGATGGAGGAAGCAGAAAGCTGTCCATTATATTTTGCCTTTTCAGTGGTTGATTTAAAAAGCACAGGAGAAAAAGGTGAAACAAGGCCTCAATGGAGGACACGTTCATTCAAGTGTGACAAACAACAACAGATTTCATATTAACAGCAGAAACTGGCTGAAAGTGTACAGCATATTGAAAAGTAAATACAGTATTCTGGTTGCTATTTTTTTTAGTATGTGAAAGAAGATGAGTTAAGCAATAATAATTGTTTAAAGTCAACACAAAATTAAAATTTTGTAAAAGCATGTTATAGCGAACAATTCAAACACTTCTTTCTAGTAACATAAGCAGAGATCTGTTGAACACAGAAGCAGAATTTTCTGATTTTGAAGAATGTTGTTGATGGTAGCCATTGACTTCCATAGTATTTTTTCCATCATATGAAAGTCAATGGCTAGCCAACTAAAAGAAACTCATTTGGGTTTGGTTCAACTTGACGGTGAGTAAATGACAGAATTTTTATTTTTGGGTGAAATATCCCTTTAACATCCAATCAACAACTGATGGATGGAACCCAGTCTCTGCCTAACATTACTCAGATATATGCCACAAAACAACTAAAGACCTGGCACTACTTCCATTTATACTACACTGTATTAAACATATTAAAAACAAGTGCTGTTAGGAAAAAAAACATATTTTTGCATAGAATTCTGGCTTATTCATCACATTAAAAATAGCCATATACTGTATATAGCCTACATAGAGCAATGAACTACTTTACTGAAATTTGGGGGCTCATATTGTATTCGAATGAATATTTTGGATACATAAATCTTACATGCTGAATGCAGTATTCAATAAATTGTTAGCAGCAAAATATTTTTAGTTCACCAGCAGAACCTCTGCATTTTTAAACATATGTATTATGTATTATTTATTGTTGGCAGAAGAAAAAAAACATCTCAAACCCTCATCCAAAGCATAAACCAAACACTCGAACAATTGTGGCATCAGGACAATGTGCTATTTTGAAAAGTGCAATTGCAAACCAGAAGAGGAACGGAGACAATAGTGTACACAGCTCATCTAGGAATACCTCATTTATTGGTGCCAAAGCATGAATCGTTGCAGTGTAGAGTGCTAAACTCTGACCCTCGTCTCCCTATGAGTACAGCTGAAATGCCTGCGCTGAGGGCTCCTCACCCCTTTCCCTCAGAGAAACTGTAGAAAAAGAGCTGCTGGCTCCAGAGAAGGATTTCACATGCTGTTCTAATCAGACAAAACACAGGCTTCTGGGGAAATTTCACTGAATGTCATCATTGAACCGCCAAACCATTTTCTACTTGAAATATGGTTATGGCCTAAGTATGCTACAGTAATTCTTCAGTTGTTCTAGGAATTACCGAATAGTTTTAACCTTCTGAAATTAATGTTAAAAGAGGAGCGAGTTAAACCCTATGAAGCCTACTGTATTACATTTGATATACAAAGCTTTATGCAGATTTTTATAAAGTAAAGGCAAGAATAACTTTTATATTGTTAGTAATATTTCAAGGCAACCACGTACTGGACGGAAGCAACTCAGGGTTACTTGATTATTCATACATAATATTTAGAAAAATCATGAATGTGAATATTAAACATGACCCATCAGTCTTTTGAGGAATGTTTATTTGTTCATCTCTCAACCTTCATTGTATTGTATTGAATTATAAATAATAAAAAAAGAATAAATAAATAAATATAGAATTTAAATATCGTCTTAAAAAGACTTATTATTGGGAGAGATATGGAGTGATAACTAATATTTATATGAATTTTATCTAATTGGTCTGTTACACTGTTATAAAGATCTCATTGATTTACATTACAAACTATCAGATTTCATTTTATTTTGGCCATGTGAACATTACGAACATTACAAATATTTTACTTAAAATGATGCAGTTTTTCTCCATATTGTCACAACCATACAATATGAGCCAAGCCTGATGTATCAAATATGATACTCAAAAAAACAAAACAAAAAATAGAACCAATCAACAAAATAACAAGACTACTACAAACTTAATTATTCATTTGATGTCCATAGTGTTGCTATACTTTTTGATAAATGATTAATTTTGCAGTATTTCTAATTGTTTATTATTACAGGACTTTCTTAAAATATTGTACAGTACATAATACACATCAGAACCCTGAGAGTAAATCATACAGCTGTGGTCTTAAGTTTACATTCACCTTGCAGAATATGCAAAATGCTAATAATTTTAACAGGTATCATGACAAATTGCATGTTTTTATTTTTTTGAAGTACTGTTTTAAAAGAGCTTTTTCACATAATGTTTACATATAGTCCACAAGACAAAATAACCGACAAATACAAAAAAAAATCCTGTTCAAATGTGTACAAGTTATTATTTAGCTATTATTTTGCCTTGTGGATTATTTGTAAATATCTGTTATGTGAAATAGCTCATTCAGGTCAGAAGTAAATAAAAAAACAACATGAAACCAAAAAACATACAAACTAAAAAACAATTTTATGATCCCTCTTATTTTGTTAAAAGTCTGTAACTGTATATCCCACAATGCTCCACATATCCCTTGTTTTTGTGTCACAGTTGAAATCCTGATAAACTACTGAGCAAACTCTTCACAAGCGTTTCTTCTGTATAGTGCTGCCCCCCTGTGACCTTCAGCAGAGTTTACTACACGATCAATGCTGTGTAAATATACACTCTGCTAATCAAACATCGATTAGTGATTTTACATTAACATCTCTTCTACAGCTGCCTGAGAAACCGACTTTACACTTCGACTGAGATGAAGGCTCTGTTTCCAAAACATCCACATTTCATTTTGGAAGCTCCTGAACTGGCAGCCAGGCCAAATTGCTTCAATCAAAGAAATGATTATGTAAATCAGGAGCTTTATTGCTTAGCTGGAATAGATCATTACCACAGCAGGCGTTCGCTCAAGTCCAACTGTCCTTCTGAATCATCGGAAAATTATGGAAGTGTTTATCCAGCAAACTCTATTAAACTATCAAAATGAAGAATCGTTTAATAGTCGGCCTGGAGAGGCAGTGATGAGGTCACTCATTAACGGCACATGCAAATGAAGGCAGGGGTGTTATTAGAGCAAAGGTTGAGATTTATATTTATTTATTTTTAAGAGAGAGAACATTACGTGAATCATCGATCTTAACGAGATTCTCTGGACATATTTGCCTTGCGTCACTTGTGCATTGCAGGTTTCAACATGAAATATATGAAATTATAATAAAAAATAAAATACAATGTAAAACATTGCAGGTTGTTGTATTGACATTAATTATTTAATGTATTGCCTCCTTAGATACCATTCCAGAATATTTATTTACATATTTAAAAATGTGAGTTGTTTTATTCCATGATCATGTGTCAGTTACATGAGGCAAAAGAAGTCTGAAAAATCAAAACAAGAACTGAAATGGATGGCTGTGTCTTCAAAAAAGCTTCTGTCTATAAAAGGAGACTTCAATTATTCAATATATGATTCAATATATGGTTTACATGATTCAATATATGGGGGCAAAAAAGTTTCTGTCTTATATTTCTGATATAATTAATCAATATTACACAAACAAGCATTGTGTTTTCCCCAAATATTAGTATGATCGCACATGTGATATTAACTCTTCCCCCACCAGAGTTTCTGAAAAAAGTTGCCAGCCACCTTCAGCATTTTTTGATGATTTTCACAAATATTTCATGGCCCCCAGAATATTTTGTTGTATGAATATCCGAACATGCAATACATCAAAATAAAGAAAAGCGCCTCTACTTTTAAACAAAAAAATATATACATAATTTTTAATTAACACTTGAATGTAGGTAAGTTTCATAAAAAAGCAACATTTTGTTCAAAAAAGCTGAGAAAATCACATTTTTATCACATACTACATCTGGATCATATTTAGTAATATAATCAAAGCAAAGATGCAGTAGACTGTTTCCATCAGCACTCCCAAAGCTTGCACAGTCCTTTACCACTTCCTGGATTGACATTTCACTCAGTAACATTAGCCAGTTTTCATTTATATGCTGTTTACTGTTGATGATCGAATAATTTTTCATATGCATACATACGAGATCGCTCGTTTCTGCATCTTCCTCACCTGTGCTTTTGATCAAGTGATTCTAGATTCATTCAGAAGATGCGTAATAGCGCCCCCGAGCGTATAACAGTGAGAACATGGAAACCTGGAAAATTCTGTGTTTGGTGGGGAAAGAGTTCATTTAAAGTAACAGTTCAATTAAGGAAGTTAATTTTGCGATTACCTTTTAAGACAGATTTTGCTCCATTTCACCAAGGAACATTTTTCCAAACAGAACCGTGTGCATCTCTGTGAAACAGTGCTGTTTTGTTCCTAAACAAATCAGCATTTTTGAATGAATCAGTGATTCACTGATCCATTCATAAAGACGTCACTGCCATTTGACCAGCCATTTGAAGGAATCGGTTGAATGAATGACTCGGTGAATAATTTATTAAGCCGCCATCTACTTTTCATTTCATTTAAAATATATATATATATATATATATATTATATTGAATATTTCAATTATTCATGCACTTGTAATTGTAGTGAAAATACATGTAAATGCTGCTTTAGATGCAACTTATCTGCCACTTTTGCAGTGCAAAAAAATGTATTTTGTGCTGGGATCTTGTCTGGTTTAGACCTGACATGGACAGCTTTTCATGTTCTTCATATTCTATGCTCCTGGTCTGTCAGAAATTGATACATCACAATTTAAGAAAGACCTTATAAATATCTGGTGTGACCCCACCCTGGAGAAGAGAATGTGCGAAAATCCCATTCCCAAAGAGACAGAAATTTCATGTGATTCAGTCGAGGGGGACTCTGGACACTCCTAATTATTTCTTGACCCACTAATGAACATCCTGCTGGGATTCTTGTCTGGTTCTCTGACAATATTCTGGACATACTACTTCTCATGTTTTCATGCAATAATCACACTTCTGAGTTTCATATGCTATGCATTGATGCCCTCCACAAAGAGGGTAAGTCACAGAGGGTCATTACTGGTCTACAGAGTGTCAAAGCATATTGGATGCAAAGTTGACTGGAAGGAAGAATTTGGGTAGGAAAAGGTGCACAAGCAACAGGGATGACTGCAATTCAAGCAAATCAAACACTTGTGAGAGTCAAGGAGTGGACAAGCTTTAAGAACGCTCAGACGTCTTATAAATACCAAGCCACTTCTGGTGTGACGTCCCACCCTGAAAAAGAGTGGAGTCCTCTTTTCAGAGAATACATTCAATATTCATTGCCGAATTAAATCCCATTCCCAAAGAGACAGACAGATTTCACTTTATATGCTAAAGTATTAAACTTGATTCAGTCGAGGGGGACTCTGGACACTCCTAATTATTTCTCCACTGCTGATGACACTGACCCAACAATGCAGATGAGCTGAAGGCCATGTCAAAGAAACCGGGGCTTCCATACCACCTCAGCAGGCCACAAACTGATCACCTCCTGCCACGCCGAATTGAGGCAGTAATTAAAGCAAAAGGAGCCCCTACCAAGTATTGAGTACATATACAGTAAATTAACATACTTTCCAGAAGACCAACAATTCACTAAAAATGTTTTTTTTTATTGGTCGATGGGAAGAGGGAAGTATTCTAATTTGTTGAGAAACAGCTGAATTGGTGGGTTTGTGTTAAATGTGACATAAGCCTAAATCATCACAGTTAAAAGAACCAAAGTATATCTACTCCAATACTCCAGCTCACATAAACATGATCCTAAATCAATATTCTCAGCAAAAATACTACTTCATTCTTTGCTCATGTTTACCCAAACAACAAAGCCCGAACTATTATATTCAACTGCTATACTGATGAATGCAATAATCACACTCAAATAAAAACTGAAATGTTTATATACAACTCAACTGCACATTAGGTATAAATGTATTATATTTTCATAAAAATATGTCTTCATGACAAATTTATTCAAATATACATATAAAATTAACAGTAAATAAGCTTCCAAGTGTTTTTATAGCTAATTAATGAAATGTGAAATGCAATGTTAAAGGGATAGTTCACCCAAACATGAAAAAAAAACGTAAGACCTCCGTTCATCTTCGGAACACAAATTAAGATATTTTTGATGGAATCTGAGAGCTCGCAGACCCTCCATAGACAGCAAGGGTCCTTCCATGATCAAGGCCCAGAAACGTAGCAAGGAGATCGGTAAAATAGTCCATGTGACATCAGGGGCTCAACCGTAATTTTACGAAGCTACGAGAATACTTTTTGTGCACAAAAGAAAAAAAATAACGACTTTATTCAAATTTGTCTCCTCCGCGTCACCCTAGCGCCATTTTGGAGAATATCTGCTGGATGGAAACTGCGTACGATCTTCTGTCAGCCGTCATGCGCTGTTTTCGCAAATCAAAGCGTAAATATACGTACCGGTATGCGCTGTTTTGACACAGAAGAGTTCAAATCAAAGCATAAATATACGTAGAAGACGTATCCGCGCGGTTCGGCTGACACAGAAAAGCGTACGCAGTTTCCGCGGATATAATCCAAAATGGCGCTACGCTGACGTAGAGGAGACAAACTGTTGAATAAAGTCATTATTTTTGTTTTCTTTACATACAAAAAGTATTCTCGTAGCTTCGTAAAATTACGGTTGAACCCCTGATTCTGGACTATTTTACCGATCTCCTTGCTACGTTTCTGGGCCTTGATCATGGAAGGACCCTTGCTGTCTATGGAGGGTCTGAGAGCTCTCAGATTCCATCAAAAATATCTTAATCTGTGTTCCGAAGATGAACGGAGGTCTTGCGGGTTTGGAACTACATGAGGGTGAGTAATTAATGACAGAATTTTCATTTTTGGGTGAACTAACACTTTAAGTGACATTTTGATCGCATTGATTGAACGATTGCATGAGACATGAATATTTTGGTACTGTATCTTTCAACACCTTCTGATGTTCGTTCATGTTTATTTTGTGCTATAACTCGTGTTAAGGTGGAAGTGACTCACGCTTCATGGTGCAGCTCGACTGAAAGCAGCTACAGCGATCTGTCATGCCACATTTAAGAGCGCCAAAACAGCAGTTATTGTGTGAATTTTAGTAAAAAAAACAAAAAAAAAACAATCTGGGAGCTGAGACTTTGTATCCTATCAGAGGTAACAAAGCACGGAGGATCACGTGACCCTTTGACTTCGATGCATGCGTAAGTCTTTCGCTCTGTTGACTTTGTCAAATAATGTTTGGTGAAGGGGATTATCCTGTCAGTAAATTTCTGGCAACCACTAGCTTGAACTATCGTGACCCATCATGAATACTTCAGCAGTCAAAGGCAGAACTCGGAATGTTAATTTTTTTGAGAGATTGGGCATTATTATCGCCAATTAACTTCAGACAACCCTAAATTCAAAGATTCCACCATCTCCAGAGAGTTGCATATCGTACGATGCTATCACTAACGGTATCAAGCTAGCATTTAAAGAATTGCCAGTATCATAATCGGCACTTTGGATTATCGGTTGTGACTAATCGGCAGTAAGAGATGGCGGATGGACTCGGTGCTGATTCCAGCATTGCTTTTTTGGCGAACTGCTAATGAGAACATGCAAGCGAGACTCACACGGGTCTGTTAAACAGCTGAGATGAGGGCTTGTCAGTGTGAATGTAGCCTTAGCTGCAGCTTCTGGGCCACTTTTGCAGTGCAAAAATGCATTTTGTTGATACTGATTTAATTTGGTTGGTAACAGCCTATTAGTGTCTCATTATTCTAATTTAATTTATTGATTAACTGTAAGAATTTGACATAAAAGATGATGCATATGCACATCTAAAAAGGTCAGAAAAAAATAGGTTTGAAAGGTTTCAACATCAAAGAATGTGGGGTAGCAGAGCACATGGACCAATGGCAGCTCAAAAGAGTTTTCCACAAAATCCACAATGACAAGCTGTTTCGAAACACTGAAATGGACTTTGTTCTAACCAGATTTTGTTCAAAATGCCCATTTGTTCTTCAAATTTGCTTGAAGTATACCAGGGCTTTAAACAATATCCGAATATGTGTTCTACAGGCTTTAATTGAATTCTCAAAGCTCTCTCATCTTTGTGTATGCTAATTCATGACAGATCAGAGATCCATGAAGCCAGATGCTCGGCGGGCTCATCCGGTGAAATGCACGCATGGACAATGTTCCAACCATAAAAATCCCTGGCTTTTCTCCAGCTGGCTGGCACCATTCTTGACCTTCCCAGAATTCCCTCAAAGAGCTTGGTTCCGGTTTTGATGACGATGACGGCCACCTGCTGTTGCAGCCCTTCGACTGCAAATTAACGGCGGTAATCATAATGGCCCGGGGGTGACAGCTCAGATGCTTAAGACTCTCTTCGGATAAGCAGGCGGAGGATTTGAGTCATTACATCCCTGTCACAGAAGGCGGCCGCCATTCTCATGGCCCGGCGGGAGGGGTTGGTGGCTAACAGGATATACTGAACAAGCCATTATAGATACACAAATAATCAGAAAATTACCAAGGTTACAGGTATGGTGATTAGTACTAGTTAAAAGCCTTCCATTTAGATTGACCTCTCTCCTCCTGGGATCAAAAGTGTTCATATTTATTCGATACAACTGTTTATAACATTTGCTATGGTAAGACTGACCCCCCCCCCTTTTTTTTTTTTTTTTTTCTGGAGGGGACTAATGGAGTAGGTTTACGATGCTGAAATATTTTTTTGGTTACGTGAGCCTTTTGGGAGGCTCGTTTTGCGCTGAAGTGGATCGGTCACAGGACCATCACAATTTTTTGTTGCTCAATCAGACTATGTTCTCGGTAAAACGTGCGGTAGAAAACTAGTTGTTATTATAAATTGTCTAATAGTTGTTGGTTACAATTTTGTCTGTGTTGCTTTTACTGTTTTTTCATCAAATAAATGCAGTCTTGAGCATAAGAGATTAAAAACATTAAAAATCTTACTGATTCTAAAAGGATTTTTCATCTAGGTGTATACATTAATGATATCTAGAACTGCACACTAACGTTTACATGTACATTAAAAATACAGAATGGGCTAGTGCTTTTGCTTTTCTAAATAACATTTATTGAATACAAAAAACATTTTGGGTTTGTGAATATGCTGCCTTACAATGCATCACTCGTAGATATTTTGTAACTGAATGTGTATAAATGGGTCTTAGATTCTCTGAAGGCCCGGTTTCACAGATGGGGCTTAGCTTAAGCACCGTGGATCTATTTCCTGTGCCCTTGATACATTAAGACATATTAATCAACTTTTATAAAAAAGCGGAAGAAAAAGTTACAGGATGTGCGCCATCTTGAGACAGAACAATGTTATGACTGGCATGTTTTATGTCAGAGCAAGATATTTTCAGTTGAGACAGCTCCCTCTCTCTATTCCATTTTGAGTCTAGGACTTTTGAAACCTTATCTGTGAAAGTATGTGTCTGTAAATGTTTATGTTTTGTTTGTTTGAAAAGGGATTATCATATTTTGAAGTCTTGTGAAACTTTGAAAAAAAAAAACCTTGTTGATTTAACAACAAAGAAGTAATGCATAAAGCAGCAAATACAGTCTTTTAGCAATATATTGCATGGTCCCACATGTGTGCTACAAATAATGTTTGGTGAAGGGGAAACCGCAGACCTGGCAACCCTAGCTTGAACTATGGGTGATTCATATAAGGTCAAACAGAACTCCGTGTATCCCTGGATTATTCCGGAGCTCTCGCCTGTTTCCGAGAGTGGCTTGCTGTACGCTAACTTGTTTAGATGGAAAAGCTGACCAGAGATCGGCAAATGGATAGCTTTTAGAGAGCAGAGCGAAACTAAAATCCCAGACTGCCGGTGATTTGTTGTGTTTTTGCTGCACAAGGCAGGTACCTGAAATTAATTAGTGGTGTTTGCTTATTACTGTCTGACTGCCATCTGATCAGAATATTTATGCAGTGCATTATATTCAGAATTTAATAACATATAGGCAGATGATTTAGAATAAAGACACTAAAATAGAAGGAGGAATGGAGAATTATATTAATTTGCTACCCTTACCAGCCACAAACATCTTTCCTCCAGCATGCAATAGTTCACTGGCAGTGATAGACCATCATTCAAATATAATTTACATTGAATCATTATCCTACTGTCTCAAAACGGATGTTCTTATAATCTCTCTCTCTCTCTCTCTCTCTCTCTATATATATATATATATATATATATATATATATATACACACTATATTGCCAAAAGTATTGGGTCACCCCCTTCTAATGAACAGGTTTGACTACTTTAGTCATTTCTATGAGTACAAATCTTAATGTTTAAGCATATTATGATATTCTAGGAAATTGTGTGCTTCTAATATTATAGCAACAGTTTGGACAGGACCCTTTTCTATTCTAACGTGACAATGCATCTGCGTATTTGGCAAGGTTCAAGAAATGATTGATTGATTCAGTCAGTCAATGTGGAAGAACTTGACTGGTCTGCATAAAACCAAGTCCTAATCCCAGTTTAACACCTCTGGTGTGACTGTAAATGCAGACCTTGAGCCAAAAACTCATCACCAAACACCAATGACTTGTAAATATGGGTACAGTCATTTTAGACACTTCCAAAACTGTTGCAACAGAGATTGAAATACAATTTTTAAATACATGAACTATGTTTTCATCGTCGTTGCCACAGATTTGGAAGTGCATTTTTCTGTTCTAAAGAAGGGGGTGCCAATACCTTTGTCTATATAGTGTATGTACAAGTCATTGGTGTTTGGTGATGAGTTTTTGGCTCAAGGTCTGCATTTACAGTCACACCAGAGGTGTTAAACTGGGATTAGGACTTGGTTTTATGCAGACCAGTCAAGTTCTTCCACACTGACTGACTGAATCAATCATTTTCTTTTTGAACCTTGTCTTATACACAGAGGCATTGTCATGTTAGAATAGAAAAGGGTCCTGTCCAAACTGTTGCTATAATATTAGAAGCACACAATTTCCTAGAATAACATTATATGCTTTAACATTAAGATTTGTACTCATAGAAATTACTAAAGTAGTCAAACCTGTTCATTAGAAGGGGACAACCCAATACTTTTGGCAATATAGTGTATACATATATATATATATAATATATAATATATGTTGATCTATTGTATATCATGACCTTTGTGTTATAAAACTGTCACATTTGTTATATTGAAGAACTTCCATTAGTAAGAAGTAGTTCATTTGTAAAAGGTTTCCTTTTGTGGACTCAATTGTTCTGTCAATAATCCAGCACAAAATTGTGGAATCTTCAGGCACTTAGAATTATGCTTTGTCACATTGCCCATTTATTTTTCATAAAACCATGGAAACCATCGCCTGTGCAAACTAACAGCTGTAGCAAAAAACTTTCCTAAGCAAAGAATGAAATATTACTTGAAAAACAAATTGAAGGCAAAGTTCCCTCAATCTCATTAGCTTCCACTAAAGGAATTATTCATCCAAAAATGAAAATTCTGGAAACGTTCTACATATAGTATACAGGTATTGAAATGTGTGGTAAATGAGTAAATGATGGCAGAATAATCAATTCTGGGTGAACAATTCCTTCAAGGTTATTGATTTGAACAGGAAGAGGGCAATAGAAAAGTGTGAATTTTGCACCTACTGTATCAACTCTTGTTTATCTTTTGCAGATGCTTATAAAGCTCCTGCTGATTTTAGAGAACAATCATTTCAAGTGACATGGAAACTGATTTGCACTTCTAAACTGAACGCACAAACTGGATTCACACAGACTCTAAAACAGAAGTGATATTTCCTCTCAAATCTTCGGATGAATCAGCACTCATTACAAGTTCATTAACTCAACTGCTGTTATAGTGCAATTTCAAAGATTTATGGGGCGCATGGGTTTTATTTCTCCTAATCAATTTCCATCTTAATGGCACTAAAACTGGAAGAAAATCTTTAGAAATAAAAGTTATTAACAGGCAGGTCGTAACCATGGTTATCCATTGCAAAGCACACACAGCAACAATAATAATAAAAGAGGAGTTATAGACAGTGGGACAGCAGAGGTGAATGGGGTCTGCGCAGGATGTGTAACGCTTTACAAAAATCCATGAATAAGATAAAACCCAATGAGAAGGTGAGTAAAAGAGAACAAAACAAACTGCACATTTAAACGGACATGCTTTGGTGAATCCTGCTACTGTATATCATTTAATACATTAAATAGTAAATCTTTTCATTAGACAGAACTGAAAAGATGCTTATATGAATTATATAATTTCCTTTCTGAATTACTAGATTTTAAACCTCTTTACACCTTTGAGAACATACTGCAATTAAAATGGACCCAAGAAAACCAATAATGATACAGTATGCTGTAAGTACATCAAGAAATATTGCATCAACTATTGGACCAGTGGTTAACAGAAAATGTTGTTCAGCAACTAAAGTTCATAAGTTGGACCAATGGATTTACTAGGTCTCATTGGTTTTTGGACAGTATGTTGGGAAATCAGATATAGGCTACTGTATAAACCACATTTACACAGACATTATTTTGATTACAGATCATGAAATAATTTGAAAAGCTAATGTTAAGAATTACTTTGAGAAAGTCTATGCCATGTGACAAAACTTGGTTTTCAAATGTATACATATTTAAGAAATTGCACTTTTTGCGGAGGATTCGTGGTGTTTCATTTCACTTTTTCACATTTAAAAAGCTACTTGTACATTTAATGCTTGAATGAAGATAACAAATGTTGTTCTTGTTGAAAGGTCAGATACAGTAGAGAGTGACCAGGAGCATTTGAATGATTAATAATCAATACGTAACCTGGTCAAAAAGATTAATTTAATGTCGTCTGTTATGTTTAATCTGAAACAAATGTGGAGCGTCCAGTGAGTGGCGCTAAAACGCAGGTTCAATACGTGACCCTGGCATGTTTTTGTTACATTGATATAGGCACGTATTGCTGTGTTTTTATTACATTGCTTCAGGTACATATTGCGGTGGTTCATAATTCAAATATCCGGGGAGTGTCCCTAAAAGTTAATGCTCTATCGTGTTGGAAACTACACCAAACCCTACCCTAAACCAACCCAGTAGTGTTAACAAATGCTAAACTGGCATAAAAACGGATTTATTGATGCAACTGTGCCATCTGAACTTCCTAATATGCAGTTTTGAACTGCTAAAAAGTATATTAATGTAAAGTTTTAATGTTCAAAAGTATCAGTTTTCAAATGTCGCAGCATGTTAAAATTGTTTTGAATTCATAACATGATATTCCTAAAGTAATTGTCCAAATATTAGGCTTTATTAATCAAAATGGTGGACCTGCAAATCATACTTTGTGTGAAACGGAATAAAAGTTATCAGAGTTTTACTGTCTCTAGTGTTTATTTCAACTGGAAACGGCAGAGATTCGTATGTACAGGTACGTTTTTTCAGTTTTGCAGAAATTGTATTTAGAGGCACTTATTTCCAATGAGCCTATGTTGAGTTTTTTGGAACTATTCTTTTTGTCAGAGCATAAAACAAATTAACTGAAAATGTTGTGTCTAAAATGTAAATTACTCAACATTAATGTCTTGTTTGTTGAACTGTTGTATGCAGGTAATATTACACAATTATGCTACCCCTTGGTGCTCCAATAACTTATCAGAGAAAAACCCCTAAGCCTGATGTTTAAAACTACGGCAATAACACATTCCTGCTTTAGTATATGTCTGAATAATTTCAAAAACAATCCAAATAAAGTTTTATACTTAAATAATAGTCAATATTCAATGCATCACGGGATGATTAGTTAATTATCTCATTAAAAAAATACCATAGTCTTGTATTTGTCAGTCCTGTGTCCCTGTGTCTTGTGTTTTTCTCCCCATGTGCCTTCCCCTTGACCCAATTTCTCCCTCATGTTAATTGTTCCCTGGTTTCACCTGTGTTTTATTAATTATCTAGTTTACTCCCTGGTACTTAAGCCCTGTGTTTCCTTGTCTCCAGCATCCGGTGTTAGACATCATTCAGTGTCTGTATCCCTGTGGTTTTGTTTTATTAAAGTCTATGTTGAGCATCTGCTGTGTCTCCTCGTTCCCTTGCTCCAAGGAAATTGTGACAGTATCTTCATGCTCCAAACCCAAGTTTGTTTGCTGTGATTTATATCAGAGCCAGCTGGTTTGGTTCAAGGCTTCAAGGTTTTTTTTTTTTTCTTGAAGAATAAAAAAAAACTGTACAGAAAAAATGAATATGAGAAATTCTTCTGGAGCCAAGGCTGCTGAAAAAGTAGCCAGTTATTCAGAACACTTATCAATGCAAAAATGTCTCCATATATAACCGTCTATAAAGGATTCAGCTACAAAATAAGAATATTTTACACTTATAAAATCATGTATAAATGGCACAGACAAAAAAAATTACCTAAACCCAAAAAGACTCACAGAAGATGATGTGCATGAAATCACATTTAATGACATTAGCTAAATCTCACTTGTATAATTGCCACTAATTGTTTACATTAAAAAAACTGTGAGGGCCTTTTTTTGTACTGCACTGAACAATTCCAGCCATATTACTCATGCTTGAATAGCTGAGTAGATAAATAGCAAAGAATGCTTTAGAAAATAAAATACTTTTCTAGTCCACATGTCCTTTTTTTGACATACAAGAGCATTCTCTCATTTCACTGCTGGTTATACAATCTCTGTATAGTTGTGTATGTGACAAATAAAACTTGAAACTTGAAACTTGAATATTAAACAGTCCAAATTAATTGTTCAAAATCGGCAACCATCTCAAAGAGACTACATTTTGAAGATTTTTAATAGCTTCATGCAAGGTCATACTTTTATTGAAAAAAAGTTTATCTTCACAATCTTCACAAATGTAATAATTCATTTCCAAAATTTTGGCCGACATCACCAAACCCTCATATTTTTCAACTCCTCCACTCCCATCCATCTACCTGCTACTGAGAGATCACTTTTTATGACCCAATCAGTCGCTTATTTCGGAAAATAAGTAAAATAGGTGCGCAAACCCACACATTAACCCAACTCAACATTGTGTGAATATGTAAATGCAGATTTTCCATCAAAAACAGAGGAGAGGTTCAAAATGTCAAAGCACAAAACAGCATGAAAATGATACAGCAGTAGACGGAATGATAAAAAGAGGGACTATAACCTCCCTTGTAAAGGAAACAAAACTTCAAGACCTGAACGTGCAAATCCTGCCTGACCAGTTCACCTTGCTAACTAAATTAAATCAGTCTGTGGGGAGTCAAGGACCTGCTGACCAAAACATCTCCTCCAGATGGCTGGAAGTGACACTTTCTCCGGAGAGATTCCCACAGCAGGTGGTGGTTTACCACAGTCACTCTATTACTGTGGAAAGACTCCCTGCAGAACTCGTAGATGCTGTCCTCTGCTTCCCTGAGATGAGCCAGAGCTTATTCTCCCAAAGTCTTTGTATTGTACAAAACCTTTCTCACCACTTAACAAAAAGTGCTGCAGGTGTATTATTGTCTTAAGCCCTATTCGGACACAGACAGTGTGGTTGGTGTTTACCACAGTCACTACCTATTAGGTCGTGTGGTACCGGACATCTCTGAGACCTCGATTCCTGTTTAATCCAGAACTCGTAGATGCTGTAAAAGAACCTCTGACTGCTCAGCCTGAGATGATGCCAGAGGGCGTCTATTTTCCTATTTTTAAACAGGAGATTTAAATAATCCATAAGTACATTAATAAGTACACAATTGTACAAAAGCCTCATGTCTCCACCACTTAACAAAAAGTGCTGCAGGTGTATTATTGTCTTAGACATATTCTGTATGGTGGGGTTTAAAAGTCTGAGAAAAAAAAAAACTCAGACTTTTGGAACCTACTGTACTTTTTAAAGAAATAGCTCAGCCAAAAAAGAAATTTTGCTGAATTACTCAAGCCATCCAAGTTTGTTTCTTCATGAGAACAGATTTGCAGAAATGTAGCTTTACGTCACTTGCTCATCAATGGATGCTCTGCAGTGAATGGGTGCCATCAGAATGAGAGTCCAAACAGCTGATAAAAACATCACAATAATCCACAAGTAATCCACACCACTCCAGACCATCGGTTAGTTAAAAAAGTTGAGTTTGTAAGTAATAAATCAATCCATCATTAAGGCATTTTGTCTTTAAACCAAGTACATAATCCATAATAATGCTTCATCCGGTGAAAAGTCCATTCCCTGTTGTCCGCTCAAATCAAAATTCACAAAGTATTTGTTTAGAACTTTTCTGGACTGTTTTTCATTATAAACTGCGCTTGATCTGTGCATATACTGTATCTCTCTCCATATATAGATGAGATGACTTTTCATGGTAAAAAGCAATATTAATTATAGAGGAACCAGAGAAGCAAAGGTCTGAAGCTAAAAAACATCTTAGTGATGGATTTATTACAAACATGCAGTATTTTGCTTGACAAGACATTAACTGATGGACTGGAGTCGTGTGGATTAATTATGGATCATTGTGATGTTTTTATCAGCTGTTTGGTCTCTCACTCTGATGGCACCCATTCACTGCAGAGCATGGTGAGCAAATAATGTAATGCTTCATTTCTCCAATGAAGCTGAAGAAACAAACTCATCTAACATTTTGGATGGCCTGTGGTTGAGTACATTTTCTGCAAATTTTCATTGTTTGATGAACTACTCCTTTAAGGCTTAATTTACTCACCTAGTCATTGACATTGAATTTGAACATCAGGAATTTTAGATCCTGTGTTTAAAGTCCACCCTAATCCATATTCCTTTATCAAAGAATAAAAGTAACTTAAATTTTGACTAACTTCCCGGGCACCAAAACTACATAGACATCTCAGGCTTTATTGGTTACAATAATTACCTTAGTCCTTAGATTAATTTCCCAGCACTGACTGAAGGAGCTTTGTACTTTCTATATAAAAAACTACAGGACAGGAAAGCAGTTCTAGAAGGGAAACTAAAGCACTGCATACCAGTGCAAAACAACTCACTCAGAAGCTGCATGAAACTGCATACAGTTCTGTACATATGATAGGAACATAAAGTTTATTTCATATTGACCTACTTGCATTTACGGAAATAGCAAACACAATTTCAGAGGTGAAATGACTGACAATGCATGTCAAGTTTTCTGTTAAGTAGTTTGTGCATTAAGGGAAAGCACAGGCCTCTCAGCAGACTGCAGTACGTGTGTTTCTGTAGCCCATTACTCTGAATGGCTAAAAGCTAAATGGATGCTCTGATGCATTAAAATTGTTGACTCGCTGATACTTACAATATGGTACACATAATTCATTGTGTTGATGAGTGTTATGTTACATTATAGCACCATGACATGGTGAGGTATTCATTTTGACTAGCGTAACTGGGTGAGCTTTTCTATGTTTATACAATGTACTATAATAGCATCAAGCACAGTGCTGTAAATCCACAGGCATCCAAATACAATTAATTGTTAATTTAAACTTATTATTAAGCACCAAAGCTCAGAATGAGCAAATTACATTCAAACTTTAGTCTAAGACAAACAATATGAGTGTTAAAAGCAATGAATAAAAATAGTGTTGAATGTTAAAGTCCATATGAAATCAAAATTGTGGTTTTGATCACACTTTATTTTAAGGTCCAATTCTCACTATTAACAAACCATTAACTATGACTTTTGCCTCATTAAACTCCTAATTGGCTGCTTATTAATAGTTAGTAAGGTAGTTGTTAAGTTTAGGTATTGGGTAGGATTAGGGATGTAGAATATGGTCATGCAGAATATGTGCTTTATAAATACTGTACTAATAAACAGCCAATATGTTAATAATGCCAATATGCAACTAATTAATAGTGAGAATTGTTCCCTATACTGGTGTTATCGTGTTTTAATTTTTTTTTGTCTTTTAGTATGAATATGTTAGCCTTAAGGTTATCTACAAGCTAGTGTGCTCCAAAACAATGACAAAATTCACATTTAGAAGATATAAGTATTCAAAACTTACCTCTGGCCAATTAAATGAATCTGAAGCATCCTGCCCCTACACTATAAATAGGCGTTGAAGCTGTGGTTGAAATCTGTGACTTGTTCTCAGAATTACTATATATTTTAAAGAAAAAATTACATATATGCATACTATATTTTTATGACAGCACTTTTAGAAAATGACAGACCGGTATCCCTTCTTCCATTCATTGCAAAGACACTTGAGTGAGTTGTGTTCAACCAACTCTCTATGTTTCTTGCACAGAACAACCTCCTGGACAACAACCGATCTGGATTCAAAAGTGGCCACTCAACTGAGACTGCCCTAGTCTCAGTTACTGAAGCCCTGAGACTGGCAAGAGCAGCGTCCAAATCCTCAGTACTCATCTTGTTGGATCTGTCTGCTGCTTTTGACACAGTTAACCACCAGATCCTCCTGTCCACCCTCATAAAGATGAGCATCTCAGGAACCGCACTCCAGTGGTTCAAGTCTTACCTCTCAGGTAGGTCCTTCAGGGTGTCTTGGAAGGGTGAGGTTTCAAAGTCACAACTTCTTGCTACTGGGGTTCCTCAAGGCTCAGTGCTTGGACCACTTCCCTTCTCATCTACATGTCATCTTTAGGCTCTGTCATTCAGAAGCATGGCTTTTCCTATCATTGCTATTCTGATGAAACTCAACTCTACTTCTCATTCCAGCCAGATGATCCGACAGTAACTGTTCGCATTGCAACCTGTCTGAAAGACATTTCTGGCTGGATGAAGGATCATCACCTTCAACTCAACCTTGCTAAGACAGAACTGCTCGTGGAACTGCTCGTGGTCTTAGCCAACCCAGTAGGGTTGTGCCGATAGACGATAGTATCGTGTATCGACGATAGTCAGAGATATCGATGATAGCAAATGTCTTTGTCAATAGTCAAGACGATATTAGGCTCATTCTCCTATTAATGTATAAAACTATTATTATTATTATTATTATTATTGTTAGGCGGCCTATTATTATTGGGCTATCAAATTGCCCCGCTATTTTACCTCAGTGCCGCACTTCACACACACATGCGCAATTGAGGATTAAGGCCAAAGTATACTTCGGCCGTCCTCATCTACACACTGTCATCAGGAGGGCTCTCGTCGCGGACAGTCGCGCACCCAGTCCGAGTGCAGGCAATTTTTTGAGACCGCGCAAGTCAAGTTGGTGGTTCTGCGCATGTGTTGAGCTCGTCCGTCCGCACTCTTCTGCGGCTGAGTATACTTTGAATGCTGCGCGGACGCGGCTGTGCGCGAGACGGAAAGGAACGGAAAGCGGAAAGTGAAGAAGCCTGAAGGCTTCTCCTCCACATTGGAAATGTTTTAAAAACGGACTCTAAAACTAAGTCCACATCAAAATTGAACTGCAGGGTGATAATCGTTATTTACAAATTAGGCTGTCAAGAGTGCAAAAAGAGACATCTTTTAGACATCTTCTTGAACAGCTTCGAGCTATGAATGAACATGACGAAACTGCACCGGCAGCATTTCGTTTTCTTTACAGCACATTAACAAAACACATGGATGTTTATTCTTCATCATTGTTATTATAAAAATATGCAGTTAATAAGTTATCAGTCTAAAACTGGGCTCATCATGGGGCGCTCGGTCCGGAGCGCTGTATGACTGATGTAGCCTACCTATCCGTTTAATTTAACTTTACTCCAAAAATATGAACTTGCCTGAAAATACTTTTATCTTTAACATGTTCGTTTATGTCCAACACAAACTACTTTTGATTTTCACCTTGACTGATTTTAGACTGCTAACTTCCGCGCCGATGCGGCAATCCTGTCACAGTAGGACGCGCGGTCCTAATAGCGATGTATGACTGCTGTATCCGAATATGAACTAGCTGTTTTAAATATTTTTATATATTTAACATGTTAGTTTTTCAGTATGTTTGAAAGCATATTATTTTGGTTATTGGTACTTCCAGGCTCTCTCTCTCTCACGCACGCGCGGTTTAAAATCACCAAATAGTTATGAAATAGCTTATGACAATTACAGAGAGTCTCTCTCTTGCCCCCACCCACCCATGCACGATAATATCGTGTATCGGTGATCTCACAGGCTGGCGATATGACGATATGAAAAATGACCATATCGCCCAACACTACAACCCAGCACTTCATCACAACCTCTCTATACAGCTAGGTTCGTAACTCCTTCCAGGACAGCCAGCCATGGAGTTGTGACTGATGATCAGTTAAGCTTCACAGACCATATTGCCACAACAGCCCCTGTCTTGCAGATTTGCCTTATACAACATTAGGAAGATTAAACCCTTCCTATCAGAGCAGATCACACAACTCCTTGTCCAAGCTCTTGTTCTCTCCAGACTGGACTATTGTAATGCTCTGTTGGTGGGCCTTCCCGCATATACTCTCAAGCCTCTGCAACTGATCCGGAAGGCAGCAGCGAGAGTGGTCTTCAACGAGCCGAAGAAAGCTCACATCACACCTCTCTTCATCAGCTTGCACTGGCTGCCAATAACTTGCCTACAAGACAACCACTGGTGCTGCACCAATATATCTAAACTCGCTAGTTCAGACCTATGCGCCCTCCAGAAGCTTGCGTTCTGCAAGTGAACGACGCCTTGTGGTGCCATCCCAAAGAAGCACAAAATCACTCTTACAGACCTTTTCTGTACGAGTGATGAAGGTCTGGAATGATCTCAATACGAGCAGCTGAGTCTTTAGCCATTTTCAAAGAAAAAAAAGAAAAAAAAAGTGATGTATTGTCAAGTATGGTGACCCATACTCGAAATTGATGCTCTGCATTTAACCCATCCAAGTGCACACACACAGCAGTGAGTAGTGAACACACACAGCAGTGAGTAGTGAACACACACAGTGAACATGCACCCGGAGCAGTGGGCAGCCATTGCTCCAGCAACCGGGGAGCAGTTGGGGGTTCGGTGCCTTGCTCAAGGATACCTCAGTCATGGTGTTGAGGGTGGAGAGAGCACTGGTTAATCACTCTCCCCACCAACAATCCCTGCCGGACCGGAGATTCAAACCCACAACCTTTGGATTACAAGTCCAACTCTCTAACAATTAGGCCACGACTTCCACATCTAAAACATCTAAAGACACATCGTTTTCGCCATCACCTGACCAATTAATACTAGCACTTACGTATTCTATTCTATTCTATTCTATTCTATTCGATCTAATTTATTAAATAAACACCTTGCTATGTGTACTGTGCTAGACTAACTGAGACTTGTCACAGCACTTGTATATTGTTGCTCTCTCGTTGGTCTGATTGCTTTTATTTCTTAAGTTGCTTTGGATAAAAGCGTCTGCTAAATGATTAAATGTAAATGTAAATGTAAATATTTTATATGGTGAAAGGCACATAGTGCACTATATAGGGTATAAGGAATGATGGAATGAGAAAACTCAGTTTTAGAAACTCAAACTCAGTTTTAGAGACAGCACTGACCCAGTGCTGTACACCACTTCAGTGGACCTTTAAAGAAAATATCCAAGTTCAATAAACCACAAAAAAAATTAACCTTGTAATATTGAATGGTTTGATTCTGCTGCTGTAACTGTTTAATTCTTGATTCTGACTCAAAAGTTCCAAGATATAACTGCAGTGCTATAAACTAGTTCCAGTTTTGTTGATTGTCACATAGCATGTTACGTCACTATAATCTAAGGATTGTAATAAACTTTAAAATTAACTGATCTTCAAAGAGCAGCTAAGCCTCCCATAACAAAAAACAAAAGAATATTTGAGCAAATATATGAAATTACATAGAATGCGTACTTTTAATATCAGTGGAAACACAGCAGTTTAAGTTTCTTTGCATCCTTGCCATATTACCAATTCAAGTTACACATTCATTATCAATAATTCAAAGGATGTTTTTTTTTATTCCTTACTAATGGCAAATCACAAATGCACTTTTAATTGAAAAGCAGCTCACTTAAGATGTCTTAATAACATCACAATGTGAGTATTTAAAAATGTGAGGAAATACAGCATAAGCATTATGCCATTATTAGAGGATAAGTGCAACCTCAACCTCCTGGACTGCATTTTTTTTTTAGCTTAAAGCAAGCAAGCAAACAAACAAAGAAACAAACAAACAAATAAATAACTAAATAAATAGTAGATTAATAAATTAAAAAGAAATAAAACAATGTATAAAGTGCCACCTCCTGGACATCAAATTCTTTATTATTATTATTATTAAAACAAGAACTAAAATATATTGCATAGGCTAAGAAATAGAAATTAACTTAATTCAAAATATATTCTCTGAAAACAAGCCTTAATATCTTATGCAGTTTGCTTCCTAATTAAATTTATCTTGTTTTAAGGATGACTGGTTATTTTTACAGGGAAAAAAAATACTAAATGGTTTTGGAAGTGCAGTGTACAGTGGTAATGAATAGTGCTTTTATATTCAAAAAGTTCAGTCACCTTCAGGACAAGAGTCACGTGTAGAAAACTTACCGCAGTCCATTATTAAAGTTATTGCTTATTGCAAATTCACAAACCAAAATGATTGGAACATATGTAGTGAAAGTATATACGATTACAGTAAAATGATTAGTGTTGGAGCCTTTAAAAATGAGCTACTGTACAGTACTTTGTCAGCAGTTAATAAGAGTTTAATCTTCCCCTGCTTTAATAGAAACTCAACTCCGTTCTCAGAGACACTCGCTACCCCCGAGAGTCCAATCCAAAGAACGATAGAGAGGTTTTGTAATCCTTACTAACTTGAGAGAAACCTTTTAGAGCACAACAGTTATCTGACATCTCAGACACCTTTGATATATCATTTGCATTCAGGGATTTCTCTGCCTTTGGAGTTTCATTTCAAATGACATTTTCTCTTATATCTATTATAAAACTGTGTTATACTTCTAAAGAAGTAGGTAGCACATATAAAGTACATAAATTCAAGACATTTTATGAGACATGAGCAAAGGAACATCAGCCGCAGTCACTGACCCACATATAAACAATCAATCTGAGGTACAACATGTAACAAGAGAAGCAAAAATGATGCCAAACGCATGAAACGATCATTACATTCAGTTAATGTGATCAATGTACGTCTCCTGAGACTCTTCACTGGGAAACACATTAAACAAATGGTGTACAAATTAGCATAAAACTAAATGAAACAAATAAAGAAAACAAACAGTAACTTTTTTCCGATCAGATTTTTTGTGCAACACTACCAAAGTTCATGCATGTTCAAAAAAAAACTTACAATATATAGTCTCTGTATTCTGGACAGCTTCCTGGTCTTCATGCTGAGATGCTGCTGGTGGACAGCAGCTTGTCTGAGGATGTGTGTGGGAGAAATGTGGCCCAGGTCACGGGCTGAAGATCGTTTAATGGTGACGACACACCCCAGCTTTAAGTGCACCTGATCCGGATCCCAACCACACACTGAGACTCAGCATTAACCCTGCCAGCTCCTCACATTAGAGGCCTCCCCAATGTCTGAGTGTGTGTGTTTGTCTCTGTCTGTGATCTGGGTTTCACTCTGCATAGCTGAATGATGTGTTTGAGTTCTGTCATCATTTGCTCAGCACCATTCCTTTGTGTGAGCAACAGACTGAAATTTAAGTCATTCACATTTGGGGCACTATGTGCCAAGACAAATGCTCTTTATTTGGGCAGTTTGGCAAGACTGCACCTGCTTTTCGTTCCTCGCTTGTGAACTTGCAGGTAACTTCTTTGTGAGCCGTTCCCTGTGCTTTACCTCACCACCTTCGCTCACTCTGTCTGCACCACAGAAACAGGACAAACGGTCATGAAATCGGTATATTTACCCACTAGAAGCCAAAAATGTGTCTATTAGTCTATGACTAATAAACCTTCATTTCACATTATTTGGCTTAGTTTCATAAAATATCCAGTAACACTTTGATAGTACACTTTAGACATTCTACTAACTATAAGTAACTTTGCAACTACATTTCAACTAGCAGCGATTAGAGTATTAGTAAACTGGTTAACATCTGCTAACAGTTTATTTTAAAGGTCCTCCAACAGACATTCTACTGACTACAACTTTGCAAGTACATGTCAACTTATTCTAGTAACCCCAACCCTAACCTAATAGTTTACTAATGAGAGTTACTGTAGTTGATGTACTGTAGTTGCAAATTAATGAGAGTTAGCTGACATGTATAGCTGCAAAATTACTTCTAGTTAGTAGAATGTTTAAAGTGGAATATTGATTTTTTTTTTTTTTTTTTTACTAAATATGCTTCTGGAATTTTACTACTAATTTGTTCCAGTACAAAAACATTCACACAATTTTACTAATGAGCAAAAACCTATAAATATTGTTTTTTTAACATGTTATGCATGTCTAATGCCACAGTCACGCTAGACTTTGAGCATGCAAAATTACCAAGATAAAAATTCTTAGATGAACTATCCCTTTGAAACTTTAAGACGTATACAGGCCTGTCTGTTCGTCTGTATGTGTAAGTGTATATGGTATATTCCTGCTAATGTAAAACTGCTTCAAACTGTTTCACCAGCATCAGCACCAAACCACTTACCAATCCATTAGGCTCCATTTACACTTCAGCACGTATCAGCATTACACAACCACACGTCTAAACGCCCTGATAAGCTCCAGCTAACCCCTTGACTTCAGCTGGTGAGTTCTGCTAATGCAGATGCCACAAATTCACTGCAGTTGAAAGAGAAGAGTGTATTCACGGGCATTAGAGCGCTGCGTGAGCCGAAGCCGAGAGCTACTCCACGCTGATGGAGAACTTAAAACCGGATGAAATGTGTTGTTTTGCTAACAATTTATCTCCTTCAATGTAAATCTATAGTATTTTTTCATCCGTTTAAGCGTATGCCAGGCGGAAACGGTATATCTGATCACTTAGAAAATTAAAAGCACACCTCTGCTCAACAAACTGCATTTTATATTTTATTAAAAAATTCTGAAAGTATTAAAAAGACCGAGTATTTTGTAAAAGAAAGTAAAGTAAAAGAATTGGTGAATCTTTTCTTTTTTTTTACCGATTCATAGAAACAAACTCTCTGAAAGCACAGACTCACAGTAAAGAAACTTGACTTCCCATCACTATCATTCATGTCTGTAGCACAAACAGTGTGATTCAAGTTATAATACAGTCACCTAACAACTACTGTATAGTAAAACAAATTTAGGGTTAGAGGTTCATTGCTCATCCTCAGAACAAGCTATAGAAAAGCAATATATGTTGTATAAAAGTGATACAGTGACAAGTATGTAAATAAGTAAGAAATAAACATAGATTGCCCCAAAGACCCTCTTTTGAGTAGAACCACTTTCTAACACCACAGACTCAGGATCTGCTGTTTGTTCAAAAGATGTGTCCAAATCGCTTCTACTAATTCAAAAACAACATGTCAGAACTAGCAACGCCAGTGTTGAATCATTTTCAAGAAGTTAACACGACTATGTAACAATGCTGTTATACAATAGTTCATTAAACCCAAAATACATATTGAGTAAATTTTGAGCACATTTTAGACACGGTATTGCCGGTTACCGTTGTTTGGTTTTTGCTCTGACAAAAACAGATCCAAACAAAATCACAACAGAACTATTGCAACAACAAACAACACAGTATGGTGTTTTGTTCCATTTCAATAAATCAGTGTTTTTGAACAAATCGTTGAGTGAATGATTCAATAGATACACGCAAACAGATGAACATCAATGAACAACACAGTAATGGTGTTTCTTCCTACCGAATCAATGTTTTTGAACAAACCAGTTGAGTGAATGATTCAATGACTCATTCATATTAAAAATGGGACTTACTCACTTATTTCCACTAATGTAACAATGTAACAGAAAGATTCACTCCCCACAACAAATGAACAGATTGACAGAAACACGCAAACAATTGGAATCAGATCATCTACAAGATGTACTTTGACCAGAGTCTATCAAATTCAAATTCAAATTCAGATAACAATAATTATGTTTAATCTAAGCACTAAAACTTTTCTCAATATCTAGATCTGCAGTTCTTTAATTGAATTGCTTTTATTTACATAGTCTTCTGCTTATACTGCTTCAGGTTTATGACCAGAGGGTTGGAGATCAACTCAGCCACTTTGATCTTTTATTATCGCTTTGCAACAGAGTAAATTTGCCTCCATTCTCTTGGGGTTTTCTGGTTTATTGGTAAGCTGCTAGTAATAAAGTGGTCTATTGATAAAGTGATCACATGTTTCTAATACTGAATCTTGAGACATGGGGACACATAAAAATGCACATCATCTAACATGAATGATCCTTAAATGTCATTTATCTCGTCTAATGTGTGTGTGTGTGTGTGTGTGTAGTAAAATAAGAGTGGACTATTGGCACATCACATGTCATGCAATTCTAAACAGGGTTGAGTAACTAGGCAAGATTGAGAAGCAATCATCACAACGAAAAGCTGGAGTTTTAACGATGTGGTGTCACTGTAAAAATTAATTTTAACCAGTGACTAAGTCACATCCTCATCCTTTGGGAGTACATGCAATGTGGATTTTGCCAAAAACAGTGTCTTCCAGTCTAGACATGGCAGCAACACAAACTGAACTCATCCAGACCTAAGCTACAACTACAGTGGTTAAGTCCAGGTCAAAGTAAATATTGTTCACAGCTGGCCAATGAAGACCATAAGGCAGGCATTACGCATTATGCTAGGTTTGTGCAAGAAGTAAGCCTGGAATTACTGACAACTCATTTCAGGCGTTTCAGAAGCATTTTTTTTTTCTTTTGGGAGATAATAATTCCATTCGTCATCTTGACTCAATTTGTCTTTGAAACTTTAAAGACTTTTTACATTCACAAACAGCCATATTACACACGACATTAAAGGGCAATATCCGAAAGAGCATAATAGGGGAACTTTAATTTTAAATAATGCACTATACCAGGGAGAGGCAACGTCGGTCCTGGAGTGCCGCTGTCCTGTAGAGTTTAGCTCCAACCCTAATCAAACACACCTGAACAAGCTAATCAAGGTCTTCAGAATTTCTAGGGCTACAGGCAGGTGAGGTTTTTTTCAGGGTTGGAGCTAAACAGGACATCGGCACCTCAGGACCAGAGCACTTTGATCTTTGAAACTTTGCAGAATTTTTACATTCAAAAATAGCTATATTACACACTACTGTATGACATATCATCAGTGTTGGGGGTATCACATTACAAGTAACGCGAGTTACGTAATAATATTACTTTTTTCGAGTAACTAGTAAAGTAACGCATTACTTTTTAATTTACAAGAAAATATCTGAGTTACTTTTTCAAAAAAGTAACACCAGTTACTTTTTTCCCATTTATTGACTGACAGTGCGCTGTGTGAAAAATGTTACTGTAGTTCTAGACTAAATGTGAATGTGCATTAATTCATCTCACTTGCAAAAGATTTAGTATTCATCAAAATTAATTAAAACAGTGAAATGCAAACTCAGAATAAGACGCAAACCTGCAATAATTAAATATGTTAAATAACACAAATGTATCTAATCCCATTTTATTAACCAATGTCTTTGCTGCTGACCTTTGATGATCCAGTTCAACCATACTAATAAGCAAAAATGAATTTAGATAAACTAACAATTGTGCTTCATTGTTTATTTATTGCTGAAGAGTGTTGAAACTTCTTCTCCTGTGTTCTACTGTACAGACGTGAATTTACTTTTCCTTCAGTCTGAGGTTTATTCATTACACTTTTTGGTGTGAAAGGGCTTTTACATTTGCTATAAATAGAACTTCTTGTATTAAAAACAATCTAGCCCTGCTCATATTTAAAAAGTAACGCAAAAGTAACGTAACGCATTACTTTCCATAAAAAGTAGCTAAGTAACGTAATTAGTTACTTTTTTAGGGAGTAACGCAATATTGTAATGCATTACTTTTAAAAGTAACTTTCCCCAACACTGCATATCATATACAAAAAAGAATACTAATGACACTTTTTAATATCAAATAATGCTTTTGGAAATACCCACTGTGTGTATAAACCACTTCAACTTCAACTGATTTTAATTACACAAACTGCAGTTACAGAACATTTTAATTTTAATTTTGCATCCTGTTTGCTTAAAATTTCTAGAATTTAGAAGGCATTTTCAATTCATTTCTGTATGATGCATAACCCTGATTTTACACCAGCCCACGTTATTGATCAGATGATTCTGTGAGATAAACATATCCGGTAAGATATTTCACACAATCGGTAGCATATCAGCATAATCCATATCTCATCTCCATGAAATCACGTCTGATGATCACAGATAAGATGTGCTGCAAACCGGAGAGTTGAAGTGTTTCACAAATGCATGGCAAAACAACAACCTGGCAGCTACAGCAATTATTAGCATAGAAAATCTGTCCGTATGAATAGAACTGACGTCCTCTCAGTCTTAAGAGTCTGCCTTCTTCAAACCACTGTGCCTTCATTTCCAGCACTGAGGACACATGAAATTGCAGCCTGTTTTTATGGGAAGGTTTATGAAGTGCGCTTGCTGAGATCTCTAAAACACGAGAGCTGACTCAGACATGACATAAAGAAAATGATCACTAAAAGAAACTAAAGGACAGAGAAGAAGAAAATTAGATAATAGTAAATAATGTGCTTGAACATTTGATTTCTGAAAATGTTGACCAAAAATACATTTCTCCAAATAGTACTTAATTCGATTTAATAACATTATGAAGCCATGATTAAAATATATCTTACATTCTACATGAAATGGCGTTTTAACAACAACTTGAAACACTCCATATAAGAAAAAAATCAAAGTTGTTTTCAATATATTTTTGCAACAGCATGTTGCTAAGCTTATGACAAACAGTAATACTCATAAGCATAAAAATACATAGCATTTACAAACATGGGATGATGTATTTTTATTTATGTTAAACTAGCTTTGTCAATACTTTTCAGTTTTAATTGCAAGTAGGCTATATGTACAACCCCAAATCAGAAAAAGTTGGGACAGTATGGAAAACGCAAATAAAAAAAGTAAGTAGTGATTTCTAAATTTACTTTGACTTGTATTTCATTGCAGACAATATGAACACAAAATATTTCATGTTTTGTCTGGTCAACTTCATGTCATTTGTAAATATACATCCTTTCCTGTCATTCAGACCTGCAACACATTCCAAAAAAAGTTGGGACAGGAGCAATTTACCACTTTGTAATGTTGCCATTCCTTTTCACAACACTTAAAAGACGTTTAGGGACTGAAGACACCAAGTGATGAAGTGTTTCAGGTGTAATTTTGTCCCATTCTTCCTGCAAACAAGTCTTAAGGTGGGCAACAGTATGGGGGTCTTCGTTGTCGCATTTTGCGCTTCAAAATGCGCCACACATTCTCTATTGGAGACAGGTCGGGACTGCAGGCAGGCCAGTCAAGTACCCGTACCCTCTTCCTCCGCAGCCAGGACTTTGTAATGTGTGCAGAATGTGGTTTTGCATTGTCTTGTTGAAATATGCATGGACGTCCCTGGAAAAGATGTCTTCTTGAAGGCAGCATATTGTGCTCCAAAATCTCTATGTACTTTTCAGCATTAATGGTGCCATCACAGAAGTGCAAGTTACCTTTGCCAAGGGCACTGACACAACCCCATACCATGACAGACCCTGGCTTTTGGACTTGTTGCTGGTAACAGTCTGGATGATCCTTTTCTTCTTTGGTCCGGAGCACACGGCGTCCATTCCTCCCAAAAAATACCTGAAATACTGATTCATCTGACCACAGTACACGTTTCCACTGTGTGATGGTCCATCCCAGATGCCTCCGAGCCCAGAGAAGTCGACAGCGCTTCTGGACACTGTTAACATAGGGCTTCCTTTTGGCACAGTACAGTTTTAACTGGCATTTGTGGATGTAACTACGTATTGTGGTACTTGACAAAGGTTTGCCAAAGTAGTCCTGAGCCCATGTGGTGATATCGCTTATAGATGAATGACGATTCTTGATGCAGTGCCGCCTGAGGGATCGGAGATCACGGTTGTTCAGCTTAGGCTTGCGCCCTTGTCCTTTACGCACTGAAATTCCTCCCGATTCCTTGAATCTTTTAATTATGTTATGCACTGTTGAAGGTGAAATATCCAAATCTCTTCCTATCTTTCTTTGAGGAACATTGTTTTTAAACATTTCAATAATTTTCTCACGTATTTGTTGGCAAACTGGCGATCCTCGGCCCATCTTTGCTCCTAAAGGACTAGACCTTTCTTGGATGCTGCTTTTGTACCAAATCATAATTACAATCACCTGTTGACATCACCTGTTTCAAATCACATCATTATTTAACCAATTTACCTCATTACTAGCCCTAAATTGCTCCTGTCCCAACTTTTTTTGGAATGTGTTGCAGGTCTGAATGACAGGAAAGGATGTATATTTACAAATGACATGAAGTTGACCAGACAAAACATGAAATATTTTGTGTTCATATTGTCTGCAATGAAATACAAGTCAAAGTAAATTTAGAAATCACTACTTTCTTTTTTATTTGCGTTTTCCATACTGTCACAACGTTTTCTGATTTGGGGTTGTATAATCAACAATGGTCATTGTCTACCATCTTGGATGGACTTTTTCTTTCTGCTTGCATTATGAGATATTGCAATGCATTATGGACACATGTGATGCTGCCATATTATTTAGGCATATGAAGGTATTTTAGAAGTCAGCATAATTATGTTTCCTAACTTTTGCAATACATACAGTAACAATAAGAAACAAGTAATAAAATAAAAAAGTACAAATTAAACATAAACTTGATCCGATATAATTTACAGATTAAAAACATACCGTGGAATATGCTTTCATGAACTGTATATGTAAATTGATTTTTTTGTCTTGTTCCCCAGTATTAAAACTTAAAACAAGATACATGTTTCACTGTTGTTTTGACATTTTTCTGTTTTAAGCATAATTTCTCTATATATTCTCAACTTTAATATATTCTCTGGAAAAGTTTATCTTACACAAGTTTTCTTTTAAAATTAATTTGTTTCAGGGATGTTTGTTTGTGTATTTATTTATTTATTTACTTACTTGAAAATATTTTTTTGCATATTTTCAATACTGTTTCTCAAAAATGGAAGATTTGTTTCTTAACCTGCTATATCATAATTAATAAATCCTTTGCTTGCATGTGTTAAATAAAACAGAATTCAGCTCACGGTCACTACAGGAAACAGGATGCACAGAATAACACGAGCGAATGAATTCAGATTGAGAGCGAGGTTTATGTTTTAGTGTGTCAGGAGAGAACAGAGCGATCAAACCCAGAGGCTGTGCGCTCGGATGGATTCTCTTTGGTCCCAGTGACTTCTGCTATCATTTCAGAGTCAATAAATGACAAGTTGTGATGCACAACACATTCATTCTACATGGCTTCATCTTCACAAACAGGAACAGCACAACTCCCTCAGCTGTGAGGACCAACATAATAGCTCTGGCATTACTATTCTTACACTGAAGGAGGCAGGAAAGACTATGTGTCCACAGTTTACCTCATAATTATGGTATAATAAATGATGCTGTCTGTCTGTGTACATTTCAAACTGACAGTTTTCTGAATTATTAAACTACTGAAGTGCTTCTGCTTTGTTTAATCGTCAATAGTTAAAATGTCTGCCATGAAAGATGAAATGAACAGTACACACTCTTCTACTATGGCTCAAATTGCATCAAACTACAGATTACATTCCCTCCATTTATTCATATTAAAACAATTGATGTTCACAGTATCCTGGAGGGCTGCACTGCCCCCTGCTGATTACATTGTGCACAGATTTTACTTAAAAAAATAAAAATAAATAAATAAGAATGCAACATGGCCAGAAAGTTTGATATCATCAGTGAAATTGCTTCTAGTTTGCATTATTATTATTATTATTATTATTAAATTCTTTATCTGAAATCTTTATATATATCATGCATTTTAAAGGTAGTTTTAATGCATTAATAATGTATTGCAATGCACCTTATAATGCATTGCATGATTTCATGAATAATTGTAAGCACAGTTATAATACATTATAATATTTATCTATTTACTGTTACTCCTTTAAAAAGTATAATGCATTAAAAGACATGAAAAAGAAACCTTTAAATATTATAATGCTTTTTAACTTTGGTTACAATTATTTATGAAAAGATATAATGCATTAAAACATATATTATGAATACCTTTCTAATGAATTATACATAAAGGATTTAAGGAAAGTGTCACCAAATACTATTTTAAATAATTCAATTACAAATATTACACTTTAAAAAAAGGTCCAAAAGCTGTCACTGGGGTGGTACCTTTTCAAAAGCTACACTTTATATTTATCCCTAAAGGCTGCACATTAGTACCTTAAAGATACATATTAGTACCTAAAATGTATATATTAGTACTTAAAATTGTACATATTAAATGGTACCTTTTGAAAGGGTCCTGCCACAGTGACAGCTTTTGGACCTTTTTTTGTATAATAACATAGTGACATTCAAAAGAAAGAGCACCTTGTGTAGTCAATGTAGCAGTCAATGTTTTCTCAGTGCAAAATCTTAAAGATGTTATTTTAGCTCATAACCCAATTGTTAATGTCCAGGTTCAAATGTGAAAAATCTTACATTTGCACTATGGGTCTCAGACATATGAACCAACAGAATCGTTATTTATCTAAAGTAACTCTCAGCACACGTCCTCTAGGAAAGACTAATTGTCAAACACTCATCATTTTCTCACACACACTCCTGTGTTAGATAAAGTGTTGCTTGGGGCTTTTCGACTCCTGAGTCATTCTAATTGGAAATTGGTCTTTTTCCCTGCATGAGGTGACCCAATGGACAAAAAGATCCCTGTTGCTCATTAATATGAGCCTTCGGGATACGCCGCTGACACACTCATTACCTGACACAATCAATCCTCTTCAATGCTGAGTGTGTGAGCGGCTATAAATAGTTTTACTCTGAACCCAGAAATTGTTTAATATAAGAGGAAAGTCAGGTGCGGTTTCATTTTGAGGCTGATCGGGTCTCCATCTTCCTCTGAAGAAGCATTCATTCATAAGAATGCTAACTGTTTTATATATCTCAAAACCTCACTGTGACATTTTTAACAAACAGTTTGCATCCCGTTTTGCTTCTGTAATGTGATGCATTTGTGAGTAAAGCACATACAAAGGTTGTGTTAGATTTTATCCATGAGGAACTGTTTGGGTTGTGAAGGGAAGGGATTACAAATGATAAAAGATTATGAGGACAAACATATTTTGCACTGATGCGACTGTGCATCAAGTAAATAGGTTTCATGTTGACTGTAATTACATTTTACTGTGCATTTATTTCTGTAGATTGATAACTGTTTCTATATGTCATATGCATATGCTATTTTAAGATACAAATGCCATATATGGCATTTTCTGTACTTTAGCATCCATCTCTAATGTTCAGAGATGAATGTAGCCTGATTTGTGGGTCTGCGGCGCCCCTGGTGGCCAGCAGGAGCTCCAGCAGTAAGAGGACACTTGACTGGCTGGTTCACGCTGCTGTTTCCCTGCAGAAATCAATAGACACACTATACGACTACCAGTGATAATGAGCCACGCTCAGGTTTCCACTTGGAACCAGACAAGCCCTAATTACACCCTTACGAAGCAGGATAGCCTAGAACGTTCTCCATCAAGTGTATTAAAAACTGACTTAATCAGTGGCCACAGTGAAGGAGAACACAATGTTGAAAAGGAGCTACGCAGAAGAACGCAGAGCAAATTCAAAAGGTGGCAGAACCTATTCTATATACAATATTTTAGAATAATAGTAAGGCATCAAAACTATGAAATAACACAAATGGAAGTATGGGAAATATGTTGGGCCTGGGCCACAAAGGGAACCTGTGGGGGGAGAAAAAAGTCTAAAAAATGCTTACAAAAACAAACAAACAAAAATAAATGATGCTGATTATTATTATTATTATTATTCAAAATACCATTTAAGGAATGCTAGATGGTCTGTGAAAAAGTTTAGAATAAGTTGTGTCAAAATGCTATAAAAATCAATAAAATTAATAATACTAAAAATAATAATAATTATTATTATTAATTGTATTATTATTAAATCATATTTATTATATTATTACAATTACTACTATTATTATTATATTATATTATAAATTATTATACTATTATTATTTATTGTTACAAAATAATATAAAATATTATTTTTTATAATTATTTTGAGTTGTCCTGCTATTATTATTATCATTATCATCATCATCATCATCATCAAGGGGACACAAAGGGGTGCTGGGGTCTGTGAAGTTTTTAAAAAGTGTAAAAATTCAATAAAAATAAAAGTGTATTATTATTATTATTAATAATAATAATAACTCACTGAATTGAACATGATTATCTGCTTTCTAAACACTGCTGCATGAGATTAATTCTAAATTATTTTATTCTATTAACAGAACAAAAATAAAATGTAAAATTAATAGAAAGTAACTTTTTGTTCCAGATAATATTTTCCATGTTAATATTTTATTCCAGTGGTTAAAACAACCTTTGCCAAAAAGTTTAATTTAATTTAATTTAATTTAATTTAATTTAATTTAATTTAATTACAAAATGATTTTGTTTGCTTGCTTGCTTTGGAAGAATATTCTTAAGTAAATTAAATGTTTAAGCATAAGCCTTTGGATAAAAATGTTTTGACTGACAGCGTATGTAATGAAGGCCATGCATACTTTCCTTTATGTGCTGGATTTATCCAGTCAGTAGTTAGTTTTGTATCTCACATGCAACTCTACTATTCATATTACTACAGTAATGTATCACCGGCAGACTGTAGCCTTGCTCTTATTTGGACGTACAGCTGCAGAAACAGCATACAGTACATACACAGAACCTCAACATATTCCACAAAAACACATCACTGAGCCCTCTTCATACAGCAGGGCTGAGAAAACAGTTTCTTTGAAAACAGCTACATACAAGAGAAACTGATGAAGTAGTTCTGAGGGGGAAAAAGTTCAGCTTATATCAGGCCAAAGTTACAGCACAGAGCTGTACATCACTGCTGGCCCAGTAAAACTCCAGGAAAACAGCTTACAGTGAAAGTAGGGAGGAAAGTGGAACAAAGTAAGTAAACACAAGTGCTATTCTTAGCACAGAGAGGATGAAGAAGTGCTCAGGAGAAACTTCTCCAACAACACAGAACCCTGATGGAGAGAAGCGAGCAGAGAACGAGAGAGAGAAGGAGGGAAAGACAGAGGTACAGAAAGAAATGAAGGGTTGAAGAAGGGAGATTTATCACTTCGCACCATCAATGTGAACCTCTTAGGAAAGACTCCCGAAGCAACCTGACATTTCAATATGAGCCAGAAATGTCAGAGAAAACTGGGAGGCAAGACACATAAAATTGTTTTAATAATTTATTTAAAGTCAGCATGAAATCAAAACTTGACCCTATTTGCTTTCTAAACCCTGTAAAGGCTGCCGTAGGAAATAAAAGTCTGATTTTTGTATTTTGTCCGGCATATATGTATTTTGTAATCAAGTTTAATATACCAGGCTATTTAATTTATGGCTGATATATTATGATATAGTGAGAATATGGAGGTCACACTCAGTATTATATAAAGGCACAAGCTGAAAAATCTGAAAAAAATAAATAAATAAACAGATAAAAAAAAAAGAAATTTGGTGAAACTGCTGATATTTGTGTTTTTTGTATATATGAAGAAATCAGTGTTATTATAGTATTACTGAGATACTATACAATTTTTGTTAGTATTTTGAACTAAATTTTATGTTTATACTTTCTGTTTTCATGTTAAGTTTAGTTAAAGTTATAGTAATTTTATTGTGTTTTTGTCATTTTTATAAGTTTATATAGTTTTTGTCTTAGTTTTATAGCTTTAGTTTTAGTACATCAGGTTAAACTAAATGAAAATGAGAAATGCTGCATTGGAAACTATAGCTGAAATAAAATAATTTTAAGATTTTTATATTTAATTTTATTTCAGTTAACATTTATTTTATTTCAAGTAATGAAAATGTTGTCATTGTTGTTGTTTTTAATGGGTTTAGTTACCTATAATAACTCTGAATGATATTCTACAGCTTGTAGTGTAAATCAATGAGATAACAGACTTACAATAATGATTGGGAGATGTACAAATAACGTTCCTCAAAAGCCTGATGCATCATATTTGATACTCACATTTCAATTGTTTTTATTATTATTATTTAACACCTAAGTTGCTTCAGTCCAGTTAGTGTTCATCTTGAAATATTACAGTACCAACAGTATAAGCGTTTTTCTTATGTTTACTTAAAAGATTTCAAAGCAAAAAGACACATGAACCACAACCTGAATGCTGATATTGTTTATATATATATATATATATATATATATATATACTAAAGGCTTTGACTTGCTAAAAAAGTCTGAACTATGAAGGCATGTAGTAAATTGTGTACAACAGCACAGATTTGATCTACCTAACCATGTTGATCATTTAGAGGCCTTGTATCAAATATCATACAGGTGTCTTTATGAGTTTAATACATGCTCCTGTTCTTATTGTGGACAAATGATCACTGCATGTTATTCCACAGATAAAAAAAGAAAGAAAATGATTGGATATTTTACTCTGGATCCCTCTCTCTCTGTTCAAGACTGTTCAAGGACTCTGCATCATTTAAATTCTGATTGCTAGCAAATGCCCTCATTGTCCTGCAGTCACCTGTGATGGACATGAATGTGCTACAGAGAATTTAGCACTCATTATCTTAGGCTAAACGCTTTCAAATGTAAATTTATTCCCTCAGTGTATTTTTCAAAAATTACAGCTCTCGTCCCTCAGAGCGCTGCGATTGGCTGGCTGAACGAGGAGAGCTTTTCCTCATTATTGACGGCCTGCCAACACATCCCAGAGGCGTGGCAGGAAATGACAGACAGCCATGGGCGGGACCGAGAGCTGACTGACGGCCTGTTGAGAGGCGCTGAGGTTCAGGGGAAGTTTGGCAGGGAAAACAGATCAATGCTCAGTGACAGCAAACCCTCAAAGACCTGAAGAGTCACGACGTGTGAATGTAGAGAGCGCCTGCCACCTTCACACACACACGCGTCTGTGAAAAACAGCTTGAATTATTTATGTCTGCAATTAACTGATTTACGGTAGTGGCATTTTCCCACCCTCTGGTGCTAAACGATCACATGACGTTTGATGTTTAGGCTGTTTTATTACGGATCAAAAAGCAGCTTATTATTGTCAAACCATCCAACAGTCATGTGATATCACAGTTGGCACTTCGGACGATTTCGTGAAGCTAAACGTCATCTATGTACAGATGGTTTTAAAAAAAAAGAGGCGACATGCAGGTTTCAGCCGCACCCTTTTCAACCTTAGAAACCATGGCAACGGTGAGGCGGAGGGAGCAGCTTTTGTAGCAGAGCCGGGAAGCCATTACGGCACAGAGCAGCTGACCTTTGAGCCACTTCAGACTGATTTGATAGGCAGACGGGGAAAAGAAGAGACATACAGATACAGCCAGATCTACTGCATTTATTTGATTGTGGTGGAAGTTCAACTGAAGTAAACAGGAAATGTCTGTAAGCAGAGCTGGAAAACAATGTATATTAGATTAACCATTATACTGTCTTCAGCTGAGACTTCAAAATACATTTCTCACAAAAATGTTTATTGCGCTTGCACTCAGAGGAGTTCTGTAGGTAACACATAACCAGAAGCTCATCCATCCTCAAAAGGATGATTGAGACCACTTTATATCTTAAATAATAAACTGGAGGATTATGTAAGTGCAAAAATACGAGCTTCACAATTCTGCTTTCTGATGAATTCATTGTAAGTGGATGTATTGTATACAGTTTTTAGTTCATTTTTGCAAACCAAGGGGTGAGTCAAAATAATTTTTCAGATATGCAACTAGGTTGAAAATAGCCTTTGATATTCTGTAATATTCCATTATGTGTATTAATACAACAAATTGTGATACATTGTGATACTCAAATTTGATTAGTTGAGAGCAGCAGTGCTGATACACAGTTCACCACTATTAGAACTTTTCACTGTATCATGTGTCTTTGTTTGTGAGTTCCAAACAGACTGTCAGTCTGTTCATTAGTGATGGAGATTTTTTACAACTTTTTCCGCAGGTTACATTGTTATGCAAGTAGGTGGTGATAAATGACTGTCCTTACAAGTGAGTCATTTGAACCATTCAGCTGATTTATTTAAAAAATACTGTTTCGTTGAAGAATAAAACAAGTCATGCACTGAATTTGTAACTGCGTATTAGAGTAGTACGCTTAGTAGAAGAGTAGTGTGCTAATATGCAGGTTGTTTGCAGTTTTGGCTTCATCTGGAACTTTCCATTGGGTTTGTAATTTTCTTTTTTTTAATCATTTGGTTTCATTAATGGCTTTTGGATGTCTGCTTTCTTCTGCCAACACAGGCAGAACACTGTGGCAAAATATTTCATGACAGTGTTTCTTCTCTTACACTACTGAACCAACAGCTTCCTCAAAAACCACTAAAATAATTGTAAAGAACCATTATAATGAATCAATCAATTGCAATCAATAGTTCACCCAAGAATTAAAATTCTTTCAATAACTTACATCATTCCAAACCTATATGTGACCCTGGACCACAAAACTAGTAGTCTTAAAGGTCCCATATTGTACACCTTTCTGGAGTTTTATTTTAGATTTTGATGTCCTTAAGAATATATATTTGCGGTATAAGTACCAAAAACCATCTCAATATATTTTTACAGCTATTCTCTCAGGAGCTCTGGGAAAAACAGGTCGATTTGTCCTGTCTGATTAATATTCATGAGCCTATCTTCTGATTGGCCTGTTGTTTTCTGAGTGACGCACGGCTAGGCCAACCACAGGTAACTAGGGTCATGTAGGGCCAACGTCACAATTACGTCACAGAGCTAGCTGGAAGCAAATCAAAGGAGGCGGCCCATTCAAACCAGCGCAGATTCGGCTACATAAGGAGCTTAAAATATCATCTTGTTGTGATGTTGGATGCAAGAATCGATGTAATACAGCCTCAAATTAGAAATTTGATCACATACCTGCTGCCACTGCCAGACAAAAAAACCGACGACAGCTGTGGTTAAACGAGATAAAACGAGTGGACTGGACAGAAACGGTCGTCAAAAATGCTCGTGTTTGCAGCGCACACTTCTTATCAGAAAAGGTTCAATAAAGTATTGTCTTTTGTTGTTATGGGTGCGTCTGAAGATTTCTTGCATCTCATGACTGTCGTGTATGAAATAATTGTGTGCATGTGAGTAAAACAACAAACTGACGATTTATATATAATCAATTGTAATTGTTTATACAGTGTTGTGATTATTTGTGGCTGGAATAATAATGTAGCTGTAAAACTGATCTGGTTTCGTCCGTTAAAGTTAACCTTTTCGTTGTTGTTGCTCAGCAATGACATGGACGCAATGTTGTCTGGGGGTTTGGCAAAAGGACGGTGGGCGGTGCTCGGGATGGTGACTGAAGGTGGTGACTGAGTAGATCGGACATCACATTTTTACGGAAGTCACAAGGACTCGTGAAAAATCACAGCTACTTTATGCAGGCTGTGTGAGCTTTACTGTGGATTGACTGTTTTGAAACTTATATGGTAGTTACATAGCCCCTAGACCTCTGTTATCATGAAAAAAGCCAGGAAATTTCAGTTTTGACAATATGGGACCTTTAAGTCGCTGGGGTATATTTGTAGCAATAGCCAACAATACATTGTATGGGTCAAAATGATCCATTTTTCTTTTATGCCAAAAATCATTAGACAGGGGTTCCCAAACTCGTTCCTGGAGCCTCCCCAACACTGCACATTTTGCATGTCTCCTTTATCAATCACACCTGATTCAACTCATCAGCTCATTAGTAGCAACTCCAAGACCTGAAATCAGTCAGACAAAGGAGACATGCAAAATGTGCAGTGTTGGGGAGGCTCCAGGAACGTGTTTGGGAACCCCTGCATTAGGATATTAAGTAAAGATCATGTTCCATGAAGATATTTTGTAAATTTCCTACCGTAAATATATCAAAACTAAATTTTTGATTAGTAATATGCATTGCTAAGAACTTCATTTGGACAACTTTAAAGGCGATTTTCTCAATATTTGGATTTTTTTGCACCCTCAGATTCCAGATTTTCAAATAGTTGTATCTCGACCAAATATTGTCCTATCCTAACAAACCATACATCAATGGAAATCTTATTTATTCAGCTTTCAGATGATGTATAAATCTCAATTTCGAAAAATTGACCCTTATGACTGGTTTTGTGGTCCAGGGTCACATATGACTTTCTTTCTTCTGCAGAATACAAAAGTTAGAAGATATTTTGAAGAATGTTGGCAACAGTTTTGGTGACCATTTTCATTGTATGGAGAAAAAAAACCTCCAGATATTTCTCAAATTAGAAGAAAGACAGTTTTGTAATGATATGAGGGTGAATAAATATTGTGACAGCCAATATTCTAGTAAAATGCATGCTAATAAGCAACTTATTAATAGCGGGAATTGGTCCTTAAAATAAAGTGTTAGAGATTTTTTATGCGTTTTGGCCATTCATTTACACAACAAAATTATTTTTGGGGCCTAAAAATGTTAACTTCCAAAAATGGGTTTCAAAGTTTAAGTTTTCAAAATTTGAGTAAAAGTTGAAGTCATGCGTACATGCATATTACATGGCTATAAGCATGCGTGAATATCTTTACAAAGTGACTTGGCCAACTAAAAGACCTGATTATCTGGCAACAATCACAGGTAAAATAGCAAGAAATACAAAATCACAAAGCATGAACTAATATGTTACAGGTATCATGCCGTTATCTGGACAGCAAAGGCTGTGCAAACTGCAACAGTACTAGATGTTTGTGTGTGTTTAGTCAGTGGGGAGTGTTTGCGCATTCAAACTGAAGTGTACTGCTCACCATGACAGCTGGGGCTTAATATGACAGGCCTGGATCGCTGCTGCCCGCCATCTGTTCAGATGATGCATTTCACGCGGTCGCATTTCAAACAGGCAGAGCCAGTCTTTCCAATCAACTTCCTCTCCACACTTACTCAAAGTCAATTTCCAACACATGACGAGATTATTATTCAGGCTTAAAGTTTGGTTGCAAACGCGTTCAGCTGCAGTCTATTTTTAACTTCTACTCAACTCAAAGAAGCCAGACTGTTCATCTCATGAAATCAGTCTAGGCGTTTGCGTTGGCCGATCTTTGGAAGTGACAGACACTTGAAGGATTCACAGCGATCCATGTGTGGTGTGAAGCAGAAAGCTGCAAAACGATCATTTTTGATGACGAAAATCAAACGCTTTGTTACCACTGTCTCTCACTTTTCTAAATCAAGTCTACGTGAATGAGAACGTCTCTTCTCCATTGCTTAGACGAGCGAGTCCTCTGGAAAACAGTTGCATTTGTATCAGTGATGTGTCTCGCACACTTAGCGGCTTGGATACAAAACATGTTTCAACATTAACAATCTGCTCTGCCGTTATCACAGTGGGAAACATAAGAAAACTCTCAGATATGATAATCGTGAGCAACTGACACAGACACCTAGAGTCACTTACTTTCAATTTTCATGCTAAAATGCCTTTCTGTCTTCTTCTACTTTTGACCTTTCATGCTCAATTTGTCAGTAAAGCATCTCTACATATAAAAAGGATTTTTATACTTTAAATAGTTTTTCTAAATCCTAAGTAAACACAAGCCTAGGTTATCATGTTTCATGTTACACTGACTGTGCATATTGTACCCTGAGAGATATATTAGTCATGGACAATCAGATTTCAAGACATCACACTGTACATTTGTCATCCCTGGGGTTTATGTTCAAATTTGCATATTAATCAGATCACAACATTGATTGAACGGGCTCTGCTTGACGGTCTGTGAAGATAACGTCACGTACATAGGTCAGCTAGATCTAGATTCTAGATTCAAGTGTTTGCCTTTACCATCTGACATTTAAATTTTGTCTGTGTGAATATCTTTGAGACAAAACAAAGCTTATGAATATTTAATGGTGTCAGCACTAAAGTTCAAAAAAGGGTAATATTTCACACCCTGTGACGTCTGGTTTTAATCAAAGTAAAAATGAAGAAAAATAATGTCCGCACACTGAAATTACAGATAAAAAAAAATTAAGAAAAGAATATCCAAACCGCTCAACATTTCAGTTGAATCAGTTCTTCATCAGGCATAATATGTATGTTTTATTTATTTATTTACACACCTTTTTGCAATTTTAATAAAATATAAAATACAACAAATAAAAAATAAAAAATAAATACATTTAAAGTCAGCATACAATGGAAACTGCAATTGTCTTTTCTTGCCTATAGTGATGTAAATCTGAACGAACGCCTGAAGAAACCCATAAACTGACATTAGAGCATCGACATTACAGAAATTATGGACTTATATCATCCCATTCGTCGACTGACTGATGAGTCCTTTATAATTATTAAAAGACTTAACAGGTTTTGTCTTTGCAGTCGCGTCATGTTCATAACAGTCAAGAGTTTAATATTATCTTGTTATATGAGTGTGACTGAAAACTAAATTTCTTTACCATGTTACTGTACATCTGTTGTCTGGTAGTTGCTGACAGTTTGCATAGTCATGATTGCTTTATATGTAGTTTTAAAATCTTGTCACTTTATGTAAAGATACATTTGTTTTTCTCAGAATTGCTTGTTTATATCTTGCAATTCTGACTTTATAACTTGCTTGTTATACATGTGAGATATAAACTTGCAATTCTGTGAGAATTTTTTTTTCCCACAGAATTGGACTTTATAACTTACAATTTCAAGTTTATATCTCAGTATTCTCAGAAAAGAAGTCAGAATTGCATGAAAAAGTAATAATTGCGAGACATAAACTCGCAATTGTGAGAAAAATGTCAGAAATGCAAGTTTATATCTCAATTTTGGAAAAAATAAGTCAGAAATGCAAGATATAAACTTGCAATTGCTTCTCAGATCAGTCTTTTTTCCTCAAAATTGGACTTTATAACTCACAATTGCAAGTTTATATCTCAATATTTTGAGAAAAGACGGTCCAACAGCGGAGGTGCTTCTGGCAGTGATGCCTAGCAGGTAAGTATACCTGTGCTGATAACAATATAACTCACAATTGCAAGTTTATATCTCAATATTTTGAGAAAAGACATCAGAATTGTGAGAAAAAGAGTCAGAATTGTAAGATATAATCTCACATTTGTGAGAAAAAACGTCATAATTGCGAGTATTTTCTGAGGGAAAAAGCCACAATTACCTTTTTTATTCATTTTTTATTAAGGTCTAATTTCATAGGTCTCCCATGTTTGTATGGGTAGGACTAACAGTCAATGGAGCGAAAAGTGTACTTTATGATTGGTTTATCCTACACAGTGGTAGATTTTTTTTTCTTCACTGTACCATATTTGACAATTGCTAAATACTTACACCTCCTCTAAAAGACACTGTCTCAGGATGTGTAGTGAAATGACACGTTTTAAAATGGTTGGATGACCTCAGTATACTCCAGCGACATGTGACGTAACCACCAGATTAGGATGTAGATTAATTCTTGGAATGGATCTAAGCATGGAGATAAGCGCATTCGACCAAAAAGTCTGTATTTAGTGAAGCTTATAAAAGCATTTTAGGATAAGATCATTTTTATTGTACAAAAAAAATGTTTCACTGTGCATATTTTTCATGATCTGCTTGACAAAGTGTTTACGCTATGTAAAGCATCAAGAATGGGCTATGTAATTGTGTGTGATACTCATTTGCATGCCATTAATGCTCTAATGCTACGTGTGTAATATTCATAATAGACAGTCAAGTGTGACATTTCCACAAAGACGCTATCATTTTCACTGGTGTGTGGAGAGCCAGAGGTAATTAAAAAGATGGTGTTGATTGACCTACTCAAATGTCCTTAGTTGTGTGGCTTAGTTAGCGTGCAAAACAGGCAGCTCTCATTGGGTCCTGAGGCTCACATGACGAGACCGTGACCAAAACATGCAAGTCACGATTTGTAATTCTCAAGCTCCTGTCTTCAGGCAGCCTGCTTGATCTTATCCAGCCTGTCACACACTGTGGACTGTGACACAAGGCAAAGCCAGGTTATTTGACTGCCCCCTGCCTGCTTTAGTATACAGAGAAAGTCAATATGCTTCTCTTCATGAAAGGAAACATATCCACAGGCCCCTGTCCTTTTGAATGTCACTCTATTCTGGGCCAGCCACCTATGGATGATTAATTAAGGTCACTGTACTGCCTCACAGCCCCGCCAAACACAGCAAGGGATTACAAGACGAAAAACCTGGTGTGATATTTTATACGTTGACGGTCTGTAGATCAGGAAGTCAATGGATAGTCTAACCTTCTAATTAGCTAAGCATCACTGCATATTGACCGACTATTATTAAGGGAGCACAATCATTTTAATAACAAGTTCATTTTTCAGAGCCATGGTGTTTACACCTCTCTAGGAAATCAGCCTTTGATTGACTTACTTATAGTTGGAGAAAGTATTTATCATTAAAAACAATTACTCTTCACACTGTAAAAAAATATATTTTTCAAAGTTGTAAATAGATTACTGGAGTATTTTTTACAAGAAAATATAGTAACGATTTATATTTTTGCTGGACAAAAGTGTGTTTTCAGTGTGGACAGAAGGCCAAAATTGTAGAGGAAAAGATGCGTTTTAAATGTATGCAGATTGGTGTAGACGTAGCCTAAGTATCATTAACAAACCATTATTAGTATTGATGAGATGAAGCCGGTGAAGGTGGCTTGAGCTGAAGTTATGTTGTAAAGTGCATGAGTCCTCATTGTTTCTTGTCTTTGTGATGAATGAGGTTATAAAAGCAGCAAAGAGCTGATGTTAGAGATGTAATTTTACTTGGCAAGATTTGCATATATGCAATACACTCACCTGTGTATTGTCTGTCTACAACAAAGATCTATGATTTTTTCCTATGCATTTCAAACCAGACTGACAATATAATTCAGTGTACAATTCAGTTATATAAGTGTAGATGTACTAGCTCATAATAAAGGATCTCTAAGTCACATTATTAAAAGGATATTATGAATTCTGTATGCTGATTGGTAAATATACACTGAAAAAAGTACAACTTTAGAAAATAATTTTTTGTAGTGATATCAGCTGTACTAAAATACAATCTGTATTTACAATGTATCAAAACCTATTTTTCTGCCTTTTTGCTTAAAGCAAAATAACATTTGATAAATATTATATATTTAAATTTGAATCTTGATATTGTACCAAACTTTCGCACAGCTTTATCCACAAAAATGATTACTTGCAAAACACAACAGAGATCAAAATCAAGGGGGACTGATTGAGCTCCCCGTCTGCTGATTGTCACTGCCTCGGTCATTCATTATTCAGCACAATCTACTCGTGCTGACAGACTGTCACCGGACAGAGACTTCAGACTATCCACAGCTATGTTGACCCAACATCCAAAGCTTGTTATAAGAGCCCGTTTTTGTTGTTGAAGCCAAAGCTATCAGAACTATTTAATGCAATATACCAAAGCAAACTAAACTGCAGTTGGTTATGTAAACATTATTTAGTCTTACTCTGTAAAACAATTCCAGAAATAGGCTGAGGTTCTGAGTAAAACTAAGTCTTTATAACATAGCCACTAATCTAGATGATTTTACAGTAAGTACCTTTGAGAGTCATAACCTTCTGCAGTCAGCTCTAGTAGGCCGTGACCCTGCAAAGCATGAGCGATTTGTCTAGACTGTTTCAATGACGAAAAGTGAACACATCATCCATTAAGCAAGCATGCTATTCCCTACAGACACAAAGATATCATGCTCTTAGTATCACAGTCTGTAAGTCTACTACTAAAATACATTGATGTGACAGCACTATGGAGTAGATAAACAAGACTTTTCATGTTAGCCAAATAGGACATGTTGCATGTTGCATTTAAATGCTAATGAGCTCTGCTCACCCCGCCCCTCTCTTCTGTGGGGTGACTAGCCGTGCTCTGAGAGACTGTTTACTTTAGCCGCATTTAGCCACGGAACTGGCTAACTAGCACATTATTAGGAATAGCGATTGCAAAGATTCATTAAAAAAAAAGTATTCTCACTTCTGCTGATCATGAATGATTCGCGTGAACATAAATGCATTTAGGTAGATTGGGGGCGCATTCCCTTCACAAACAAAAGTAATCCACTGCGTCTTCAGCAGCTCAGATGTCAGGAGTAAATGACGACTGCTATGTTTATTATTACATCCAACAACAAAACACCTCAATCGCTTAGGAGACATTCTTGTCTACTCCTGCTCCGGCGTCGAAACAATGGTGGTCGGACTGTTTATGTTCACACATTTACACATTTATGTTCAAACAACTTGTAAAAGTGAATTTAGCATCCGATGACCCCTTTAAATTTAACAGCTGGATATTTTTTGTTTGATTGTAATCCATTACATAGCTTTCTATCAAAGTTATCTGACATTATCAAGATGAATTTGTTCTGACACAGTTTTAACTCTGAGTTCTTGTCATATTTTATTACCATTTTCTGAACTATAGGGAATAAACTGTGATTTAATGTGAGAAATGTTGAAGGTGTCTGAATAAATTTTGGTTTGACTGTGTGTGTGTGTGTGTGTGTGTGTGTGTGTGTGTGTGTGTGTGTAAATATATATATATAATATATATATATATATATGTGTGTGTATATTGTATGTTAGTCAATTTGAACAGAAAAAAAAAAAAACACGGCTTCTCATAAAAAGCATCTGTAAGAAACCTAACAATTTTGACACGGAGTCACAAAGGTTTACCGGGGTCATCTTTGATTCATGCTAGATTTTCTCAACACATGACAACAAAATGGCTTCCTGCATTTTGGTTACGCCACACTGTCTTTTGGCGGACAGAAGTTTTTCAAATGTCAATACTTTAAAACAACATTGGTTTACTGCATAATTTAAAAGAACTAAAAGATTATCCCATTTGTTTAAATTATTATTTTAATGGTAGTTTTTTTTAAAAACATGCACATTCAGCCCCAGAATTGTCTAATATTTGAAACGAATTTTAGCGACACCTAATAGCACATGTTGTTTGAAGGCGACGATTTGTGACGCATGATCAGCTGTGACGTCATTCTTCTCTTCGAAGGTCAAAGCAGTGAAAATAACACGTGACAAACTCTTTATGTGTTCCGCGCCAAGCACCCTGCTGGTCACTGGTTGTGTTGCCTTCTTTCAAAGAACTAAACAGACTCAGGAACCGTAACAGTTGTGTTACAGTTTAAAAAAACGATCAGTGTGCTACACGACCAACTCTGACTTTCACAACCCAAGAAGAATAATCCCTTTTAACCTATACGACATGCAACATCAACTTTTACTTCTGCTTTATTCCTCGTTAAAAGGAAAAACGTATACGCCAATAAATAATAAAAACATAAACGTTCAAAATACCGCCTCCTATATAAAACACAGTCAGCGCGTAAAGAAAATAAAAGCGCGACTCTTACGTCTTCATCCTCGCAGGCGTTTCTCTTGCGGTACTGGACCGGGGGTCGGGATGAGGGGTGATGAGGACTCTTCCCAGCCTTACTCTCCTCCTCGGGAACCTGTCCACCCAGGAGATGACTGGCTTCAGGTGGATGGGGAAAAGAATTGCTGGTGTTAATCTTCCCCGTGAATCTCTGGTAAAGCGAAGCCATGAGTCCGGTGAAACCACTAAAGCATCTCAAAGCGCGGTATCTCTCCTCGGATGTGCTTTATTTTAATGTCCCTCTTCTACAGAAGGTAAACGCTCTTCTTCTTGAATAGCCCAGAGCCTGATGTCCTCCGAAGAAAGGCAGTAAGACGAAGCCTTTAATTGAAATGAATCTCTAATGCGCTCTGTTGGAGTAATTTCTCTGTTTTATGGCTTTGACTGGAGCCTGCGCGGCACTAGAGAAAGTCTGCTCTGCATTCAAAGCACGCTCCTCTATAGCCTGCCTGCAGAAAAGCGTCTACACAACAGCCTGTGTTAAACTGCACTCTGTCACCGGATTTAACAAACAGAGCTTACAACATCTCACTGCCTTTGAGAGAATGGGGCGAGCGATGGAAAGACAGCAGTGTGAGCTTTACGCAGAGCAGTGTGTGTGTGTGTGTGTGTGTGTGTGTGTGGATGAGACGCGCTCTGCATGAGAAGTGATCACTGACAGGATATTTATCTGAAGGACACAGACACACACACACACACACACACACACACACACCACGCACAGCTCTCAAATCTCACATTCATTAAAATAAAGAGCAATTAAACCGACCGAAACTTAGACTCTGTATCATCCCATCAACTGATGGATTTTTACAAATGTTCAATATTAAGCAATAACCTTTCTCTTTTACTTCTAAACAATGCTTGAAAGGTCAAATGCGCAGTACTGGAGTGCCACACTGTGGTAAAATGAAATACAACAGCTCAGACTGCGTTCATATCATCCATTAAACTACCAAAAATAAGTTATTTTAATTAAAAATCCATTGAAAATGGCGCAATTGTTCGGGAATTTAATATTTATAATCCCTACAGCACCCTGACTGCAACAACACACGAACATCAACTTAACTGTTAATGTGAGGCTAATTTCCCGCCAAATATGCTCGATATAGTTGTAGCACAATTAACGTTCTAGTAACGTTCTATTAAAGTAGGCTAGTTATTTAAAGAAATTAATATAGCCTGCTGGGTTAGACTAGTTTTAAAAAAAATGAACCTTGAAATCTGAGGTTTGTTTCCAACACTTTCAGTTTAAGCAATTCATCTGTCAGTTTATGCATTTCCCACAAACCAGATTTTGAATATTAATATTTGGGTCATTCTTGTTATACTGTAGCCTACCTCTTGAGCTCAGTAACTTGCATTAATATGGCTGTGTTGTATGACTGTGTTTGGAAGCATTTCTATAAAAGGATGGAAATTAAGAGTTAAAGTTAGCCACTGCAGTGTGTGATTAACAGTTACAGTAGCATACATGAAGGTGTCAAGTGATTTTAACCAACATTTTTAATAATTACAATGTCTGTAATGAGGTATCTGTTGAATGTCACCTGACCAAAGCGGAAAACAGGGCTCATCGCATCTGCTTGTCGGAGAAAGTGTTTAACAGCAGTATGAACTGATGGCGATATATATGGACTTTTAAGGTAATCAGCTAACATAGTTGTTGTTATTGTTGGCTTTTATTCAGTTGTAATATCCGAATGTTAGTGAGAAGAAGAAAAAGAAATTAAAACTTTTAGATCAATCTACATATGGGATGGGCATTGGCTATCATCTTTGGTAACTCCTTTGAAGGCATGTTGAGTAAAACAGCTCCATAGAAGGGACGCAACCTGTTTTACAAATATGTAAATTTGTTGTGTATAACCCCCATTGTATCTAACAAGACTGTTTTAAAGTTTCAAACCTAATACCACAAAACATCAGAGAATTCATTAAATCCATTGCTAAAATGTAATAATGTTATTAAGGCTTTTGTTAGTTATTATAAAATAATAAAATTATGTAAACTGGTATTGAGGACACAGATGAAAACAATATTTCCAAGAAAACTTGTTTAGTTTGAGAGAGCAGGGACATGGAAACCTGCTCAAAACAATTAAGTGAGATTATGTAAAATTCATCCCATATGTTCAGTGTGAGTGTAATGTTTAATTCAATATCTTAATGCATACATGTTGGGGTCTTGTACTGCATAACAGGAATGACCCCTATTATTAATTTATCAGGACCAACAAAACTACATCAGAATGAGGACCACTGAGGGACAACAGAAACAAGATTATGTAAAATAAATGTATTATGCTGCAGGACGGGGTACATTTACAGCCTATAAAGCCTAGCACATCACTGATTATGTAAAAAAAAGGTATTTTTTTGCAGCAGAAAGAACATTGTATATAATGTGCACCAAGGCTCTTAAGGAAGCCTTGGTGCTCATTATAAAACAGACAACGTTCATGCTACGATTGTTAAAAAGCACTGGCATTCGAACACATGAATATACTGTAAAAATAGCATACCAGGAAAAGCTATTGCAGATTGACTATAAGTGTTTTTTTATCTACACGTAAAGTCCAAAGGCTTTTCATGATTTTTTTCTTCTTTTGACTGAGGTAATTGTAGGTAATTCTATGCTTTTGTTTTCTGAATGCCTGCATGACACTTCTTAAGTGATATAATCCATAAATCACACAATAAACACAAACAAATGTTTTTTGTTTAGACACAAATATAAACCTTGAGCCCATTTACCTGATCAAAACAAGCTCAAATACATTCTCCAGCTCGTTAATGTGCTCCAGACTGTATCCCAAATATCTCTAGAAAGCGCAGGAAATTAAATTGTGTGTAAGAATCAATTAATTTCCCTTTTACTGGGTGTAATTTCCATTTTCCTGCAGCGCAGGCAGTCAGCTGATGTGTGCTTACTCAAAACAGAGGTGCTGAAGGCTGAATAACTTATGGCCTGCATTATTCACGCACTCGGTTCTACAAGGTGTTCAGGTTTAATTGGTTTAATGGGCAAAAATAGAGAAGCAGCTATCATGGATATACCTTAATCATAGCTTATAGATGATAAACTCTTAAACCTGACCTCAAGGGATGTTGCTTGACAATGTTGTGTCTGCATTATCCAGACTCTTCAAACTACCACATTCACCCAGAAGCCATGTTGAAGTAAATAGGGCTGTATGCAAAGTCCAGCAGTCTTTCCTGTGAAGTGTTAGACTCTTTTCTGATCTTTGTTGAGGTGAATGCACATTAATGTTACATTTCCATCATATCTCAGCCAAAACGGTGCTAAAATCAAGTTATTAATGTAATAATATAATGCACCACAATACTTGACATGGTGGAAACTCACAATGTTCTGGCTGCACTTTTAATCTTTTTTCATCACTTTCATCTTTGAGAAATCACAGGTTTAGTTCACACCACTCACAGCTATAATACTGGACTCAATAAAGCTCCAAACAGCAGTGAAAAATAGTGAACAAAAATGAAATGCACTCTCGTTTTAGCATGAAAATCATGAATGAGGAGTAAAATTGATTGTGATGAGAGATTCTGCCACTCAGCCTTCTGCAGCATCCACAACATAACATCATAAATCCTTCAAAAGGACTTTGAAATACATGTCTGTATGCTGCAGAGGTGCTCTGTATGGGATCAATATGGCCGCATCAAAAATGAAGCAAAATCTCAAGACTTGACTTAAAAAGCTAGGAGCGAAGCTTCCTGATGCTCACAAAGCCATAAATCAAATCCATCCACATATTTACATCACTTTACCATCCACATATTTACATTTATCTATTGAGCTGAAGTGAGATTTGAATCAATTTGGGCATCAATCTTAATATCATTCTTGGCAGGGAATAATGAGACAGGCCTATTTATTATTTGCAGAGTTATCTTTACAGTAAAAATCGAAATATAAACCTGCATGAGAATATCCTAAAGTTTATGTGACAGACGGTGATACATTTCTGCTTTAGCTTGTATATCAAAATGCAATTAACCACAGTGATAGTGACGCTAATAAGATTCAAGTTCATTTGTGCAATAAATTCTTTATCAGTCAATTGCCTGTCAATATTCAATTATTGGGCTCGATTACACTTATGTGACACTGGTGAACACAATTAACTCTCTCTCTGCCAGGGTTTTTTTTTTTTTTTTTTAAGTTACCAGCCACCGCAACAGTTTTGACCATTTTCACAAAACATTCATATTTCAGAATATTTGTTGTATGAATAATTATGTCAACATGAAAAATGTCAAAGGAAAGAACAAAGCACTTCTGCTTTTAAACAAACAAAAATAAATCTATTTTATTAGAACAACATGCATTATTTATCAACACTTGTATGTGTGTAAGTTTCATTTAAAAAAGCAACATTTTGAACAAAAAGCTGAAAAAATTGTGTTTTTGTCAGTGACTGCATCCAGATCGTATTCAGAATGATGATCAAAACATAGATGAAGTAGATTGAGTCCATCAACCACTAAACCACTTCCTTGGTCAACATTTCATTCGATAACTTCATGCGGTGTTGATTTATATGCTCTTTAATGTTTGATCATATTATTTTACATATGCAATCACTTGTTTCTGCTGCTTCTTCACTGTTTTTGAGCCAGATTCAGTACTGTTTTAGAAGATGTGCAATAGCGCCTCCTACCATATAACAGTGAAAACACAGAAAGCCAAAAAATGCCAATGTCAATGGTGGGGAAAGAGCTAAAGTACTTCAAATCTCAGGGAGTTTTTATGGAACAAAGCTTATATTTGATCAGTGTGTCAAAAACATGGTTATGTTAACTTAACATCAGAATCATTTGATGTATTTTGTTTTGCTTTATAAATGGAACGATGAATACCAATGAAAAAAATAAAATAAAAACATTTTGAGAAGTCTAGGGAAAGTTTTGAATGCCCTGTACAATAATAATGGCCCACTGACAGTTTCTCTAAAATACACTAGTGTTTAGGACAGACAACCGTAAATGTTTGCTCAGGTGTAAACTGCTTGATATTTGATGAGTTTGTTGTTTGTGAATCTATCTTTGAGCTGTCAACTGTGTTTAAAAGAGCATCTCTCTTTGTGAAGAGTTCAGCAGACCTCAGCCACTGAAGATCAATAGAGTAATCTGTCAGGACACTCTACAAATACTCTGAGCAATACCAGCCTGGCTCATAGGATGACAGAGAAACATCACTTCAAGGTTTAGGGCTTTATCTCAATTTGCTGCCTCATTGACTGTAATGGACAAGTGCTGAATAAGCAGAGAAGTCATTTTAAATGTAAAGATTTTTTTTGATAAGGTGGGATTCATCTCATTGTTTGTGTGTCTTTAATAATGCATATTTTTAAGGATATACTCATTTATATCAATTCACACTCTTCACCTTCTCATGGTGGCTCAGTGGGTAGCAATATTGTCTCACAGCAAGACGGTCCCCGTTTCGAGTCCTTCTTTCTGTATTGAGTTTGCATGTTCTACCTGTGTTGGCGAGTGTTGTCTCAATACTGAAATTTCTAACTTCAATATGATACCTGGAAAAATATTGATATTTGATACCATTTTCGATAAAGGCATCCAGTTATTGCTGTAACTGAAGAAAAAGACGATAGAAACATTTTTACTGATCAAAACTGAAGACACAAAACTGTGACAATATATGGATTATCTGTGTTCTTCAAATTATTTAAGGTATTTTCTTAAAGTCCTCATGAAATCAAAACTGACTTTATTAGCGCACATTGCTAGTCTTGATGTGAACTATTAATCCGTGCAAGTTAATCCGCTGAAAAAAATTGTTTGTCTTGGTAATCTTTAATCAAAATCTGAACATTTGCTTCTGCTCTGGAATGGCATTCCTTCTCTGATGACGGCTTGGGCAGAATATCCTTAACCACGCCCCTCCAATGTTTATTTGCTATGAGTGAGACAGAGAGGAGGAGCGCAAAAATAAAACCACACCCTCTATTCAATATTCCGTTTCCGCTGGAAATATGTCACTACACTGAAATAAAGTCGGCAGCAACTTCCGGTTCATGCAGACTTTAAGAATAAAGACGATTTATAATGCATTGCTAACCAACAGCACGTACTACAGTAGAATATTATAAAATATGTCCTCGGTATTTGGCCTCATTCTATTATAAGAAGCTGCGTCAGATTTAAACACTCGACTTATGTTATGAAGCAAGTTTGGAATAAAAAGTATGTTGGAAAATGTGTATTTTGTTGGACAACAGGTTTATAAATGCTTCTCATCACACTGCAGTGTGTGTGAACTCACTGTCGGAGAGAAGAGAGAGTGAGAAAGCAGAGAAGGTATCGGTGTATCGATAATGTAAAAAAAAAAAAGGATATTGAAACCATTTTAGATATTTCAGTCAACAATCAACATAGTTTCTTCTGGGTGTTCTGGTTTCTCCCATAATCCAAAGATATGCAGTGTAGGTGAATTAAAGACACTAAATTGTCTGTAGGTGTGAATGTGTATGTCAGTGTATTAATCTTGTGACAGATCGATTCAGGGTGTTTCCCTGCCTACAGCTCCAAACTCCAGAATCACATAGGACAAGTTTGGAAAATGGATAGATGGAAATTCACCGTTCTTTCTCATCATACACTGACATTCTGTGTTTCTTTGTATGTCTTTAATAAAAGTCACCAGTACAGTTTACTGCTAAAATTGCTTCTTTTTCCTAACACTATACATTGGCATATATGCTTCATGATCTACATCTATCAGCTATTTTATATAGTAGTAAAGGCATGTGTTTTCTCATTACTGTATCTTCTTAGTCTTTCTAAGATGTAATGTAAAGCAGTTCTGTCCTGCAATATAAGCATGCATTTTATTTACAATATAAACATGGTATAAACAGAATAGGCTGCCACATTTCTGCCGCTGCTTATACTGTAATATACCATGTGCATACACGTTCATGCTCCTTTTCTGTCAAAATCGACTTAATCTGCCTGCAGCCACATCTTTAAACATGCAAAATGACCTTGGACCCAGCAATACTGGAAACTATGCCACATTTTTGTGTAGCATGAACTATTTGTGTTCTTTGAATTCACAATTTTGTGAAATTTGTTTAGTCTCCATATTTTCACATGATTTGCATATACAGCTGAGGATCAAAATTTTTGCATAAGCTTGCATTTCTGCTCTCATAATGTTAAGATGCGTACAAATGGAAGTAAATGAAGTGTGGCTTTACAGTGTATTTAAGGTGTGCATTTTGTCAGTGTGTGCTTCTTGGAAATCTAATTTCAGTACATAACCTTGGCATATAGCGTCATGCTTCATATATATACAGTGGGTACGGAAAGTATTCAGACCCCCTTCAATTTGTCACTCTTTGTTATATTGCAGCCATTTGCTAAAATCATTTAAGTTCATTTTTTTCCTCATTAATGTACACACAGCACCCCATATTGACAGAAAAACACAGAATTGTTGACATTTTTGCAGATTTATTAAAAAAGAAAAACTGAAATATCACATGGTCCTAAGTATACAGACCCTTTGCTGTGACACTCATATATTTAACTCAGGTGCTGTCCATTTCTTCTGATCATCCTTGAGATGGTTCTACACCTTCATTTGAGTCCAGCTGTGTTTGATTATACTGATTGGACTTGATTAGGAAAGCCACACACTGTCTATATAAGACCTTACAGCTCACAGTGCATGTCAGAGCAAATGAGAATCATGAGGTCAAAGGAACTGCCTGAAGGCTCAAGACAGAATTGTGGCAAGGCACAGATCTGCCAAGGTTACAAAAAAATTTCTGCTGCACTTAAGGTTCCTAAGAGCACAGTGGCCTCCATAATCCTTAAATGGAAGACGTTTGGGACGACCAGAACCCTTCCTAGAGCTGGCCGTCCGGCCAAACTGAGCTATCGGGGGAGAAGAGCCTTGGTGAGAGAGGTAAAGAAGAACCCAAAGATCACTGTGGCTGAGCTCCAGAGATGCATTCGGGAGATGGGAGATGGGAGAAAGTTGTAGAAAGTCAACCATCACTGCAGCCCTCCACCAATCGGGGCTTTATGGCAGAGTGGCCCGACGGAAGCCTCTCCTCAGTGCAAGACACATGAAAGCCCGCATGGAGTTTGCTAAAAAACACCTGAAGGATTCTCTGGTCTGATGAGACCAAGATAGAACTTTTTGGCCTTAATTCTAAGCGGTATGTGTGGAGAAAACCAGGCACTGCTCATCACCTGTCCAATACCGTCCCAACAGTGAAGCATGGTGGTGGCAGCATCATGCTGTGGGGGTGTTTTTCAGCTGCAGGGACAGGACGACTGGTTGCAATCGAGGGAAAGATGAATGCGGCCAGTACAGGGATATCCTGGATGAAAACCTTCTCCAGAGTGCTCAGGACCTCAGACTGGGCCGAAGGTTTACCTTCCAACAAGACAATGACCCTAAGCACACAGCTAAAATAACGAAGGAGTGGCTTCACAACAACTCCGTGACTGTTCTTGAATGGCCCAGCCAGAGCCCTGACTTAAACCCAATTGAGCATCTCTGGAGAGACCTAAAAATGGCTGTCCACCACGTTTACCATCCAACCTGACAGAACTGGAGAGGATCTGCAAGGAGGAATGGCAGAGGATCCCCAAATCCAGGTGTGAAAAACTTGTTGCATCTTTCCCAAAAAGACTCATGGCTGTATTAAATCAAAAGGGTGCTTCTACTAAATACTGAGCAAAGGGTCTGAATACTTAGGACCATGTGATATTTCAGTTTTTCTTTTTTAATAAATCTGCAAAAATGTCAACAATTCTGTGTTTTTCTGTCAATATGGGGTGCTGTGTGTACATTAATGAGGAAAAAAAATGAACTTAAATGATTTTAGCAAATGGCGCAATATCAAAGAGTGAAAAATTTAATGCTTCATATATATATATATATATATATATATATTATACTCTGTCTTTTGAACACTGTATATTAGATTTAAAGCAATAGTTCACTCATAAATGTCTCAGTGTTTTTTGTCTATACAGTGGAAGTCAAAGGTCACTAAAAGTGTCTGTTTACAAAATTCTTCAAGATATTTTCTTTTGTTTTCTGCAAAAGAAAGGAAGTCATATGGTTTAGGACTGACATAAGGGTGAGTAAATGATGACAGAACATCCATTTTTGGGTGAACTATCCCTTTAAGTATTTGGTGTTGTGACATTACCTTCTTTCATTTAGTCTAATCCTTTTTTATTTTGCTTCAAGCACCCATCATAAAAAGTGACCTTTAGAAAACTCATGCGTTAAAATTTCTCAAACTATTAACTTTCAGGCATGCAAGGCCAACATTAAGCTTAAGTTTTTAGCCTATTCTCACCACCTGAGGTATGTGAAATTTTTTCACTTTTGCTGAGTCAACTGATTGCAAGAGCAGGCAATTTATTCATAACAACTTACGAAGCTTTGATTAAAATTGTGGTACGAATGGGTCATCATTATTCTTACAGAGCATATCGACAACTACGGTACGACATTCAAAACCTCCATATATGCCTATTGACTTTTACTTTCATCTTTAATCTCTCTTCTGCAGTAAGTTGCATGAAACTGAGCATGAAAATGTGGATGTGTTCTCATTGAAGATTTTTCTGTTTACTGAACCAAGTTTTTTGAGAGAGAGCACATCATAGCGCCTTCAAATCCAATTTTAAAATGTCCAAGATAAGGTGCCAGGGAAATTGAAACTTATCCAAGGATGATATGGAGCAGTCTGTGGGAGTAAATTATGAGTGAGTACATTAGACATCTATAGAGAGTGCAAGGATTAGACACGTGTATTAGAAAATCTTCACGGCACTCTTCACGTTTTAAACTAGAGGTGGTTTCGGAGGGTCATTTTCTTAAGGTGAACCCTAAAAGACTTTTCTGTAGCAATCAGTGAACACTATAACTGCTGTGTGGTGTGTCAGTGCCGCCTGTGCTGCAGGGTGTGATAAGCATTGAGCCTCAATGCATGGCAGAATACATTTCAGCCTTGGGTCCAACAGGAAGTTTTTTATCCTCTATATGATTGTGCATGGATGTGCATGGTATTATATATTGGCACAGGAGACAACAACGTATGTTTGTATATCGTTTTGAGTGAAAGCGAAATAGTCCACCTCTATTTAAGCAAAAAAATTAAAAAAACAATCTGTAAATTTGTAAGTAATCAGATGCATTGGGACAGTACAGAACAAGTCATGCAACTAGCTATCAAAGAGTTGAACTCTCTACAACTAACAGAAGTGTTCTTAAAGATGCTTGCGCATCCATATGCAATAAATTGTTAATGAGCTCTCTTGACACAGACTGTGCTATGATCAAGACATATCAAACCTCTACTTCTGTAGTTTTTTTCAGCTGTACACTTATAAAGTTTTGTCATATCTTACAGCATGGAGAATGTTCTTTCTGGGTCTTCAATGTAGACACTTATCAAAACATTTTGTGCTTTAGCTTATTCTCTTGTAATATCATAAATATCAAGCAGTTTTGCATGCACAATGGTTTTGGAGTGACTGAAATAAATGCTGCAAATACTAGGCCTTACCTTTCTAGATGAAGTGCTTGTGTCGATCTTCAATTGAGTTGCAATAAGGATTGACATTGTGGATCTATGCGACCAACACACGGATCTGAGTTGACGGTGCAGCAAAGTATGGAAGTCCACTTGTGGTACAGCGTGTTTTACCTGCCTGTTGTACACTCTGTCTTTCTTCTGCCTCTTATAGGTTCGGTCTTGGCCGCACATGCACAACCACCAGCGAAGTATGCAATTCCATGGCACTCGCTGCTCTAAGCTGTATTTTTCTCCTCTCAGTCAATTTTCTCTGTCCTTTCTGGCTTCCCTCACCTCTCCTCCTTTCGCTGTCTCTCTCTCCTTCTCGCCCTCCCTCTCTCTTGTGTTGCCCCACTGAAGCGTGAGGGTAAACCACTTAAATATTCTGGGCAGATTTCACAAAACACACATAAAAACAGCGTCTGGTGACAGCAGCCATTGCCAAATGGTTTACAGACCAAAGGAAAAAGTGTGAATATGTAAAATCTCTAGGGCAGCGTTTCAGTAGCAACAATAGTGTTGGTAAGTTCAAACAATTCCCATGAATGAATTCAAAGCGTCAATTTCAATAAATATATTCAATGATTTATTTGCATCACCTAAAAATGATTTTATGTGGCATTTTTTCATATATGAAACTGTTTTATCTTAAATGTATCATATGTAGGTAAATATGTTTTAATACAGTGTAGTTTTATATTGGTGCATATAAAAGAAAACTATATGTGAAAATGTGGAAAACATGCCTTTATTATTTTTAACTGGAACTATTTTACTTTTTGCAATTTAATTTGCTAAAGTGATTCTGTATATTCTAAAAGAAAAAAGTAGCAATTTAAGCCATTTTAGCGCAAATCCATTGAGATATATTAATAATGCTGAAAAGCTAAAATATCACTTAATTTCATAAGAAATTTCATCCAGCCCTTGTGCTGACAAATACCATATCCACAAGGACGCTGAAGAGCATTTGCACATTTCACTGTGTTTATGTGGCGCACTGAAATAGATCAATTCAGTCTAGTGCATGTTTAGCAAATGACGCAGTATAGGTGATATTTATGCTGCACGTCATGAGGTAAAGTCAGAGTGCTGGCATCCTTGTTGTCCATGCAATTTCATTTACGGAGCATCTTTGCCTCGCACACACGCCCAGTCCAAGTTTCTGACACCCAATAAAGAATTTATTACACAAACCCCAGTGACTCGGCTCTGCCAGTGACTCTGGAAGATTTGTTCTGGACACAGGAGAGGGGTAGAGAGAGGGAGAGAAGTGGCACTGTGTAGAGTAGAATTCATTAAAAGACAAGAGTTTTAATAAAAGCAGACAGTATAGTTGGCTAGCGGGCTATTAATTGACTGAGAGCAAAGAGACACAAGATGTGCTGTAATGGAATATAAGCATCCAAAATGTCAAGAGCCTATAGACCTTATGTACCAGAGAAACAAGTGTGCAGTCATTTTTAGAATTCTGTCTTTGAACTTTTGTTTTTGCAGTAGCTCTATAGCATCACTGTTGAAGAGTAATTAGCTGGTGAAGTGGATTTACAATTACATATTATAGAATTAGAGAAAGTTATCATGTGCATTGTAATGTTCGAAGCAGATGTCATATCAAATGTCAGTAGCCTGGGAAGATTTTAAAACAAACGGTTCATTCATAAATTTGTACAAACTTGCCATAATGCTGTGGAAACACAAACATAAGCAGTGTTGGGCTAGTTACTCAAAGAATGTAATATATTACTCATTACTAGTTACTCCTTTCAAAAGTAATATTGTTACTTTACTTATTACTTTCTGGCACCAGTAATTAGTTACACTACTAGTTACATTACTTTTTCTTCACACCCCACAGAAGTTGTAACTGCATATCTTCCACATAAAATTCTTCTAGAATGTTACTAACAACATATTTCTGCCTCATCATTTGACCAAAATCCACATTGGATCGCAGTCAGAAGTTATTACAAACACTGATTGATAGTGACATTCAAGTAGAAGTGTTGTATTAATCTCATTAATTGTCATGTGTAGCTTGAAGCTAATTGTAATTTCTCCGTTTCCCATATACGATTATATTTCATTATGTATTTTATAAAATCACATAAGTTTGTAAGAAACTGTTTAATTTTCCAAAAATATTATTAATTATAGTAATATAATGTACCACATGCTGATGCTGGATGTGGGTGGGATGTAATGCCAGAGTAAAGTAAAGCCACAACTTACACAACAGTGTTCAGATCATCTTTTTTCCTGACAAAATCAATATAATGCAATATTTCTGCTGAATGTAAGCTTTTCCATATTCCAAGCTTGTCTGCTGCACTGGGGACATCACATGCATGTGCGAGTCGTGACAATTATGAAAATAAATCTAGGAATTATTTGATTGTTGGGTTTTAAATCAGCAGGGTTGGGGCATCAAAAGTAACTAAGTAACTAAGCTGTTTTATGGATGTTAACTGTAATATTATTACTGAAATCTTATTAGTAATTAGTTACACTACTAGTTACTGCAAAAAGTAATATTATTACAGTAACTAAGTTACAGTAACTAGTTACTGCCCAACACTGAACATAAGGTATATAATGAACAGGCAGATGAAAAGACAAATGCTGTTAAAACAACCCGTGAACCCGTTAAGTACAACAAAGGGTAGCATCCAAAAGACTGAGACATTGAAAATCTGACATTTTTCAAGATTTTTGGAAGTTTTGGGGTTTTTACAATTTAAAACAAATGATAGTCATGACGTAAAATGAAGAAGAAACTTCTAGGTCACTAACCAAAAAACATTTGTGACATCGATTATGTGAACTCTTTATATAGATGGTCAGATACAATTAGACTTTTCATAAAATTGCTGAGATTAATATGAACACTTTTTGAACACAATGTTTAATTTAGCCTTAACTATAATATGTTTGCATTACCAGTTGACAAGTGCTAGATTTTGGAAATAAACAAGAGGGAACTTCCACTTCTGTTAATTGGCTAAATGGTCAATGTTATTGGCAAGTCTCAATCTCAGGGGACGTTTACCACTACCATTTTCAACTAAAAATGGAAAACTTTTTATGCATTTTGGGCATTCATCTACACAGCGAAGGCATTTCGGAAGTTTTTGAAAATGATACCGCTATCGTTTCCGTGTAAACTATACAATTGTGAATTTGTGAAAACAGTGACGTCACGCACATGAGTATTACATGTTCAGTCTATAGCTCAGACGTGTAGTGTTTATTTACAAAGTGACATTGCCAACTACTAGCCTGGCATGCATAATACTGCGTTTTTAGCCATTTTCACACATTAATGTAAACGAGGATAGTTTTGTTGTCATCTGTCTCTGAACAGTCTCAGTTTTTATTACATCATTTGACACAACATTTGAGACTGTAACGTAAAGAGCATTACTCTTTACGTAACAAACAAAGATTGATATAATGCACGTCTTGTCTCTAGGGAGTTGGTCTATGAGCAAAATAAAATAGAAGGGTATAAAAGCAGCAGTTTCGATGTCATGGTGGTGGTTGTTAGTTTTCATTTTGCTCCCTGGGCACGGTTAACAGGCTTGGACCCACTTGGCTGTCTCATAAGGAGTGATATATGAAATGAGGTAGAATTGCACAGCATCCTCCATTAGGGTCGGTTTAAAGATGTTGTGTAGAGCTTTGGAGCAAAAGTTATCAGCATCTGCAGGCTGCTAGAGTCAACCACGTACACAAAATCGTATGCATTTAGGTAAGGTGCTATCGATTTGACCTCTCCGTTAATGACTCTGTAATGACTGATGACCACATTAGATTTAAAACTGCAGAAAAGTTGAATGATGGATCAATAGTTTGGTCTGCATTTAAGATTAAAGAGCTAAATGTGATTCTTATTTATTCAGTGATTGTAAATTCCCAGGCAGAGCCAAGTATGGACACAAATTATGGGAGTTATTAGATGCCACGCTGCAGCCAGAGTTGTTTGGCACCCAGTTGAGGATGCAGAAATATAAACATAAGTGATTTATTCAGTCTTGTAATAACACAATCATTAGACAAGTCTAAAGAGCACAAGTTTATAAGTTTGTATGAAACTATATTCTGAAATAGCTTGTAATATCAAGTCATAAAAGATGCAAGACAAATGGATGAAGTTAATGGATCATTCTTGTGTTACTAAATGTTTGAAGGTCTGGCCATGGACATGGAGGGACACTAACCGTGAATGACTGAAGATGCTCCATACAGATTCACAGAGGCAACAAGCCACTGTCTACCAGGATATTTCCCCACAGGCCTACGAAGGCTACCTGAGTCTGTCTTGATTGAGTTCTGCTTGACCACCTCCCTGTAAAGCAGACATCCTGAAAATATTGCCTTTTCTCTCTTGGGTGAGGGTAGTACAACTCTTGTTTCCTCCATATCGGTCCAGGTAAGGGTTTCAAAATGTAATCTGAGAATTAGAGTTTCTCATCTGACCAAAATATGGAAGCTCCTGACTGGAATAGATGCAGACAACCTCATAAAACACAATGTTAGACTATGGTGGATGGCTATAGATGACTATATCCCTCAAGGTTGGGTATTTTCTCAACAAAAAAAATAATAAATAACAACAAAAAAAGAAAAAGAAAGCAAAAAAGAACAATTAAATGGCAAATGCCAATCAAAAAGTTTTATTGGGCTATAAATATTTTCTGTCACACTTTAGTTTGGTGACCAATTCTCACTATTAATTATGACTTTTGCTTCAGTAAAATCCTAATTTGCTGCTTTTTATTAGTTAGTAAGGTAGTTGTTAGGTTTTGGCATTGGGCAAGGTTAATGCATCTAAAATATGCTCATGCAGAGTAAGGCATTCATATGTTTGTTTAAATTGGTAGGTCCCTCATTACGTGTGTTTCAATTAACAAAGTAACTAAAACACAAGAACAAATATCTAAGTAATATTTAGAATCGATTTTGCTTGACAATTCTCATAAGGCTGCGGTTCTCTCGGTTGGTGGTGCATCTTTTTCTTCCACACTTTTTCCTTCCACTCAACTTTCTGTTAACATGCTTGGATACAGCACTCTGTGAACAGCCAGCCAGCTTCTTTGGCAATGAATGTTTGTGGCTTACCCTCCTTGTGAAGGGTGTCAATGATTGTCTTCTGGACAACTGTCAGATCAGCAGTTTTCCCCATGATTGTGTAGCCTAGTGAACCAAACTGAGAGACCATTTTGAAGGCTCAGGAAACCTTTGCAGGTGTTTTGAGTTGATTAGCTGATTGGCATGTCACCATATTCTAATTCGTTGAGATAGTGAATTGGTGGGTTTTTGTTAAATGTGAGCCTAAATCATCACAATTAAAAGAACCAAAGACTTAAACTACGTCAGTCTGTGTGCATTGAATTTATTTAATACACGAGTTTCACAATTTGAGTTGAATTACTGAAATAAATGAACTTTTCCACGACATTCTAATTTATTGAGATGCACCTGTAACTTCTGTTTGATATGTTTGGAAATACGGTAGTCATTCAATTTTCTGCTTCCTTATTTTTTGAGTTACTTAGTACTAATTACTATACACTCGATATATCGCGTCTTACACCCGATACACTCAACCACTTTTATTCACGGTTTGAAATGCAGAATGACACACCTGCACAAAAACTGCCCACACCTCCCAACGACCAGGCGCTCTGTCTGTCTGCAGCCGACGTAAGGATGACCCTATCCAGGATTAACTCACGAAAGGCTGCGGGTCCTGACAACATACCTGGCAGTGTACTGAAAGACTGTGCTGCACAGCTGACGGATGTCCTAACAGATATCTTCAACACCTCGCTGAGCCAGGCAGTCATCCCCACATGTCTCAAATCCACAACAATCATACTGGTACCAAAGAAATCACCTGTGTCCTGTCTAAACGACTACCATCCCATAGCAATGACTCCAATCATGATGAAGTGCTTTGAGAGGTTAGTCATGCAAAAAATCACACTCGATCCGCTCCAGTTTGCATACCGTCCAAACCGCTCTACGGACGATGCAATTTCCTCCACCCTCCACCTGGCTCTTACCCACCTAGAAAATAAAGAATCCTATGTTAGAATGCTGTTCATTGACTTCAGCTCGGCATTCAACACAATAATCCCACAACAGCTCATAAATAAACTAAACCTGCTGGGCCTTAACAATTCCCTCTGTAATTGGATCCTGGACTTTTTAACCGGAAGACCTCAGTCAGTCCGTGTCGGCCACAACACCTCGAGCACTACCACACTGAGCACAGGTGCCCCACAAGGCTGTGTGCTCAGCCCGCTGCTCTTGACGCTGCTGACCCACAACTGCACTGCCAAGTTCAGCTCCAACCACAACATCAAGTTCGCTGATGACACAACAGTGGTAGGTCTCATCAGCAACAACGATGAAACGCACTACATAGAGGAAGTGGCACAGCTGGCTGAATGGTGTGGCGCTAACAAGCTGTCCCTCAATGTGGAGAAGACAAAGGAGGTTGTGTTGGACTTCAGGAGGAGGAACTCCACTGACCATCGACAGCTCGAATGTGGAGAGAGTCAGCAGCACTAAATTCCTGGGGGTGCACATCACAGAGGATCTCACCTGGACCACCAACACCATGTCACTCTCCGAGAAGGCACAACAGCGCCTACACTTTCTCCGCCGGCTGAAAAGAGCAAGTCTCCCACCACCCATCCTCACCACATTCTACAGGGGCACCATTGAGAGTGTGCTGACCAGCTGCATCACTGTCTGGTACGGGAACTGCAGTGCTGCTGACCACAAGACCCTCCAGCGGACAGTGAACACAGCTGCAAAGATCATCGGTGCCCCTCTCCCATCCATCCTGGACATTTTCCTTGCACGATGCTCCAGCAAAACCAACAGCATCGTGAAGGACCCCACCCACCCCTCCCACAGTCTCTTCCAGCTCCTACCATCAGGAAGACGGTACCGGAGCATCAGAGCCCGCTCCGCCAGGCTACTCAACAGCTTTTTCCCCCAGGCTGTGAGAGCCCTGAACCCAAATCACCCCGCTCTCCTCTAAAAAAAAAAACATGCAAACCCCTACCTCCTGAAACATGGACCATCTCCCCCCCTCCCTCCCACTCCAAACACCCCCCAACCTTACCACACCAAAGAAAAAACTGTGTGAACTTTTTTGTGCAATTCAAGTGTGCTACACACAGGTGAGTGGGCCTGTAAAAACCACCTGTAGTAACACACTCTCCTCTATGCGCACTAAACACTTTTTCACACACTGCTGTGTGTACACAATCCCACAAAAGACTCAGCAATATATGTATGTTTACATGCTCATGCACTACAACTCATCTTGTACTGTTCCCCAGCCAGCTGCTTGACTCACAATGTTTCTCTCTGCACATGTACAGTATTTATGTGAAGCATTCGTATAGTTTGTATAGTTTGTATTTTTTATCTTTTATCTTTAGTTGCATAGGGTAAACACTTATATATAGTATACTTAGTCAAAATCTGTCAGTAGGTTAGTTGTGTATAGGTTTATAGTGTTTTACTTCATTGTTGTATGTCTGTATTTATGTAGCACCGTGGACCTGTGAGGCACGACATTTCGTTCCACTGTATGTCCCCACATGTAGTGGAATGACAATAAAGCTCAACTTGACTTGAAAAAATAAAATAAAAAATTAGCTCTGTATTTCAGAAAATCTCTCATACCTAGGGCTGGGTATCGAGTTCGATACTTTTTAGGCACCGACTGAATTGCCTCGATACCACCGAGTATAGAAAAACGTCTTGTCGTTCGGTACCAAATTTCGATACCTAAGGGGTTAATCTCATCAACGCCAGTGAGGCAATAAGCCTGCAGTACTAGGTGTGTTTGACTAGAAGCGACACGGCGCTGATTGATCAGTGTTTGACATCCGCGAGAGCGATTCGAAACCGTACGGATCAGTCTGCCCTCTATATTGCGCGTTTCGTTTACTACACACAGACTGAAGCGTGCTCGCGGTGATTTCAGCGTCTGTCGTCTAAATGAGGACATAAACACATGAACAACATCTCCAGAACTGATCTGAGAGTCACTCCATGCGCATTTTACCATATGATTTGAGTAAAACTAGCATCATATCATATACACACAGAACTGTAAAGGTATTCACGGCAACCCGTCAAAATAAAAGTTTGGTTTAATTTGGAAGACACTGTGGCAGAAATATATTAATATTGTTCAGCAGAGTGTACATACTGCTACTACTAGGCTACTATTAAAATGATTAAAACTTTTTTTTTTAAAGTAACGATCACACAACATTTATTCCATGTTTTAATTTTAATAGTAAAATTTTGTTTGCCAAAATAAATAAAGTTTGATTTTCAATAATTTAAAAGATAAATTAATGTTTTATGCCTACATTTGAAAACCAGATACAGAATACAGAATTTCTGAGGAAAAATAAAACATTTCATAAGGCTATTTTAAGAATACATTTGAATAAACTAAGTAGTTTTTATGCGTTCAAATAATTAGACATACTACAACACAGAATTTAATAACAATAAAACATATGGTGAAAGAAAATAAAACACCCACTTATGAAAGTAGATAAAGATTTTCAATTTCTTGAAGTCTTTAACCTGGAATAAATGAATAGAAATTATGATTCTGTCTGAGCTATGCGTTTTAAAACGAACACGCACTAGTGTAAAATGAAAACTATTTGAGCTTTATTAAAATTATTTGCACTGATTTATTGTGTTGGATATATTTTGTTCATTTGTGCAGTGGCTCAGGAGATGAGTCTTTGAGTCTGTAACTGTATAAATGTCAACAAGCTGAAAAAAATAAAACCAAAGTTTTTTGAGATAATGTAATCTTGTTAAAACTGATATCATAAAATTGGTATCGAAAAAAGTATCGTTCAGAAACAGGTATCGAACTCAAGGTATCGGTATCGACATCGAAAATTTTTGAACGATACCCAACCCTACTCATACCTTCAGTTTCATGCTGCAAAATTATGGAAACAAATTGACTAGCTGAAAAGATCTTCATTCATTTAGTTTTGATTCAAAAAGTCTTAAGCTTATTGGACATTTTTTTAACTGCCTTTTTGTAATTGTTGTCATTTTTAATCTGCACTGGAGCAACATCAAAAGCGTGCAGTCACATACAAATGTGGAAGTGGTTGTTTCTTGTTTAGAGTAGCACTTGGCTATAAAAAAATAATTATATTTTTAGAAATCGGGCCTTGATGTTGTACAATATGCATAAACAACTGATTCAAACTATCATTGTTTTCTAAAATATGTCATATTACCATACAAGGTGAGTCTTGCTATTGAAATGACTGAGGAGAAGACTTTGCCACCTCAAAGGCAGGCATACAAGTTCAAATTCAGCACAAGGAAGGCCAATAAGAGCTCATTTATACTGACTGTCAAATTTGACTTTGCCACTAGCACAATCAAACAGAGGCACAACTGAATCATCCATTTAACAAATGCAGCTAAGCAGAACACAGACACTTTTGTTTCCCTGTAAGCTCAGAGGTAATCCTTCACTTAAGGATAAGGCTTATTATTTAGATTAAGAATATTTTAACAATGTTTTGGGGCTTAAATGTTTAGGCATTATTAAAATTGGGCTTTTCACTCAATATGCCACTGAATTTTAATAACATCAAGTGTTGGGTAAAATTACTGAAGTGCTAGAAACTAACATGGTCTCACTCCCAACTCGTCACATATTGCCGCTTGGTCAGGACCACTTGGCGTTGCTTTTTGACGCTGAAGGTACCCCTTTAGCGTCATTTTTCGTTAGTTGTTTGTCTTAATTTAATGGTTTGCAAGCATTTGTAAAAAATATAAATAATTTTATATAAATGTGTACTTTCACTAGAGCACCTAACTCACTAACCCCACCCCTACCCTAAACTTACCCTTTTCTGAACAATATAAAACACGTAACAGGCAAATATAAGTGCAGTCACAGGTATTTATTGCAAAAACTGACCATAAACAAGCAGTATAAAAGCATTACAAACAAGTCGTGTTGCATTCCAAGTCTTCTGAAGGCATACAAAGTCTTTATGCAAAGAAAAGAGTAAAACATAAGGTTTTAATCGCTGAAAATGATCCCGCTCCATCAACGCGCTCACATCTGATCATCATTCAAAAGCATACTCCGTAGCGTGACGCAATCGGTCACGAGACACACAAGAGCCAATAACATTTCACAACAACATGACGCAATCGATCACGAGACACACAAGAGAAAATGGCATTTCACAACCAAGGCTGACGTAAGGCTTCTACTGGCAGCATTTTTTGAATTTGCGCACAGACTGCAGCACACAGGAAGAGCTTTACGGCAGACGGAGACGGCGATCATGTCTATTTCTCTCACAAATCAATCGTTTTGCCTCAGAAGACTTGGAATATTAATACTTTTTAAATAAATTATGACGGTAGTTGTATCTGCCTGTTATATCTTGTGTTTTATTTACAAATGGTAGGTTTAGGGTTGGGTTACGTGCTCATAAATGTGTAAATAATGTAATATAAATAAAACTGTTGTGACTGTTTACATTGAAAAATCAATGTACCCCAACATACAGTATATGCAATAATGGCAATGTTATTACCCAATATATAATTTAATTATGACGGTAAAATTCCCAGTATCGCGTCGGCATATTGACACCAAGGGTTTCTTATTTAAAGCAACGGAGGACCCTGCATGTCGAAAAATGACACTAAAGGGGTACCTTGAGAGTCCAAAAGCGACGCCAAGTGGTCCTGACCAAGCTTCAATATGTGATGAGTTAGAAACTGGAGGAGCATGAGAATGCAAGTTAAACAAAGTGTGATGCCACCGAAAAGTAGACCTAAGCTCTTAAAAATATTGGTTCTTTATTGGAATCTGTGGTCCCATAAAGTACCTTTTAGATGCCTGGAACTTTTTCATTTCACAAAAGGATCTTTATAGTGGAAAAGTTTCTTTAGATCATTGAAAGGTTCTTTGTATAAACCCTTTTTAGGAACTTTTATTTTTAAGAGTGTAAACTCATACATCTAAAGGAAATAGTTTCAACATTTATTTTAACAGCATTAATGTTTACAATTCAAGTCAAATGAACAAGTCTCAAATGAAAGTTTTGGTGGCACTTTATTTTACAATCCCAGTTTAATGTACACTGTAAAAAATCCAATTAACAAAACGTTGGAAGGGCAAAAATATTTAAGTTGAACTAATTTTATTGCTTGGGCTTAGTTGAGAAGACATTATATTAAGTCTGCACAAATATATTTAAAAAAACATTAAATTAATGGTTATTTTCAAATCCAGTCAACATTCAGAATGCTAAATGTTGACTAAACTAATAAAAACAAATCCAGCCAACACTGTGATCATTCTGCATGTGCACAAGCCTGAGTGACTTCGTGGGATAAGTCTTGTCAAGTTCACGTGTCAGGTAAGTTGCACTAAATAAATGTTGTTGTTTTTTGACTAAATTTAATGAGAAAATCATGCAACATATTCGATTTTTTTGAGTGGACATTTAGAAAGTGTTTTATGAGTTGTATATCCGAAGAAAAGTGGATATAAGACAGTGTATGTCAAGTTCAGGCGTAAAGTAAGTTAAGTCAAGTGGCTGAATAAATATTTGTACATAACTTTAGACGGAATTTATCAAAACATATATTTAAAAGGTGTAAATGTTTTATTTAAAACATATATATTTATACACAAACGTACAATATATATAAAAACATAGAATAAGCATTGTATGATATGTCTGAGGGAAATTTAAAGGGATAGTTCACCCAAAAATGAAAATTCTGTCATCATTTGCTCACCCTTAAGTAGTCCCAAACCTGTATGAATGTCTTTGTTCTGCTGAACACAAATGAAGATATTCTGAAGAATGTGGGAAACAGAGCAGTTCTGGGGCACCATTGACTTCCATAGTATTTTTTTTTTCCTACTATGGAAGTCAATGGTACCCCAAAACAGCCTGATTACAAACTTTCTTCAAAATATCTTCCTTTGTGTTCAGCAGAACAAAGACATTCATACAGGTTTGGAACTACTTGAGGGTAGAGGTCTGCATTCCCGTGGCCGACCAGATGTCTTGCGACGCGGGATTAAATTCCCGAATAAAACGCAGTAGCGGTCGGTAACTCTGGTGCAATTTGAACGGGAGCGGGCGGTTTAAAAATATCCCGTTCCCGACATCCTTTCAGAACAGCATATCTGCCCTTTATTCTTATCAAGCACCGGTACAGCCTGCACTCGGACTGTTATGCACGCGCTGCGCTCATGAACCAGTGCTTCGTTTTATTTGCGGGGTCTGTGCGTGAAACATGTGCGCATAACGATGCTCAGAGCAGGCTGTACCGGTGGTGAATATACGGCACTCAGACAAAACAAGCAGGTTGTCGATGAGTGACAGAGCAGAATAAGGATGGAGCAAACTATTCCTCAAGCTGATGTAAAGCTGCTTTGACACAATTTGCATTGTTAAAAGCGCTATACAAATAATAGTGACGTGACTTGACTTGACTTGACTTGACAAAGTGTGGATGCGCTGTCCTTGAAGAACTAACTCGGTTTTGTTTATATTTTGCTTAGCCTATAATTTTAAATGACAGATGTCGAATTTATTTATTTATTTATTTTTCTCTGCGATACTTTTCCTAAGCTATGTTTACAGCAAGATGTTAAACGAATTTACTATTTTGACAAGACGAATAAAATTATAATAGGCCATTTTTGTACAACCTACTTTTTTTTTTTTCTCTGTGACACTTGTTCCTATTGTGTTGTAAATGTTAAACGAATTGTATCCTGACAAGACGAATAAAAAAAAGGAATACAATTTTTGTACAACATTTTTATTTTCTCTGTGACACTTGTTTCCTACTGTGTTGGCAGCAAAATGTTAAACGAATGTTGTGTCTTACAAAATTCGTTTAACATTTTGCTGTCAATAAAAGACTCTTGACAAGACAAATAAAATAACAAATACAATTTTGTGCATGCTACACTTTTAGTTGTTAGCCTATCTCTCTTTCAGTAGAGGAAATTTAAATTTGTGATTCTGGAAACGAGATCTAAATTTAGCGGGAACGGTCGGGTCGGGAAGAAAATTATTCAAAGCGGACAGCGGGTGAACAAAGAGTGAATATATAGCGGGATCGTGTGGGTGCGGAATAAAACCTCACGGGAGCGGGCGGGAGTGGGACTTAAAAAACAGTCCTGCGCAGAATAGAGGGTGACTCGGGAGTGGATTTTCAAACCTCTCCCGTCCCACTCCCACAAAAAATAATCTCTTCCCTGTTTGCTTAAAAGCGCAACGTTTCATTGTTATTCTGAATGCGCACAAATAAACGTAGAGTCTTTACAGAGTCGAAAGATTTATTAGGCTACTTTTATCTGTATGACCAAAAATTACGGAGATTTTAAGAGCAAGTGAGCGCACCGGCGCCTGTCCTGCAGTGAACGCGCTATTCAGCTCCACTCTCCACACAAACACTTCAATAGCGCACATTTCTCTAGATTAACATCATAATGAGCAGCCATGTAAAGTTGCTACTACATACATCTTTCAGATGAAAAGCCATATTTGAGGTTGATGAATGATAGGTGAGCGTTTGGATGTCCTGCCCGAGTGTATTACCACATTGACCAGCCGTTAACAATCTGTCCATAACGGACTGCGTCATTCACTTAACCAGCCACACCAAAGCAAACAGGAGGAGAGGGCAACTAGAATTGAGTTCAGAATTAAAATATACAGTTTATAGTTTATTTATATAAAAGGTATATTTGTGTGTAAAGTTGGGTATCATTACTATTCCCGGTCCCGCCCACTCCCGATTACATTTTTTCCTGTCCTGTCCCAATCACGTGATTCGTAGCGATATTATTTCCCATCCCGTGGGATTCCCGAAAAAATGTCAGCCTCTAGCGCAGACCTCTAAATGATGACAGAATTTTCATTTTTGGGTGAACTATCCCTTTAAGTGAAGGGAATGTGGCCTTTTACATTGTTTAATCCATAAAACACTTAATGTTAATGTCAAAAGCTGTGTTACTATAATGAATTTTAGCTAATTTTGGCATGTTGTATGATATTTTTGTGTTTCCGTGATGTGAAAAGATATGAAGAGATCGCGCGGTTTTTCTCTCTTGTCGATTCACAAGCGTCTCAGTCAGTTCCCTAGTTAGTGAATCACTTAGCACTGTAATATGAAATGTTAATGTTCTATTACAAATCCAGTCAGCATCAATGCTCCCTGTTGTGCAATGGATGGATTTGTGCCAAAAAAAAAATATGGTTGCAACTTCTGTTTCATCAGAAATGTATTTAACTGATCTTGATACATTGTAAATTATTTAAAAGGCATCATTTCATTTTTTTAACTTAAAATGTACTTTTGTTTCTCCATCAGGGTGTGGCCAAAGGTTTCATTGGTGCTTTGTCATCTTTGCAAGACTACAGATGCAACCCAGTCAGTTCTTCCAAGGCACCAAACACTGTCTTGTGACCAGACCGCTCCACTGCAACTACATACTGTGTGTACTTTCAAGACTAGGAGTTTATTGTTTTAATTCCAGGTAATATGAGTAAATGTTTAGAGTTTTTACTACAATTATAATGTGCTTTACTGTTTTCAGTGGCATCTGTGCTAATATTAGTCTGTTTCTTGACTAATAAAAAAATATTTCTTTAATATTTCTTGTGGTGAGCTGCTGTGACATGTGAATTTCCCTTTGGGATTAATAAAGTTAATCAAATCAAATCAAAATTCATTTTTATTCCAAGGTGAATGTAGCCACCAGACCCAGTCAGTATCCAGATCAGATGGTGGATCAGCACCTAGAGATGACCTCTACAGCCCTGAATGTCAGCGAAGACCATGTCAGCTAGATGAGCTCCAGAGACAGATCCCCTCCGAAGACCTCGTTGGCCATCGGGACAAGACCACGAGAACCAGACAAGCCCTCTGCTCAATCTGACCTGTGTTGCAGCCTAGAATTAAACCACGCCATGCTGGTTTCGTCTGGCCAGAGGAGAACTGCCCCCCGACTGTGCCTGGTTGCTCCCAAGGTTTTCTACTCAATCTCTGTCACCGATGGAGTTTTGGGTCCTTGCGGCTGTCGCTTTTGGCTTGCTTATTTGGGGACGCTTGGCTGATTGCACAGACACAATTGGAAGAGAGCTGAACTGGATGATATCATCACTGAATCACAAATGAACTGACTTTAGTTGGAAAAATTACTTGTTAATGTCCTCTTGCATTATTGACAAACTATTTTCCTGTTTGACTCTGTAAAGCTGCTTTGACACAATCAGTATTGTATAAAGCACTGTAAATAAATGTGACTTGATTTGATTTTATATACTGTAACACCTGGTTCATTTTTTATTTATTTTTTACTTCTGCCTCATTTTAAAGATGTAATTGTGAACAGTAATAAAATTTGTAAATGTTTGTTTGCTAACATTTTGTTTAGCTTTAGTTTTTTCTTAGTTCATTAAACAAAGTTTAAACTGAATTTTGCAGTTGTATTACAGATGTAATGTGTCAACTGGAGCTTTAAAGGGATAGTTCACCCGCAAATGAAAATTTGCTGTTAATTTACTGACCCTCAGGCCATCCAAGATGTAGGTGACTTTTTTCTTCATTCCTGTGTTTAGTTTGTATAAAAAAAATTATAAATGGAGATTGTTAACATGCACCAGGACGCCGGCGCACTGAAAGCTCTTTGTTTGCACACGTCATTGTTTTCAAACAGATAAAGTAAAACAGGACAAAATGAATCTTGACAAACTATATATCATTTTGAAGGTCTAAGCCTCAAGCATCGACGACAGATCGCTGTTTTTCGATAGAAAGCTTATACGGAATGTATTTGCTAAATCTGTGTAAGCAGTACACATCAAAACATGTATAAAAAAACTGCAGTACATACCATATTCATCCTGATAACGACTCTCAAACGTATCCACTGCTGTAAATCCCGGTTTCGTTTGAGAGATAAGGGTCCACTGAACAACATTCCATCGAGCACTTTTAGTCCAAAGAAACAACAACGTTGTAATTTGGATCGTTATTCATTTGTTTACGTCTCATCTCTTCAGGGAGAGTTATTGTTTGTGTCCGTTATGGAACAAATTACGCTCAAAAACAGCGTCTTGGTGGTAAAAAAACAGCATGATTTTGCAGCAGGCAATGTCCCAAACAGAATGAAATCATCCAAAAAAAAAAAAGTCAAAGATACACGGAAGATTGTTTATTTGAATTCTGGCGCTCCCTCGCGACGGCGCGTGACGCACGCTGTGACGCACCTGTCATCTGATGGGGGCGTAACTTAGCGATCTTTTTAGCACAAATAACTTTCTTTTTTTTCTTCTTCAACAGTTTTCATATATGTTTGCGTGTTTTGTGGGTAATGTGCCTGTATCTGTGTGATTAACATCCGTATGGCTGATAATCAGCATGTAATTACTGACTGTTCACAGATATCAGTGTGAATGCAGTCTATATAAAAGGCCATTGTAATGTAATTATTGACTATATTGGGCGGCCATCTTTATGATTAGCATCTGTATGAATGATCGTCAGCAAGTGATTACTAATGTATGAGCAGGAGCATCTATCTGTATGTCAGGAAATCAGTATGTACTTAAGTTATTTTTTTTATTATTATTGTTTTTTTTCATCACTCAAAAATTATTATTGTATTTTTCTAGTTCTAATTTATTTTCTCAAATAAATCACTGATACGATGTCTAAGATTCTGTATACTGTTTTATAATTGAAAAACTGCAGTGGCATGTATAAAGACTAAATAGTTTGTAGTAGAACCCTTCAATAATTTGGTAAATATTTTTCCTCAAACAGGGGGGGGGGGGACTAGAAAAATGGCTGCATGAATCTCATTTTTCATGGTATCTTCTTCAGATTTGAAATATAAACTCATGAGACATGTGACTTTCAACCCATTACTTTTCTGGATTGCTTCAGGGCTGATTTCATGTATTTTTATATGAAATAAAAAAAAAATTCAGTGTGGTACAATTTTTATCAAGGCACTTCAGTGTCTATAACTTTTTATATTTTTGAGCATTATCAACTCTGGATGATGGATAGTAAAGCCCAAAGGGACTTCTTTCCAAAGACACCAAAATTGTGTGTGTGGCACACTGAAGTCAGGAGCTGTTACCATTTTAAGTTAGTTAGTCATTTTCAGCTGTGATTACCAATATGGGGGGTGCTGGTTAACAGGTTAAATAAAGGCTATTATGTGTAGTAATGTGTGTGTTATTAGTGACTGATAAACACCAGTTAATCATTTTTAATAATTTTGTTAAAACAATATATGTTTATGTAGTTCCCCAGCAATTTCTTATGATGCCCAAATAATAAATCTTAGTTGAGGTAACATATAAAAAACATGTGTCAGTCCTCTGTCGTGTGTGTCATGTGTTCCCGCCTCTTGTGTCCATATTTGGTTTGTTTCCTGTCCTTGTTTAATGTGATTATGAGTTAAGTCTGTTCCAGCTGTGTTTGTCTCATTAACGTGTGTATTTTAGTTCCTGCCTGTTCAGTTTCGTGGGGTCTGGTCTTCTCGTTACTCCCCGGTGTTTCTGTGAGTCTGCCTAGCCTTGTCTTGCCCTGCCTTGTGTCAACATTAAAGACTGTCATTTTGAGTTTAATCCTCGTCTGCGTGTTCCTCGTTTCTCCCTGCTGTGTGCACCGTGACAGAAGACCAGACCAAACAGTAAGCGGCACCCCTTCACACCGTTTTGTTTTTTCGTTTTGAAAAGTCTTTTTTTTTTTCCTGTCTGTTTGTTGGTCCCGCGGCATGGAAGTCACCACTCGTCCTTCCGCCCTAGCCCGCGTCAAGTCGGCGTGGGAGTTCGGCGGGATCGCCGCGAGTCCGCTGGCCGCGAGCCCTCCAGCCCGCCGATCACGGGAGATATCCGCCGCCACCCACGGCTATCCCGTGCCAGCCGCTCACCCAAGCCCACCGTTCGCGGGAGATCGACGCCGCCGTCCGCGGCTCTCCCAGGCCCGCCGTTCGCGGGAGATCACACCGCCGTCCACGGCTCTCCCAGGCCTGCCGTTCGCGGGAGATCACGCCGTCGTCCGCGGCTCACCCTAAGCCGCCGGCCCGCCGCTGACTCAAGCCCCGTGGATCCAGTCCACATGTTCCGGCCAGGAGTGCCGTGTTTATGTCTTGTTGTGCCCACAGGAACATTTTAAACTTACCTTTTCTTGTCTTGTCCATGGAGACTCGTCTGGGGCAGGCGGCTCCTTGAGTTGTGGCCATGGAGGCCAGTCCCAGCCGCTTGCCCCTCCTGTCGCAGAAGTGGAAGCGGTTGCTGAGGGACCCTGTGAGGGCCCCTGACTCCTCGTCATGCCCAGAGGAAGCCTCAGATTCCAAGCCAGCCCAGGAGGGCTTCTGGTTCCTGTGGGCTGTCATGTCCTGTCTGTCTAGCCCCGGAGGGCTGTCTTGTCCTGTTTGTCTAGCCCCAGAGGGCTGTCATGTCCTGTCTGTCTAGCCCCGGAGGGCTGTCTTGTCCTGTCTGTCTAGCCCCGGAGGGCTGTCCTGTCCTGTGTGTTTAGCCCCGGAGGGCTCCTGATACCCCCTAGCTGCCCCATGGAATTTTTTTTGGGGGGTAGAAGGGTTCCGGCTGGAGTGGCCGGGCCGAGGGACGAGGCCACGGCCACGAAGACCACCTGCTATGGCCTCCTGAGCTCCCTGCACCGCCTTGGCCTCCTGAGCTCCCTGCACCGCCATGGCCTCCTGAGCTCCCTGCACCGCCATGGCCTCCTAAGCTCCTTGCACCGCCATGGCCTCCTGAGCTCCCTGCACCGCCATGGCTTCCAGAGCTCCCTGCACCGCCATGGCCTCCAGAGCTCCCAGCTCCGCCATGGCCTCCGTTGTCTGTTCCGCTCTGGAGGTCCCGGTCCTGTGTTCCTGTCCATGTCTGTCCTGAGGGGCCTCCAGTGCGCCCTCCCCCCCTGGTGGAACTGTTACGGCTTGGGACACGCCTTCCGGGAGGGGGGAGTAATGTCAGTCCTCTGTCGTGTGTGTCATGTGTCCATATTTGGTTTGTTTCCTGTCCTTGTTTAATGTGATTATGAGTTAAGTCTGTTCCAGCTGTGTTTGTCTCATTAACGTGTGTATTTTAGTTCCTGCCTGTTCAGTTTCGTGGGGTCTGGTCTACTCGTTACTCCCTGGTGTTTCTGTGAGTCTGCCTAGCCTTGTCTTGCCCTGCCTTGTGTCAACATTAAAGACTGTCATTTTGAGTTTAATCCTCGTCTGCGTGTTCCTCGTTTCTCCCTGCTGTGTGCACCGTGACAACATGGAGTAAATGGTTAGATTTTAATTGACATAACTTGCTGTAGTCTTCTAAATGTTTGACCAATTAAAACATTTTAGTTGAATGAACTATAAAACTAGTTCACTAAAGGTTGAGCCAACTAAAAAATAACAATTCAGATAACATTTTGAAGTCAGAAATTGACTGAACGCAAAATTATTTTTTTTTACAGTGTATGTACGTATTATAGTACATACAATAACTAGGTAATAACTAGGTACTAACCCTGAACCCTTATATTACGCAGCGTTTTCTTAGGTAAGTACACAGTAATTACATGTAAGTGCACATATAAGTGCAATCAAAGTTTTATATCTACGGAGGGAACTAGTTACGGTCAAATGCGACATCACACAACCAATAGGTCTAATGTATAAAATCTTAGCACAATGCAATCACAGCACTAATGAATTTTGTGCATAGTTTAATTAAATATGGGCTAAAAGTTCAAAACGGCTGTAAAAATAGCACATAAACTGATAGAGAAACAACACTCTATCAGAACTAGTCCAGAGGACTATACATCTGCACCTGAACAGAGAAATAAAAATCTAAAAGACTCAGCAGTATAGAGTATTGGTGAATAAAAGTAAATGATGGTGGCTAACCTTTCCTTCTGGTGTAAATTGTGGAGAGCAGTGACAGGCCCTGGATGAATACTGGCATCATAAATGAGCCGCATCAGCTCAGGGAGACAGATGGCACATAAAAATAACAGAATCCTGCACAGGAGAGACTTCAGCCCAGTTAATAGAGTCCACTGAGCGGAGAGGAGAGAGCAGCAGACATGACACTTTGGGCTTTGATTGAAGAAAGGTTTGAGGTTATCATCCATTTAGGCAGCCTCTGTGATAGATTTCACAGAAAGCCCTGATTCCATTAGGTTTCCCTTTTGTAACACTGTTAAAAAGTTGAAGGAATTAAATGGACTGATCTGTCAAAATTAAGTCAAGCTCTTTATCAGCTAACAACTGTAGCATAAAGAGAGGAGATCTCATTATGTTTCGCTCTGTAACTCTGTACATTATGCACTAGGAGGAAATATAAAAAGCTAAAACCTGAATAAAATTCATCACAAATTATTCATCGCCCTGTTAACGCTGTTTTAACATTTGGTTTCACCCTACTTCCTTGCTAGTGCTAACTGCAGATGTTTACCATTCATCAGCCAAACAACGCAGGGCTCTAGACTGCGACCATTTTTTGAGAGTGTGCGAGTAAAAATTTGACGTGGTCGCACTTGTGCGAGTGCACGGTCTAAGCTGCTCCAAAGCGTCTGCTTCATACAGCGCACGCTGCAGAGCCGCGGCACATGGGCTGCATCCGAAAACTGAAACTGTCACTTTTGTCTCGCTTGGATTTAAAACTTTACAATAGGGTTGCAACAACTAATCAACAGAAAAAAAGATAATAATCAATAATAAAAATAATCAGTTACCAGTTAGTGGGGTTTGTGCACTGTGCACTGATAATTTCTAACAGTGATGTCATTTCATAGTAGTGAAAACCACCTTGTAATAAACAAAATATGTGGCTGAAAAAAGTTGTAGAGTTTTAATAGCCTTCAATTTGCATATTGTTTGAAAAAAAAACATTGGGCAGGATTTAGAATTGCATGTTTAATAAAATACAGACAATAAAATTGGACTTGTTTATCCAATTATTCAGCAAATCAAATAAATAAATAGTTAGTTTCAGCAAACAAACAGAACGGTGCTTGCATTAGTCTGCTGCTGATGCATGGCAAAATATGCAAAGAATACTAGCTGCTCTCCGAAAACTATTTATTTGGAGACAAGCAGCTATAAGAAATGTATTATACCAGAGTGGCACGCATTGTGCCCTCAGCTGGTATGCAGCACAATATATAAATAATAAAATACACATTCTATTTTCCATGTTTTATTTCTGATGTCTGAATGTAAATGTAATGTGCTCCATAACAGGAATACACTGAGCCAATAGTGAGTATCGCAGTCTGACTATGGACCTTTTTTTTGTCAGAGTGGGCATTAAAATTACTGTTGGATTTAAGATTTTTACTGGCATTACTGATATTTTTTAATTTATTTGCTTTTCTTTTCGTTTTCTCTTTATAATGAAGCACTGTATTCATTAAGTTAATGAGGTATAGATATTCAAAACCGATCAAGATAAAACAGTACTGGTATTTTAAGGTATTATGAAAAGTATACGTGGTCAATAGTGCATGGTTTAGGTCTGTGATTTACACCTGATTGCATTCGTACCAAATTGCATACCACACCCCAGACTTTTTATTTTTGAAAGAGACAGATGAAGCATCCTCCTGAACTCCAGTGTGAAGCAGCCAACTAAAGTTTGAAAAACTTTCAAAGAAACCCAACAGTTTTAAAAACCAACCAAAAAAAACCTGTAACATCCATCAAACAAATGCATACAGAGCAAGACAAATACATTTTGAAAAGAGTAACTGTTGTGCTCTGCCTGAAATATATGTTTGTACAATACAAATTCATCATTTTGTTATAATGCTTTGAAGTGTTTCTAATCTCAGGTGCATTTTGTATATTCAAAATTCATGATGAGATTTCCTGTCTATGTGCAAAGTATTTTTCCTTTCAGAAGAGGGAGTAGGAAGCAATTTTTTCAGCAAAGGAAGCTCATCCTAACTCTCTTTATCACAAATCTGTCGTCCTGCCGCGGCGCTCTGAGTGAGTTATAACATATATCCGCTCCTGCAGGAGAGCATGATGGGTTCTCTCTATACCGTGGTGATATATTCCAAGCAGTGCAGTGATTTAGATGCATCCAGTAATACTTTACAGCTCCTCCATTCAGAGCTCCAGCAGACAGGCTTCTGCTGATAGGAGCAGGGTAATTGAGGAGAGATGCTCGCAAATAAGGGATAAAAAATGAGGGGACCATGAAAGACCAGGTGCAATATGTCTTTAAAAACTCAATTAAGGCATGATAAACTTACAAAAGACAAACAAACAAAACCTAAATGATGTGTTAAAATACATCAGATAAACAGCCAAAAACAGAGACCAGTTAAGAAGTAAACCTACAAGAGTGTCAATTCTCTTTCATTTTCATTCAATTCTCTTCAACATTTTCATTCAATTTCAATCTGTATAGTTTGTAAGTTCTTGGTATAACAATTAAACAAACAATGTAACAATAAGCAACAATTCTACATATGGCAAATTTCTGAATTTAAAATCAACAAAATGTCAGATATGACATAAAAATTATTATTGCTGTCCATGTGTATTGCTGTTTCCCAGAAGCATGGGCTGCAAATGCACAGATGTATGAAGGGTTTGCAAGTTTTCCAATGCCCCTGAAATGGCTGTTTGCAAAAAGAAATTCTTGTGGGAAAGATTTGAGACTCATGGGCAGTGCCTCCGGGACTTAAACCTCAAAACATTTTTGTAAAGCCCTGAATGTTTTTATTACATCGTTTTTACCACTTACATTTTCACGCTTGGTCATTTTTTCAACAATAAATAATTTCTGACCTCTGGTTCTGCTCTGTCTCACAAACCAGGATTTTGACAACTGCCATACAATCTGTCATTTTACTCTACAACAAAGTGAAGGCTTATGTAGCAGATGACTGTATGGTAGAGAAGTAATTAGCAAGTGCACTGGAAAAAGCGCAGACAAAGCCTTAGTTTGTATATATGAACAGATTTCTTTTATTTTTATTATTAATTTATTTATTTGATTTGGTATTTGTTTTAAAAAAAAATATTAGTTGTGTGATTTGACATATTTCAATATTTAAAATATATTTCAATTACACAAAGAAATGTGCAGCGTTTTGTCTGAGAAATAATAAAGGGACACTTTTTCATTTATAATCTTAAATCTTAAAAGAAAAAAGAAATTGAGAAAATTGTATCATGAAACCAAAATGTGACCCTGGACCACAAAACCAGTCTTAAGTCGCTGGGGTATATTTGTAGCAATAGCCAAAAATACATTGTATGGGTCAAAATTATAGATTTTTCTTTTATGCCAAAAATCATGTTCAAGATATTTTGTAAATTTCCTACCGTAAATATATCAATTTTTGATTAGTAATATGCATTGCTAAGAACTTCATTTGGACAACTTTAAAGGCGATTTTCTCAATATTTAGACTTTTTTGCACCCTCGGATTCCAGATTTTCAAATAGTTGTATCTCGGCAAAATATTGTCCTATGCTAACAAACCATACATCGATGGAAAGCTTATTTATTCAGCTTTCAGATGATGTATAAATCTCTATTTCAAAAAATTGACACTTAAGTCTGGTTTTGTGGTCCAAGGTCACATATCGTGAAATGTGGAGTGAATTGTTACAACCCTAATATACAATGTAGTATCTAGTAAAAGACACAAAATACATGTGGAGTAGAGGAGAGTGTTTAATATTACTTTATTAGATATTATAGGAAAAAATGGTTGTCTATTGACCGAAGAAATGCCAGCCAGAAACCATTGAATGGAACCATTGAATTCTTCTAAATTTCAAGCTGCATAACTTCAATCCATACTGATCCTGACACCACAGTAAACAAGACCTGTTTAATCAGATTACTATAACAGGCACTATTGGATGGTGCTCGGATGCCACTAACAAGTACACATCCTGCCAGCAGAGGGCGCACATTGTTTAGTTTGCTGCTTCCACAGAATCTGGACCCCAGTACTCTTTAACATGGCAAGAATGGCCATGCACCAGACCATGACATGAAAGACATGATTACCCTTTCCATTAAAAACAGAGCTGTAATCTCTAGCAAACCATTCAGTAATTCTCAGCAAACATCCTCCTCTTTTTAGACTCTCATTAAAACGTATTAAAAAGTGAAAATATATTCCAGTGTGGTGTTGACAATTTTGATTCTTCAAAACTTGAAGCCATCTGCCTCACAGTAAAGTAGAACACCCCCAGTGCCTCCGCTTTGCCTTTCTTGTTCCTATCCAGTGGGTGTAAACATTTCAAATGAGTATACTGAATTGCTAATAAAAAAGAAGAAAAAAATACTTCAGTGACTTCCGGCTGATGTTTTCTCCAGTCAGTTGCATCTTCATGAGCAATGAACTAAATATCAGTTTATGTGGGTCAGGATGTTGGTAATTCGCTGCTGTGATGTCACAAGACCTTACAACTTTGTAAGACAAAGCCCCAGAGGTGTTTGCAGAAAACAGAGGCACAATAAAATAAGAAAAACTCTGCACAGAAATATTAAGACAATAACTCAAACTCTGATGGTGAGGATAATTAGGGTAGGAATAACTGGGGGGTATAAGCAGCCTAACGCTTGATTCAAAATGAGCAATACATCTGCTTTGAATATCTTTTAGACTGGATAAGGACAACCAAAAGTAAGCTAAAAAAAATGACTGGAAGGAAGAAAAATGGAAAAGGATGAAGAGAACAAAGCAACCTTGAACAGTGAATCTACAGATTTGTTTGAGTGACAGCATCCTATATGGAAGCTTTAAGCCTGGATGTCATAATGCAGTGAGCCTGTCTCATCTATGACATATTAGTCAGATATCAGAATGGATAATGTTGCAGAAAAGCGCAGGTTCAAGTTACTCAAGTCATCTGTAGGATCGAGTCAGTTTTTCCTAAATATTAGCACAATCGCCATTGTGATATTAATTTTATACAACAGTTAAACAAACAATAAGTTATATTAAGTGAGTTACATTTGAGACACAATATGGTCTGTTTTTTTTTTTTCCAACAATGAAAATAGTTCCAAACAAAGCTGCAGCAGAACATTTGTGCATCTCAAAGCAACACTGCGCTGTTTCGTTTCTGAATCAGTGTGTTTTAGAACGAATCATTTGAGTCAATGATTCAATAATCCATTCATAAAGACAGGCTGTGTTCGAAATGGCATACTTGCTTACTGGTTACTGCACAGTACACAGTGTATACTGCCTACTATTTTTTAAAGAATAGTGTGTGAAACAGTATACAATATGCAACAAATGTTTCAGAGTAGTATGCTTAATTGTCACATGACAAACACAAACATTAATTCAGCACAGCTGTCAAGGTTGTTACCTTACAAACAAATGTGCTAACTATTCTTTTTACAAAGGCTTGTTATTAAGGCTTCATACTAGTAAACAATATTGGCCAACTGAACTCATTTCATAATTGAAGAACTTTACATAGGCTATTGGACTGAACGAGCTGTCTTTAAATGAACAATATTTTTGGCAGTTACACTAAGTAGAAAAAGTGATATATTCTAGTTACACTAAGTGCAAATAATGATAAATGATGTTTACACTAAAACAGCAGCATTTTCTTTAGCAACAGGTGTGTAAATAGTAGTTAGGTGGCAGATATTTATACTGTAGTACATTATAAAACAGTATGCAATAACATATTGAGTGTAAACTATCATACATTTTATTTGATGAACGCCACTTTATTGGGACAAAAACCTACCTACAGCCAAGCACACTGTACTATTAATGAGGCATTTAATCTCCACTTTTCAAATATTTACTTAATTTTTTATTGAAAATAAATGCCTTTCTGATCTGGTATGTGATGGGAAAAGGAGAAGCACGAGTTTGACAAAAGGCAGAATCAAACTCAGATCGCTGGCATCAACAGCACACGTCTCGCATCTTTTACTCACTGCGCCACTGATTATACAGAAATACACGTGTCTTTTGCAGTTCTATTAATCGCAGCCAGGCATTGGTGGCCGGAGTTAATGTAAATAGCCTCTACTAACAAATTGGTCTATTTGTCCTTAGAGTAAATACACCCCGTTTCTTTTTAGAGCTGCTTGACATCGGAATTTAATTCTGTTTGCTTAATTGAAATATGAATTATATTTATATATTTTATATTACTGCAATATTAATATTATGTAATATCTCTTGGAAACAACGTATAAAGCGCTATAGAGATAAAGGTGACATCATTTGAGTTTTCATTTGAAAAGTGCCGTAGAGATTAAAGTACAATTTATGTCCTACAAATGATATTGTCCTACAAGATGAAACGTCACATGGAGCGCGTTGCGTTCTGGGAAACAGTATCCCACGCAGTGTCTTCAGATGCATACATCAAATTTCAGCAAATGTAGCAGGTAATCTGGGCATTCCATGCATACAGAAAATTCACAGTATTCACACAGCATACTGCAGTTGTCACGGTGCACACAGCAGGGAGAGATGAGGAACACGCAGACGAGGAAGTACTTCAAAATAATAGTCTTTAATGATGACATCAGGGTAACACTGGGCAAGGTAGACACACCGGGAACAACAAGTAGACCAGACGAAATGGAATACAAAAGACAGGACTTAAATACACATGGTAATTAACACAAATCACACACACACCTGGAACTGAATTAACTAATAAAGACCTGAAACTAACCATATACGGAAACAAGAGGCGGGAACACAAGACACACATGAAACAACTCTAACATAACTCCCCCCTCCCGGAAGGCTCGACCCGAGCCGTAACAGTTCCACCGGGGAGGGGGGGTGGGCACTCTGGAGGCCCCTCAGGACAGACACGGATACATACACAGGACGGGACCTCCAGAGTGGAACAGATAGACGGAGGCCAAGGTGGAGCAGGGAGCTCAGGAGGCCAAGGCCGGTGGTCCATGGTGGCCGTGGCCTCGTCCCTCGGCCCGGCCACAACAGCCGGGACCTTTGTACCCCCCCCAAAAAAAATACCATGGGGTAGCTTAGGGGTACCAGGAGCCCTCCGGGGCTAAACACACACACAGTACTTAAAGACCTAGGTCACTGTCTGGTCAAATACGGCCACGACCGGCTGGCTTGTCAATACGGCAGCGGCCGGCTGGCGAGACCATAACCGGCTGGCTTGACAAATAACGGCAGCAGCCGGCGGGCTTGACCACACAACGGCAGGGGCCGGCGGGCTGGAGGGAGCCTCAGCCGGCTGCGGGCCGAGTGAACCGCGGACGGCGGGTTGGCTTTCCCCGCGACACTAGAGGCAGCCGCCGACGGTGGGTTGGCTGATCCGCGAACGGCGGCGTGAACTCCCGCGAACGGCGGGATCGCTGAGCCGCGAACGGCGGCGTCAACTCCCGCGAACGGCGGGATGGCTGAGCCGCGAACGGCGGCATGAAGTCCCGCGAACGGCGGGATGGCTGAGCCGCGAACGGCGGCGTCAACTCCCGCGAACGGCGGGATGGCTGAGCCGCGAACGGCGGCGAGAACTCCCGCGAACGGCGGGATGGCTGAGCCGTGAACGGCGGCGTAAACTCCCGCGAACGGCGGGCATGAGGGCTCGCGGCGAGCGGACACGCTTGCCGCGAGGGACAAAACACGGGAACAAATAAAACACTTGAAAAAACGAACAAAACAAAACGTGGTGAAGGGACGACGCTTACTGTTTGGTCTGGTCTTCTGTCACGGTGCACACAGCAGGGAGAGATGAGGAACACGCAGACGAGGAAGTACTTCAAAATAATAGTCTTTAATGATGACATCAGGGTAACACTGGGCAAGGTAGACACACCGGGAATAACAAGTAGACCAGACGAAATGGATTACAAAAGACAGGACTTAAATACACATGGTAATTAACACAAATCACACACACACCTGGAACTGAATTAACTAATAAAGACCTGAAACTAACCATATACGGAAACAAGAGGCGGGAACACAAGACACACATGAAACAACTCTAACAGCAGTATAGTAGGAGTTGTGTGATAGTATACTTGAGTCATATTTAGCAGATTCTGGCAAATATAGTAGGTCATCTGGGAAAATTTGCATACTATGCGCAGCATACATATTGCATGCTGCAGAAATAGTAAGAGTAATATGATAGTATGACTTGCTTCGTTTCTAAATGAATCAGCCATTTAGAACAAATGGTCAGAATAAATTATTCAATGAAGCACTTATTAAGACAGGGACTTGCTGCCACCTACTGGAGGTTTCAGTGTCATATATTTATTTATCCATGACAGGCCACTAAGCAAAATATTGTTTAATATCACCCTGCTGGTGATAAAGGCAAAACTTGTTCATGCCTTTATCACCAGCAGGGTGGATTATTGTAATGGTCTCCTCACCGGCCTTCCAAAGAAGACCATTAGACAGCTGCAGCTCATCCAGAACGCTGCTGCCAGGATTCTGACTAGAACCAGAAAATCTGAGCATATCACCCCAGTCCTCAGGTCCTTACACTGGCTTCCAGTTACATTTAGGATTGATTTTAAAGTACTTTTACTCGTTTATAAGTCACTCAATGGTCTAGGACCTAAATACATTGCAGATATGCTCACTGAATATAAACCTAACAGACCACTCAGATCATTAGGATCGAGTCAGTTAGAAATACCAAGGGTTCACACAAAACAAGGGGAGTCCGCTTTTAGCTATTATGCCGCCCGCAGCTGGAACCAGCTTCCAGAAGAGATCAGATGTGCTAAAACATTAGGCACATTTAAATCCAGTCTCAAAACTCATCTATTTAGCTGTGCATTTGTTGAATGAGCACTGTGCTACGTCCGAACTGACTGCATTGTATTTTATGTATAATCCTTTTCTATTTAACTGTTTTAAATTTCATTTTAAATCAATTTCTATATCATTTTAAAATTCCTTGTTTTATTATTTTTAATTCCTTGTTTTTATTGCTGTGAATGATTATTTCACTTTCTTTTATGTAAAGCACTTTGAATTACCACTGTGTATGAAATGTGCTATATAAATAAACTTGCCTTGCCTTGCCTTGCCTAATTATCATTATCGAAAAAATCCCATTAAATATCAAGATATAATTTTTTGTCAATACCACACACCCCTAACACAGTCGTGTATTATAGTTTATAATTACTGTAATCCCTCACTCAATAACTACTTCACTTCAATCTTGGCAATGTATTTCACATCCTTTCTTAAACTCTTTTTGACAATAGACTGCGAACAGACACTAAAGTTGACGATGTTTATGACTGCCACCTTGAAGATAATCACACTGTGCTTTGCTACGTAAGGCTATGCATACAACTGTAAATACAGTACAGTTGTACAGTATTTCACATCGACGACAACTGTATCTTCAACATGAAGGCATCTTTAGGTATCATCAGTATATAAATATATTGAAAGAAGAGGTGCCAAATGTCCATTTGACGTTCAAAGTCTTCCACTCAATTTATGTAACGTCTTAAACTCCCATATAAGTTATGTAATATTCACCTCCATCATTTCATGTTGCTTCCAACCTCAACATCAAAGAACAGTTATCCTCCATAGGGAGCTTTGGAGTGGGACAGACTGCTTGGCTTTTGGCAGTCCTGAGGTGGTTTTGACTTTCACGTCATAAATCCTGTCAAGTTCACACAATTGTCCTGTCCCCTGAAACTCAGTGTTAAATTAGGTGCAGTAAAACAGAACAAAACAACAAAACCTGAGGGAAACAGAACAACACCTGACCTGTTATGAAAATCCCTGTACCTCAATCTCACATAGGCTGCATTTTTTTGTTCTCATTACCATTTTTTTTATGTCCAGCTAGGGCATATTCAATACAAAGTGGGTGATTTCCATGGATACTGAAGCTGCTTAAAAGTGCTCAATGAGAATTATGTACACCGTTTTCATATACGTAAAAGGCACACAGAGAGTGTGGGAATAATACAGAAGAAATTGGTCTTGTATATTAATCTATTATTTTGTTGTATGTCTTGAATCAATGTTGGGGAAAAAATCAGCAGTTTACCTTATCACCTTTGGTTGAACCCCTCCGGTAATTCCCTGCTCCAGCAGACGAGTTCATCCCTCAACAGTGTGTCTGAGACAGAAAAAGTAGAAGTTAATCCATGAAATCATGTTCTTTAAAAAGCCTGGGATAGGAAAAAAAACATCCATTTCTATACCAGAAGTCTCGTTCTGCGAGGAAGTTCTATGAAATGTTTATCAGGTCGTACTGGTGAAGTAAGTAGGTGTGTTCCAGCGTTGTTTTCTGAGGTAAAAATGTTCAGTCAGCTATCAACATCCGATGCAGGTGTTAAAACAGTTTCCCGCCGGCGGGAATAACCCTCTCTCACAACTGCACGCGCGGTGAGTTTGACGTACCTACGGGAGTTCTAACAGCGCGCGCTCAGAGGATGATTTCCTGATGAAACGCTGGAATAGCAACAGCACTCAGCAGCCGTTGCACCGCCCACCGCAGCAGCATGTAAAGCGCTCTTTCAAGACTGTGGAATGCTCTCTCAGCTTTTACCTGCTTGAAGATGGGCTGTCACCAGCCTCATCTTTTAGAGCACGTTTTATATAATAAGTTTAAGCAGTGCGCATTTGAATGAATTTATATCTTAAAAGCATTTTGATCCAAAAGGGTAACACTTTAGCATAGGGATCAATTCTCACAAAGCTGCTTATTAGCATGCATATTACTAGCATATTGGCTGTTTATCAGTACTTATAAAGCATATATTAATGCCTTATTCTGCATGACCATATTATAGGCTACATACTTATGTAGGCTATAAATACCTAATACCTAAACTTGACAACCTTACTAACTATTAGCCTAATAAGCATTAATTAGGAGTTTATTGAGGTAAAAGTCATAGTTAATAGTGAGAACTGGACATTAAAATAAAGTGTGATCTCCAAAAGGTTATGCTTTAAATTTCTAACGAGTTAACATATTGTCACGGTGCACACACGACACAAGGGAGGATACAGGAACACGCAGACGAGGATATAAACTAAAATAATAATATTTAATGAGGACATCAAGGCAGGACAGAGAGACAGGATACACCGGGAAGTAACGAGTAGACCAGACGAAATCTAACTCAAAAGACAGGAACTAAATACACAGGCCAATTAACACATAATCACATAAACACAGCTGGACAAGAATTTACTAATAATCACACTAGACGAGGACAGGAAACAACCCAAATATGGACGCATGAGGCGGGAACACATGACACACACGACAGAGGACTGACATAACTCCCCCCTCCCGGAAGGCATGTCCCACGCCGTAAAAGGTGGGGTGGGCGCTCTGGAACAGACAACTCGGAGGCCATGGAGGAGCTGGCAGCTCTGGAGGCCATGGCGGTGCAGGGAGCTCAGGAGGCCATGGCAGTGCAGGGAGCTCAGGAGGCCATGGCAGGTGGTCCTTGTACAGCCGGAACCATTTTACCCCCCCCCCAAATTTCCCTGGGGAAGTTAGGGGGTATCAGGAGCCCTCCGGGGCTAGACACAGACAGTAACAGGACATGATAGCCCTCCAGGGCTAAATAGACAGGACAAGACAGGACAACCCACAGGAACAGGAAGCCCTCCTGAGCTAGCTCGGAAGCTGAGGCTTCTTCTGGGCATGACAAGACATCAGGGGCCCTCACAAGGTTCCCTCAGCTTCCGCCTCCACTTCCACAACATGGGGGCAGGCGGCTAGAATGGCCTCCGTGGCCACAACAAGAGGAGCCGCCTGCCCCAGACAAGTCTCCGTGGACCCGACAAGACATGACTGGATTAAAACTGCTCCTGTGGACACAACACGACTTAAAAACGGCACTCCTGGCTGGAAATAGGGAACAGGCGGCCGGCGGGCTCGAGTCAGCGGCGATCCGGCGGGCTTGAGTCAGTGGCGATCCGGTGGGCTAGAGTCAGCGGCGGGCCGGCGGCGCGATCTCCCGCGAACGGCAGGCTAGGTGAGCCGCGGATAGCGGCGTGATTACCCAAGAAAGGCAGGCCTGGGTGAGCGGCTGGCATGGGATAGCCGCGGGCAGCGGCGGATATCTCCCGCGAACGGCGGGCTGGAGGGCTCGCGGCCAGCGGACTCGCGGCACTCGCAGCGATCCCGCCGAACTCCCACGCCAACTTGACGCGGGCTAGGGCAGAAGGACGAGTGGCGAATTCCTTGCTGCGGGACACAAAACAAACAGGAACAAAACAAAGAGACTTTCAAAAACGGAAAACAAAACGAGGTGAAGGGGCGCCGCTTACTGTTTGGGTCTGGTCTTCTGTCATGGTGCCCACACGAGGGAGGATACAGGAACACGCAGACGAGGATATAAACTCAAATAATAATATTTAATGAGGACATCAAGGCAGGACAGAGAGACAGGATACACCGGGAAGTAACGAGCAGACCAGACGAAATCTAACTCAAAAGACAGGAACTAAATACACAGGCCAATTAACACATAATCACATAAACACAGCTGGACAAGAATTTACTAATAATCACACTTAGACGAGGACAGGAAACAACCCAAATATGGACACATGAGGCGGGAACACATGACACACACGACAGAGGACTGACACATATAGATTAAAATAAGCATACAGAATAAAAATGTATTAATTTAATTTAATTTAATTTAATGGATGTATTATCAGATGGTTTAATAAGCATCCCAAAGAGCTGTGATAAAGAAAATGGTTTTGATAGATTTAACATCTTCATAACTAGCCTACATAATCAAGTTTTAATGACTTTAATATTATTTTAAAATGTGACATATTTTAAAAAGCTGAAATAGTTAATAAAAACTGTGTCCAACACTTTTTGTCTTAACGCGAACATGCAAAAATCAATAAGCTTGAGAACAACATATTTTACAGAAATTACAGATTTTTTGCTTTCATGCATGACTAGAAATCCAAGCATTTAGGAAAATGTCATCAGTCTTCCACATTCTTTCTTCAATTTGGGAGGCAAATATTCAATAGCAATAAGACACTCAAGATCACTCAGAATGTAGTGAAGGGCCACAACAGCCTCTGCTCTCCCTTTAGTTCCATCAATTTAATTAGAAGGACAAAAAGCAATTTTCCTTTGAATTTGTTCATTATGTGAGGCAAAAAGTAAATTAGAGAAACACTTGAGGGTGTTGGGGAGGGGATTCTGCAGTGGGACCAGTTGAGCGTACACTGTATGTAGGGCAAACTCTTTTTGTTTTGTTTATTTCAAAGAAAAGTGATGATGGAGAACTCATTCCACTGCGGTCATAATTTCAGAAGACTAATTATAGCTCATGTGGTTATGTTCAATAGGAAACATGTTTATTAGGCTGTATTCAAAGTGAACTTAGAATATTCTTTGAGGTGCTTGGGAAAACTTACAGTTTCCACAATCCATTACAATACATTGTTTTCTGCATACATTGTTTTCTCTTCACAGGTGAATTTTTTTTTTATTTATCATACTGAGATATAGCATAGCATTACACCTCATCAAAAAAAAAAATCAAAAGTGTGAAGCATGCTGAATCAAAATGCTGATGCATCCGGTTCTGAAGCTAACAGACACTGTTGTTGTTTTGATAATTTGTAAAGGTTTGATAGTGCTAAATGGAAGCTCAGCTATGGTTGCAGTAGTCCACAAACTGTACAGCATAATCAGACATGCAGTGTCTTGATCTGAAGTTCATCTGGTCACTAAATGGTAAATTCATCTCAGAAAAGTTTTATCTTTGTTTCCTTTAAAGCACCGCAACTACAGCCACTCACAACACATTTGGCATTCCTTTAAGGCATTTCAAATTAAAAATATTCCATCTTTTAAAAACGTGTCTTAAAATTGCATTGAGACATTATTTTCCATTCAGATGTGCTCCATCTAGCTGACAGGCAACCCACCAATTAGTCAGTTTTGAAATATGAAGTTGTGCACATCCCTACTCAATGAAATCTTGAAGGATCTACCCTTGAGATGGGATTCAAACCGGAGAAAACTACCAGCGATGCCCAGTTCTGTAGGTGAATGTCAAAAGCAGCAGACAGATCAAGCAGGACATGGATGAATGATGTGTGCTAGCTCTTATCCCTTGTAGTAGCAGAGTGCAGAGCAGAGTCTCAGTGGAGTGTCCACTTTTAAAGCCTGATTGGTTGGTATCCAGCAGATTCTGTGAAAAGAAAGTTGACTGAAATGAAGTTATCTGCTACTGCAGGTGTAGGTGCTGTTTTGAGCAATGGGGTTAAGCGAGCATGCTTAAATGTGATGGGAAAGATGCCAGCTGAAAGAGATGTGTTTATGATGTGCATGACTGCGGGTAAAAGTGTGGATGAGATGGCTTGAAGAAGATGAAAGGCGATAGGCTCTCGGTTGAATCATCTGGCATCCATTCACAAATGGTCAGGCAGAGTCAAGTCAAGTCACCTTTATTTCAATAGCACTTTATTCAAAAAAGATTGTATCAAAGAAGCTTCACAGAGATAAATAGGAAAATAGCAGCTCTGAAGAAAGCAATAGTGTGGCATTATCCAGTTTAAGTTTTGTTCTCATCTGTGTCAATTCAGTCATATCAATAATGGTGGGACAGTTTGTTGTTTACACTAGTAACATGCATCTCAATCTGTGACCACAATATGATTGGATTTTGAAGGATAGATCTCTGATTTCATGGCTGTTTAAGAAAAAGAAAAAGAAGTCACATGCCAGACTTGTAGTAATTTGTATAAGTTAACCTTGTCAAAGGTCATACAAGCTGGCTCGTAGAAAATGTACAACTTTTACTCCCTCTGAGACAAACCAATCAAACAACACAGTTTTCAAATCAATAAATTACAAGAATTCATTTTTATCTAGATTGACTTTACTGTGAGAAAGGCGTATGTGGACACATACAAAATTCTTCTGTAGAATACCAAGAGGAGCATTGGGCGCCTTTGTATAGAAATACAATAGAAGTAGCACAATCTTACTCCCAAGATCTTTTGAAGCTTTCAAATCTGATGTGTCGACAGTAAAGGCGAGAAAGAGTGAACACTGTGGGCAATTTTTTCTCTTCCTTATACAGTGAGGACTAATAGTGTTTCTGTGGCTCAGTGGTAGAGCGTTAGCAGCGCAAAAGGTTGTGGGTTCAATTCCCAGGGAACGCACATACTGATAAAAAAATGTATAGCCTGAATGCACTGTAAGTCGCTTTGGATAAAACTGTCTGCTAAATGCATAAATGTAATGTAAATGTAAATAGAACATGCAGCACATGTTACTGAATATCTTGTATGTCTCATAAAGATGGCAGATTTCAGTGTACAAGATCTGAAAGCAGTCATCACATGGCTTCAGAGGTCTTGGAATCTAAAACTCATAAAGACTAGTTTTAACGCATTTTTATTTTACTTTTGAATTTATTGAAAGGAATAATCACAATTTAGATCTACTATTTATGTCTACTACCAATATACTATTCAAAGTATTCTACTATCCAGGAAAAAAAATCTGATCAGTTTCAAAGTATCAAGCTGCTTGTAAAGCAGATACCACCAGTGACATTTGCCAGTGTAGACCCATGTCACATTTAAATGTCAATTAATCTGATCCAGTCTCTTTCTGATGACGGATTTGTAACCGTTTTCTGTCCTTTCATACTTCACACATGTCGGCACGAGAATGTCTCACAAGTAAATTACAACTACACTAATGCACTTTTGTTCTAGTATCAGATCACTCTGCAGACATAATTAAGTTCAAGTTCTGGTCCATCAACCAGATAATGATCACAAAGCAATGGATAGCTTTGGCAACACAATCGTGCTGAAATCAAGACTGTGTGTGACTCGTTCAGAGCTTCAAGTGGACATGTTGATCTAATGTTTCATCATAGTAAATGAATGTCACTTGTTTTGATTTGATCTAATATTCATACACAGTGCTGGGTAGTAACTTTTTACATGTAATCTGGATACATGGATTACGAAAATTAAGTCCTTGTAATTAAAGCATATTACATTTTAAAATGCTCATAATCAGATTACAACTAAATTTTTATGAATTACATTAATAAATATTATTCACACAAGGGCAGTAAATTATTAATCATTTATTGATTCTCCTTAATTCTTCTTTTTTTCTCTCTTTTAAATTTTCCTTTCTAAAAATTCTAGTGTGTGTCATACCATTTATCTTTATTCACAAATGTTGTGTAAATAAATTTGCAAACCATGTTTCTGAGTTTGAGGAAAAATAGCCTCTCTCAAGGTTAGACCAGGTATGAAACAAGTAATTATTTAAAGTTACTGGGGATAGCCATGAAACATTGCCATCATCATATTCAGTGACCTTCAGTAACTGTCAGTTCTGGAATCTGGACAAAAATATTTCAAACTTGGAAGATTTTGGTCGTGTAAAATGTCAATGTCAGTGCAGGGATTCACAAATGTTTTTGTCAGCCAAACCCCTTAAAATAAAACATTTACTTGAAGTATCTCTGTGGAAGTTAATATTTCAAATAATTTAACACATTTACAGTTCTTTGATGTCTTTAATCATAACATTAACATGCAGGTAAACAAAATCTTTATATTTTTAGTTTTACAGTGTTTCAGTTATTTTTATTTTAAATTATAATGATTTAATTAATTATTAGCTTTTTATCAACTCACTATTGATTCACTATTAGTTCACTAATATAATATTTAATGCATTTTATGATGTTAAAAATATTGAATATATTTTCTTTCTTTCTTTTTTTATATCAATGTAATACCTTTATGGAAAGTTAAAAACAAGTTTGATAAAATTAGTTTAAAATGTACATTCCCTAAAATGTGTGGCCTAGATTACATTATCATGTAATATTTAATCAGTAACAGACTACAATTTGTTGTAATCTATCCAGCTCTGTTTACATACTTTTAAGTGTGGCTTAAGTCCAGATATATTTTGGGCCTACTGCTTGTACATTATAGGTGGGCTTTTCCTGAAACTTCAGAAAAAAACAATTGCATCACAGTCACAGGGGTTAACTTTTGTTTGGTTTTGTGAATGAGTCTGTTTTCCCATTCTAAACAGACACACAGTCACCTCAACCCTGACTCCGTCTCCATGGCCAGATCTCTTTACATGACTTGTTTCCATTAGATGCCAAGCGACAATTATAGCAATGCTCCCAGAGAGGACATGCGATCTGTGTGCGAGTCTCAAACACCAGAGACTATTTGAGTCCTAGCTATTTGTGAGTAGTGTTGTTTTTGGCGGCCTGTTTTAATTTTAGTTTTAGTCTAGTCTTTGTGTGAAGCTGTCATTTTAGTTTCTATTCGTTTTAGTCACGTTCATACTCTTTTTAGTCTAGTCAAGTTTCAGTCAACTAAAAGTCTGAGCATTTTAGTCTTATTTTAGTCAGAATTATCCATGACTATTTTCGTCTAGTTTTAGTCGACGAAAACTGATGACATTTTCGTCTAGTTTTAGTCGACGAAAACTGATGACAATTAGTCTAGTTTTAGTCAATGAAAATTGTATTTTAGTCTCTTTTTAGTAATGCAATTCTATTTAACCCAGTCAATATAGTATAAGTACTTAGTAGACAAAACCAAAATTTTCTTTTAGCCAAACCCATTTCAAACAAGGTTATCTTATTATATTATTGTTACCTTATAGACTCAAGAATACATCCATTCCAGACATGGAAGACGCTCTGATTTGAATTTACAACATTTATTTTACCAACCAAACATGTTAGAAGTACACACACATAAATTTTAATAAATAAAAACAATAAATAAAATAAATAAAATAGCATCACATGACAATGCCAGAAAAAAATTAATACATTCAAATTTAACAAAGAGAAACAAGGTGCTTGAATGCTCGAGCTACAATAACATACTAAAAAGTGCAAATAAAATGTGTGTGTCTGTTACTTGTATTGCTTGTAAACTGAAATCAGATTAAGCCGGCCATCGGTCCCTTTCTCTGTGTCATACTTAATTTTGTTTGTTGTCGTCTTCTAAATAATGCCGCGAGTGGGGCTTGAGGAAGTGACGTCGCCTGCATCTGCGCAGAGTGTTGCCATGTCCGCGGTTTTCCCGCGGAATTGGGGTACTTTAACACTGTTGCCGCGAGTTGTTTTTCATGTCCGCGGGTTGAAGCGACCCTAATAACGTGATATTTAGCCCCTGGAATGCGAACTTTACCGGGGAACCCCCCTCGAAATGCGATTGGGCTAGTTTTGGGCTAGTTTTGAGTAGCAATTGGGCGGTTTTTTTTGCGAAAACCTGGCAACCCTGTAAGACACAGGAAACAGAAATACTGCAAAATAATAATAATAACGCGACTAAAAGAGACGAAATAACGTTATAACATTTCGTTTCGTCTCTTTTTGGTCAACAAAAATGAAGACATTTTAGCATAGTTTTTATTATGTAAACCACATTTAGTCTCGTTTTTATTCGTCAACAATATTGCATTATACATTTAATTATAGTCATCGTCACATGACAAGCATTTATGTTGCGTCTAGTCTCGTTTTCGTCACGTGATAAAGGTTCGTTGACGATGATATTTCGTCATAATTTTCATTGACGAAAGCAACACTATTTGTGAGCAACATTGTCTGACGAAAAAACACACCAAACTGTGTGTGAAACCATGAGCGCCTCTGATGTTCTGGCATTTAACTTGTAATAATCAATAGACTGATATTTATTGTAGGAAATTCTCAGTTCCTGTTAGCATTAGGGAACTAAGTTCCTGTTCCTGAGGCCACAACACCTCGAGCACTACCACACTGAGCACAGGTGCCCCACAAGGCTGTGTGCTCAGCCCGCTGCTCTTCACGCTGCTGACCCACGACTGCACTGCCAAGTTCAGCTCCAACCACAACATCAAGTTCGCTGATGACACAACAGTGGTAGGTCTCATCAGCAACAACGATGAAACGCACTACAGAGAGGAAGTGGCATAGCTGGCTGAATGGTGTGGCACTAACAATCTGTCCCTCAATGTGGGGAAGACAAAGGAGGTTGTGTTGGACTTCAGGAGGAGGAACTCCGTTGACCACCCCCCAATGACCATCGACAGCTCGACTGTGGAGAGAGTCAGCAGCACTAAATTCCTGGGGGTGCACATCACAGAGGATCTCACCTGGACCACCAACACCATGTCACTCTCCAAGAAGGCACAACAGCGCCTACACTTTCTCTGCCGGCTGAAAAGAGCAAGTCTCCCTCCACCCATCCTCACCACATTCTACAGGGGCACCATTGAGAGTGTGTTGACCAGCTGCATCACTGTCTGGTACGGGAACTGTAGTGCAGCAGACCGCAAGACCCTACAGCAGACAGTGAACACAGCTGCAAAGATCATCGGTGCCCCTCTCCCATCCATCCTGGACATTTTCCTTGCACGATGCTCCAGCAAAACCAACAGCATCGTGAAGGACCCCACCCATCCCTCCCACAGTCTCTTCCAGCTCCTACCATCAGGAAGACGGTACCGGAGCATCAGAGCCCGCTCCGCCAGACTGCTCAACAGCTTTTTCCCCCAGGCTGTGAGAGCCCTGAACTCAAATCACCCTGCCCCCCTCTGAAACCCCATGCAAACCCCTACCTCCTGAAACATGGACCACCACCCCCCCCCCTCTCCAAACACCCCCCAACATTACCACACCAAAGAAAAAACTGTATGAAACTTTTTTGTGCAATTCAAAGTGTGCTACACACAGGTGAGTGGGCCTATACAAACCACCTGTAACACACTCTCCTCTATGCGCACTAGACACTTTTCACACACTGCTGTGTGTACACAATCCCACAAAAGACTCAGCAATATATGTATTTTTACATGCTCATGCACTACAAATCATCTTGTACTGTTCCCCAGCCAGCTGCTTGACTCACAATGTTTCTCTCTGCACATGTACAGTATTTATGTGAAGCATTCGTATAGTTTGTATTTTTTATTTTAATTTTTTAGCTTTTATCTTTAGTTTTTTATAGGGTAAACATTTATATATATTATACTTAGTCAAAATCTGTCAGTAGGTTAGTTGTGTATAGGTTTATAGTGTTGTATGTCTGTATTTATGTAGCACCGTGGTCCTGTGAGGCATGACATTTCGTTCCACTGTATGTCCCCACATGTAGCGGAATGAAAATAAAGCTCAACTTGACTTGATTAAGTGTTTTCCAAGTAAGAAAGGACCTGAGGAGTGATATAATTTGACACCAGCCAATCAGAGAGCTCTTCTAATTCATTATGTTTTCATTGCCTTTTGCACTCAAGGCAAAGTGTACAATCACTTTAAAAGGTGAGTTACGTAATCATTTTACATGCTGTAATTTTTTTACTTTAGTGAATATTTGTCACCCAAAAATGAAACTTCTGTCACCATTTACTCACTTCCAAATCGTTGCAAACCTGTATGATTTTTTTTCTTATCTGGAACACAAAATAAGTTATTTTGAAGAATATGGGTAACCAAACAGTTTCTGGTCCCCATCGACCTCAATAACATTTTCTTCCATGCTATGGAAGTCAGAGGGACCAACATCTGTTTGGTTACCTATTCTACAAAATATATTCTTTAATGTTCAAAAGAAACTCATAGCTTACTCATAAAGGTTTGGAACAACTTGAGAGAGAGTAAATGATGACTGAATTTCCATTTTGGGTGAGCTATCCCTTTATGTTTTAAAGATTTCTCAAACGTGTATTTTATGACAGTTTCGAACTTTAATTACTCAATATTTTGGTTGGAGAAATATGTTATTCATCCTCATCATAAAGGCCCCTCATGCAAAATAATCCAAAGTCATAATACAGTTTTTAGATTTGATTGGGTTTTGTTTCCACTATTTGCACAATGACTGTCCATGCTTAACAAAATCATGCACTGCAGTAATTATCTCTCGCGGTGGGGGTCTCAGGAAAGCCATTGCTGATGTTGATGTTTGATAGCAGAATTCTGCCTCTGCACAGCTGGTGTATGTCTGCATTAGCCAAACCAAAAAAGCCTCTCAACTATCCTTGGCTTAAAGTTCAAAGTTGTAAAACTTACATAGCTAATTATCGTTTCCTGCAACAAAAAAACAACAACATGATTTTTGTGCAAAAATGTATCGCTAATATAACATTGTTGCATGTAAGCCTCAAATTTCACTAGAGAAACTGTAACACATCACATATCCCAATGGTATTAGACTGTGCTCTAAAAACCTCCTATGTTAATGAATTCATCTCAATATTTCATTTGATTTCAGGTCCAATTTCTTGCTTTAGTTAATCTATGCAGAAAATATTCTGCATTGTACTCAGACTTTAATGTGGAAATTACTCCAAGTTAATCCACAGAAAATCATTTGTCTTTGTAATCTTTAGTCAGAATCTGGTCAGGTATTCCGAAGATGACGTCAGTTTGAACGGCTTAAGCAGAACATCCTTAACCCTACTGACCGATCATCAGAGTACTGTAAAAAAAAAAGAAAAAAAGAAAAACCTTTCGAAGTTGTAAGTAAAACAACCATTATTGGCATATGTTTTACTAGTTTTTCTACTTCGAGATATAAGAGATTTAAACATCGTAGTAGGCATATTAGAAAAATGTTATATAAAACATTAAGTTGAGTTGGTATGGAATTACATTTGCCATTTGCATTTGTCAAATAATTATCAATAATATCTGAAACTCATCATTATTTGGATGTTTTTCCAAAACTTTATAGATAGGCCTATGTAAATCAATAAGTACATCAAACTCTGCTGAGCTTGCCTTTTTGTGGCAAAAGGTGGTGTGTAGGCATAATTTACTAAAATGGTTCGAAAAAATACTAAAGACATTATCTGCCCTGGAGCACATTTTACTGTTAAATGCACAGTTAAGAATTGCTTTTGTTGTCATTTCCACGTCTCAAATGTATTAGAAAACTTGCAAGCAGTACCTGAGATGTGCTTTCTATTGATTGTAAGGGTTGTATAGCAGATACTGCAGCATGTTCTGGCGTCAATGAAACAGTGTAATGTTGTACAAAATAAGAGCAAGGGGATAGTGTAACACTGAGCCACAAGCCACTTCCTGTGATAGGTGATAGCTGAGGAAAGTCTTACTTTTGTCAGATAGTGTTTCTCACACACAGATCTCCAGCAGGGCTTCAGCTATCCCAGATCAAGTCTGTCTGTAATTAACATTCTGACTAACACCAGGAGGAAACTCCGGAAACTCTGAGAAATGTAACTGTTGTATTCAAATGGCTTACATCGATCAGCCAATGTAATTCAAGCAGGTATTGACACTTCTTGACCTCTACATTATTAGATTCAGTGAAAGTCTAAGCCATAGACTGTTCACAGATTGTCTGATTTAAAAAAGCATTCAGTTGTCCCATCGATTATCAGTAGTCACAAATCTATCTACTGGGTGTAACAGTACAGTCCTGTGTGTGTGGAGGTGAGAACTGGTTACTGATTGTTCTAGTTTTGTCTGTGAAAAAAGTGGCAAAGTCGTCAGCTGTTATAGAAGTGGTGGGCGGTGGTGGAGGGGGACAGAGGAGAGAATTAAATGTTCTGAAGAGATTACGCATGTCTGGAGCGCTGTTGATCTTGTTGTGGAAATGTGAGGAATTGGCAGTGTGGACTTCAGTAGAGAAAGATGAAAGCAAAGACTGATACCTAGTCAGGTCCGACGGATCGTTTGATTTGCGCCATTTTCTCTCTGCCGCTCTGAGTTTGGTCCGATGCTCACGAAGAACATCGGATAACCAGGGGTTAGAAGGGGCAGCCAGTGCTGGCCTGGAGGAGAGAGGACAAATGTCGTCTAGACAAGAGGTTAAGGTAGAGCATAAAGTGTCAGTAGCTGCATTCACATCCAGAGATGTGAAATGGGTAGGTGAGGGAAGAGAGGAGGATACTACAGAGGAAAGAAGGGTGGGGGAAAGGGAGCGTAGGTTACGTCTGAAAGTAACCGGTAAGGGAGCTGGTGGCACCCGGGTAGCAAAATGTAAGGTAAATGTAATGAAGAAATTGTCAGAGATATGTAGTGGTTGTACCAGAATGTTATCTGTAGTACAGTTGCGTGTGTAAATTAAATCAAGTTGGTTGCCTGATTTGTGCATGCTAGTAGTGGTAAGGCATTTGAGATCAAATGAAGCTAGGAGTGAATGGAAGTCTGTAGCATAAGGCCTGTCTAGGTGAATGTTGAAATCGCCAAAGACTAAGAGTGGAGTGCCATCCTCCATGAAAGAGGACAGCAGGCCGTCCAGCTCCTCTAGGAAGGTGGCTAGAATTTGGCCAGGGGGACGGTAGATTACTACTATCTGGAGTTTTATAGGAGCCGTTACAGTACAGAGTTGTGATTGCCTAGGGGAGAGTGGGTTGAGTATTTCCAATTGTTTGAAACGAGCAGACCAGTGCCCCCACCCCGGCCAACTTTCCTTGGGGTGTGAGAGAAAGAGAAATTGTGAGAGAGAGCAGCCGGGGTAGCTGAGTCTTCTGGACGAATCCAGGTCTCAGTCAAGCCCAAGATGCTGAGTGTGGATTGTAAGGAAAAAGCAGAAATTAAGTCAGCTTTGTTGACCGCTGACTGGCAATTCCAAAGACCCACAGAGAAAGAAAGAGGTGTAGTAGAAGATGTAGCGATCGGGTGCAGGCTAGCAGGATTACGTTGCCGTCTGCGTGTGTTTTTAGAGCGTGGTTGAGAGAGAACCGGAATGGTTTGGAAACACATGATAGAGGTGGAGGGATAGAGGATAGGGAAGGAGAGTGTGTGAGGGAAGATAGAAATGATACTTAAGTGTGTGCTCGGTGTCGTTGCTCGGTTAAAGTCGTTACACTCGTTGGTCTTCACACGAGGAGGCTGAGCATGACGGCTGAACGCTTCCGCAGACGCTTCCGCGTCAGCGCTCTGACATCAAATAAATACAGTCTAGGAGACTAGAGTGAAAACAGCTGAGGCCGGCTTCTGCTCAGCCCAGCCAATAACCTTAAAGGACTGCTAATTGCTGGATACGAAACTAAACACTTCGCACAATCACACAGGCTTGTTCTTAGCTGAGGCGCAAATTGTTCTAATTACCAGTAAGTGCAATCAAACATATAAACTTCAACGAAAAAGCACAATAGAAATAGGTAGGAAACGAAGTATTCCTTCCTAGCAGCAAGTAAATAATTTAAACAACAGAACTGCGAAAAAGTATTACAACACTTACGCGAGCTGCCGTCCTTCTCTTCTGGTGACTAATCGGCTTTCCCAACTTATAACAGCCACCAAGCAGTTTAAATACTTTAACAGTCGCTGAGGCCAGCTTCTGCTCAGCCCAGCCAATAACCTTAAAGGACTGCTAATTGCTGGATACGAAACTAAACACTTCGCACAATCAGACAGGCTTGTTCTTAGCTGAGGCGCAAATTGTTCTAATTACCAGTAAGTGCAATCAAACATATAAACCTCAACGAAAATGCACAATAGAAATAGGTAGGAAACGAAGTATTCCTTCCTAGCAGCAAGTAAATAATTTAAACAACAGAACTGCGAAAAAGTATTACAACACTTACGCGAGCTGCCGTCCTTCTCTTCTGGTGACTAATCGGCTCTTCTCTAGACTTCATTTCTCTAACAAACAAGCTGTGTACTCTGAATGACTTGCCTAAGGTAAATGTACTGTAATGCTACATGACATTTTGTTTACAAGCTGTTTTATTGACTTATCATTCTGCAGCTGAAAAACTGATTGAGTGATTACATGAGAGATGAGATGTTCAGTTATGTTTATTAGGGGCCAAGCACCAATGGTGTATAGGCACCTAGTTTTCTTCTTCTTCTTTGCACTTGGTGTCTGGCAGCCCATAGAACCGTTTGGTAAGAAGTTATGAAATTTGGCACACAGATAGAAGACAGTCTCAACATTAACCATAGCAAATTTGGAGACTCCAACTCAAACCCTCTAGAGCAGTGGTTCTCAACCCGCGGCCCGTGGGCCGCATGCGGCCCGTCACGAATCCAAATGCGGCCCACCATCCTGAATGTTACAGTCTGAACACAATTAAAAGCTTTCAGTTTGGTTTTACATTAATTTAAAAATGTACTAAAGAAATATAAGCTATAATGTTTTTGTTATGTAAAATAATTTAGTTTTTCATATATTATTTTCAGACATGAGCAGACATGTACTCACATAATTAATGTTACGCATTTAACGAACACTTACAAGCGCGCACTTTGGAATAATTCAATTCAAATAGTCATCAGCAGCCATTAGTTCGGTAAAACTGAGCATCAGAATGGACAAATTTGTTAAGGGAGAAAACGAAATGTGGAAAATGCCAGCGAAGGAACGCATTCAAACAAGAATAGTCTCAGCATCAGCAGTGAAGAGAGTGCTGGGCTGTCGGTTTGCACCGCCACTCACTTGAAGATGTTCAGGTAAAAAGAAACACTACTATGCAGCAATCATCCTTAATTACAGAAATGTGGCAAAACATCTCTGGAGAGAACCTCTGCTTATTAAATTCGAAAATGCTTTCCATATTTGGATCAACATAGGCTACATTTGTGAACGCACACTTTCTGCAATGTCGCGCGTCAAGTCACGCTTCCGTGCGCGTCTTCTGCAACTTACAATCGCAACTTCATTGTGCTGTTACTCCTTTCGAACAGAATTTCACAAAATTGGTCAGCTCCCGACAGCATCAGGTGTTTTATTAATGGTGAGTAGAATTATATTTATTTATTTCAATAAATGTAATCGTTTAGATATAATAATATTTAGGCTATAAATAATATTATAAATCTGGTTGGTTTGAATTGATGAGGTAATATGTAAATTACATGCGTGCGGCCCGTGAGACTTGCACTTGGACCATAGTGCGGCCCGGTGGAAAAAAAGGTTGAGAACCACTGCTCTAGAGCCACTAACAGCTCAAATTTGCACTCATGTTTATGCTACTAACTTTTGAACCATAAACTTTAGAAGCACAATTCCTTTTTCTTCAGTTTCCTTGGCACGTGCATAATGAAATTTAAATATCTATGATCAAGATTTTTCACAGTTTTGAATTATGCGAAAGACCTACTTTTTCGAACTCGTCCTAGACAGTTTGTCTGATTTTTACCAAAATTGGCTCAGGTCATCTTCAGACCAAGCTGGCAAAAAGTTATGGAATTCAAGTTGACTAGTCAAACCGTTCTTGAATAACACAAGAACGAATTTGACGACGAGGACGTTAAAATGGATGTGAAGCTATATCTCCACAATGCTTCAGCGCATTCTAACCAAACTTGGTGTTTGTTACAACAACCATGACGGGAGGTTATTAGTTTTGGCACAGTGTCACCTAGTGGTCAAGAGATATGAATTGCTTATAACTTATGAATGGTTTCTGAATGGCTAAAAATCACAAGACTGGTCTCTTTAGATTCATTGTGACATTCCAAATCAAAATATATCCAATTTTCCCATGTAAGCCATTTTGGGCATCTGCCATTTTGAATTTTGACATAAATTGCTATATTTTCCAAATGCATTGATATATTGTTATGAAACTTGGTCTGTTTTTTCGACACCATGCCCTGAAGATACTCCAGAAGTTTTGAGGTAGTGCCACCTTGTGATCAAAAATTCTCATATTTCTAATAATGGTAATAGCTTTTGATTAGTTCTGCCTATTTTCATGAGACTGGTCTTCATAGATTCCTTGAACCATGCCAAGAGCATCGATACAAATTATGCCATAATTCGCAAAACTTCCTGTCCGGCATATTGTTTTTCTTTGAAAACCTGCTCTTTAAAACTCTTCCTAGACGATTTGTCCGATTTTCACCAAATTCTTCACATCTTCAAACCTTGCCAGCAAAAGGTTTGGGATTTTATGTTGATAAACTGATAAAAATGTCTTTAATTACTCATTGCTGCAGTTGGTGTGATGCCTGCTGCCATGCTTAGCTCCTTATTTTGACAGAATTTGAAAGACGAGACTTATTTCTTATTTATGGCCATTTATTGTTGCTAACTGCAAGCAGTGTTGGGGAGTAACTAGTTACATGTAACGGAATTACGTAATTTAATTACAAAATAAAAGTAATTGTAATTAGTTACAGTTACTAAGAAAAAATGTGTAATTAAATTACAGTTACTTATGAAAATGTTAAGGATTACAAAGGGGGTTACATCTGATTTTTTCACACACACTCCCACATACAGATTTAATTGATTTCTTTCATAAATTGCAGTGACTGCTCTAAAATATGAAACACCAATGTTTCAGAAGTTTATAACATTCTTATCCGATAACTCTTATATTTCCTATATGGGTTTATATATATGGTTTATTTTATAAGATTAACTGTTTTTTTCTTTTTCTAAGGCATTGTTAGATTCAGTGTTTCCTGTCATAGCTATGCAAAGTATCAAAAAACAGTATCATCGCTATTAAACTATTTCTTGTTATGATTTTAAATCTGTATTTAACCTCAGAATGATCTAAAAGTAAGTCTGATTTTGTGGTGGCTGTGCTTCAAAGGGGACATCGGATGCCCACTTTCCACAAATCGGTATGATTCTTTAGGGTATTCTTGAAATGATCTCAGTGGTCGTGTAAAACAACACCCTTTTTACCTTGTCAAAAACAGCTCTGTTCACAGCGACTCGTTTCGGTGCATATCTCTTTACATGCTAATGAGCTCTGCTCACCCCGCCCCTCTCTTCTGTGGAAGAGCAAAGGAGATTCGCAAATAATCATAAAAAACATAAAGTGTGAGACTTATTTCTACTGGAGGTGCAGCTGGATCATGAACAATGGGTACTGATCCATCCATGAGTTTTAACTTTTTAACAAAACCTGCCTTGAATTGTCCCTCATTCAGAAAACAGTCTGGAGCAAAATGATTTGCGCAGCCAGACATAAATTAATTTTGTGAAAGTGAAGTGAAGTGACGTGTGGACAAGTATGGTGACCCATACTCGGAATTTGTGCTCTGCATTAAACCCATCCAAGTGCACACACACAGCAGTGAACACACACACATACAGTGGGCAGCCATATTGCTGCAGCGCCCGGGGAGCAGTTGGGGGTTTGGTGCCTTGCTCAAGTCCAAGGGTCTCACCTCAATCATGGTATTGAAGGTGGAAGAGAGCGCTGGTTATTCACTCCAAAATCAAAATGGCTTGATAATTGAGATTGTTTAGGTTTTTGGGTGGGAAAAAAAAGGAGTGAATTTCTATCATTGTAGGGTGGTTGTGTCCACACACTGCTAAGACACATTTATATGCAAATTAAGATATTTTGCATTCAATGTCTCCTTTAAAATAAAAATATTTTAATCTTAATTCAAGTGATAAGGGACTTTGAAAGTCAGACAGTTATCAGTGTTGAGTACTACTGTAAGGTTAACCATGCCTGGTTTACATGTTTGAAAATGATTAACAGTTGAAAACATTAGAAATTTAGAAAAGTAATCAAAAAGTAATCAAATGTAATCAGTTACATTACTTTAATAAAGTAATTGAAAAGTTACACTACTTATTACATTTTAAGTAGGGTAACTTGTAATCTGTAACCTATTACATTTCCAAAGTAACCTTCCCAACACTGACTGCAAGTATGCTACATTTTCACATGCAACATTCTCAGTGGATGTCTCTCAGTTTGTTACCATAGAGTGAAAAACTGAGAGATTAAAACAGAAAAAGTGAAAAGAAGAACAGCCTTGAGCAGCCACAGAATAGAGAGCACACAAGGAAGAAGGGAATAATAAAAGTAAGTCAAGGGAGCAAAAGCTCAGAAGTCCCATATGTGCCTGTCTACTTGAATCCTCATGTGCACAAGTTGTTTATAAGAAACATTCTTAAAAATGCCCTACCTTAACTGCTTTGATGAAATATTTGTTTTACTTCCCTAAACCATTGTATTTCAGGTGCTGAGTCAGGTCTGATCCTAAGCCTCCCTTCAGTTATAGTGTAACTGGAGCACAGTTATCAGGAAATGTATGGCAAAAACAGCTACAAGTGATCTTCAGTTGTGGTCATGTATCGGAAGTCATTAGAAATGGGTTTCGCATGAAATTAATTCCAGACAAGTACTGATTTCTCTATATGGTGTTGTTGAGTCTTCAGCTTATGTTACTGGGGTCAGTGAAATTATGCTATTTTTGTCTGGATCTAATTTATTCAGAAATACATTAATTTATTCAAAAACATACATACAATGACATAAATACACAAGTTATATTTACATTTCTAAATAATTGATTTATTTGGGGGGGGGGGGGGGCAAAGTGCTAAAAAAAGAAAAAAGCCTCATTAAAAGAATTACATTTTTTGAAAAGAACACCTTATTGAGTGGTTTTGGTGTTTATATTTATTAAACAGTGGTATTTCACAGTAAAAAAATAAAACTTTTTAACTTAAAAAATACATTAAAATAAATATAAAAACTATTAAGAAAGTATTTTTTTTAAATAATGATTAACAAGTGTACACACATATATTCAATGCATAATAAAATATGATACTTTACTTGATGGTTACAACACATGACATTTTTAAAGTCAATACAATTAAACGTGTTGTTTAGAAAAAAATAATTTGAAAGCAGCATGAATACAAATTGCACATTTATAAGATAGTGGTACTTTTTTTTCATTTTCTTTACCATTGACACACACATTTGCCATTGACCTACTTACTAAAGAAACCTTAATAAAGTCTTGTAAAAATGACCCATCTTGTTGTTCTGAATATCTTCTGTCATTGTTGGTTATCAACACACCAAGGGTTTAACTTCACTGTATGCATTTTGCCTCTTGACTGGTTTGACAACAGGACCTAGATTCTACAATGTACCAAGTGGTGACGCAACACATTACCAAAATTGCTTATTGTTCAAAAGTACTGAAAAATGTCCTTGTGGGATTTTGGAGAGAGGGGGTAATTTGGTCTGGCAGAAGTTAGACTTATATTCACATATAAATATTTATTTTGTGAATATACAGTGTATATATATATATACATAGCTGTCCTGTCGTAAAATAACATTCTCATCTTGCCTATGCTAAACTTGATTCTGAAGTAAATTTTTTGATACCGAGAAAGCAGCTTCTATAGCCACAAGCACTCACAAGCCTTTTTCCTCTGAGCTTTCAGCCAGGACCAAATTGGTCTCTCGGGTTTCCAAAAGGTAGCGAGTTTCTCAAGGCTTCTGTAGCTTCAAAGAAATGAAACTCGCAATTTCTCTCAAGAGACTTCAAATACTGGTTGCTGAGTCCCTTGCCTCACTATATCTTACCTCACCGCTTTACTGTTACGTGAACTCTGCACAAAGCAATGATTCTGACATGCTAACATATTCCACAGCATATCTCTTTGATTTCTCCAGCTCATCATGATCATCATTAAACATGAATGTAGATCTGTTGCAAGATTCAGAAGTAAACTGACAATATGTCATAAAAAAAAAAAATCCCAGAATTAGTGGACTATGCACATTATGAATTCTTTTTTTTGGTACTATTTTATTGAGTTTTCAATGTTTGACTAATGAATGTCTAAGTTTTCTGTTTTCTCCATGAGGATTATTCAATTGAATTTTAAAAATTTGCTAATGAACAGTATTTGTGAATAACATAAACTGATTAATTTAAAACAGTTTAAAATATCAATAGCCTACTTTTTCATTAGAGACTCACAAAAAGTACCATCAATATTTCAGTTGATTATTTGACTACAACCCAAATTCCGGAAATGTTGGAATGTTTTTTAAATTTGAATAAAATGAAAACTAAAAGACTTTCAAGTCACACGAGCCAATATTTTATTCACAATAGAACATAGAGAACATAACAAATGTTTAAACGGAGAAATTTTACACTTTTATCCACTGAATGAGCTCATTTCAAATTTGATGCCTGCTACAGGTCTCAAAAAGGTTGGCACGGGGGCAACAAAGGACTGAAAAAGCAAGACATTTTTAAAAGATTCAGCTGGGAGAACATCTAGCAACTAATTAAGTTAATTGACATCAGGTCTGTAACATGATTAGCTATAAAAGGGATGTCTTAGAGAGGCAGAGTCTCTAAGAAGTAAAGATGGGCAGAGGCTCTTCAATCTATGAAAGAGTGCGTAAAAAGATTGTGGAATACTTTAAAAAAACTTTCCTCAACGTCAAATTGCAAAGGCTTTGCAAATCTCATAATTTACAGTGCATAGCATCATCAAAAGATTCAGAGAAACTGGAGAAATCTCTGTGTGTAAGGGACAAGGTCGAAGACCTTTGTTGGATGCCCATGGTCTTCGGGCCCTCAGACGACACTGCATCACTCATCGGCATGATTCTGTCATTGACATTACTAAATGGGCCCAGGAATACTTCCAGAAACCACTGTCGGTAAACACAATCCGCCGTGCCATCTGCAGATGCCAACTAAAGCTTTTTCATGCAAAAAGGAAGCCATATCGTGTCCTGTGGGCCAAGGCTCATTTAAAATGGACTGTTTCAAAGTGGAAAAGTGTTGTATGGTCAAACGAGTCCAAATTTGACATTCTTGTTGGAAATCACGGACGCCGTGTCCTCCGTGCTAAAGAGGAGGGAGACCTTCCAGCTTGTTATCAGCGTTCAGTTCAAAAGTCAGCATCTCTGATGGTATGGGTGAATAAGTGCAAACGGTATGGCCATCTTGCATGTTTTGGAAGGCACTATGAATGCTGAAAGGTATATAAAGTTTTTAGAGCAACATATGATCCCTTCCAGACGACGTGTGTTTCAGCAGGACAATGCAAACCCACATACTGCAGCTATTACAACAGAATGGCTTCGTAGTAGAAGAGTCTGGGTGCTGAATTGGCCTGCCTGCAGTCCAGGTCTTTCACCTATAGAGAACATTTGGTGCATCATTAAACGAAAAATACGTCAAAGACGACCACAAACTCTTCAGCAGCTGGAAACCTATATCAGGCAAGAATGGGACTAAATTCCAACACCCAAACTCCAGAAACTCATAACCTCAATGTCCAGACGTCTTCAATCTGTTTTGAAAAGAAGAGGAGATGCTACACCATGGTAAACATGCCAACATCCCAACTATTTTGAGACCTGTAGCAGGCATCAAATTTGAAATGAGCTCATTTTGTGTATAAAATTGTAAAATTTCTCAGTTTAAACATTTGTTATGTTATCTATGTTCTATTGTGAATAAAACATATGCTCATGTGATTTGAAATTCTTTTAGTTTTCATTTTATTCAAATTTAAAAAAGGTCCCAACATTTCCGGAATTCGGGTTGTATGTCTGTGGCCAAAACATATCAAAACTAAACCTATATCCTATACTAAACAACCTCTAACTTTCATTTGTTTACCATATCTGCAATATTCTTTCTTCACACTATAAATTATCCTGGAATTATCTGTAGTACCTCACTTGGCTGCATATACAGTAGTGCCAACCTTTTAATTTGATCTGAGTCTTCAAAAAAAACAAAAAACAAGAGTGAATTAATGAGTGTTTTTACACTGCACAGATTTTGTTGTTCCTGGTTAGAATCACGGAGTGGAAAAACCCTGCTGAATTGAGTGCGGCCATCTGTTGTTAGAAGGGAAAGTGTGATTGTTCAGTAACTGAATAAGGTTTGTGACTGTTACATCATTAACAGCATTAATCAGTTAACAATAATCATAACCAACTAATGCATGAGGAGTTTGACTGCACAAGGAATTCCCTTCTTAGTAGGGGTGGGCAATATGACGAAAATATTTTATCACGATATGAGTAATTTTATATCATGATAATGATATATATCACGATATAGTTATTTTTTTCTTTTAAAAAGGTTTTTATGATATTAAAATCTTTGATACCATAGAATTTCCATAATCCTTGTCACCAATGTCAATATCAAAATAATTCAAGCCTAAAAAGAGACAAAAAAATAAAATAAAAATACCTCAAGCTCACTGAAGATAATAAAACAGTCAGTGATGAAATAAGGATAAGAAACTAATTGCAAGCAATAGGACAAAAAACTACAATAAATCAGAAACGCTACATACATTGTGTAAATTAATTAGTCTTCACTGTGTTAATTATATCAATCTATCTATCTATCTATCTATCTATCTATCTATCTATCTTTCTATATATCTATAGATAAATAGATATCATTAACACGTGCATTATGTATAGATTATATACATACGTGTGTGTATATATACGTATATATATATATATAAATTATCATTATTATTATTTTTTAATTTCTTCTTATTAAAGTTACAAAAGTGAGATTGCACTCATCCAAATGATGAAAAAGTATTACTGTAAACAATGTATTTTGTGACACCACGAAATAAACGATGGATAGGGCATAATATGAAATGATAGACTTTTATTTCGTCCATCCGATATATATCGTCATATCACACAGCCCTACTTCTTAGTCATCATGAGTGCCATATTTCTGTAGTAAAAGCCTTTAGGCAGGATGTGATGTTAATGTTGATGTTATGCTATGCTATGCTAGTAGTCATGTAGAGATAATGCCATGTTAGGCATTAGAGCTATATTTCAGAATGGCATTAGGTCTTGCTGTCAGGGCAACACTTGTGAAGTGTCCTGTAACCTCCAACATTAAGTTTCTCTTGTTCTTATTACAAATTATGTACAAATGTTTTCCTTTTTGAGGAAATTTAAACGTCTTTTGTAAAATATCTGGTTCTGTCATGAAACTCTAGATGTCACAGGATGATGGGTCTCAACACAAATCAAAATTTTAATAGTTTGGTTTAGTGTTTGCTGTAAGCAAGTCTTGTAGCATGCTATCATAAACCCTCTACCTCCCCTAGCTCCACCTGTCTAGATTTGCTACAGGGAATTCACCTTTTAGATCAGAGGTCCCCAACCACTGGGTCGCAATCCAGTACCGGGCCGTGGAAGAGCTGCTACCAGGTCACAAGAACGTTCTGGGAAAAATGTGTATAGATATGACACTCTTCTATTTATTGTGCATTAATGATTGTTCTAATTATTTGGCATTTTCATTTGTTGTATGCTATTGCTATGGAGTAGTAATTTGACAATTTCATGTAAATTAAATGTTCAATAAGTAAATGAATGATTGTTCTGCTCTGTCACATATATATATAGGTTATTAGGGGTTAAACGGATCACAGTTGATCTGTTATACGTTCGGCACGCATGTGATTCACAGATTAATTTGTCAGTTTACTCATCAAACCATTCCAGCGCATGAAGCGAAAGAGACCTTGATTCATTACTCACATGCTGTTTTCTGTGTGCACAGCAGCCGCACACACACATGCACAGAGACATGTTTCAAACAGAGCGCGAATACCGAGCTGATTCCTCCTTCTCGTCTCCTTGCGTTTGAACAGTCAAAATACCTGCTTTGGCATTCTTATTCTCTGTGCTTTAAGTAATAATTGGAAAGCAAATTTACAGTGATATAAAATCTTGCTTACCCAAAAAATCATCAGAGCCGTGACACAAAAACGGCATATATATGCATACAGTATATAAACCCCACCCCCCACCAGCCGGTCCACAAGAATATTTTCAAAATGTAAAAGGTCCGTGGTATAAAAAAGGTTGGAGACCCCTGATTTAGATCTTTAAGTTTTTAGATTTTGCCATTTTAGTGTTTTGAGCATAGATACAAACCTGTACATTCATTAAACTTACCATAAATTATATGACATTCAAATTACATTGGACTTAACAAGACAAATATGTATAAATTTAACTGTAAAATACTAGACATATGGTGAAAAACATTCCCAAAATCCTACTTTAATGTATTTATAAAGCCCAATTAAACCAAGCAATAGTTGACCAATTTGCTGTACAATTCTGAAAATAATTATATGAAATATAAAATGATAAAATACACATGCAACACGCCTCAGCTGCTAGTTTACATAAACAGTGAAAGCCAGAGATAACAAATGCAAATTTAACATATTATAAGTTTTAATTTTGGAGCTGCTCTAAAGGGATAATTCACCCCACCCTCATGTTGTTCTAAACCTGTATAAGTGTTTTTCATCTATTGAGCACAAACAAAGTTATTTTGAGGAATGTTGGTAGTCATTGACTTCCATAGGGGGAAAATACTATGGAAGTCAATGGCTACCAGCAACTGTTTGGCTACCAACATTCTACAAAATATCTTAATTTGTGTCCAACAGACGAAAGATATTCATATGGTTTGGAACAACATGAGGGTGAGTAAATCTTGGCAAAATGTTAATTTTTGGGTAATCTATCCCTTAACATGCAGGTGCACGGTTCCATGGCACTCAGTGGTCCAGATTTGAAAGACTTGGTAAAAACGGGCCACTTTGGCATCGCAATGATCCTAAGGTGGCTGTGCCACATAATATATAATAGATATTATATCAGTTTATGAATAATGATATAGAAATAAACTCTCAATTCTACAGGTTCCAAAATGCCATTCCATAATATCAGCTTTAGTGAAATTATGGGAACAGCTCCCAATAAAGTTGTTGTATCATAAAGTTAACAGAATGTTTATAGTGTATATTGGCAGGCGGGTACACACACACACACACACACACGTGCACGCACACACACATAGTTCCAATAGAGCACTTTCAGCAAAGCCCTCAGTAAGATAAGCACTGGACTCCCTGAAGTTTTCCACTGCTTGAAAGACTGCTTGAGTTCAGTAAGTTTAAGTTTAGCTTAATGGCTTGTGCTGAGTGTACCTCTTCTGCTGAGCCCTTCCGCACTGCAGCTTGAATATGTTTACCCCTCTACTGTGTGCTCCGCTGTGGGTTCTGGTTTGAGCCACAGAGAATGTTCTCCATTTCCACACTGTACAGCACTAGTTAGCATTTCAAAAGCTCAGTCTGTACAGTCTCACCTACTTTCATTCCCTCAATATCTGCAGCACACATCCAAACGGGTATCTCAGTCTCTTCTTTTCCTGTCAAAAACTTTATTTTCTTGTGATCATGTATTAATATAAAATTTTCATCAGAACTTTGAAAGGTCACATTTTACTGTCACAATAGTCAACCTCTTCCCTCAGAGAAATTAGAGGCTGAGTTCACTTAACTTACTGAAACTTTATAAGCTCAAGGGCACATAAATTAGATCATAGTTTCATGTAATAAGTTACATAACGGCGATGTCCCAGATGTTTCACATCAGACATGTGATTCAACAAATGTCTCATTTAAAGTAATTTCACATGTAGACCTTGCCTGCTCAGCAAATATACTTTATAACTTTTACTTGGCTCTCTTAAATAAATGGTTCTGCTGTTAACAGTGTCACTTGTGTGTCACTCTTTAGTCATCTTTTTTCACTTTCTCCAAATAAAAAAATAAAATATTATAATATAATAAAATAATAACAAAATAATAAAATGATAACAAAAAAAAAATAAAAAAATGTAAAAAAAAAAATATGATACAAATAAAAATAAAGATAAAGATTTATTTCTTAATCACTTTTTTGAGAAGTTTCTGTTATAGAAGAACAGAGTTTCTGTTATAGAGTTGTGTGCAAAAATAAATTAAACAGACTAATATTATCATTTTGGAAAATAAAAATTAGTGAGTAATTTTTCTCACTTTAAGTGAGAAGAAAAAATATGTTTTTTACTAAAATAAATTCAGTAGATTATTGTTTTAATTGTTAGATACAGTCAAGAAGCTCAAGATGTCTTATGCGAACCAGGTTAAAATCAACAATTAAGGGTGGTTTTAAAACAAATTACTTTTCATTCTACATTTATTTTATGTCCACAATAATAGTTTATGTAACATATGTAATTATTCTTGCAAGTAAAACATTGTGTTTTTCTCTCTAATGCTGTAGGCAATGGAAATGAAGGAACACTACACAGTTTTCATGGAAAGCAGCACGTAGCTGTGAGATAAGCGGAATAATGCAGTCAGCTGGTCATCTTCACAAAATATAGCCCTTCAGGGCGATACAAGACCTGATCCTGATCCCTGTCAACGTTTCGTTTGTGATAATGACCAGCTGACTGGATGATCTCTGACATACACTCGCACACTCCCGACGCATGTGGCAGGGACTGAAGACCATCTGTTCCTCTGGAAATAACCCCTCCGCCGAGGTGAGTGCAGACCCATCGCTGGCCGAAGAGCTAAACACCTTCTACGGCCGCTTTGAATGCAACGGCAGCGCGACTCTGCCGATCAGCGCGTCAGGAAGCAGCAGACAGAGCAGCGATGTTGATCATGTTATCACCGTGTCGGACGACGAGGTTCGGAGAGAATTAAGGAGAGTAAACATCAGGAAAGCCGCCGGACCTGATGGGATTACCGGCCGCGCTCTGAGATCGTGCGCCGATCAGCTTGCTGGTTTGTTTACTTCCATCTTTAATGAGTCCCTTGCTACCTCTGTGATTCCCACCTCATTTAAGAAATCTGTCATCATCCCTGTACCTAAGAACAGTAAACCCTCTTGCCTGAATGACTATCGTCCAGTTGCCCTCACATCAACAGTCATGAAGGTTTTTGAGAGACTTTTAAAGAAACACATATGCTCCTCCATCCCTGCTACCTTGGACCCTCTTCAGTTTGCCTATCGCCCAAATAGGTCTACTGATGATGCTGCACTCCTCCCTCACTCATATTGACAGCAAAAATGGCAACTATGTCAGACTTCTATTCATTGACCATAGCTCAGCTTTCAATACTATAGTCCCCTCCAAGCTAGCTGTCAAACTCTCAGACCTCGGCCTAAACACTTCACTCTGTGACTGGATCCAAGACTTCCTCACCGGCAGACCACAAGTGGTGAAAATGGGCCAGTTCACCTCCAACTCCATCACCCTGAACGTAGGAGCCCCGCAGGGCTGCGTTCTGAGTCCCCTGCTCTACTCTCTCTACACACACGACTGTGTGTCCTCTCACAGCTCCACTTCTATTGTTAAATTTGCTGATGATACTGTGGTTCTGGGCCTCATTTCCAACAATGATGAGACCGCATATACTTGGGTGAGGTAGAGAGACTAACATCATGGTGCCAGGACAACTGTCTCTCTCTGAACGTGAGCAAAACTAAAGAGCTGATTGTAGACTTCAGGAAGAGACAGCAGCGGCCCTACACTCCTCTTATGATCAGCGGGACCCCTGTGGAAAGGGTGAGCAGCTTCAAGTACCTCGGTGTAAACATCTCCGAGGACCTGACTTGGACTGCACACATTCAAACACAGGTCAAGAAAGCCAGGCAAAGACTGTACCATCTGCGACAGCTGAGGAAATTCAGGGTCTCACCAGCAATCCTGAAAACTTTCTATTCAGGGGCCATAGAAAGTGTATTGACTCAGTGCATCTCAGTGTGGTACAGTAACGCCACAAAACAGGACTGCAAAGCTCTGCAGAGAGTCGTGCGCTTAGCTGAGCACATCTCTGGGTCTGCCCTCCCCTCCCTGCAGGACATCTACCTCAAACGCTGCAAAAGCAGAGCTGCAAAAATAATCAAGGACTCAAATCACCCCGGTAACCATCTTTTCATCTCACTGCCATCTGGCAAGCGCTTCAGAAGCGTGATGGCAAAAACTGAGAGACTGAGGAGGAGCTTCTATCCACAGGCCATCAGGCTCCTGAACTCAGTCTCCTAACATCTACAGGACTCATTTAATTAACTGTAACACCCATCTTTCTCCATCTTCCGCATTGCTGCTATGTGTACATACCTGGTACAACCTGTTTGCACATTCCTCTTGCACATCCCTGGTTATATTAATATTTATTAAATCCACAGTAGACTGTATTGCACATTTTAGTTCATAATGCACATTTTACTCATTTTATTTTATTGTTTTTACTTATTATTATTTTTTTTATCTTATTCCTACCTATATTTAAATATATGCTCCTGTGTTATGTATCATCTTTTATTTTTATTTTCTTGCACTGTCCATTGAGCGGACCCGTCCTGACCTACATTTCACTGCTGATTATACCCTGTATGATTGTGTATGTGACAAATAAACAAGAACCTTGAACCTTGAACACTAAATATAAAGAACAGGCCGACTAAAATACTCTGCGAGTGAATATTACTAGAAAAATGATGTGAACCTCCTGACCTGCAGAGCGATATCAAAAAATAGTCAAATTTTGGATCCCTGCACATTATTCTGTTTTAGAGCAATGAGATCTGATCAAAAGAGATGTTCAAGGCCTTCAGAAGAAAGATGTAGAAGCTCATGAGACAGAAAAAAAGATTTGCAAGGCTTGCTAAAGAACATCTGGATGCTCCACAGTGTCACTGCAATACTGTTTGGAGAGCAACATATACAGTAGCTGATACAAATTATGTTAAATAACTCTAAAAACCTTAAATGAAATGAAAGATTAATTGTGAATATGTAAGAAATAGTAATGGAGTGGGATGCCGGCTGCCTCAGGGCATGCATGACTTACAGTTTTGTTCAATGAATTCAAACACTTGTTGCATGTGAAAAAGTCTCAGAAAATTCTACAGTAGAAGATCAAGATGTATTTCTGTCATCTAAAATTCAATTGCAATATTACAATGATCAAAACTTGAATAAATCTATAATTGTGGTGTTCAAACCCAAGAAACAGACTGACTTTAGTCCCATTGAAATGCAGTGCTTTGAAAACCACAAAAATATACATGAACTAAACAGGTTTGAAAAGAAGAACGGGTCAAAAACATCTCCTGACTGCTGCACAGGTCTGATCAGCAGCTTCAGACAGCATCTGGTTGAAGTTTCTCTTTAAATTCCTGAGGGATTTCTGCCTAAATCCATACTTTAGTGCAATGCAGTGTGTATTTCTATGCATCGTTTTCTATAATATCCTGCTGCACCATCACAGATCCCACAGAAGCACATGTGCTTCACTTTCATAATGAAAATGTCATTTGTAAGTTCAGCAGAATTCAGCTCATCCTGGATGAGAAAAAAAAATACTTTTCAGCAACTCTACATTATGCAGTATAGATTTTTTTAGTAAACAAATTCGAATGCCACTGAGGTTATGTGCAGAATTTATGGTGCATATATCTTTTATGCCTAAATGCATATAACTGTCTCCATGTGCGCGGAGTGTATTCATTATTAATGTGACCACTGCAGAGGTTAGGACTGTGTTTGAGAGGAGTTATTATTGCACACTGTCTTCATCTTAGCATGGCACTATAAACCTACAATAATATGGAATAATATTAAACACTCTATGGCATCTCTTCCTAAATCAGGTTGAGATTATTTTATTTATTCAGTCCATAAAAAGGAATTAGATTTCAGCCTTTCTTCTTTAAAACGGAAAATATGCACTGCATTAATGATCCATTAACCTGATTTTATGTGTGACTTTGATGTAGTGACCTCCTCTCCTTCAGCGGCTGCAATCACTTTAGTCATGCAAACAGAAGAGCAAACAGCTCTTTACTTACAGCGTGTCTCATCTTAAACCGAACCAGGCTGAAAGAGTCCATCAAGCACTGAGTATAAAAATCAATTCATTTCACTTTTTTCATGCTGCATATGAAAAATTGTCCAGAACTAAGCGGATTGTTGTCTGGATATCGACTGACTGTTTTTGCTGACACAAATGAAGAGCAAAGCATCCAATTTCCTATTCATTCAATTTCTCATTCAGTGTGAGAGCTCAGATTTCCACACAGTTCAGTTTTTTGTAAGTAACTTCAGTAAATGTTTTACATTTACACTGTATAACTGCAGGTCATTTTGAAAAGACCAAGCAGGTGCAGGTAGCACTGGGATAGCATCATATAACTATACATTCAACATATGTTGAACATATGTTTGTGACCCTGGTCCACAAAACCAGTCTTGAGTCGCTGGGGTATATTTGTAGCAATAACCAACAATACCTTGCATGGGTCAAAATTATCAATTTTTCTTTTATGCCAAAAATCATTAGGATATAAAGTAAAGATCATGTTCCAAGAAGATATTTTGTAAATTCCCTACTGTAAATAAATAAAAACGTATATTTTGATTAGTAATATGCATAGCTAAGAACTTCATTTGGACAACTGTAAAGGGGATTTTCTCAATATTTAGATTTTTTTGCACCCTCAGATTCCATTAGTTGTATCTCGGCCAAATATGGTCCTATCCTAACAATCCATACATCAATGGAAAGCTTATATATCAGCTTTCAGATGATGTATACATCTCAATAAAAACAATGACCCTTGTGACTGTTTTATGGCCCAGGGTCACATATAACTAATTTATTTGTTCAGTTTAATGGTACAGTTGATTAGTACTGCTGGCAAAAGATATAATCACTGTGAACTTGTCTTACATTTATATAGATAACCTTTTCATTGTCTGAAACCATATTATTTGCAATAAATGTTTCAGGTTGAACCACATGAATCTCATGCAGCTGTATCCAATTCAATATAAAAATAATTACAAACATTTTACTAACAACTTTGTCCATTATTTTACCAAAGCTATTGTTTTTTTTTATTATTAATCCATTCACATTTTTGTTTTTTACACTTTCTGTGTTGCTTATCTTTTCTTATTTACATTTTTAATAATGATATAACTTACGTATTTTTTATTTTCATGTTTTAGCATTTTGTTTTATTTATTTTTTTACCATTTTACTGTCTAGTGAGAATGATGGGAAATCAAGCTGGAAGATTGTGGCCTCATAAATGTGCTTAGCGCTAAATGATTAGCGTTTTGTGGTCCGTAAATTCTCTTATAAAATTACTTTGTTTTTTTCCAGTATAAACTCTAAAAATATTTCAATCCAAAACTATTGTCAACCTAGGCTCATTGGAAATACGTGCCTCTACATACATTTCTGCAAAACTGAAAAAACTTGCCTATATGTACGATTCACTGCAGTTTCCAGTTGAAATGAACACTAGAGGCAGTAAAACTCTGACAACTTTTATTCCTTTTCACATGAAGTGTGACTTACAGGAACAGTTTTGATTATTTTCTCACAGTTACTTGGTATGTTATGACTTCAAAACAATTTTAACATCCTGCACGATTTGAAAACTGATACTTTTGAACGTTGTCGTCACATATACAGCTTCATATGTATGAGTTTACTAACTCAGTAAGTTTACTCGGTAGCTCACGCGATACAGCGTTGCTCTTAGGTGATGAAGAGCTCCGGTACGAAAAGGGCAGAGGTCTCAAACTCAATTCCTGGAGGGCCACAGCTCTGCAGAGTTTAGCTTCAACCAGCTCCAAATCACAGCTGCTTGGAAGTTTCTAGTAATCCTGAAGACCTTGATTAGCTGGATCAGGTGTGTTTGATTAGGGTTGGAGCTAAACTGTGCAGAGCTGTGGCCCTCCAGGAATTGAGTTTGAGACCAATGCCTAAGGGCAGGGGTTCCCAAACTCGTTCCTGGAGCCTCCCCAACACTGCACATTTTGCATGTCTCCTTTGTCTGACACACCCATTTCAGGTCTTGGAGTTGCTACTAATGAGCTGATGAGTTGAATCAGGTGTGATTGATAAAGGAGACATGCAAAATGTGCAGTGTTGGGGAGGCTCCAGGAACGAGTTTGGGAACCCCTGCCTTAGGGTCTCCAAACTATTGTTCATCAACAGTATACAAAATAAAGAGTAAATATAGTAATCATAATTACACTTCATTATGATAATGCTTACTCCATGATTCTGTAACTGATAGGCTGTCAACTTTGAAAGTTTGCTACTAGCGTACAGTCATTCTGTCATGACTTAATGCAACACATATCTTGAATATCCTTGAATAATGAGGATTGTCTCACAGTTCATTATATCTGTGTGTGCATTCAGCTGCAAATGGAAGTATTTTTCATTAAGGAACTGTATTAATTTAACACAGCTCTCAAGCTAAGTGTGAATATACAGGGTAAGTGGGTTCTGGTCACTTGGGTCCTCACTAAATTCAGTTAAGACCCAGTTACCCCAGTGGTCCCTCTCTCCCTGTGTGCTCTCCAGATGAATTAAGGCCCTTCATTCCTACACAGTCCTAGAAATCAGTGTTAAACTCTTTATACCCTGTAATCATTTGTATGTATTACATATAATGATTATTTTAGGTAAAGAGTCATTTTGAGAGTTGAGGAGCAGATAATATAATTGGATTTCATACAGTATTAATCTTTGTTCAGGATTTGGGATGAAGGTCAGCTGCAGGGTAAGTTTTCCTCCGTATCCACACATGTAGCTTTTGGATTAATAATAGTAGGACAATTTTGTGCAATATAATTTCTTGTACAACATAATCTGTAACTAAGAGTCAAAATGTAAATTGACTGAAGAGATTAACTCTATGAACTCTTTACAGGGAAATGAGCTGCATGGATCTGATCTGAAACCTGAAATATTAGAGAAGTGGCTTAATACATCTACTCAGAGTATTTTCTGCATGTATAATGCAAGACACACAGAACACTTATGGCCTAATTGCAGGTCTATAAATACATGTTACTCTGGGAAAGCTGGTGTGTTTATTAAGATTCATATAATAAAACTGAAACAAAACAAATTATGAAAATGTATTATTTTTCAAACGTAGATGCATCATTTTAAAGCAGCTTTCCAGAAAGTAATACTGTTATTATGTCAACAATGCATTAGTGCTTTACTATAGAGCACATTTTAGGGCTGGGTGATATAAAGATATAAAACGATGACACAAGCAACTGTTTGAAGTTAAAAATGCCTTTCTTGCAAACATGCAGCTTTTGTCTTCACAATATGTTAATTGGTGGACTGGAGTGGTGTGGGTTGCTTGTGGATTATTGTGATGTTCTTATCAGCTGTTTGGACTCTAATTCTGACGGCACCCATTCACTGCAGAGGATCCGTTGGTGAGCAAGTGATGTAATGCTACATTTCTCCAAATCTGTTCCCATGAAGAAACAAAATCATCTACATCTTGGATGGCCTGAGGATGAGTAAATTCTCAACTATTTAAAACATTTTGGGTGAACTATTCCTTTAAGTGAGTTGAAGATGCCTCATGTTGCATAAAACAAATCTGGCACAACGCAGTGAGAAAGGTGATTAATGTTCTGCTGCTAATATTTAGACAGAATGTAATTAATGCCGGCATATCAACCCAAGAGACCTTTAAACAAAAACACCGAAGAAGAACAAACCAACAAATCTGTCAGAAGCTTCATTCACACCAAAGACTTTTAACTGAGTAATTAAGACGTCTGTTTAAGGACAGATGCATTAGATAGTCAAGCCAGTCTGTGTCTCCAGTGAATTCTGATCCAAATGAATTAAATATAATGCTTCTCTCTCAAATGAACACAGCATCACAATGCAGGAGAATTCAGTTCTGATCAACATCCATCTAAACTTCAATTTGTTTTCAAAGCTGACAGAAGTTGAATTTGCTGCATAGATTGTTGCTTTTTTAATGCAAAAAATATTTTCTTCAATTATAAGTTGTTTTGTCAGTGTTTTCTAGCACAAATATCCAAACATCTTTGAAGGACACCTATTATGCAAAATTCACTTTTACATGTTGTTTGGTCATAAATGTGTGTTGGCAGTGTGTGTAGTACACAACCACCCTATAATGATAAAAATTCACCCACTCCTTTTTTAAAATTCCCATAAATCATAAGTAGTGTCTCAGACTCAGAGCTTACAATCACAGAATCCGTACCAGCCCCGCCCACAATAGTTGACGGACACTATTAGCAAGAAAGAAATGTCTTCTTATTAAGGCTATAGACGTTATTCAGTCCAGAACAATAAGTGATTTTCTGCTTTTATTTTATTGCTTGGGTCATACTGACAGCATAGACAGCAGTAGGTACTGTATATTACGCTGCTTTCACTTATTACACAGATCTAATGTAAAAATGTGATTTATTTCCCAGCTGTTTAACTTCACAGACATAACCAACTGTGTTTTTGTGACTTATGCGTGTTTTTAACATAAACTTGTGTGTAAAAGAGAGCAAGGTACTCACATGCTGTGTGACAGCCGCTTTCTGTGTGTGTGCTTCAGATGGGTTCCCTCAGAAAACTCAACTGTATATCCGAAGTTTAAAATATATGGCTTTTAAAAGCATGATTTCAGCATGATAAACATGATAATCAAAACCAAACAGATGTTTTTTTAGTAGGGGCCGTTGAATGCTTGAATCTGATTGGCTGAAGGACGTTCTAAGGTGTGCAATTATTTTCAGGGAAACGCACGGCGAACGTAGTTCCAGGCACCGCATTACATGTCCATATCACTTCGCCAAATTATTTGAGTTATTTCAAAGGTCCTTACAGCCTAAAACAGCAAAAGAACCAAAACCCACAACGACACTGGCCAAACAAATAAATATAGTAAACAAAAGGATACAATCGACAGATCATATCCATGTTTTTGTACATATAACAAAATAGCCTATTTTATATACTCACTGGTGGTTAAACGTTTAAAATAATTAAGGCTTTTTATTTATTTATTTATTTTAAAGAAGATTGAATTTATTTGATCAAAAATATAGTAAAACAATATTATTATGAAATATTACTCGTAAAATAGTGGTTCTCAGTTAAAGAACAGCATTTATTTGAAATATAAGTACTTCGTAATAAGTGTAAATATATTTACTGTCACTTAAATCAATTTAATCAAAGTCCCTTTTTGTATTCTATAATCTTTGATTTAATGCAACATTGTTGAAGAAAAATATTAATTTATATATATACATATATATATATTTTTTTTTTTTTTTTTTTTTTTTTGCTTAATCTGTTTATTGAACTTTTATAATAATAAAAGGATTTTGCGATTCTGTGATCGCTGAATGTATCGCAAAATCAAGCAAACACCGCAATTTTCGCAAGAGCTCGCAAATTTTCATAATTGCCGCAGATTTTCCACAGATTTTGGCCTTAGACACATCCCGTGACGTCATCGCAACGCGCATTCAGTCAAAGAAAGGTTGTTTCTCAGTTTGAAAAATGGAATGAACGTCTCAGGTTACGTATGTAACCATGGTTCCCTGAGAGTAGGGAACGAGACACTGCATCCTCTAGAGGTCGCTATGGGGAACGCCGTCAGCGTGACCCGTGTCTGAAGCATACATACATACAATTTGTATTGTTAAAAGCGCTATATAAATAAAGGTGACATACAAAAACACCACCTGTTGGCCGGCGACAGCCTATGACGTCACTACCGGCGCGACCACAGTATAAAGGGGCGCCGGGAAAATACGTCATCCACTTCTTCGTCTGAAGCTTGCGTCCGAAGCATGGCACCGCGCCTAGAGGACGCAGTGTCTCGTACATATGTAACCTGAGACGTTCCCTTTCGAGGGAACTTCGAACTGCGTCCTCTAGGGGTCGCTATGGGGAACAGAATACCCACGCCGCCATGCTGAGGGGAGTGCAAGCCAAGCACAAAAGGTGAGCACTAAGTACCAACTCTACCCGGCTAAGGGAGTTGCCCCTGGGACGGTTAGACGGCTGTCCGTGACATTATCCCCTACGGCCAAAGACCCGAGCTGCATATCCTGAAACGTACCCGGACCCAGGGTAGAGCTTGAAGGCTTAGAATCATAAGAAAAGATTCCTTTAAGGGGATACGGCCAAGTGCCTAGGATAGTAGCTAGGTCCTGGCCTGTCACCCAGGGGCTACCGCTTGCTCTGAAGAGCTCAATGAGGGAACTGTCTCAACAGACCCTTGGTAGCACACCCTGTTCAAGTCAGTATCACTGTGATACATAGGCAGAGTGGGGCCCAAGGCGAAACCGGGGCCTGACCAACTCAAAGAAAAGGGCACGAAGCCGCAGCACGTAACCCCTACCGTACAGGATTTTAGAAAGAACGCAAGACACTTGATGTGCGATCTTACCACAACGTGGATTTTTAGAAAGTGCACAGAGACTAGCGTGCGCACTTACCATAACATGGATTTTCTTTCCGTTCTAGTGGAATCACAGAGGCTGTCATTACACAGCGAGCAGCTTAACAGGGAGGCCTAACAACCTGAAGTTGTTGACTGACAGCTCTGGAGAGCGGAGTCACAGTGCTCGGAAGGGAATAGCGTTGCTCATAGGTGACCCTCTATGGTGAGGGGAGCGATGCTAGCTCGACCATAAGGAGAGCACCTCCAAATCACAGAGCTCTGGGAAGCGGAGGACCCAACTCTCAGAATGAGAGGGAACTCAGACGCTCGGAAGGGAGCGGCATGCTCAAAGGTGACCCTCTATAGCGAGGGGAGCAATGCTAGCTCGACCATAGGAGAGCAACCTAGCAGGGAGGCCTAAAGAAGCCTAACAACCTGAGGCTACTGTGACAGCTCAGAAGGGAGCGGCATGCTCATAGGTGACCCTCTATAGAGGGGAGCAATGCTGGCTCGACCAACCAGGAGAGCATGAGGCTACTGTGACAGCTCCGGAGAGTGGGGAACTCAACTCTCAGCACGAGAGGGAACCCAGACGCTCAGAAGGGAGCGGCATGCTCATAGGTGACCCTCTATGGTGAGGGGAGCAATGCTAGCCACTACCTGAAACCTCAGTAGCCCTCCAGTAACCACAATCCTAGCAGGGGAACACCCTAGGCAAGGGCTCAGGGAGATGCTACTTAAAACCCCCGAGAGGGGAGCAGTCCCTAAGCTAGTATATAGACATCCTCAGATAGCCATGCACCTTCCTCAAAAGGCGGTGTCCCCTGTCCAGAATGATGTTTTAAAAAGACCCGCAGGTCCTGGAATTGCAGTGCTGGGGACCTGCTGACCAAGGAGGCTCCACAGAGATCTACGACTGGGCCACACGATCCAGGGGTCTCATCCCAGCCTGGATCTAATATCGCCGAGTGAGACCGAAAGAGTCGAAAGAGACAGGTAAACACACCAAAAATGACAGGTTTCCCAGAAATACTGCAAAGAATGGTTACACAATACCAGTTTTTCCGTAGAACTGGATCGTACTCACCCATCCATGGTTCCTGCGCATGAGACCAGTCCCGGAGGCGAAGTCCGAAGAGTCGAGTCCGGACCATCAGTAAGGTATTTTCTATGAAACATAGAACTTAACCAAAGCATCATAAGTCAAGCATAGAGACTGCAATGTGTTTCAAGCGCAGATTCTAGGTTCCCACCTAACCCCGGTTAGGTGGAGTAACCCGTGGTTGCAGGGTAATTCAGAGAGGGGAAGATGAGGGCCGATGTTTACAGTGCAGTCCCCCCCCCCCCCCCCCCCCCGAGGGAAAGGAGTAGATGTTTCACCCAGCCTGGTCCGGACGAGAGCATTGCGAACGCTTCGTCTGGATCACCTCCCTCAGGTCTTGCCTACCTCTCGTGCCTCCATCTAGCCCTACCCGCAGGCTCTGTGCCCATCTCTGATCCTCAGACGGAGATGGGTCAGGACCCCTGCGTTGTTCGGGCTCAGACCTGGACCTTCTAGGAATGAAGGATTTGAAGGCTGCTGAGCGCGCCTTCGCCTACCTAAACTTCTCGACCACCGACTCGACGGAGGTACCGAAAAGCTCGGAAGGCGAAACCGGAGCATCGAGCAGAAAGCCCTTCTCTTTCTTCCCGATATCTGCCAGGTTCACCCACAGATGTCTCTCCGTTACCACCATGTCCGCCATAGACCTGCCCATAGCAGTGGCGGCCTGCTTAGTGGCACGGAGAGCCAAATCCGTGGTGCGGCACAGCTCAGCCACTTCATCAGGTGACAAGCCCTGACCCTTATCCAGGTCTTTCAGCAGATCAGCCTGGTAAGCATGAAGCACCGCCATCGTGTGCAACGAAGCGACAGCCTGACCTGCTGCTGCGTATGCCTTGCCATTTAAGCGAGATGTTTCCTGAAGGGGCTTAGATGGCAAGGAGGGAGCCTTAAGAGAGGATGTCTCACCCACGGAGAGATAGCTGGCCAGCGTCTCTTCCACAGGGGGCATCCTCTTATAGCCGTTTTCACGCATCCCCTCCATGTTAGCATAACTGGTTTGCTGAAACCTGTGTATGCGAGCAGAAAATGGCTTTTTCCATTCCCTCTCAACCTCCGCATGGAGATCTGGAAGAAATGGAAGGCTCACTCGAGCTGGGGGACTATGGCCAGAAAGATAACGCTCATCGAGATGACCCCGCGGCGCCACCATTTTGGCCCGCTTCCACAGCAAGTCAAGCCTCGCCGTGGCGCGTTCCATAACCTCCAGTAACTCGTCATACGCAGGGCAGGAGGATTGAGCGGGCTCAGCCTCAGCTTCTTCGCCCTCAGACATCTCCTGCTCTTCCTGGGAATAACCCAGCAGAGCACCAGCCGCTGGATCAGATGATGTCAGCGAAATCGCATCATCATCATCCAGCCGCTCACCCTCGTTCGCGGCCGACGAGCGCGAGAGGGAAAGCCCCCTCTCTAACTCATCGGCCAGCTCCGCCTGCGAGCCCCACGAGAACATTCCCCTCCGTGCCTCAGCAACAGTGGGTCCTGAACCGCGGGAAGCAGACGGCTGCCCCTCCTTCCTCGAAAAGAGAGACAGACGAGAGCGGAGCTTTCTCATCGAGAAAAACTCACAGTGCACGCAGATCGCTCCCTCGAGAACATCGCGTGCGTGCTCCTCGCCCAAACAAAAGACGCAAAGATCATGTGTCAAATAACGAGGACACGGATGCACACATCTCCTAAACGTCTTGCTAGTGCTCGCCATAGTAACAGTAAAAAACTGTTCTTACCAGTAGAATGCACGCTTCAAACAAAACAGTCATTGAAGATGAAGAAGAGGATTACGTATTTTCCCGGCGCCCCTTTATACTGTGGTCACGCCGGTAGTGACGTCATAGGCTGTCGCCGGCCAACAGGTGGTGTTTTTGTATGTATGCTTCAGACACGGGTCACGCTGACGGCGTTCCCCATAGCGACCCCTAGAGGACGCAGTTCGAAGTTCCCTCGAAAGGGAACAGCCTTGCGTTCTCATCATGCCTGATTTACAAGAGCTACATTGGACAAACAAACCGAAAGCGGAACGAATTCGCGCTACTCGTTTGGGTTTATCTGCTCGGACCGGAGCCGCGGGCTGCTCTCGATCACGCGACACCATTGAGATATAGTGAAGAAAGTAGTCTCAATAACATCTGTCAAATCTTGTGAGAAGCATTCAAATTCGGCGCAGAATTCTGTTAAAGCTACGGATATCAGAACAAACACCACTGATGTGGAAACCAGGAAAAACATTGTTCAATAAACACAGATCTCCACCATTCACCATGGATTTAACATAACTACAGAAACAACTTGTGGCCGAAATGGTCTAATGTTTTCGAGTGTTTTTAAATTCTTCACACAACTTTTCCCAGAACTTCAAAGCTTTAAGTATTACCAAATTTGAAAATTATTTTTAATGTGATGACATTATTTGTTCATCCTTCATAGGTTGCCTCCATTTATAAAACTAAAAGTTTCAGAATGTAGGAAAGCAAACACTTATGTAAAAATAAAAAGGACATTAAATTACCACTATATGGCTGCAGAGATTTATATCTCTGCAGAGATTTATATCTTATTAGCATGTAGGCTTATTAGCCATTTCCACTCCCTATATACTGTATGTACAGTGTATATATATATATATATTTTTTTTTTTTAATCAAATTATATTTAGACATTATGAATGACAGTAATACAAGTTAATTTCATCTGCATTTCAACTACCCAGAAAGCACAAGTATATCTGTAAGACGTCTGCTAAAGATCTGTGAAACATCTGCCTTGTAATCTGATAAACGTCTCAGAAGCAGTTTTACATGCATTCTAATAAATGGCTATTTGACATCTGACAGGAAACGTCTTAGAGACGTATTGCAGATGAGCAAACACCCTAAAAAATACATCTTGCTTATGTAAATGCAGACATAGACATCTCCGAGATGTAGCCTACATGTGCGATTAGGGTGAGTGCTTTACTGTCAGGTGCTGGTGCCACCTTCTGTAGAACTTAATGGTGTCCTCAAATGTTAGTCTGGAGCCCTACGATGGTTCTCGAAGTCAGAAAAGTTATAACAATGTTAGAAGAATGTTGTCCATGGTATATTTTCTCTGCAAAACAATAAGAAAAGTCGCAAATATCACCGCAAATTTTGAGAAAAGCCGCAGCAAAATCAGTCATTTTAGGCCGCAAAAATCAGAAAAAAGTCCCGGCGAAATCCTGGAGGGACTGATAAACAATAGTTTTAGAGCAATTTGTTGTAGCTACTTACCCTGTAACTACATGGAACAAGGGGGGGAACAAGCACCACTTTAATTTACAGCCCGCAAATGTTGTATTTACTCTGTAACTACATGGAACAAGGAGGTAATAGAGCACCACTTTAATTTACTGCCCGCAAATGTTGTATTTACTCTGTAACTACATGGAACAAGGGGGGAACATGCACCACTTTAATTTACAGCCCGCAAATGTTGTATTTACCTGGCCAATAAAGCTAATTCTCATTCTCATATATATAAATATATATATATATATATATATATATATGTACATACTGTATAATACATAATGTAACCTATTTCGCAGGTGATATACAAAACAAGAGTAAGTTCATTCATCTACACTGCCCTACTGGACTGAGTTGAGACCTGCCATGACTCTCCTGTTGTTATCGTTTTGGGCCATCATTGGGCTTACGGTGGAGACGCGTGTGTGACAGCCAACCTGTGAGTGTGTGTTAAATATGTATGGCCAGACACAGCACATGGGATCAGGCTAATGTGACTAGCTGAGCTTATCTATAATGAATGAACGCTGTTCTAATGTTGTGCTACACACTGCTTAATCAATGCTCATGTTTTTCTGCACCTGCTGTCACAATGACAGCCATGACGAGCCGTGAACTCATCTTTCTAAAGCTGACAGGGAGAATTTTTTTTAACTTTTAGTGATGTTTGCTAATGCGAGCATAAACATTATTGTTATATATTGATATATAGATATAAAATCATCAGGAAATAAAACGTTTAGTTCAATGTTATTCAAAAAGCTTATGCAAAGTGTAAAAAACACAAGTGTAAAAAACATATACTAAAACAAAATAGCCTCAGCTGTTTTCACATGAGACTTAGCAAGTCGTCACTAGGATCCAATTAAGAGCAGAAAATGTGAACTCAAGCACACATGCAATTTGTGCAGATGGTCCATTAGCTCTTGTTGAATATCATTGCTTCTCATTAAGTAGGTTTCATGACAGAGATAGATACAACTGTTAGATGAACATTTCTTCCAGCACGGTAAGTTAAATGAGTAATATATATTTTTTTTTTTCCTGAGGTCTACTTTTTATGTTAATCAAGTTTTTTTCATGAGCATTTTCTATCCTCTCTCTGAGCCTTTTACAGCAGATGCTAGTTTGCTGTTGAGTCCTTATTATCATTACAGTTGCAGATCAGATATTCAGTCTTTATTAATCTCATATATTTGCCACTAACAATACCTGCTCCACGTCCTCCCTGATCTTGCACAGTGTCTGTGCTAGTAGGCTCACTGGGGGGAACGCATATTTGCGCAGGCTCTGGGGCCAGCTGTGTGACAATGCATCCGTGCCGAGCGTTGCCTCGGTTAGGGAGTAGAACCACTGGCAGTGGGTGGTTTCTGGAGATGCAAACAGGTCCACCTGAGCAACTCCGAACTGTCTCCAAATCAGCTGAACTGCCTGGGGATGGAGTCTCCACTCTCCTGGAAGTGCTGCTCGAGACAGCTCGTCAGCTGCCCGATTGAACACTCCTGGAATGTGGATGGCATGAAGGGACCTCAGATGCTTCTGACTCCAGAGGAGGAGGTGGCGGGCGAGTTGCGACATGCGACATGCGACATGCAACGGGAGCGTAAACCGCCTTGCCGGTTGATATACACAACAGTCGCAGTATTGTCCGTATGGACCAGAACGTCCTTGCCCCGAAGGCGCCCTCTGAGGCGGCTCAAGGTGTACTGCCACCAACTCGAGAAAATTGATATGCCAACGCAGTTGGGGACCCGTCCATACCCTGACACTGCGTAAACTTTGCACGTGGCTCCCCAGCCGGTGGCCGAGGCATCCGTGAATACCACAGCATGCCTGGATACCTGCTCCAGGGGCACTCCTGCCCGAAGGAACAAGGGATCTGTCCATGGGCTGAAGGTTTTGTGGCAGGCCAGTGTAATCTGAACCGGTGAGTACCGCGTTTCCACACCCACCTCGGGACTCGGCCATGGAGCCAGTGCTGAAGCGGTCTCATATGGAGCAGACCGAGAGGAACTATCGCCGCAGCTGCAGCCATATGCCCCAGGAGCCTCTGAAAGAGTTTCAGTGGGACCGCCGTCCTGCCTGATAAAGTCTTGAGGCAGTTCAGCACCGACTGAGCACGTTCCTGGGTGAGGCCTGCTGTCTGGCCACCGGAGTGCTGGAGGACTCGACAGGGTTTGCCCGGTCAGGGAACACTGTGGAGAATTTAGGCGTTAAGGACGCCGCAAACCGACTCTGAACCGGGCCTCTCAGTGCCACTACCTGTTTGAGGTGAGAACACAGGAGGAAACCGATTCGACACGCAGGCTATAGAACCTAGAGAACGTGTTAGGAGTCGCCCAGCCCGCAGCTCTACAGATGTCTGCTAGCGAGGCACCACGAGCTAGCGCCCAGGACGATGCGACACCCCTAGTGGAGTGAGCACGCAGCCTGAGCGGGCAGGGCACACCTTGTGCTTCATAGGCCAAGGTGATGGCATCCACTATCCAGTGGGCCATCCTCTGCTTGGAGACAGCCTTCCCCTTCTGCTGTCCTCCGTAACAGACAAAGAGCTGTTCTGAGGTCCTAAAGCTCTGAGTTCTATCCATGTACTGTCGCAGTGCGCGTAGAGGGCAGAGCAAAGCTAGGGCTGGGTCTGCCTCCTCCAGGGGCAGCGCTTGCAGGTTCACCACCTGGTCCCTGAAGGGCGTAGTAGGAACCTTTGGCATGTAGCCGGGCCGGGGTCTCAGTGTTGCACTGGAGCCAGCCGGCCCAAACTCAAGGAACGATTCGTCGACCGAAACTTCAACTCGACTGACTGCAAAGACTCAAAGGGGGCAGTTTGTAGGGCTCTTAGCACCAATGCCAAATCCCAAGAGGGTAGGGAGGGAGGCCTAGGAGGAATTAACCTCCTGCCCCCCCTAAGAAACCTGACGACCAGATCGTGCTTCCCCACAGACCTCCCCTCTACGGGGTCGGGTGAGCGGAAATAACAGCAACATAAACCTTAAGGGTGGAGGGGAACAGCCTACACTCCAACCCTTGTTGCAAAAAGGAAAGCACGGCTCTGATCTAACATCTCCGGGGGTCCTCATGGTGAGAGGAACACCATTCGATGAACAGGTTCCACTTCAGAGCATAGGCCCGTCTTGTGGACGGTGCTCGTGCTGAAGCGATAGTGAGTGCTACCTCCTGGGGTAGGTCACCTAAAACCTCCGCGTCCCATCCAGAGACCACACATGGAGTTTCCACAGGTCTGGACGCCGGTGCCATAGGGTGCCCCGTCTCTGAGAAAGCAGATCCTTCCTCAAAGGAATCGGCCAGGGAGGGGCTGTCGCGAGGAGCATGAGTTCCAGGAACCAGGTCCTGTTGGGCCAATATGGAGCCACTAACAATACCTGCTCCACGTCCTCCCTGATCTTGCACAGTGTCTGTGCTAGTAGGCTCACTGGGGGGAACGCATATTTGCGCAGGCTCTGGGGCCAGCTGTGTGCCAATGCATCCGTGCCGAGCGTTGCCTCGGTTAGGGAGTAGAACCACTGGCAGTGGGTGGTTTCTGGAGATGCAAACAGGTCCACCTGAGCAACTCCGAACTGTCCCCGAATCAGCTGAACTGCCTGGGGATGGAGTCTCCACTCTCCTGGAAGTGCTGCTCGAGACAGCTCGTCAGCTGCCTGATTGAACACTCCTGGGATGTGGATGGCACGAAGGGACCTCAGATGCTTCTGACTCCAGAGGAGGAGGTGGCGGGCGAGTTGCGACATGCGACATGCGACGGGAGCATAAACCGCCTTGCCGGTTGATATACACAACAGTCGCAGTATTGTCCGTATGGACCAGAACGTCCTTCCCCCGAAGGCGCCCTCTGAAGCGGCTCAAGGCGTACTGCCAGCAACTCGAGATAATTGATATGCCAACGCAGTTGGGGACCCGTCCATACCCTGACACTGCGTAAACTTTGCACGTGGCTCCCCAGCCGGTGGCCGAGGCATCCGTGAATACCACAGCATGCCTGGATACCTGCTCCAGGGGCACTCCTGCCCGAAGGAACAAGGGATCTGTCCATGGGCTGAAGGTTTTGTGGCAGGGCAGTGTAATCTGAACCGGTGAGTACCGCGTTTCCACACCCACCTCGGGACTCGGCCATGGAGCCAGTGCTGAAGCGGTCTCATGCCCAGACACGTGAGGCAGCGATTGTGACCGTCCTCAGGCGCCAGGAAACGACCACACCCAGAATTGCACGGGTGATAAAACATCTTTAAAAAGACGCGATCACCCGTGTTGCTCTTTTAGAGAAATTGCTCTTTTAGTGCTGAAGCACACAGGGGAGCTGGCCACCGCACACTCCTGGTGTGACTGTCTGCATGAACTCTGTTGAAGCCGCGAGATCGTGACCACCGCTGCTGTCGCCGTAACGCCCGCACTCTCGTTCTCTCTGCAACACAGAAGTAGAGAGCAGTAGTGATGACCACCGCTCGGCTCCGAAGCGAAAGGATGAATTAATGTGGTGCACCTGCTGCCTCTTATACCCACTCTGCGGGGTGTGGCAGCCAGATGTGAAATACCGAATGCCAATGTCCATTGGCTCGTTTAGTTACACTCAAAGTGGATTGGTCTCTCTGGCGAGATCCCAATTCGTCGGTCACCGACGTGACTCGTAGTGACCGACTGAAAGGGAACCAGGTGACCATGTTCATTAAATTCCTTCACAATATGCAAACATTCCACCTCAGTCTCCTGATGTGCCCACTAAATTAATTTTATCATATTTTGGTCGGATCTGATTATTATAATAACTTCTTGTTAATGACTGTACAGTAAATGTACAGAAACACTGTAAATGGATCAGTGACAGACACTGGTGTAAGAGGTCATGAAGATTTAAGCAGGTATAAATCTGATACACTACATCAATGCACTCATGAACTGCAGATCGGATCAGTGAAGATGTTGACAAGGGTTTAATCTTTGCTAAACACATTTTTCCAGACTAAAGGATTGGATGGTTGCCACATTATCGCTTTACATGAAACCTGATTCTGTTAATGTTGTTTTGAAACAATTCTTTGCTAGGCTTTGTATACTTTAATCTAGTCACCTTCTGAATAACTCCTGTGTTACGCTGGCCTGACTGTCACTGCCAAAAAGAGTCTGACCCTTCTGTAACCCTCTCTGCAACTAATACCATGCCGTTGGGTCTGGGAACTCTGAATGAACTGATTTAAAGCAATGACAGATTCAGGACGGGTGCAAAAGTGTAGAGACATATGCCTTGTACACCTCTTCTCACCTAACCCCAGTGAGTTTGTGTGCGGTCTGAACCCACAGGGATCGTGATACATACTGTGTCATACACAGGACAATGTTCCCTTATGTCACCTTCAACTCAAACTTCAAAAAAGCATACAATAAAACAAGCTGATAGCACTACATTGTACGTGGGAACTGGATTTAAACAGTGTTTTAGACAGTGTTTGGAAATGTATTCTCTCTAAAAAAAAAAAAAATACCTAATGGCGTTACTTAGTTACTTATTATGGAAAGTATGTCTTACTTTACTTTTGTGTTACTTTTTAAATCTGGCCTGGGCTTGCATGTTTGTTTTTAATATAAGAAAGTTCTATTTTTGTACAAAATACAATCATTCATTTATATGGGAACATCTATGTGCAATATATACTCAATCAAGAATCAGACATCATGAATATTGGATTTATCTTTGTCTTAATTTCTAAATGTGTATGTATCAATATATTGCCATATGTTGTCAATACATATTGCTGCATATTGAAAAATATAAGCACTATATGGAAATGTATTATGTAATATATTGCATTATATTTTTGCAGTATATTCCCATATATTTTTGTTCCATAAGGGGCAACAAAATAGAGGGAGCTGTGGTGATAACTAAGTGATAATTTAATTAACACAATACTAATTTCTCACTAGAAAGTGGAAAAAGTTGGTCAAAAGCATACTTTTACAAAAATAACTGACCATCAATTGTAACTTTCAGATGGCTTCCTAATTTTTTTAGCTCAACTCTCATGAAATGGAATGCACAGGATCCTTCATAGATAAAGTATACATCTATGTTGCCTTCAAAAATCAGATAAAGGTATCTCAGACAGGATGTGACACAATCAGTGAATCAGTTGTCTTCCAACCTCCATATGTTGCCTGCGGACAGTGGCACAAAAACGGGGTATGCAGTATATATGCTGCACATAGGGGCGGCACCATTTTGCCGATATCATTCTGGGAATATCTTTTTAAATAAAATGTTATAAATAATCAAAAGCTTAGTTGTTAAAAAATAATGTAATGAAATATTTTTATTTAATGGTTTTAGCATTTTTAATGAGTGTACCAATGTATTTATTATAAACTGTGTGCATATTAACCACTCACCCTTCGACACATTACTGTCACAGATACAGTCATGTGACCAAAATGAATAGAGGAGGGAAACATTCTGGGATGCATCACAGAAAAGACAATGGGGAAAAGAAAAACAATGCATTAAAATGAGGGCAGCAATGTCCAAGTGAACTAACAAATTGCTAAGCTTATCCTATCCTTTTTTTTTTTTCATGAAGTCATTAAACATTTAACGGTGTTGCCTAAGAGAGCAAAGTGATTAATATCAGTTCATTTCTGAGTATTACTATTGCTCAAAAAAAGAAACAAAAAGAAACACCACATTTGTGAATGGGCGTGTGATTTACATTTGAGAGAAAATGAGAAGGATGTAAACAAGGATACAAACTAGCCACCTTTTGCTTAAAATTGCCGTTTTGAATTCAAAATATTATATTTGTGTGATTCAAGTGGATCTGATGAGTTGAAAACTCTTGCTACTTCATACTTCAATACAAAACAATGCTGAACTTTGACAAAAAATAGATTTTTAAATGTTATAATGGTGATTTTATAATGTCTAAATATAAATCCATAAGCAAAACGTGTGAAAAGAGCTATATTACGGAGTGGAAATGGTAAATGAGACAATGAATGTTCCTCTGCTGCCATCTAGTGGTCATAGTGGGAATATCATGGCATTCATTTTAATAGTATTGGTTTTTCTACCAGGTGCAGAAATCTTCCACTTAGCGAATTTTCCATGAATTATCTCTATAAGCAGAAATGGGAAAATTTTACATACATTGTTCTCATTTTATATAAAAATGTACAAAAATATGAATAACTTCGAGGCAAATTAATATTTTTTTTAGGGGATTCAAACGTTTTTTATCACTTTTTTCACTCCTGATGAATTTTTATCCAACCATGCACAAGTTAGTTAATGAGCTTTTGGTCAGTGACTTGCAGAATGTTTTCTGTGGGGTTAGGGGCTAGAATACAGGGGGGCGCCAACACTGATCTTGCATACCTCTCGGCAAATGTACAGTTGCGCCCCTGCCTGCGGAGGCATTCTTTTTTGGCTTTTGTATGCAGCCTTGGGCTGCGTTCCACTTCACTTTTTATATCCTTCCTTTGCTAACTTCCCTCCATCTCACTGACTCATATGTACATCATTGCTTACTTTGCACAAGTGTCCACTGCTGGCATAACCCTTGCAATGGGCTGAAAAGGAACATCCTAAGACCTTGATCACTTGGAATCTGCTGTGGAGCTGATGTACAGTGCCGTGAAAAGGTTTTTGCCCCCTTCCTGTTTTTTAGGGGTGGGACAAAAAATTGATTCTTTTTAAAACACTTTAAAAATCGATTGGTTTACCTCAGAATCGATTTTTATTTCATTTCATTATTTTATTTTTCATAAGAGGTGGTGGAGTTAGCGCTTTGTAATTCCAACAGAGGGCGAAATGTATAGGTGTGTTCGACTTGGCGCAGCACCACGCAGACGATCAGCATATTTACATTTACATTTACATTTAATCATTTAGCAGACACTTTTATCCAAAGCGACTTACAAATGAGGAGAACAATAGAAGCAATCAGACCATCGAGAGAGCAACAGTATACAAGTGCCATGACAAGTCTCAGTTAGTCTATCACAGTACATTTACATTTTACATTTACATTTATGCATTTAGCAGACGCTTTTATCCAAAGCGACTTACAGTGCATTATACATGGTTATACATTTTTTTTATCAGTATGTGTGTTCCCTGGGAATTGAACCCACAACCTTTGCGCTGTTAACGCAATGCTCTACCACTGAGCCACAGGAACAGTACACGTAGCTAGGATTTTTTTTTACTTTTTTTTAAACTTTTTTTTTTTTTTTAAATAGAATAGGTAAGTGTTAGTATTAGTTAGTCAGGTGCTGGCGAAAAAAGATGTGTCTTTAGATGTTTTTTGAAAATGGCTAAAGACTCAGCTGTTCGAATTGAGATCGGGAGGTCATTCCACCAGCTGGGCACAGTCCAGGAAAAGGTCCGTGAGAGTGATTTGGTACCTCTTTGGGATGGCACCACAAGGTGTCGTTCACTTGCAGAATGCAAGCTTCTGGAGGGCGCATAATTTGAACTAGCAAGTTTAGGTATATTGGTGCAGTGCCAGTGCCAGCATATGACATCAAAGTACCGCCAGAGCGATTCGAAAGCATGCGGAGCCGTCGTTATATAGATCAGTGTGAGCTGTCTGTTCTCTGTAGCTCTCACGGTGCTTTGATGTCATACAGCGATCGTTCTGCGTGTGCAGTGCCGCTGCATTAGATGACGTCATATACGTTTAAAGCCGGCGCGAGAAAGCAAAACCATGACGGAGGCAGAGGATCAAACCTCTTCCAGAAGTCTTTCTGCACCTTCACGTTTTGAATCCCAATTGTCGGGAAAACATGACTAAAACGGTATGCAAAGTAACATAGCACTTTATTTTATTTCAGAAACTATTTTTTTCCTGCTCATTTTGTTGAACATTTGACTATTATATTCATGTGCAAGTTCAGGGTTTTGGTACTTTAAAGTTTCATGGTTCAAGGTACTTTAAATATACACTGTGTGTAACGTTATGTGTATGCTTCTGAAATAAAAGTTTAGAAAGATGTGATGCATTGTTTTTGATAATATGACTCATCATATACAGTCTCTTTTACATTTACATTTACATTTAGTCATTTGGCAGACGCTTTTATCCAAAGCGACTTACAATTGGGGAGTACATAAATCGATTCATCTTGAAGAGGCAATCAGACAGGGGAAGTGCTTGTAACACCAAGTCTCAGTCATTGTTCAAATAAGTACAAGCTAGCAAGGGAAGGAGAGAAAGATAAAGGGAAAGGTTTTATTTTTTTTTTTATTTTTTTTTAAGAACAAGATTAGGATGAAGTCAAGTAGTGCCGAAAGAGATGAGTTTTCAGTTGTTGCTTGAAGATTGACAGGGATCCAGCATTCCGGATAGGGGTGGGAAGATTATTCCACCATCCAGGAATGGTGAATGAGAATGTTCTGGAGAGTGATTTTGAGCCTCCCTGTGATGGTACCACAAGGCGTCGCTCACTAGCAGATCTCAGACTTCTGGAGGGGATGTAGATTCGTAATAGTGAGTGGAAGTAGGAGGGTGCTGAGCCTGTGGTCGTTCTGTATGCAAGCATCAGTGTCTTGAACTTGATGCGAGCTGCCACTGGTAGCCAGTGCAGTGAGATGAAGAGAGGTGTAACATGGGTTCTTTTGGGCTCATTGAAGACCAGTCGTGCTGCTGCATTCTGAATCATTTGTAGAGGTTTGATTGTGTTTGATGGAAGACCAGCCAGAAGAGCATTGCAGTAGTCCAGCCTAGAAACGACAAGGGCCTGGACAAGAAGTTACGCAGCATGCTCTGTCAGGAAGGGCCTGATTTTTCTGATGTTGTGTAGCGCAAACCTGCAAGATCGAGCAGTCTTTGCAATGTGCTCTTTGAAGGTCAGCTGGTCATCAAAGATTACACCAAGATTTCTGACCGAAGTTGATGGGGTAATTATTGATGTGCCTAATTGAATCGAGAAGTCATGCTGTAGGGTCGGAGTGGCAGGGACGACAAGAAGCTCAGTCTTTGCCAGGTTGAGCTGTAGGTGATGTTCTTTCATCCATGCCGAGATGTCCGCCAGGCAGCCTGAGATCCGTGCAGCTACCGTTGGATCATCTGGTTGAAAAGAGAGATAGAGCTGTGTGTCATTGGCGTAGCAATGGTAGGAGAAGCCATGTGCCTGTATGATGGGTCCCAGTGATGTAGTGTATGTGGAGAAGAGGAGGGGTCCAAGAACCGATCCCTGAGGAACCCCAGTGACCAGTTGATGTGCTTTGGATACCTCCCCACCCCAGGCCACCCTGAAGGACCTACCGGTGAGATAGGATTCAAACCAGCGAAGTGGAATCCCAGTGATGCCCAGCGATGAGAGGGTGGACAGGAGGATCTGATGATTGACAGTGTCAAAAGCAGCAGAAAGATCCAGCAGAATGAGGACTGATGATTTGGAATCGGCCTTTGCGACTCGCAGGGCTTCAGTGACTGAGAGTAGCGCAGTCTCTGTTGAATGGCCATTCCTGAAACCTGACTGTTTAGCATCCAGTTTGTTGTACTGTGAAAGAAATAGTGAGAGCTGGTTGAAGACAACTCGTTCGAGTGTTTTCGCTAAGAATGGAAGGAGAGAGACAGGTCTGTAGTTTTCTAAAAGAGAAGTGTTTAATGTAGGTTTTTTGAGCAGTGGGGTTACCCGGGCCTGCTTGAACACTGTGGGGAAGATGCCAGTGCGGAGAGATGTGTTGATAATGTGTGTGAGTGCCGGTAAGAGTGTGGGAGAGATTGCTTGGAGAAGGTGAGAGGGGATTGGGTCAAGAGGACATGTTGTAGGATGGCTGGAGAGGAGAAGTTTGGATACTTCCGCCTCGGTGAGGGGACAGAAGGAGAAGATGGGAGTTTGAGCAGTGGATGTGGTTGGTTGGAGGTCCTGTGTGTGTGGAGTTGAGAACTGGTTACCGATTGTTCTAGTTTTGTCGGTGAAAAAAGTGGCAAAGACGTCAGCTGTTATAGAAGTGGTGGGCGGTGGTGGAGGGGGACAGAGGAGATAATTAAATGTTCTGAAGAGATCACGCATGTCTGGAGCGCTGTTGATCTTGTTGTGGAAGTGTGAGGATTTGGCAGTGTGGACTTCAGTAGAGAAAGACGAAAGCAAAGACTGATACCTAGTCAGGTCCGACGGATCGTTTGATTTGCGCCATTTTCTCTCTGCCGCTCTGAGTTTGGTCCGATGCTCACGAAGAACATCGGATAACCAGGGGTTAGAAGGGGCAGCCCGTGCTGGCCTGGAGGAGATATGACAAATGTCATCTAGACAAGAGGTTAAGGTAGAGCATAAAGTGTCAGTAGCTGCATTCACATCCAGAGAAAGGGAGCGTAGGTTACGTCTGAAAGTAACCGGTAAGGGAGCTGGTGGCACCTGGGTAGTAAAATGTAAGGTAAATGTAATGAAGAAATGGTCAGAGATATGTAGTGGTTGTACCAGAATGTTATCTGTAGTACAGTTGCGTGTGTAAATTAAATCAAGTTGGTTGCCTGATTTGTGCGTGCTAGTAGTGGTAAGGCGTTTGAGATCAAATGAAGCTAGGAGTGAATGAAAGTCTGTAGCATAAGGCCTGTCTAGGTGAATGTTGAAATCGCCAAAGACTAAGAGTGGAGTGCCATCCTCCATGAAAGAGGACAGCAGGCCGTCCAGCTCCTCTAGGAAGGTGGCTAGAATTTGGCCAGGGGGACGGTAGATTATTACTATCTGGAGTTTTATAGGAGCCGTTACAGTAATCGCATGAGATTCAAATGAGTTGTGATTGCCTAGGGGAGAGTGGGTTGAGTATTTCCAATTGTTTGAAATGAGCAGACCAGTGCCCCCACCCCGGCCAACTTTCCTTGGGGTGTGAGAGAAAGAGAAATTGTGAGAGAGAGCAGCCGGGGTAGCGGAGTCTTCTGGACGAATCCAGGTCTCAGTCAAGCCCAAGATGCTGAGAGTGGATTGTAAGGAAAAAGCAGAAATGAAGTCAGCTTTGTTGACCGCTGACTGGCAATTCCAAAGACCCACAGAGAAAGAAAGAGGTGTAGTAGAAGATGTAGCGATCGGGCGCAGGTTTGCAGGATTACGTTGCCGTCTGCGTGTGTTTTTAGAGCGTGGTTGAGAGAGAACCAGAATGGTTTGGAAACACATGATAGAGGTGGAGGGATAGAGGATAGGGAAGGAGAGTGTGTGAGGGAAGATAGAAATGATACTTAAGTGTGTGCTCGGTGTCGTTGCTCGGTTAAAGTCGCACAGGAAAAGTCGTCTGTCTTTACACTCGTTGGTCTTCACACGAGGAGGCTGAGCACGATGGCTGAACGCTTCCGCAGACGCTTCCGCGTCAGCGCTCTGACATCAAATAAATACGGTCTAGGAGACTAGAGTGAAAACAGCTGAGGCCGGCTTCTGCTCAGCACAGCCAATAACCTTAAAGGACTGCTAATTGCTGTATACGAAACTAAACACTTTGCACAATCACACAGGCTCGTTCTTAGCTGAGGTGCAAATTATTCTAATTGCCAGCAAGTGCAATCAAAAATATAAACCTCAACGAAAATGCACAATAGAAATAGGTAGGAAACGAAGTATTCCTTCCTAGCAGCAAGTAAATAATTTAAACAACAGAACTGCGAAAAAGTATTACAACACTTACGCGAGCTGCCGTCCTTCTCTTCTGGTGACTAATCGGCTTTCCCGATTCGTTGATTATACCCTTTTAAGGGTATAATCAACTATTTTCCATTGTAGTCTTTAATAAGCAAACAAAAATCACAATAAATTGTAATATCGAATTGCAATAGTAGGCTAACTGCTAAGATGTGTGTGTTTTTTATTATTATTGTGACAGTCTGTATATTAAGTGTATAATTCAACTTTTTCCCATGGTCTAGAGTTAAAAACAAAAAACAAAAATTGCAACACATAGCAATATCGAATCGCAATACTTGTAGAATCGAAATTGTTAAAAAAAAAAATCACAATACATATCGTATCGCACCCAAGTATCGAATCGGGAGGTAGGTGTATCGTCCCATCCCTACTGTTTTTTTTTTTTGCATATTTGTCACACTTAAAAGATTCAGATCATCAAACAAATTTTAATATTACACAAAGATAATGCAAGTAAATACAAAATGCAGTTTTAAATGATTTAATTTATTAAGGGAAAAAAGTTGTCCAAACCTACCTGGCCCTACATGAAAAATGAATTGCCCCCTCCTGTTAAATCATGAAAGAACTGTGATTAAACAACATTATTTTAGAAAGCTGAGTTAAATTTCACTAGCCACACCCAAGCCTGATTACTGCCAGACCTGTTGAATCAAGAAATCACTTAAATAGAACCTGTCTGACAAAAGTGAAGCATGCTTAAAGAGCAACACATCATGCCGCGATCTAAAGAAATTCAAGAACAGATGAGAATCAAAATAGTTGACATTCATCAGTCTGGAAAGGGTTATAAAGCCATTTCGAAGGCTTTGGGACCCTAGCGAACCACGGTCAGAGCCATTATCCACAAATAGAGAAAACTTGTAACAGTGGTGAACCTTCCCAGGAGTGGCTGGCGTACCATAATTACTCCAAGAGCACAATGACGACTCATCCAGGAGGTCATAAAAGAACCCAGAACAACATCTAAAGAACTGCAGGCCTCACTTGCCTCAATTAAGTTCAGTGTTCATGATTCAACAATAAGAAAGAGACTGGGCAAAAACGGCATCCATGGGAGAGTTCCAAGGCAAAAGCCACTGCTGACCAAAAAGAACACAAATTTGCCAAAAAATATCTTGATTATCCCCAAGACTTTTGGGCAAATATTCTGTGGACTGATGCGACAAAGGTTAAACTTTTTGGAAGGTGTGTGTCCCGTTACATCTGGTGTAAAACCAACACAGCATTTCATAAAAAGAACATCATACCAAGAGTCAAACATGGTGGTGGTAGTGTGATGGTCTGGGGCTGCTTTGCAGCTTCAGGACTTGGAAGGCTTGCCATAATAATTGATGGAACCATGAATTCTGCACTCTATCAGAAAATCCTGAAGGAGAATGTCCGGCTGTCAGTTTGTGACCTCAAGCTCAAGCACACTTGGGTTATGCAACAGGACAATGATCCCAAACTCACCAGCAAGTCCACCTCTGAATGGCTCAAGAAAAATAAAATTAAGGTTTTGGAGTGGCCAAATCAAAGTCCAGACTTAAAATCTGATTGAGATGCTGTGGCATGACCTTAAACAGTCCTTTCATGCTTGAAAACCCTCCAGTGTGGTTGAATTAAAAAAAATCTGCAAAGAAGAGTGGGCCAAAATTCCTCCACAACGATGTGAAAGACTCATTGCCAGTTTTCGCAAATGCTTGATTGCAGTAGTTGCTGCAAAGGGTGGCACAACCAGTTATCAGATTTTTTTTGGGGGGGGGCTTAGGGAAGTTCACAAGTATGTAAGCAAAGTGGAAAGTGCCCTTGGTTTGCTGTAGGACCCCATGGGTAGCCGTTTGTAGTGCCTCAAACAAGTATATATAAACATTTGCATATTGTATAGGTTAAAGGCAGTGGCGTACTGTGGGGTTTCAGTCAGGGCCTTCAGTAAGCAACTGTAAACTACATGTACATTTACATTTATATTTATGCATTTAGCAGACGCTTTTATCCAAAGCGACTTACATTGCATTCAAGTTACAGTTTTACATTTTATCAGCTCTTGCTTTCCCTGGGAAAAGTGTACAAAATGTACACACCTTACACATCTGCTACAGCTAACGCAGCCATATAATGCACATATTATGCCGCACACAGGCTCTCAACAACAATGACGGCTGATCAACAATTTCAACAGTAGGCTAGATTAGGTTGGATTAAATGCAGAGTAAATTTCCCTACATGGTCAGTAAAAGTATTCCGCCAATACACGGGTCACTATGCACATTCACGTCACTCTAAAATGACAACGCGCCCAAAGAAGCAAAACTGCTGGACATCCACACACCGCACCACAGTATTATCAACGCCTCCATAACAATGTGCATGATACAATACTCATCAAATAATAAAGCACTCACCCGTCACTTGTAAATAAAGTCCATGGGTCTGTCATTCCATGTCCCTTTACTCGTATTAAAAAGTAAACACGGCCAACAAAATAGCTTGTGCTCGGTGATAGCTGTTAGCCACTCATAGAACTCATAGTTGCAATCTTTGAAATGGCGCATAAAAACTTTGCAAGCCTTTGTTAGCGAATTCGGTTTGGGTGTAGGTTTTCCTTTCTCAGTTATTCTCTTTTGTCTGCAAAAGAGCGCCTAGAAAAAAGGCGTTTTTAGTAGATCGGCAACAAGATCTGGTGTAGGCGCCGATGACTGCGGCTGTCATTTTCTTTCGTTGAGTTTCACTTTCATACCTTGGAAATCCCTAACTAAAGGGGCGGTCTAACGCTGGGGGTAGCACTGGGCACGTCGCTAGACCCAGAGGGCGGGCTGTCATTGAACATCAAAATTTGATTGGCTGATGATTCTGTCACTAATGCTCGTAACAAATCAGATGTGACGTCTTTCAACAAAAGGGTAGCACTATCTGTAGTGCTGGCCCCAGACTTTTTTATGTAGGATATTCCAGTTCAACCTCAACTAAACTAATCATAGGCAATTTTGTGGACATTACACAAATGAAAATAATACCTAAATAATCAATAAAAACATTTTTCACACAATTTTATTTTTTTATAGGGCCAGCAGAGAAGGCCCTGCTGCCCCTGACGGCCCACCACTGGTTAAAGGGTTATTCCACCCCAAAATGAAAATTTTGTCATTAATCACTTACCCCCATGTCGTTCCAAACCCATAAAAGCTTTGTTCGTCTTCGGAACACAATTTAAGATATTTTGGATGAAAACCGGGAGGCTTGTGAGTGTCCCATTGACTGCCAAACAATTAACACTGTCAAGGCCCAGAAAAGTATGAAAGACATCGTCAGAATAGTCCAACTGCCATCAGTGGTTCAACCGATTTGAATGAAAACAGCATATCCATGTGGTGCGGCTGACACATAACAGCGTACACAGTTTGCGTTCAGCGGATACTCTCCAAAATGGTGCTACGCTGATGCAGAGAAGACAAATTGTTGAATAAAGTTGTTTTTTTTGTTTTTTTTGCGTACAAAAAGTATTCTCGTAGCTTCATAACGTTACGGTTGAACCACTGATGGCAGTTGGACTATTCTGACGATGTCTTTCATACTTTTCTGGGCCTTGACAGTGTTAATTGTTTGGCAGTCAATGGGACACTCACAAGCCTCCCGGTTTTCATCCAAAATATCTTAAATTGTGTTCCGAAGACGAACGAAGCTTTTACGGATTTGGAACAACATGGGGGTAAGTGATTAATGACAAAATTTTCATTTTGGGGTGGAGTAACCCTTTAAACTAGCATGCTGATTGGCTAATGGTATGCTAAGTTTTACATTTAAGAACTTAAAAAATAAGAAGAAGAAAAAATAAGAAAACAACACAAAGAACATGATATTATAAAGAAACACATTACAGACAGACAGGTTTAATCTCAATCATTTATTCCAAAAATGGCAAAAAGCAGTACCAAAGTAGTCCAGACAACAGCATTCAAAGTGCTCATTGAAGATATACAACAGTGTGAGGTATGGAGTGGATTTTAGTTGTTTATCAGATTTAGAAATCTCTAAAAAAAAAATGTAATGCCTATGGAGAAAAGGAAGAATACTTCTAGCATTCTACTGACCTCATATACCTTCATTCTCATGTTGGAGGGGCATAAACTCTTGGAATAAACCATATGACTGATCAATTTAAACAGCTGTGTGTGTGCATGCCTTCACACTAGTGCTAAATCAGCAAAGCTGAGGGATGAGAAGCTTAGTCATCTTTCAAGAGCTCAGAACAACTGACACCTGAAAGCTCATGGCCTACAGAGCCAGGTAACCTGGTCTAATGATGGCTCAGGGGCAAAGCATCACATGTCTGCCTGTCTCTATCTACTTCTGAGACAAGCTCCTCCATGAAAGAACACAATAGACTAGATAGTGAATGGACAGGAAACAGTGAAGGCTAGAAAGAAAAAAAGACCGTTACTGAGTGAAAAACAGGAAAAAAAATCTAGATTTGAAATATAGAACCATCCAAGCAATACTCAACTAATATGGATTTTTCAATAGCCAATGCTAGATATACCTAATGCAAATAATAATACTATATCTCAAATGAAATTCACACATTATTGCAGCAATAACATCTCATCAAAAGTCACAAAAGAAATTATATCTCTCTCTTTATTTCTTTATTTCTCTCTCTCTCTCTCTCTCTCTCTTTAAGTTCTGGCCTTCAGAAACAGGATATACAAGAACAGAAAATATGAACAATTTACAGTGATTACCCTGTTCAAAGGTTTACACCCCCTGCCTCTGAATGCATTTGAAAGAGTTAAAATATACAGAAGACTAAATGACCAATGTCTCTGCAGAACTTTGAGTTTTTATTTATTTTTTATTTTTTTGAAGAAAAGCAGGCAGCATTAACTGCTCAAAACAAACAAACAAATAAATAATAACAGCTGCTGATCATTCAGGTAACAACAACATACAGTCAAGTGTATGTACCTTTGAACAAAATTTGTGTAAATTCAGTTATTATTTTGTCTTGTAGATTGTGTAAACATCTGTTATTTGAAATAGCTTATTCAGGGCAGTACTAAATAAAAAACATAATTAAATTTTTATGAGCACTCTTATTAAGATTTTGCACACTGTATGTATGCACACTGCAAAAAAATTAGTAAGCTTAACAAGTAATTACAAAGAATTAGCAAGTAACATATTTAATTGTGAAATATTAAAGTAGTAAGACTGAAAGAGTATTTTATTATACAACAGTCCAATAATCTGTTTAATTTACTTACTTTGAAAAATCTCTCTTTTTACAGTGAAACGTATGACCTCAAGTTTACATAAACATCAATTATACACCTAATGCACATGCTTTGCTCTGCTGTTGCATTAGTGGAAAAAAAGCTTTGTGTCTTGTTATGAAATAAAATAATAGAGAATATAAAATATTAAAACTTTCCATTATGTACATTTTCTCTAAACCAAATATGGACACCCAGCGATAAGTGTGGCTTCTGAAGCTGTGCTGTATGTAGGAATTTCCCAGAAGGACTCGAAGGCAGCAACAGTTCCAAAGACAAATTTCACAGACAAAACCTCAGCTATGCCATGAACTCAAGTGTCTCCTGCTCAACTTGTACATGGAGAAGGAAATCCAGAATCAGAGAGCAGAGGGAAAGGACCTTTGAAAAGTGTCAGCTGCCTGTGGCTACTCAGCCTGAGTCTTGTCACAGTAATAAAAAAGGTCTGATAGGAACACCAGGCTGACAGGTGGAACAACAAGTGTCAAAAACACTTTTTCAATTCAATTTCAGAAAAAAAAAATACAGTTCCCAAGGCTAACCTCAAATACTTGACAAACTATACACTCAACCCAAGAAAAGTAAAATGTATCAAATATATACCAATGAGATTCAACATGTATAGGGGATCAGGGGAACACTTTTTGCTTTAACATCTCAAACTCAATATTGCTTTATTCTGTTTATCTCAAACTTTTATTTCATTTATCCACATTTATCTGCTACAAATTAAAGTGAAATCTACAATATACAAATGCCTAAGCTATGAAATACCATTTCACTCACATTTGTGACTAAAATAGATTTGTGTGAACTGTAAGATGTATTTAAGGGCATGTGTATGAATAATTTTCATGAAATTTAAGGTATCATAATTCTATAACAAATGTCTTAAATATCATTTTAAGAGGTCTTAAATTTGAGGATGGAAAAAAAGGAATCACGGTTCACAATACAGCCATAATGTTATTCTCTAACTTCAAAAGGCTATGATTTCATTAAATAAAAATAAGTGCTGCACATTTCAGTGTAAACACATGGTGATATATTGCACGCTCAATGAATACATTTATGCCAAGAGATTGCTTATAAACTGCTGTTGAATTATTACAGTTTTTACTATATGATGTTTATATAGTGTAATATGTTGGAAACGGATGTAAGAGTGCATATTTTATCTCCCGCTCATTGACATTTCAAAATAAGAGTTACTTGTTTATAATTAAAGTCCTGCAATATGCATCCAGGGTACATTTTTCTTTCCTGGTTAATACAGGTTATACAATAAACTGTAATGTTGATATTTTTTTAAGTTTCTTTATGTTCCACAGAAGAAAGTCACAGGTTTGTAATCACGTAAATCACATAATTTTCATTTTTGAAATGATGCCTTTAACATGAGATTATCTTGGCAGGTTGTTGACTTCTCCATTGCATCTTCCTCTGACAGTAAGGGACAGTGTCTCTTGATCATGACAATGATTGCTTTCTTGCCACTTAATATGACAGCTTCAGGAAACAATTTCTGTTTTACAGTGCAGTGAAATATAGTGCTACAAAGCCTGATATGGGTGCTATCAGAATGTCTCATGAGCTTCATGTCTTTCATCTTTTGGAAGCACTTTGCATTCCATACAACAACACAGATATATACATACATGTTCACAATCCTATGAAATTGCTTGTTCTCCTTTGTGATGTTTGCCTTTGAGGCTCAAACACAGGCTTTTTGATTCATAACTTTGAAAAACCTTATTTAAAATATTTGAAAAGAAAGAGAATGATGGATTAGAGGGAAATGTAACATCTCATGGAATCCAATGTTCTTTGATTTAGAAGAGACGGGATGCTGTGTCTGCCTGACCTGTCGTGAGATTTTATAGTATTGTTTAGGAGCTGACAACAAACTTTTCTATGACAAAAAATGTAAGAATATGTTTTCAGTAGACTTTTTTTGCTTTGCTTAAGAAAACATACAAATATGCAGTTACGATTTTGTTTCATTTCAAGTTTTGCATGAAATACAATGTGATTTTTGGTAAATGAGATCTAGCAGCAACAGTAAATTTTGCCACTTGGGCAAACAATTTGCAGTAGCTTTTTTGCACATTAACCGATTGTACTAAAAATGGAAAAGTTTTTCTTTGCATTTTTGACAAGTTACACATATAGACGATAATGCTGTCAAAACAATCCCTGTTCAAATGAATCATCAAAAATAACTAAAAATGCTGTATTATGCATGCCAGACCAGTGTGCACATATGTGCTTGTGCATGCATTCCTATAGAATGAACACTTAATATGCAAACCCATGACGTCACTGTTTTCGCAACTTTGAGTTTTTCTATTTTACATTGAGATGATAACACCATCATTTTCAGAAACTTGCATTGAAACCCATTTTCAAAAGTTTGCATCTCCAGGCTCCCCAAATGTTGTTTATATATATATATATATATATATATATATATGACGACACTTTCGGTTGTTTCTTGTTTGGGTGTGTGGGTATGCATCTGTGTCTCTGCAGGTGTTTGGCTGATTGCTGCGTGATGGGAACACTGGCGCGCAGGTGGTTCTTTCTCTATAAAACATTTCTTTGCTCAACGGATTGGAGTGCTCTTGGTTGGATCCAGTGACGGTTCTCCGGTCCTTTGTTCCCTGTCTCTCTGGATCGAGACAGGTTTAATAATGTTCCATTTTAGGCCTGACGGTTAAATAAATTTAAATGTTTTTTCAACGCAAATGCACTCGTCTTCTCCTTATTTGTAGTAACCCTTTTGGGGGTTGCAGCATATATATATATATATATATATATATATATATATTATGCCCCCCATATATATGTGACCCTGGACCACGAAACCAGTCTTAAGTCACACGGGTATATTTGTAGCAATAGCCAAAAATACATTGTATGGGTCAAAATTATAGATTTTTCTTTTATGCCAAAAATCATTAGGATATTAAAGGGTTAGTTCACGCAAAAATGAAAATTCTGTCATTAATTACTCACCCTCATGTCGTTCCAAACCCGTAAGACCTTCGTTCATCTACACGCGCATGCTGAACGTAAACAGCGCTGATTACGTTGATTATACGTCCTGGGGTACTCTCCAAAATGGCAGAAGACGGTAACTCGGGGAGACTATTTTACTGATGTCCTTACTACGTTTCTGTGCCTTGATCGTGGTAATTACATTGCTGTCCATGGGAGGGTCCGAGAGCTCTCGGATTTCATCAAAAATATCTTAAGTAGTGTTCTGAAGATGAACGGAGGTCTTACGGGTTTGGAACGACATGAGGGTGAGTAATTAATGATAGAATTTTCATTTTTGGGTGAACTAACCCTTTAAGTAAAGATCATGTTCCATGAAGATATTTTGTATGATATATTTCCTACCGTAAATATATCAAAACTTAATTTTTAATTAGTTATATGCATTGCTAAGGACTTCATTTGGACAGCTTTAATGGCAATTTTTTTCAATATTTTGATTTGTTTGCACCCTCAGATTCCAGATATTTAAATAGTTGTATCTTGGCCAAATATTGTCCTATTCTAACAAACAATACATCAATGGAAAGCTTATTTATTCAGCTTTCAGATGATAAATCTAAAAAAAATTACCCTAATGACTGGTTTTGTGGTCCAGGGTCACATATAATGTTATGCAATGCTAGCATGTGGGGGTGGGCAATATAACCGGTAAATTTGTCAACCAGTAGAGATTTTGGACTATTGTCTCTTTTGCGGTTACGTGCTCACTTGATGTTGCTGTGCTACTGGCAGTGTTGGGGGTAATGCATTATAAGTAACGCGAGTTACGTAATAATATTACTTTTTTCAAGTAACTAGTAAAGTAATGCATTACTTTTTAATTTACAAGAAAATATCTGAGTTACTTTTTCATAAAAGTAACACCAGTTACTTTTTTCCCATTTATTGAATGACAGTGCGCTGTGTGAACGTTACTGTAGTTCTAGACTAAATGTGAATGTGCATTAATTCATCTCACTTGCAAAAGATTTAGTATTCATCAAAATGAATTAAAACAGTGAAATGCAAACTCAGAATATGACGCAAACCTGCAATAATTAAATATGTTAAATAACACAAATGTATCTAATCGCATTTTATTAAGCAATGTCTTTGCTGCTGACCTTTGATGATCCAGTTAAACCATACTAATAAGCAAAAATGACTTTAGATAAGCTAACAATTGTGCTTCATTGTTTTTTTTATTGCTGAAGAGCGTTGAACCTTCTTCTCCTGCATTCTATTTTACAGACGTGAATTAACTTTTCCTTCAGCCTGAGGTTTATTCATTACACTTTTTGGTGTGAAAGGGCTTTTACATTTGCTATAAATAGAACTTCTTGTAATAAAAACAATCAAGCCCTGCTCATATTTAAAAAGTAATGCAAAAGTAACGTAACGCATTACTTTCCACAAAAAGTAGCTAAGTAAGTAATTAGTTACTTTTTTAGGGAGTAACGCAATATTGTAATGCATTACTTTTAAAAGTAACTTTCCCCAACACTGGCTACTGGTCATGACAATTTATCATTTACGTGCATTTTTAAGCATTGCGGTTTTAAAACAAGCCGTGATTTTAAGCCACTGAAATGCAAACAGAAGCAAAATGGAGTTGAATGGAGTTATTTTTGCCACTTTATAGGCTTTGAACAGTTAAATACACACACTCGTATGTGTCAAAATGCTTGATTTTGCAAGTTTCCTCGTAAACACAGTAATTTAGGTCTCAAGTGAGAGCAAACAGCTGGGAAAGTCAACACGTGTAACGTGTATATTGGATCCGGGCAGCTCTTAAAGTGACAGCAGGTTAATTTTCCTGCTGTCTGTCATTCAGGTTAATCAAGCAACAAAAATCTCTCACTGCTCTTGACTAAATCACTTTTGTAACTTAAAGAAGAAGTAATATATATTTAATTTACACAGGGAAGAATATGCAGTGTTTTTATACATTTGATTACTTTATACAATGTATGTAGTGTTACAGATCGGTCAGGCTCTCAACCCAGCCAATTACATCGATCTCTCTCACCTGAGTACTAATCACATGCACCTGCACATCATCACCAGCCTCATCTAGCCCTGCATATAAGCACACACCACAGCCTCAGTAGTCATCCGATCTCGTATACACGAAGTGGACTCTGCTCCTGGTATCGCTTAAATTGAGTATTCATGTTTATGACTTACCTGGTATTACTCACCTGCTACCTCTACTTCCAGTTGTGTTCTCTGCCGTCAGCTATCCTCCTGCTGTGGTGTGTGCTCCTGGCAATCCAGTTCTCCTGGCTCCATCTCCATTCATTCCTGTGGTAAACAAAGACTGTGATTACCCTCAAACCTATCCACGGAAACCTCCGAAGTGGTTCTACTCACCTCCTGTCTCCATACTCTGCTCATATATCCTCAGCCTGTCAAATAAACTCACTGTGTTATCACTTACCTCCGTGTCCGACCCAGTCACTGTTACATGTAGCATATCTTATTTATTTGTTCTGCTGTAGTTTTTTGTCCAATTGCTTGTAATTATTTTCTTATTCTTATTTTATCGCTGACTGTTTACTTCTCTTCAGTGAGCTTGAGTTTTTTTTATATCATAAAACAAAAATAACTATATCATTATACATATTGCTACCGTGAAATAAAATGATTCATATCATGATATAAGATTTTGGTCATATCACCCATCCCTACTAGAATGTATCTTGAAGGTGTACAGTTATCAACTGAGAGCATAAAAAACAAAGTGAATGTTTGTCATTAAGCAGCACAGATGTTTCAAACTGTTGCATGTTTGCTGCAACATTTACCTGTGAACAACAGTGAAAAGCACAAACAGTGATAACCATCCATCTGTTTTTCAAACCACTTGTCTTATGTAGGTTTGCAGGGATGCTGGGGTCTCTGGCTGTAAGTAGAGAAACACCCTGAATGTACAGCCAGTTCGTCACAGAGCTAACACACACTCATACCTACGGACAATTCACTGTCTCCAATTCACCTCTGCCGCATGTGGATTGTGAGTGAAACCAGTGCACCTGTAGAAAAGCCATGCCTTCACTGGGAAAACATGCAAAATCCTCAAAGAAAAGCCTCCTCGATCAGCCAGTACTCAAACCGGGGACCTTCTTGCTGTGAGGGGATAGTTCTGCTGCTCTAATGATTATTTAATTTCATCTTAATAGAATCATATTATCAAGAGCTTGCATCACATCAGTTAAGGCATTTCTAGCATGAAATCATATTCAGTCAGTTAATGGTTTTTAATGTTTGCAATAGACCCTCTCACATTATTACCACATGAACAACATTCACTAACAGTCAAGATATCATCAGTGCATTTCTGCTGTCACCTTGAGGGATTGCAAGATCATTACATACAAGATATTATTATCAAAATAAAGGCATTATTGCTGTCTCATTAGCAGTGTTGTGTATTTGATAGCTCACTGATCTCAGATGGAAAAAACAAAGGGACAATGTAATGGTTGTATGAAGTCATTAAGGGATTTTAATGCATTCTAGCTGCAGTAATAATCTCTAAATGAGGACAGTCCAACTGGGGAAACAACCTGAGGTTAGTGGGACTGAATGAGAGGAGGGGGACACAGCGATCCTCCACACATTCAAGTGTTTTCATGGCCTGCAGCTAAAGGCACATATTTTAAATCTAAAAACATGGTCCTGCTTCTGGCATGTTCAACATCTACTCTGCAAGTCAACTATTATGGTTTTGATATGAAAGTTGTCTCTGTGTTATTGTTTAGGAACACCAAACAATAGGCAAGAATGGTCCATCTTCCTGATTCTACTGGTTCACTTAAGAATTCACTTTCTAATAAAATAAAGAGTGCAATGGGATTTGTGAAGCTTATTTTCAAAATCTCAAAGTCATATGTTTTCTACATTAGTTCTTTGTCATGCATGCAGAGAGAAAATAAACAAACACATTTTATTTTTACATATTTCTTGTAAACATTCATAGATTTGAAATTGAGTGGAATGAACAGGGCCAGGAGGACAAAATGGATTACTGAAAAGCGATGACTGTATTTAACTCTTATGCTTAACCCTAGCCCATGATTTAAGCAAAATGATGATTTATTACAATTTGAAACAATTTAGCTTACTTCTACAAGTCATTGAACTAATGAACTCATGTTTCACTAAAAAAAATAATTTACTCATGAAATGAGAAAAATGAAATTTACTCATACTGAAATGTTATTTACTCACCCTCATGTTGTTGCAGACATGTATGACTTTCTTCTGAGGAACACGCATGTAATTAATCCACAAAATAAAGTCAGACATACATGTTTGAAACGAGTACGAGAAAATATTTATCCCTCGATTCAACACCAAAGCACTGACTCTTTACTCTAAAAGAACTTAGCACCTGAATTTTAATGATTGTGCTATTGTGCTGTGCATTCCGCTGGAAGTAGCAATAAATTGTACAGTAAGTTTTATTTAAAAAATCTACTGCAAAAAAAGCTATTTTCTTGCCCCAGTTTTATATTTGACAAGACACCATGTGGAGGGCGTCTCTGGTGCAGAGAGTGGAGATCTGTGATGTTTCGCCCTGGGGTGGAAAGACCTGGCAAATGCATCAAGCTCTGGGCCTGGAGATGGTTCCAGGTTTGCCTGGATGTGAGCAAATGTGATAAGAAAAAATTGTCTGGATTGAGACCAACACCTCAGTGCACCTTTACACTGTGGAGAAAATCAAAAACAGACCTTTTTAGTGGGACAAAAGTTATTTGAATGAAGTCTGCAATTGAATCTGAAGCAAGTGTACTGAACTCTGAAGTATAACAGCTTGTGAGACCATTTCCTCTATACCTTGAACTTTGAAGGTGGTTCTACAAACTTTGAAGCTCTGCCTTACTCCTCTCAGTTGCATAAACAACGAAACTAGAACAGAGTTCTTCATATTTGGACCTGGAAGCCCACTGTCCTGCTCAGTTTAGCTCCAGTCCTGATGAAACACAACTGCAATTTTCAAGTTATTCTAAAGACCTTGATTAGCTTGTTCGGGTTTCATCAGGGTTGAAACTAAACTCTGCATTACAGAGAACCTCCAGGTATCAGATTTGAACCTAGAACAAGGAACCAGAATGAAGACCAGCTTATGGAATCAAGAATTGTCATCTCTGAGAAAGCCTGCTCTAATTTACAGCTTATATTTGGCAACATGGAAGTTGTGTAACACCAATTTAACAGATTGGAACTGACCATTTCAGTCATATTTTGTCTTTTTTCATGCACAATATGCATCAGATCCCCCGAGGCGAAAAACAGTGTGATAGAGTTTGATTAAGCTGTAAGAGTAACAGGACGTCTTTCCATATATTTGAACTAACTGCCAAGTGTAATACTGTGAAAAGTAGGCTTAGATGTATGATACATTGCAAGCATAGCTGATGAATCTGGGATGCACCGCACAACACTGGCGACACCAGAGAATTAATGTAATAAGCCATTCTAAGCAGAATGCTTGGCTGTTGGCATGAAGGACCCCGAGACAGTTCAAGAACATCCAGCTCTGGATCTGGATAAAGCAGTGGAGCTGGCAGGAGCCTCTTGCCAGGAAACCCAAGAGGCAATGAAAGCTAAAGCTCTGACTGAGCTTGACGGAGTAAAGCAGGCTGGAGGACAATCTTAGTACAAAGTCCTAATGCAAACCAACAGCTATAGACCTTGATGATCTGTTAGGAAGCTTCTGGAGGATGGTACCCAAAAGGAATAATCACCTTGACTTTCAGGAAGATGAAACTATGGACTTTGGGAAGGCTATTGATCTCCAATCTGCTGCACTGGGACTACACCAATTTTGATAAGTCTTGTTCTTTTGCACTAAAAGAAGAGATGAAAATAAAGACAGTAAAAACCACCTTGTGAGAAAGCAGTTCTCCTCCTGGAGGATGTAGATACTGAGTGTGAAATCCCCCCTCTTTTCATTGACACTTTTCTGATTTGCTTTTGCAGATTATGCATGGAAACAGGTTCACTGAGAAGCAAAGGAAGGATTTAGTCTCTGCTGTGCCGTATGCTGGAGATAAAATGGGAACCTTAAGGGATCATTTGATAGGCAAGCAATGTCTTTATGATTAAAAAGCAGCTTTCTTTTATGTGGCAGTATGGTGAAGACCAGCCTGGTCTCATGTTCATACGTAGGTATTAATACGTAACATTTACAAGCACAAAACGTACATTTATGTACGTATTTATTGATGCTAAAACGTACAATTTAGACGTATTTCAACGTTTAAAACGTACAAATCGATACGTATTTTTAGCTAAAAAACGTAAAAATATTTACGTATCTTTTATATCATTAAGATATTCGTATCAATGGATTTTTATCATTTTATCAATAAGCGATTTAGAGTTTTAGACCCCTTAACCTACCCCCAAACCTAAACCTACCCATTTTACAGCGAATATGCATTTTTATAATTTTATTAATAAGCAATTTAGATTTTAGACCCCTTAACCTACCCCCAAACCTAAACCTACCCATTTTATAGCGAATATAAAACGCAACTGACCGAAGCATGCAGGAAAATAACAATTTTAGTAAGAATAATAGCATTAAAAATGTTTTTATAGTCGCTAATCCCACTCCTACCTCTAAACCTAAACATAGCTATTTCTGTACAGTATAAGAAAAACATGACAGACAGATAAATGCAATTACAATCATTTATTTATTGCCAAAATTTCAAAAGCACTACCAAAAGTAATCCAAATGACAATGCGTTGCAGTCGCAGTCCTCTCTGGCGGAATACAGTAGGTTTGTGTGAGGTGCAGAGCAGAATTTATGTTATTAATCGCTGAAAATATTATCCAGATTATTTTCCTGATGCTCTCGCTCTCAGTGAACTCGTCTCCTGAAGGCGCGCGTTAGGGATGGGCGGATCGATCCTAAAGTATCGATACTTTCGATACTGATGTTGTATCGAAAGGATCGATCCTCACATAAAAATATCGATTCTAAAGTGCATTTTTTTTAACCACTAATTTTATTTATTAAGAAACTCTGTGCATAAAATAAGCTTCTAAATGGAAAAATAGACTATATTAGCGAAAAATTGTGTTGGATAGAGCTATTTCTCCTGCTCACGGGAACACACGCAAATGCTGAAAGACAGAAGTAATCAATCACAGACAGCGTTCGCTGCTGACGCATGGCTCAGTCAGTGTTTGTTCAAATAGAGCTGCGTTTCCCAAAAGCATCAGAAGCATAAGTAGATCCTAAGAAACCATTGCCACATTATTACATTACATTACATATCATTATTACTATATATAAAATTAATTCTGAAAAGTGCATCATGATTTCTACACAAATATGAAGCAGCAATAATAATCAGAAATGTTTCCTGAGCAGCAAATAATATTAGATTTATTTCTGAGGGATTATGTGACACTGAAGACTGGAATAATGATGCTGAAAATTCAGCTTTGATCACAGATGCATTTTAAATTTTTTTTTTAAAAAATAGGCCTACATTAAAATAGAAAATTAATTTCACAATATTGCTGTTTTTCTGTATTTTTGTTCAAATAAGTGCAGCCTTGGTGAGCATGAGACTTATTTAAAAAACATTACAAAATCTTACTAACCCCAAACTTTTGTGTACATGTAATATTTATTTTAAATAGGCTAGTTTGTGTAAGTAAATTTAAACTGTTGTTAAAAGTTCTTTGGATGTGTGTTATGTTCTGCAATTGCTGTTAATAAATCTGTCAGAAAAAAAATATACTAAAGTTTCACCTTTAGGAGTACAGCATTCTGGCAGCCTTTTTAAAAAAATAACCATGGTTTTATTACAGTAACCACAGTTTACCACAGTATTTGTAGTAAAACTGTGTAACCACAAATTTACCATGGTAATAATAATAATAATAATTTTAGTACTTACTGTATTAACACCATGTTTATTCTTCATGAGGTACCCTCAAAGGGCACCTTTGTAACTTATCTATACCCTTAAAGCATGCATACTTGTATGGTACTAATATGCTCCCTTTTAGGGGTATAGGTGCACCTTTGAGGTTACTGCCCCAGTAAAGGGCTAAAATACAATTTTAGTATATTTCATTTCTGACAGTGTAAACAAAAAAAGGCCTGTGAAATGTTTAAAAACAAACATGGCTTTAAAATCTAATATTAAGTGAGTATAATTACTGATTATATTCTTTTAATAATTTAAAAGATCATTTTAGTTTACAGGTATCGGTATCGATATCGACGATACTGGGCTTGAAAATATCGGTATCGGATCGAAAATAAAATAAGAGGTATCGCCCATCCCTAGCGCGCGTATGTTCGCATCTTTCAAACACACACCTCACCAGAAACACGGCATGTCGCAATCTGTGACGAATGCAGGCGAGAGCCAATGAGCGTTCGATTATTCTGCCGTAAAACCTGTCGTTTGAAGCGGCAACATTTGAATTCGTAAGGAGCGCGTCGTCAGTCAGCGCGGGCTTTACTGTTTACGGTCGCTGGACTTGCTGCTCGGGATGAAGATCGCCGAATAAAGGCTTGGATTTGGGTCTATTCCTCGCAGTCGTATGGATTCTGAAGATCTGGATTACAGCGCATGAATAAAATTGTTTCATTTCGTAATTATGTTGCGGTTTTGGTGTTTTTTATAGTTCTATTGTCAGTCACAGCATGTCCGAGAAAACGCTTTTTGTGGCCCATGGCAAACAAAGTAAACATTACATGACAAGTAAAGGTTAAACGATTGCAGAAATGTTATTTATTTTGAGGTTTTAAAGTGAAGTCTTGTTTAACATTATGTAGGCATATTCTTGGAAACGAGCTGGAAGAAATCACACAGAACAGAACGAAATGTTATCATTTCATATTAGGTAAACGAGTAAACAACTGAAAACAAGGTAATTGATATGACAACTAATAATAAAATTAATGCCGCAATTTCAATATTCATAAGGATTCATTTTTAGATGTAGTCAATACGTCAGTTTTCAACGTTTAAATGCAGAAAATACGTAAGTATTTATACGTTTAGATGCTGAAAATACGTCAGTATTGTACGTTTTATAGAACCACATTTTACGTAAAATACATACGAATTATCATGAGATCACGTTGTGAAGACAGAGATGGGAACTTTTGGTATCACTAAACCAATGAGTTTACCTCCATCCACCAACTGGCCGGTCACCTGAAGGCTAGAAATGACAGAGCGGTGTTTCCCAAACTTTTTCATCTTATGAACCCCCACATGCCATCGATAAGGCTAAAATAGCCATGGACATCAGAAATGTGTTCTTTTTAAATTAAGGTACCATAAATGTAGAATGAACAACACTTGAATGCATTTTGGTTCAGTTATAGATGTGTGTTGTTCAGTGTCTAATGCATTATTAATTTATACTAACTTAAATTTTACAAATGTATTACTATGTAAAAAAAAAAAAAACATTAACCGTGGATAAATAAATACTGTAAAAGTATAGAGCTCGCACTCTGATAACTAAGTTAACAAACTAAACTTTATTGTAAAGTTTGTGATTTCTGTGCCACTACAGTCACCAAATAGAATTGCATAAAGTTTTTGCACAAGTTCCCTGAAAAATCCTCTGCTATTGGTCAGATTGTTCAAACAGGTAGTCCTGCCCTAAACCATTGGTTGACTCAGTGTTGCTATGTCAAACTGGGGTGCATTTCCCAAAAGCATTGTTAGCTAACTATGGTCGTTAGTTCCATTGAGCTCTATTTGTAACAACGAAACTTGCGACCATAGTTGCTTTTGGGAAACACACCCCTGGTTAGGAGGATGCTTTAAAAAAAAGTGCTAATAGTTCTGTTTGTTAGTACAGTCCCATCAGCCCCTGCTGGTAGATGCCATAACAACACCCTTTTGATGGCAAAATGTATAGTTTCTCATTTCATACTACTTTAAATTTCTCCAAAATATTTACATCTCTTGTCAACAACATTTATATTTCTAATATTTTATTATAGCATATTAGATTTAAAAGTGCCAATTTTGTCATGGAAGTGACATAAGTATTTCCTGTCAACCATGAGCATTTATGAGCAAATATAACAGCCATCAAATGGTATATTCCCACTGGATTCAAACCTACAACCCTTTGGATACCAGCTCAGGTTTTTTTCATTACGCCACACCACAGAACTTTGGCATGCTATTTTTTATCTGATATCAGCAGTGAACGTTGATGACTAATGCACCACTTTGATGACTAGTGCGTCACACAGAGTTCTGAATTGATAAACTACTTTTAGATGACTAATGCTGCGCTCAGGGTATGATCCATTGAACCTGTGCAGCCCCTTTCACATCAATGCACAGAGACATATAATTGGCCTCTCTGACACATATAACGTTCTTGAAAGTGTTTTATTTTGCACTGGGTTTCGAGTATTTTTTTGTGTCTTTTGGTCTATAAGAAGTCACACTCACGTTCCTATGAAATAGGCTATTACCAATTAATAACAATCTAATCAATCTAGTACAGTACCAAACAACAATCCTAATCTGGAGACCAGAATGGACAATAAGAGTAGCCGTGGAATTGGAATGCGGTTACTCGCCCTAAGACTAAACAAGCACAGTCTTATCTTTTCCGGCTCCCCTCTACCAGCACTGGCCTTGGCCATGGCCGCTGTTGGGAAATCAACCCTGAGAAGCACCGCAGGGAGACGCTCTCTGCGTTCCTCCCCCATTCTACAGACACCTGCTGATTACACATACACACACATCCACACATACTGATTACAAACTATTACACATACACAGACATATGCACTCATTTCCCCAAACCCCCGATCCAACGCCTCCGTCGCTTTAAACCGCCAGCCTGACAATCGGGTCTGTGACTAGCGCCGGGATATGGCCGCCTGTCTGGATGGCTGATTGCCAGAGCTGGATTACCTCCCCTGTTGCAAAGTTGTGTGTCTATGTTGTATTATGTGCTTTATGCTGAGGTGTTTTTTTCATGTTCTCAAACTGTACTCCCCAAGGAGTATAGTCTGGGGGTTATTTTTTTATTTATTTTTTTTTCTCGTCTCTTTCCTCATGTTTTTGCTATATTTTTCTTAAAAATCAAAGAATTTCACTGCTGATTGTACTCTGTATGATTGTGTATGTGACAATAAATCTACTACTACTACTAATTATTTTGAAATAAACATAGGATATAAAATATACCGCATTTTTCCCTAATAAATGTATATAAAGCAAAAGTTTTATAATTTAAAGAGTTTTTTATTACAAGATTACATTATTCTTAGTGATCATCATTAAAGTCATAATGCCAAGCCAAACCAAACCTGTCACAGTTTTAGACTGTCAACTTGAACATTGGTAAGTTGTGACCAGTGCTTTTCTCTCTTTTTTTTCAGTGCTTTTTCATACTATTCTGGAATAGAAACGTCAAGACAGGTGAACTCAACAGACTCATCAAATGGATGTCTGTGTTAATGGACTCCAGCTCTTTATAATTACAGAGAGAAGAATGCCCTTAACATCCCAAGCGTGCTTTTATGGAAAATTATACTGTCTTCTAAGACAAAAGAGCCTCTACAGACTGGTCAGACTACAAAGAGTGCCAAAAAGAGGAATATACATGGCAATCCTTTCATCTTACAGGAACCAGAGTCTATAATGCATCAACCAGACCAAACTAAATACTGTATCTACAACTCAAAGCATCTAAGTGCTTAATTCAAAATTGTAACTATTTCATAATGTTAGCATGAGGACATTTCTGTTCTAGTAGACAATATATCAATGGCATTTACAATGTTTTTATTTTTGAGCTTAAAGGTGACAGGTGGGTGGGACAATTTCAGGCTTTGTGCATTTTTTGTACATTAATTTAAAATAATAATAATAATTTGCATGGATACATAATCCAAGCACTGCAATATTTTATAGAAACATAAGAACTGTCAATTTTGATTCATAGTGACTTTAAATGTCACAATACGACAAGCACTGAAAAACTGAATAAAGAATCCCTACAGAACATAAAAACATACCATATATGACAAAGCACATTTACTGACTTGATATCATAAACTGACTGCAGCTTTCAAATATAGAATTTTATGATGAATTTAACTGCAATTTAAAAATTTTAATTTAACAAATAAGTAATTTATGTATATTCAAATATAAATATATGTAGGTTATAAGTCTCCCTCATGAATATTGATTATGCTACATTATGTGACGTTCATATGATCACAAAATGCCTTTTGAAATATTTTTTACTCTCTTACTCTTTACTATTTTTTAGTTCATGCAAGGCACAAGACAAAACTGCTAGACTCTACGGAACACCTAACAAACACCACAACATTCCAAAAAAAAATAGAATTGTTTGAAATTTTGATTTCCATCCATAGAATCCATATGAAGGTGTTTAATCCATGTCTGACGACATTATTGCATTATATGATGTAGATATTTAATTGAGATCAAGACAGTGTTTATATATGAGCTTGAAAACTTGCTTGACATGCAACAACCAACAGGGTATGTATGAATAGGCCTATACACTTAACGATGTGAACAATATAAAAAAATATATATTAAAAAGGCCTTGTATGCCTTCTGAAGACTGGAATCGTAAGAGGTGCTGTATTCTCTCTGACTGTTATGCGCTTCACACTTTTTTTCATCATTGCAGGCATGAACAGTTTTTTTCCCTTCATTTTACTACCCTCTGTCTCAATTTTCAAACGCAAAAACGTATTCTGCATGAATGGCCCTTGAGTTTTTTTCTTCTTTTTTGAAGCTCCAATAACTTGAAAAACATGACAAAGAGTAAAGAAACCAGTGTTCACATTTTCTCTTTTCTCCTCTGCAGAAGAAAGAAGCTGAAGCATTTGAAATGACATGCAGGTGAATAAATGCCTTATTTCTTTATTTTTTGATGAACTAATACCAGTTGCAAATAAGGCCTTATTTTTTTTATTGTGTGCCATTGTTCCAGTTTACCCCCCCCCCCCCCCCAAAGACACTGTTCATCAAAAACTTTTGTCTTATTCCACGTGCGGCTGTCTGTGTTTTCTCTGTTGAGGATTCTGTGAGATGACATGTTTCTATCTGGTGTACGGCGTTCTCATTAAACAATAACTTAAATGTTTGAGAACTGAGGATTCTTGTGAAATCAGCAATGTGTGTCATTTCAGGTGAGTCTAGTCATTATTTTTGCTTATTGAAAATCTGTCATGGCTTTCAGTTTATAACTGAGATCCTCTTGTCATAGATAATCAAAAAGCAGTATTTATATGGTTTGAAATTTCATATATCCCTAAAACACTATGGAGAAAACCACAAAAAGGCATGAATTCAGTGAACACATTCCTTTATATGATGAAAAATAGACTTTTCCACTTATTTGTAGTACACTGTCATTACACAATATCCTTTTTTTTTTGACTTCTTGAATTTTCTGAAACATTTATACCTCGGTTTTCTGAGAGGCAGACATGAGAGCTATAATCATAATCCCCTTTGTAGAGTGTTATTGGTTGAACACTTGTGTGAATTGTAATGAGAGGTAGAAGTGAAGAAGGATGGAGTCTTTGGACCTGACAAGGCTGCAAATGCAGAATTCAAGGCCCGGTGTGTGACAGCTCGGAGCGGACTCAAGGCCCAGGGTTATAACTCTCAGAGGTATTCAGTGCTGCTTTGTGTGTCACTCTCACTGCGGAAGTGAATTACAGGTTGGGTTGGTAACTGAGAGACTGAAGGTTTGAATCCCACACAGAACAGTCCATGAGAGTAGGCTTGACCTTCTCTGCTGAAAAAGAGAAACAGCTTAAACTAGCCTATGCTGGTTTGTTGGTACTCACAGTGGCGTGCACAGGGGGAGGGGGGGGGGCTCGAGCCCCTGCCCCTTTGAGGTCCGACGCTAAAGTGCCCTTGCGGTCCGGTCTGTGTGATATGAATGATATCGTGGATGATAAAAATCAGTACCGCCGCTCCCTATATGCAGAGTACTCAGTTTGCTTAGGGCACCAACTCGCGGGGGGGGCACCATCCCAGTTGCTCAAAACCCCCCCCAAAAAAAACCGTGACGCCCCATTCCCGCGCCCACGACCGCTCGCGCTTCATGTTTGCGGCTGAATGCAGATGATCATAATTGATGGACAACTATGCCCGTGAAAAGACAACAGCAGTCCGGCGCCCGAGAAAAGAAAAAAAAAATTTGAAAACGAAGCCCGCACGTCACATTCAGGTAGGCTACATTCATAATTAAAGAAGTATTAAGATAATATATTTTTTGTTTGTTGTTGTTATAAAAACAGACCTAAGCCAACAACAGCCTTTAAAATGACTTAAAATGCGTTATATAAAAACAATGCGTTATATAAAAACAATGAGGCAACCCTGCTGAAAAAAACTATAGAACCATCACAGAAAATTCTAACACCATCACAAATGAATCACAAATAAATCACAAATGCCATTAAAAACCATCAACTTTTAACCATTAAAACCATTAAAAAAAGGTTTTCTGTAGAATGTTTTGGGACATATTCCATTAGGATTTATTGGTTTTAACAAGCCACCAATAGAAGGTGACCAATTACCAGCAGAGACCCACAGGGTTCATTATGTTTCATTAAAACCAATACACGTCCCATTATAACCAGTGAATCCATTACAAATTTTGTGATGACGTCTATTGTTTTTTTTCAACATTAAATGTTATAAATGCCTGTAAAGAGAGCCAAAGGCCTGGTAATTGCTACTGTTATACTTACAGGACGATCATATCCTTGTTTAATAAGCTATTGACCAAACATTTCATTCAAATATCCACTTAATCTTTATTTTTTGGCCAACTTTTTGCTATAAATGACACTGCCTCTATAATTTCTTCAACAAACAAAAAATGTGGACATCATAATCCTTACAAAAATTAACCATGGTTTTCGTGGTAAAACTGCATAATTTTCTTTTGCGTGATTTCTGAATGCTTGAGACCATAAAATCAATCAGACAAGTGTATTAAGAAGATCATCATCATCATCAGCGGTTACTTGAAACGAGTATGACTGTCCTCTCTTTTGGGTCTACTTGTGGGACTTCAGATGGCTGTAGAGGCCAATCTGCGATCCGCATACTTTGGTGCAATGTGGACAGGAGAGAGTGGTAATTGTTGATAATGGTTGAGCCTTTTTTTCTTTCTCCTTGCGAAGCTGTCGCTTTATCTCTGCGGCTTGGCGGAGTTCTATTTCATGATTTGCTGCACCATCCTGCATGGATTTCTTCCAGGAACTTCTGTCCAGTGCAATGTGTTCCCAGTTGCTCGAAGTAATATGGAATTTCTTCAAAATGGCTTTAATGCTATCCTTATAACGTTTCTTTTGTCCACCAGTTGCTCGACTACCTTCCTTCAGCTGGGAGTACAGGATCTGTTTGGGGAGACGTGTATTGGGCATGTGGATGACATGGCCCGTCCATCGAAGTTGATGCTGCATTATAGTAGTGGTGATGCTGGTCATGTTGGCTTCCTCCAAGATGCTGATGTTAGTGCGTCTGTCCTTCCAGCTGATACTCAGAATCTTTCGTAAGGATCTTTGATGGTATTGTTCCATTGCTCTCAGATGCCTGCTGTAGGTGGTCCATGACTCAGCTCCATACAGCAGGGTGGGGAGGACAACAGCTCTGTAGACCAGAAGTTTTGTTTGGGTTGATAAGTCTCGATCTTCGAAGACTCTTCTCCTGAGTCTGGCGTAGGCTCCACTGGCACAACTCAGGCGATGGTTAACCTCAGAGTCTATGTCAGCTTTTGAGGAAAGAATGCTGCCGAGGTAAGGGAAGTGGTCCACGTATTCAAGAGTGGTATTATCCACTTTTATGTTTGGCTGGATGGCTAGCTGGTTAGGTGGAGATTGATGTAGGACCTGGGTCTTCTTAATGTTTAATTTTAGACCCAGGGCTCTGTAAGCCTTGGCAAAAGCATTCAGAATGCCCTGGAGGTCTTCTGCGGAGTGTGCGGCGATAACATTATCGTCCGCGTACTGTAACTCTGTAATTGTGGTGCAGTTGACTTTACTCTTGGCCTTAAACCTGTTAAGGTTGAAGAGTCTGCCATCAGTTCTGTACATGATTGGAATCCCCTGTGGCAGCTCTTCACCAATGAGGTGGAGTATGGCTGCAATGAAAATGGCAAACAGTGTGGGTGCAATGACGCATCCCTGTTTGACCCCTGTTTCCACTATAAAAGGCTCAGACTTGGAGCCGCCATTGCTAAGCACTGTGACTGCCATGCCATCATATAGAAGCCTCAGTATTCTGATATACTTGTCATGACAGCCGTACCTTGATAGTATACTCCACAGGGCCTGGCGGTCTACCATGTCAAACGCCTTTGTCAGGTCTATAAAAGCCATATACAAAGGTTGCCTTTGTTCACGGCATTTTTCTTGGAGTTGCCGTGCTGTGAATATCATGTCTGCTGTACCTCTGGATGGGCGGAAGCCACATTGTGATTCTGGGAGTACTTCTTCAGACAGTGGTAGTAGTCGGTTTGCAAGAACACGAGCAAGAACTTTGCCTGTTGTTGACAGGAGCGAGATGCCCCTGTGATTTCCACATTCAGCCTTGTCCCCCTTCTTAAATACGGTCACTATTAGAGCATCCCTGAGCTCTGAGGGAAGTTTTTCTTTTTCCCAGACTTTGAGGAGTAGGGCATGGATGTGGTACAGGAGCTCTAATCCACCTTCCTTTAGGATCTCGGCTGGAATCCCATCCGGACCGGCGACCTTGTTGTTCTTAAGGCTCCTGATGGCGTCTTGAACCTCTATTATAGTTGGAGGTTCCCCCATGTCTTCTCTGATGGGACCCTGGGGGATATGTTTGGTAATGTCAATTTCAATTGAGCTGTCACTGTTGAGGAGATCTTGGAAATACTCTTTCCATCGGACATTAATGGACTCATTGTCCTTCAGCAATTCCTGACCGTCCTTTGAGCGCAGAGGGTGTTGGCCACGATAGCTTGGACCATAGACAGCCTTGGTAGCACTGAAAAAGCCCCTGGTATCACCGGAGTCTGCCAGTCTCTGGATTTCAAGAGCCCTTTCTGTCCACCAAGAGTTTTTTAGCTCCCTTACCCGTCTTTGGACATCTGCCTTGGCTCTGGAGTGAGTCAGCCTTTTGGCCTTGCAAGTTCTTAAGTGTATTAAAAAGATAGTAAATGTCTAGAGCTACAATTGTAATTTGTAAATAATACAATTTAATTACAATTTATTTACTTTTATATTTTATTAAAGTTCTATTTTGACCCCTGTGGTAGGTGTTTTTTAAAACTTCCATAATATTTGAGGGAGGGGGAACAACAATAAAATCCTGCTTAGGGCACCTATTTTTTGCCAGCAGCGGCCCTGATAAAAAATGTCTCCACGATCTGCTTTTGAAGAAATATCGTAGTATCGTGCTACAGCACACATTCTATCAGCTGTAGTTCTGGCGCCGCCGTATCAATATACTGTACAGCGCCACATACATTCACATCAGTAAGAAGATATTTTGAAGAATGTCCACATTATCTTTGACTGTAGGGAAAAAAATACTATGGAAGTCACTGTGGACCAGCAACTGCTTGGTTTTCCACCTTCTTCAAAATAGCGTTTATGTTTAGCAGAAGAAGGAAACTCAGGTTTAAAACAACTTTTGAGTAAATGATGGTATAAAAATAAAACACTAGCCTATTTTAATTCTTGGGTGAATTATTCCTTTAATGTTAATAAAACACCAAACACAAAGAGAAAAATCTCTAACTACTCTTGACTGAAAAACTTTAGTACAGTTTCTTTAATAGGAATCAATCTATATAGTGTTTTATTTTTATATTTGTTCATTCAGTTTCTTGAATGCTCCTGCTAAATACACCTACTGTAGCTACCTGAAAATAAAACATGGTTTATTGTATTTGTATATTGTGTGTATTTGTAATGTGCATCTTTGTTCTCATTTTTTTATAACAAAGATAAAATAATGACAAATATTTTTATCTTCACCCACTTTGGCTTAAATATCTTTTTTATATTTTGTTACCTTGAAAGGCTTTGTCTTTATAATAGGGAAATTAGTTTGGATTTTGAAACAGCTTGCAAAATAGAAAAACCAACATGACAAAGAATCGTGATAAAATCGTGAATCGTGATACCCCCAGCCGAGGGGGAACAAACAACACCCCCCCCCTCCCGTCCACGATTGTGCCCTCGTAACGCCACTTCGCCCCTGCCCCTCCGGAGGCCTGTGCACGCCACTGGGTACTCACTAGTGTTCCAGGCTGGTTTCAGAGTGGTTTTGGACCATTTTCAGCTGTCTGGGGCTAGGAGACCAGCTGGTTAAGACAAGCAAACCAAATTAATAACAGGTCTATAATAAAGGTTTTCATTTAAAAAGGTTCATGAACTCAGGAATTGGTTTGAATCAGTCAGATGAATCATTTACTGAATGAACTTATCAAATCCTTACTCGGTAATCTGTGATCAGTATGTGTTGCATGTCATTGTGTTATTAGTTCAATACACTGAATCCATAAGTCTGTTCATATACTTCTCTCTTTATCTGTATAGCTCATAGTCATAGTCTTTGTTCATGGTTATCCTCGTTTTATATTAGCTTTGATAAATGTTTCAATTTTTTTAAAGAAATAATGAATTGTTTTATTCAGCAAGAATGCATTCAACTGATCAAAAGTGACAATAACTACATTACTACTGTATATCTCAAATATAATAATGTAAAATATAAAAACAATATTTCAAATAAATGGTATTATTTGAACAGTCTTTTCATCACAGAATCCAGAAAAAAAGTATCATAGTTTCCACACATAAAAAACATCGAGTCGTGTTTGACTGTTTTCACAAACTCTTAGTTTGTATTTTGTTTCTTTGAATCTGCATTCACTCTTCCTGTCGTCTGTTTGTTTCCTTGGTTACTGATCACCCTGCTTCTCATTTAGTTCATTATCCCCTGTATACAGTATATACAGGTGCATCTCAATGAATTAGAAGTTATTTCAAAAAGTGAAACTTTCATATATTTTAGATTCATTGCATGTAAAGTAAAGCATTTCAAAAGTTTTTTTTGTTTTTTTGTTCACCCTATATATTTAAATCCAAGAAAGGACATTAACATATCTCACATTTGAGGAAAAAATATTTTTTTTGTTGCCTATGACGTATAAACATATAACATACTTTATAATGTTCAAAAAAATCCATACAATATATAATACAATATATAAAAAATAAAACATTATAAAATCATTAGAAATCTAGCTTTAATCACTTTATTTCTAGTTGTTGGCTGTTCCATCCACATTTGCATTTAGCCAAAATGTAAGCTATTGTAAAATTGGAATTGTATTTTATTGCCACTGAAATACATTTTGAAATATATTTTGGTATATGAAGGTTGAAACTAAATATATGTTCTATTAAAAATATATGTCATTGAGCTTCACTGTTTACAACATATACAGTATTTAGCATTAAAAAATATATTTTGGCTGCAAAAAAAAACATTATATGGGCCTTCTCATCCTTTGCTCAACAACCACAAAATGACACATAATGTTCCAACAAATGTTTCTTGATCAGTAAATCAGCGTATTAGAATGATTTCTGAAGGATCATGTGACACTGAAGACTGGAGAAATGATGATGAATTCCACGTTGCCATCACAGGAGTGAATTACGTTTTTATATATACGAAAAAAGAAAAAAAAAACATTTTAAGTTAATATTTCACAATATTACTTTTTTTTATCAAATAAATACAGCTCTGGTGAAAATTGTTCATTAAACAAATCTTTGAACAGCCTACCCATGTAATGTAACATTAAGTGAAAACTGTTCATTAAAAGACAACAAATGCATTTGTTCCTCATATTTCAGTCTAAAATGTTTTGCATCTCAAGATTATACCTCTCTTAAGTGGTTCCTATAGAATTCAAAAGTGTAAGATCGTCTGTCCTGTAGTGTAAACTATTTAAGTGCTTTGTTGATGAACAAAGTGATTCTGTAGTTCACATGACATAAGCCTTACATTTGTAAATTCTTGTGAAAGAGTTGCACAGAATGAACAAAACATTTTTACTCACATACATGATCAAAAATCAACAGGCCAATGTTTGTTCATACATGAAACCGTCTAAACAGCAGCACCTTGATTATTCATTCTTTCAGTCTCTCAGTCTTTTCTCAAATGGAAAGTCCCATCAGGTTTAAAGCACTGGAGAGATTTTGTGACAGAGCTCAGCACATTCAATAGATGGATCTAGATCTCCTTTTGTGTTTAAGCTGGCTCAACACAGGCTCTTTCAGGGTCTGTCTGAATGCATGTGAAAGTAAAGCCTTCAAATTTCATCATAACAAGTTATCGATCGCCTTCACTCTTTGTACCAAAGCGCTCGTTTTTGCCTCAGTAATCCCCTTTTCATCTTAAGACTTGTACAACCCAAGGTTATCAGACACTAAAGCATTCAGAAGGCATGTATGTTATTTTGGGGGCTGCCATAAAATATCTTAATTGCTCTCTTTGTTTATACAGACAAATTTATTGTTAATTTAATTGTATTTATCTGTGGACACCATTGGTGGCATTTAGAACCCATTAGAACTGTGTGGTTGCCACTTGAGGTCTAATGTAAAATCTGGAAGCAAATCCAGTTTATGTTCTTGAAAGGACAAGGCATAGCCTTTGGAGTTCAACTCTTGCTCTTCTGAGGCCTGTTCTTTTTGCTTAAGTAATTAGATACAGTGATTGCCCTTTAAACAGGTCTGTCATGACTCATGTCTGCTGAACTGGCTTCATATATAGGTTGAGAAGTTAAGGACGGAAACCCCAATTTTAGAGAATCTTCTGCCTCCTGCTGTTTGATGATAAGCATTGACTTCATCCTCACAGACTGGGTGTTTTAGTCAGGTGCTGGGTTCACTATAGAGACTCAGTTGGCAATTCTTTAGCTAACAGAGTTAGCTGGACTTTTGACATCAGGAAAGGGTCTGCTAAAACAGTTAAAGACCCTATCAAATCAAACTTCTGTGGCCTGTATTTGAGGTTGTCATTGTGTGTACTCCTACAAGTTGACTAAATTTAACCAGAGGTGTAAAATACTTGAGTAATTTTACTTGATTACTGTACTTAACCCTTGTGCATCAATTTAAAAAAGTTACACATAGGTCCATAGTGGACAAAAATGTCCATGTAAAAAAACTGTCATAAAAATTTGAAGCTTGGGAGCACAGACTTAAGTTTGGTCTCATTTTAAAGAAGACCCATGGCAGATTATTGTTGAAGTAAAAAAAAAAAAAAAGTGAAACCAAAAAAAATGTATACAGGTTTAAGTTTATGAAAACGATTTATGAACAATATTTTATATAAAATATATATTTTCTGAAGCATGTTGAACTCTAAACCTGCTAGAAAATCAAAGCCATAAATCTAAACAAGTTGTGTTCCAAGTTTGAGGTTGATATCTCAAAAAAATTAGCTTTCAGTAAGATTTTGTTTGGGCGCAGTACTAAATTTTCCCCATTAGATGCCAGCAAACCTCCGCTGGTGCACACAGTGATGGATTTGTGATTTGCAGTAGTTTTTCTCTCTCAAATATTACAAGAACACACATGTACACAAACACAATTTTTTTTTATGACACACATACAAACCACACTCTGACATCCATACCAACACACCCACACAATTATAGCTGCATTATTTATCCAATTGGCTCTATAATATACAGAAGCAGAAAACAGGAATAAAGACCAAACCTGAAAAAAATAGCATCATCTGGTAAAAAATAGTAAAAAATAAAATTTTGAAGCCTTGCCAACAGAATGAAAGCCTATTAACAAAAATTGCATTATTTTACAGTTGAACGGCACTGCGATTAAAAATAGCAGTTTTAATGGGTTTCAATGGGGACATTTTTGTCCAAACGGTGCTGAGTGGTTCACTTTTTTGTACCTAGTGCAAAACAGATTTATTAAAGGAAATGAGGGTGGAATATTAATATTCCAATAATACACACCTGAGCCAAAATGTATGCAGTTAGCATAAACACAGGCAAAATTATATTTAAAAAAAAAACCTAAAATGGACAAAAATGTCCAAAAGATTGCACAAGGGTTAAGATATTATTTTGGGGGATTTGTACGTTATTCAAGTACAATTTAAACTGACTACTTGTACTTATACTTGATTACATTTCTGAAGAAAAAAATGTACTTTTTACTCCTTAAAATTGTATTTAATCTTGAAAAGTACATTACATTTTTATTTTATCTTATGCACATTAAATATGGTAAATGGAAGCTCAAACGTGCGTGCCTGATGTGAGAACCAATGATCAATGTTTTCACACATCAAGTACACACATTTCTACTCCATATATGACTTTCATCAGGAAAATGGCTTCAAAAGTTCACCATCAAATCTGAGGAGGTATATAGAGGTAGCAAAGTTGCGTTTACCCCAAAAAAGTTTATTCATTATTCATTCTGTTTTGATAGAGCCATTAGCTGTGTAATATATTAGCTGAATGCACAAGATTGAGATAAAATCAGTGATGAGAATTTAAATAATTAATATTTTTGTGGGAATTTTTTTCTAATTAAATAAAAATCTCCAAAAGTGTTTAAATAAACATTGTGTTAAATTAATTGTAATTCATGTTCAGTGATGTTCTTGCCAGGTAGTGGATAAGCCATATTTATAATAAGTCTTATATGACACATTGAGTAGGAATTAGGACTGTCAATTTTTTTTTAATCTTAATAATTATATGATTTGCTCATTAATTAATCTAATTAGTCGCAAATAATTATGTATCAATATTTTCTGAGAAATAAACTCTAAATGCCCCAAATAAATAATTAAAAGATGAATTATCCTTTCAGACAGTTATGTTGAATAGACAACACCAAAAAAGTGGCCTTTAAAAATGTTAGTGTTGTAATTCTATGACTCTCCTGATTAATTCAACACATTCTTGTATTCTGTCTGGAATATGTTTCTGGCCTCTGCATCACATCTTGCTCTTCAACGGGAATAGTTCACCCAAAAATGAAAATTCTCTCATCATTTACTCAATCTCATGTCATCCCAGATGTTTATGACTTTCTTTCTCAAGATGAACACAAGCAAAGATTTTTATTCCAGATAATGCAAGACAGAACCACTTCAGAAACCACACAAAGTGAACACGAAGGTCAAGTTTAAACTATTACTGTTTGTATCCTTCTTACATCGTCTCACTTAAGAAAACACTGATTCATTCAAAGGGGTTGCATGAGTTACTGTCATATTCACTTTGTGTAGTTTTTGAAGTGTCATTTTTTTTCTAAAACTCTTAGTTTGTGTTCATCTGATAAATGAATGTCATATGGGATGGCATGAGGGTGGAAAGGATAGAGTTTCCTTTAAATCCCTTTCCCTGTATTTTTTTCCTGTGTTCCGCTGTGCTGCATTTTAATTGTTGTTGCACTAGATATATGTGTTTGACCTGTGCCATTGCATTTTGTTTTGTTTTCTCCCTTTAACCAAACTTCTGACAGTCAAATGACAAAAAATGACAGTCTTAGTTCTATTCACACCAAATCTGAATAATGTGCAAATCTTAGGTATTAGAAACTTCTGAACAGAAACAATGAGTTCCTGTGGTCCTGTTCACAGTGGGTGGGAACATCTGAATACTAGCCATTCAAAGCATTTCTACTGTGAAGAAAACATGAGTTTTAGTCACATTTCCTGATCCTGATCCCTGTCTCACTAGAGTATGCACATATATATGGTAGTATTTGTGCATAAATGTGAATATACAAGACAGAGGTAATATTTTACTAGTCTTATGCATAAGAACAAACTTTTTTTTTTTCAAAATGCGTAGTGAATGCAAATGATGAAAACCTGCAGTACATATAAAAAAATATATAACAACTTTTCCCAGCTTTTATGGACTTAACCTTAAATTCCAACATTGTTAAGACTGTGAGCTTGTGAGATTATTTTTGTAATGTGCTGATGCCTTTCCATACATGTTTTTTAATCTATGATATTTCATATTGTCTTGCTCTACATTATTTAATGTATATTTATATCAGTCTATACTGCAATTGGTTTGGCAAATTGTTTGCACTACTTGCATGAAGGCAGCAGACAGACGTAGATTAATGCAAAAGTGTGCTTTACTTATTTCACTGACACAGGAAACATAGATTCTATATTCCTCAAAAAGCATTAAAACATCTTGTTTGAACTGCGTCCTGTCACAGTGTCTCTTTCACTGGGCTGTTGGACTGTCTTCTCTTTCCTCTCTTTTGTCCACAGACCAGCTGAAGGTGTGTTTGTAGACTGTTGTGTGGAAAACAGACCAAGAATATTGATGACTTGTCTTGCATGCATACACATACAAATTCTCCTCCAGCATCACCTGCCCTCTGACTAGCAAGTGGCAAGTCTTGCACCAACTTCGGCCACTGCAGAATATACCAATGAAATAAATGCTGGTGTGTCTGTGTAAAATTAGACTGGATAGATAGATAAATAAATAGATTGGATTTGCTACACACAAATGGAGAACTGGTTAGAAATAAAGATAATGTTATTTAAACTGCTGATCAAAGCTCTCTCTCTCTCTTTATCTTGACAGGGTTAGATTAAAATCATATACTACTGCACCCTACCTAATACACATCCCTTAATGTGAGCAATTCATCAGTTTGCTTTACTCCAAAAGGACAAAAACTTTTTCATAATTTTGCATCTAAACAAACTTGTTCTGCTTCAGAAACAGCTTTCCTTTCCAGCTCATCTAGGCTGCATGGGCTGTTAATGTCAACCGAACAGCTGTTGTTATTGGCTGCTGTTGTTCTCTATAGAGAACATATATATATATATATATATATATATATATATATAATACAGCTTTTCTAAAATACTGCCAGCAGTTAAAATGATAGTTCACTCAAAAATTTAAATTGTCATCACTTACTTATCCTTATGTCTTTCCAAACATATATGACTTACTGTACTTTCTTTTGTTGAACACAAAAGATATTTTGAAGAATGTTGGTAACCAAACAGTTTTGGTGATTTTTTTACTTTAGTTTTAGACAAAAAATCTAAAACTAAAACTTTTCTCAAGATAACTTTGTTTCAAAAAAGAAACTACTATTCCTTCAGATAATTTTAATGCTGATTGATATTGCGGAAGTAATAGCAAACATTTGAAAAAATAACTTTACCAGATGGATTTTTAATATAGTGTTTCATTTAGAATACAGTCAAGTATGCAGTCACAGTTTCATGTATAAAATATGGCTATGAGCCCTCGATTGTCTGTAGCCACAATTGATTTGTAACATCTGCCATTTAGATACAGTCCCTGTCTTCTTTATTAAACATTTGATGTAACATCCAGATTTCATTGTGGCAGACTGACGATAGTGCCACAATAGCATTAAGAAAATCACAAATATATAGGGCTACAGCAGATGAATGTATTTGGATGCCTTTTCTCTTAAACTTGTTTAAAGAAGTGTTTCCCCTTTTTTAAAGACATACTAAACCTTCATTCCAGTTCAAAACATTGTTTATACAACTTATTTTAACAGATGAATAGTTCAGGGCAGTGTGTGTGTGTGTGTGTGTGCGTGCGTGCGCGTGCATGTGTGATTCTATGCTCATGAATATCTTCTATCACAAGCTGAATTAATGGTACGAAGTGTCACACTGCCCCCTAGCCAAGCAAGTTAGTAATAACTGCAAAAAAAACATATCAACATATTTCATATATTTCAGTACAACTTTGCCTTATATAAGATATATAGCCTACACGTTTCTGTTTTATTTCAAGTGTCTGTAAGCTAACCTCCATTATAGTAGATACATTTTTTAATGAATTTACATATTACATGTAGCAGTGTTACATAATTTAATTACAAAATAAATGTAACTGTAATCCGTTACAGTTACTGAGACAAAATGTGTAATTAAATTACAGTTACTTATGAAAATGTTAATGATTACAAAGGGGGTCACATCTGAATATTTCTGTATTTCCTGTTATGATTTTAAATCTGTATTGAAGCTCAGAAGGATCACAAAGTAGAAAGAGGTGCTAAAGTATGATTTTGTGGTGGCTGTGCTTTAAAATTAAATGATTATAATCTCAATTCAAGTGATGAAGGCTGACAGTAATTAGTGTGGAGTAATATTGTAAGGTTAACCCTGCCTGCTTTAAATGTTTTGAAATGATTAACAGTTGATAACATTCCTTAGAAATTCAGAAAAGTAATCAAATGTAATCAGTTACATTACTTTAATAAAGAAATTGAAATAGGCCTACTTATTACATTTTAATAGGGTAACCTATTAAGTAACCTTCCCGACACTTATTTGCTTATTTGAAAAGAAATGAAGAAATGGTCTGTTTTGTGCTAATATAGCCGTAATTGAGCTGAGTTTGAGATTTCTTCATCTTAGAAAACATGGGTAGATTAGCATTAGCTTTCCCCTCGAATGAGTGAGCATCATACTGTACAAAACATATGTCACCTTATACTGTACCAAGATCTACAGTCAGACACATACAGTAGATGTGAAGAGGCAAGCTGTAGATAAGATAATAACCGACTATAAAGAAAAAGAATTAAGAATAAAACCCGTGTGGATTTAAAGGAGTGTTTTTGCTCTTTTCCAGCCTAGAATGCTTCTGACTTCGTTGTCATAGCTAAATATGACCAGTTTTTGCAGTAAAGACTTATTTGCACCTTCAAAAGGTCCACTAGCCTCTTTTTAGTCACCATCTAAAATGTGTTTATATGTGTTTATCTCATGACTTGTGCTTTATGTCAGTGTTCTTCTGAAAGCTTCCTCCACGGTGGTTTACTTGTTTTGAAATATTCCCCAAAACTGTAATCATGCAGGAAAATTACCCTGACATATAAATTCATTCTTAGCCAGTGTTTAATCTGCAAGTTTACTAGTTATTGAGCAATTTGCAAATGCAGTTGCGTTCACACATCTAAAACAGCAATTTTGTGATGGAAACATCAAATGATAGCCTATTTAAAATGTGTAAGATTTAGAATGACATAGGTGAGACCAGGGCTTGTTGTCATACTTTTACTCAAGTGAGTATTTGTCATGACAGGTTTATTTTTGTTTTTTAAAGTCAACATACCTTAATGTCTTGGCTTTTCAACATGTTCACTGTTATTGCCAAACAATAATGTGAACATTTTAAAATGTTTTAGCTTTTGTGCTAAATGTAAATAGTAAAACAGCCATGAAAATCAAAACAATATGAAACAACTGGAGTAAAATTAGAACATCATTAAAAACGTATTCTAATTTATAAAGGTTTTAAACTAGATTTTTAAAACCAACATGCAAAGCCATTGCTGACAACTTGAACAGAACAGCGCGTGTGACAACTTGCCTTGAGCCGATAAAACTGAAACAAGCCTATTTTATTTGATACGCATCTGTGGGAGCCAATAATGAAACTGTAATTATATTGTAATATCTAAATTGATCTGTAGTAGGCCAAGTATCAACCAGAGTGGCATTCAAAAGAAATACATCGTGTAAAACACATTTTCATAATGTTCTTTTAAAAAAACCACCAATTACATCCTAAGTCTGGGAACACGACCACATGACCTCATGGCCTGGATGGAGACCGAAGTCCGGTCGATCGGTTCTTATGCAAGAATCCGTTCCGTGTTTTGCAGAAATTCTGTGCGTGGAAAAAAAAAGTCGCCTCACCTGCTGAGCGCTCCAACGTATCACTCCGCGGGGTCAGTTTATATTATTTTTATTTTGCACTGGCGTTTGTAAAACCGCCAATATGTGATTTAAAATTAGATTCTAGTGTTATTATGAAGAATAACGGCATGCGTTTCTATGTGAGAGGGTGTCGTTCCTCTGAGTGTCGTGCTTAATGTTGTGGCACTATTTAGCATGGTGTCGCTCGCAGGACGTGATTCGGTTACACTCAAATATGGCTACCGTGGAGTCAGAGCTACAACTTTATTATTTGTACTAATGCTGAAATTTAACGTTTTACGTCATTCTCCGCTCTACAGTCGCGTCGAATTACCGTTTTTTTGCGTGTACAAATTGTGAATACCCAGGCAAGGAGATCATTTCGATGTGTTTGGCGTTAATAAAGTATTGCTCGAAATTGCAGCTTGCTCCGCGAGCTGATCGAAATCGTCAGGATTGAACGCTTGAAAGCGAAATCTGCTTTCGGGTTTCCCTCATTTGAGGATCTTTTTGGCTGTATTTTCCCGAATGTGGCCCGGGCTCGGCTCCTGTCATCGCCTCGCAGGAGCTCAGATAGCAGTCGGTATGGCTTGTTTTCGGATGAGGGATGTAACCCGCGAGGATTTGGCGATGTGGGATGAAGCGGAATAAAGAAAAGTGATCCGTTCAAACCGAAGGAAAGCGGCTGCTTTCTGCCTATGGATTAACCATTGTAGGTTTTCTGGATCTTAAAGTGGATTTTACTGGAATACGTGTAACGTACAGTATCGCAGAAGATATCGCTTTGTCACGCTGGCTTATTTTCCTGAGGAATAGTGGTGTATTCCTCCCCAACCCCCCAGCGCCACAAACACATAACAAAAGTACTGTATGTCACGTATATGACGGTTCTTGTCATGAAGGAAATAAATAAAAATTGCTAGGGTCGAAGAGGTAAGTAAATATCGATCGATGAGTGTGTTGTGTGTTTCTCGTTATCGTTTGCGAGCGCTTTTTTTCGTTTCTGTCGCCTTTCTGCAAGCGAACACTTCATATTTACCGAGTGTGCAGCTTTTCTTCATCTTATATTCTCGCTAACCTCCTTATTTGCTATAAAATACGCTTAAAAACGCCCTGCATCTGTACTGTCCACTGCTTTTAATGGGCCGTTATATGATTCCCGCTTGGATAGGCGACTCCAGGCTTGAGTAATGTTTCCAAGTTAATCAGCCGGGCTGCAAGGCCTCTACTGTATCCACTTATAGCCTTTCTTGCGCATTTACAGTCATATTTCCACTCTAACACCATCTCATCTAAATTGACATCACTTTGAACGCGATTATCATCATAAATGTTGCGTCTTTGGACAGCAGCGATACTTGGCGTGCAGGTAGGTTTAGCTTTTGGACTCCCTAAAGAGTTCAAATACGTCTCTCTCCTTCAAAGTAGCCCGCTTGTTCTTGGTTTTTCCGTTTTATAAAAAGTATTAAGTATGGAAAACGTTGGAGTATTTCATGGCATGATGGTATTATTGGCACCCTGCGTACATAAGGCTCTGAAACACAAAGCTCTGGAGACAACTGAACAAAGGCAAAAAGCTGGACATGCCCCCTCATGTGAAGAAGCACTTGCTTTGTGTGCTTCTGTTGTTTCACTAAGGCTGTCCTTCTGGTTCCTGCATGTGTTTTGATATCAAATAATTTCCAGCACATCTTTTTGTGAGGTATGCATTGCAAGGTGTTCATTGTATTCAGATGCATTGTGTTCAGAAGTATTCATGCATTTGATTGACCCACTCTAGTTAACTTCAAAAGAAGTCCTGAATACATGACTGGTTGAATGTTCCTTCATCATTGCGTAGAGAGATGGAGACATTAGAGATCCAAATAACACACATGGTCTTTAATTGTCCTTATTGGGAAATTCATGTTTTTTTTCTTGTTCTTTTGATTGAACTTACCCTTAGAATTACTGTTGGTATAAGTTAACGTAGTCAAGTTGAATTGAGTATTATATTAAATAACTTGTTACTTGAATTTAACCATTTAGGTTAGATGGTACCACACCATGTGAATTTTATGCTACTAGAGAAATGTTTACAGTATGGGTAGTTTTATAGAGTTTATGTAGCTTGTTATTGAACCCAGTGGGAAATTCAGGTGCAAAATAGCAACATTATCAAGGCTGCAAATATTCACAAATAAACATTAATGCAGTTAAAACACAAATATAATGCCCATGTGAACGCATTAGCTGGTGCTGCTACCATGTTGTTAGTTAGAAAAACCTGTTTATGAACAATGTCCTTACATCTGTCAAAACTTAAGTGAAAACTTTAAATTGCACGTAGAGATACAAAATTTGCAAATTGTGTTGTAAAATGAATCCAAAGACTAATAATTATGAAGTGGCATCATTCTGTACTGCTGTTTAATTGAGTGAAGAGAGGGAAAGATTCAAAGGCCTGTATCCTTTTGTAACCTTTAACCTTTTATTACATTTAACTTGTTATTTAGTCTTTTTTAATGATTTTGTAATACCACTTGAGAGGTTTGGAAATCCTTTGCACTTGCAAGGATGATGCAAGATGTTAAAGGGGTCATATGATGCGATTTCAAGTTTCCTTTCTCTTTGGAGTGTTACAAGCTGTTTGTTCATAGATAAGATCCCTGAAGTTGCAAAGACTAAAGTCTCAAAACCAAAGAGATATTCTTTATCAAAGTTAAGACTCTGTCACGCACCCCTAAAACGGCTCATTCAAACACGCCCCCACATGTCTTCATCACGATGTGGAAATATTTGCATAATGTTCACGCAAAGAAAGAAGGCGTGGTTTCAGTAACCGCAGTAGTGTTGAAGCAGCCGTGTCAGGGAGACGCTGTGTGTTTCTAGGCGAAAGCAAAAACACTTTGTTTAGCCTTTTGAAAGTAGATGCATTTAGGAATCATTAAGATTACTTACAACAGAACAGCACAACCCAGATGTTATCACAACGCATTTTATGGACGACCTTTTTGTGAACCTAGGAGAGGAGGTAATTCTGACTTTGCTATGACAAACTGGCGCTTCTGAATCAGTGACTGCAAGTATGTTTTGTTACAAGTATTATTATTTGCTATTGACTGTTCGAATGCGGAGTTTTGCGCATCATGTGTGTGCGTGTGCGTGCTAGCGTGTGTGAGAGAGGGAGACACGGTCACACAACCGCGTCTTGTGTACTGCAAACACATACGAGCATCATCACTGTGTCTGTCACGCGACTCTGTTCCCCTCTCGGGCTTGAACTGATGGTAAAACTAAGGACATTATTAACTGTCTTTACATTTATTTTGAAAGCTAAAGCTCGCGATTATAGAAGGGGCCTTACATTTCCGACTCGTGCTTGTGGTGTTCGGCCAATCACACTGTGTCACTGTGTCAGCTGGCCAATCAGAGCAGACTGCGCTTGTCGGAAGGAGGGACTTTGTAGAAAATGAAGCGTTTGAGAGAGGCGGGGCATAGAGGACCTACAATAATGTACAGTATTTGAAAAAAATAATGTGTTTTTTGGAACATTAAATCATGTCAACATATTATGTTACACCAAATACACAAAATAATGATCTTTAAAAAGCATCAAATGACCCCTTTAACTATGGGCTGATGATTGCTATGGACTCAGTAGATGTATTGTGTTATGCCAATTTTAAAAGACACTTTTAAACCACTGTCTTTATACTTCTGGTCAATATGCTGATATTTTATTTTCTGTTAAAGACCTCATGAAATCAGAATTGGAGTTTTGGTGACTTTTAGTTCATGTTTCATTTATTCTTGGTTGACAAAATAAACATTTAGTTTTCTTCTGAAAAAAGGACTGAGAATATTGATGAGTCATCCTGCACTTAAGAGTGTATACAAATGTTTATCCAATCAAATGCTCTCTAGAATGTTAATGTCCATGCCCCAATATCACCTTTAGGTTTGTTTGAGATTCATCAGTGCTGCGCAGGCCAATCCGTGTGACATCAAAATACTGCAAAAGCAATTCAAAAACAAAAAGTTGTTCTGCTCTCCAATCACTCTTGCTGTATTTTGATGTCATATGCCAATCGGTCTGCACAGCGCCTATGCATCTCCAACAAGCCTTTTTACTAGCAATAGCATGTAGCAACTCATGCATCTCAGCTGTGATGTAAACTAAAGCCTACTGGCTGTTTCAGACAGTTTCTTCGATTTATCCTCCCTCAGCTTCCTGTTTCAGTAGGAAATCAACACGAAAGAAAAATGCATTCGCCAAGCCATTTCATGAGGTCTTTAAATGGCTACCACAGACAATGTGTGTGTACGTACGCACTAATGGCAATGCACACAGCCTCATTGAAGGCTTGACTCAACCATGTGAGGTCTAATTGTTTACTCAAGGCAGGATACAATGAGAGCAGCCCAGGGAGGGATCCCACGTAGTTCCCGGAAAAGACAGCATCCCGTTGGCAGTATGCCTTGTCAGCTGAGTGGACAGGTTGGCAGAAGCACCACGCAGAGCAGGCGCAAGGGTCAGCACTGGGGATCCGGCAGAGCAGCGACTAACAGTATGCACAAACAGGGCCGTCGCTAGGAATTCTGGGCCCTGTGCAATGAATTTGTATATGAGTTGCAATCGTAAAATGTCAAATAATGTTTGGGGTGATGGGTCATAGCGCCTTCAATTGGAGTAAATAAATGAATAAATAAAACAGGACAGAAACGATAGATATTACTGAATTCATGACAAATGCAACAAACTTAAAAATGCATTTTTGTCACATAGAAAAGCCTCACCCTCTCCCTCATGTCGTTCCAAATGACTTTCTTCTGTTGCACACAAAATAACATTTTGTAGAATGTTACCAAACCATTTTGGTTACCCTTGATTTCTACTGTATGGACGAAAATTTCTTGAATTTCTCAAATTATGTTCCACAGAAGAAAGAAATTCATACAAGTTTGGAATGGCATGTTGCCGATTTTTTTAAGATATTTATGAGATATTATTTATAAGATATTTATCTTTAATCAGGCCCTTATTGAATTAACATTTTACTTCAATTAAAATTAATTAGAACTAAACATCTAAAAAGAAAGAAGTATCCAGAGTTTAACTGACTAGTATTAGTAGGATGGTGGTCACAAGAAGTAAAACCATGGTCCTCATTATTTTAAAATAAGTAGCCTAATAGGCTAATAAACTATAAAAATTGTAGTAAAAAAAAAAAAAAATTCTATACATGAAGAAACTATAAAACAGCTTCTATGAAATTAAAATAGCATATTCCCCAAGTATGTAATAACAGTAACATAATAAATACATTTCTGCCAACACATATGCTATTTATACAGTGTTAATAACTGTAATAACTGCGCGGCACTGTGCGGAGACTGATGCCTCTCTGCTTTGATGCGCAGCTGGTGGATGCTTCGGGGAGCGCTGCTTCGCACTTTTGGAGTACTTGCTTTATGCGGTTTCACATGCGCTGTAATTTAAAAACAGCGCCTAATATCGGGGAAGTCTCCTTTCGTTTCGGCGTTCGGCCCACTATTTGAATGGAATGTCCTGGTGTTCCTGATGGCCAGTAGGCGATCGCGGGCCCCCCAGACCTCTGGCCCTATGCACTCTGTCACCCTTTTCCCCCCACTAGCGACTCCCCTGTGCACAACATTCAGAAAGAATACAAAAACATGACCGAAACTTGGTCTGTCACCTACAACTGTGTTGCATTTACTCTATATTGGAGCATGGAGACCCATGTACTTCATGCTGTGCTAATATGTCAAAAATTATAGATAGATAGAAATCCTGTTATTTCAAGAACTAAACTTCCCCTTTGAAAATCACATAACTGATAATGATTCCGATTTTTAAAAAAATATATTTTTCCCTTCGAAATTGAGAGAAAAATGTGTAGCCAAAGTCTAAAGGTCTCTGCACACTGAGTCCAAAATTTTCACACGTTAAAAAATAAATACAACCTCACGTTTACACACTGCCTCCGAAACTTTCGTCCATCCAAAAAATTTCGGATCAGGTTCGATTTTCTGCGTTTTCGCATCCGTATCATGCATTTTGATAGGAAAGGACGAGGAATACGAAAAAACACATGCGAAAATTTCGGACTCAGTGTGCAATGGCCATAAAGCTTTTTTTGCTCCGATATCTAATGCAACCAATAACAAAACAGCATTGTGAAGATTGTTTTTATTGGAATTAATAAGGTGCGCTAACACTTATTTTGACTAATTTTTATGGTGGTTTAGTACATCATACAAGCTTATTAAAATATTAAGTATTAAGCTCAGGGACCAGTGTTTAATAAAATCAGAATTAAAACCTCACTGGTTGGAGAATGTTGTGTTTTAAAGGCGTAAAGCTGCTGCAAAGCTGGAAACACTCGCTGTATTGAAAGCTTTCCTGGAAATGTAGCATTTTTTGATATCAGTCTACATTGTAGCATACAATTATATATGTTTTCTAATATATTACTTGTACATAATTTTTCTCTCAGAATGTCATCAGAGGAGAAAAGTCTAGACCCCTCTGACAAAGGACCCTCGCCACCCCCTAGCAGCTCTGGGGCCACTCCCACTGGAAGTCCGGCCCCCACAGATAAGCGGCCCCGGGGCCGCCCTCGTAAGGACGCGTTATCCACGGCAACACCGCTTCCAGCTGTGCCCAGACAGAGAAAGAAGTAAGTTCAATTAAACTTCTGAATTGCTGTCATTATTAATCTAAATTGGAAGTCTAAATGTCTTCAGAAAATGAGGATCATTGGTCCTAAAACTGAAGAATAGTATGATCTTATGAAATTCATTCTGTTGGTCAAACTCTGTGTCTATACTGGAAGCAAAGTAAATTTAAGGCTGTCAATGTTGATGGCATTAAAGCTGCGTGTCACCTCAAAATGTTCACGAACCAGCTGGTTGGTCCATTGCTGTCCATTGGTGGGTTGTTTTTGAATTCCAAAAGAGTTTTGTTTATAATTGTATTATTTGTTCCAACATCTTGTATATAGGAAACTTTGAAAAACAAGAGGTTATTTAACAGAAACATCACAAATTGCCATTGGTGTAATGGTCAAAGTCAATATGTCATAATTTAAGAAAAAGTGGGTGTTATGTACAAGAATAAAGCAAGGTGGTTAGAAGAGAGTGTTTGAAAGGCAAGAGATTGCTGATGAAGCTGTTTCGGTAGCAGAGCAAGTTACTTTTAAATGGAAAATTTTGATATTTAATTTTATTAGAATTATTATTATTTTTTTTACATTTACATGACCTTTGCTGTCAACTAATGCTGACTTAGTTCATCTTTAAAAACATCAAGAATTTAATAATACTCTTTTAAATGTAATCTTCAGCAAATCTTCATTCATCATACTGTTGTGATGCTGAAATTCACTTGTGGCCTTTAAATCGATTTTAATTTTTAGTATATATATATATATATATATATATATATATATATATATATATATATATATATATATATATATATATATATAAAAAAAATCAGTATTAGCCAATTTTTCAATATTGCATGGTGCATGCATATAAAATAATATTTCAGATGCGTGCTAAAAATAATGTGGAAGGGTTAGCAGTGCAACACATCGCAAATAGAAAGTGAAATAGGGTGCAGTGAGGACACTTTCCATCTTTGTTGATTTATACTGAGAACATTCTAGTTTTGATGCACAGCTCATATCCAGTGTTGACATGATGCAAAAATTTGATTCATGGACTAATGATTAGCTTTCCTCCTATGCGACAAGCCATGCATTTGACCAGTTTAGCTTCATGGACACGTGACAGTGGAGACCTTCTCACCGGCTCTGATATGTCTCTCTGACAGGCAGCTTTGAATGACGGTGCATTCAATTAACCCCTCTGAGCCCTTAGGCTATTTACCCATAGAACACATTAGAGTTCCTCTAACGAGAAGCACCTGCTTAGAGTTTACCTGACTGGCAGCATAATCCAGGGAGGGACTTCAGGCTCAACAGAAGCCATTGAATGTACAGGAGCAGTTATTAAATGGTAATCCTGGCAGACTTCCTCTGTTTCACATCTGCATTTGAGAAGAGTATGTGCATCTTTCTTGACTTGGATAACCATCTAAATGGAGAGGAGGCGCTTGGCATTTTTCCTGAGGGGATTAATTATATAGGAGTCTTTGAAGTGAAAAGTGCAGGTGCCTCTGCCAGCTTAGGAGCTTACTATGTGTGTGTAAGGTGTGATGGCAGTGTCTGCAACTTGGAACGGTCTAGTGCAAGGTGCTTTTCATTAATAGATCTCACAAAATCCATATTCTTCATAAGAACCGCCAAAGAGTACCTACTACTTGCCTTTCAAATATCTAAAACTATTAATGTGCTCTTGTACTTAAGTAAAACAGTTGAAATTACTACACTTTCAAAAAAAATTGCAAAAAGTGTACATTTAGTGGTACAAAGGGACACCAAAGGTATACCATAAAATTACATATTACAACAATTCTTGTAAAATTATTACATTATTTGTAAAATTAATTAATAAAAATAAATGGTTAAATTAAAGTATTTGTAAATTCAGGTTTATAATTTTTTTTTTTTTTTAATTGCGTTTTGCATATGCAACATATAACATATTGCTTCAAAGTGTTTTTACAGAAAATCATATCTCAGAGACCTGAATGTCATAAATTCTTATTGTTTACCAGAAGAAAACATGACCTTTGTGAAGTATTTATTTTAATACTTAATAGACATTATAATGCAAAAAAAATAAAAATAAAAATTTAATCTGGTTTAAATTTCCAACAAAAATCAAAGTCATTATGAAATTAACCATGATGCTAGGGTGTTGTGTGTGGTTGCATGTGGTTGCTAAGGTAATATGAGGCTGTTTCTTCATAGTGTTATAGCCCATGACAACAGATCCAACCCCAAGTATGAGATTCCATTCAGTGTAAGTCTGGAGTTTTTTTCACCCATCTTATCATCCGCCAACACTTAGAGAAATAATGGCATTCCTCTCCTCAACAAGCCACATGGTTTGAGGTGTCATCCAAGTCTGTTTCACAAACAGTGTGGGAAAGATTACACATTTAATATTCAGTATTATATGTTGGTTGAAATCCTTAATTGTTAATAATAGCAATAGTGCTGCTTGCCTTGGTGACCAAAAGGAATTCTTCAGTTTATTGTTTTACAGTCCCTTTTGTCAGTTTAGTGGATCTCTAAGGATTCGATTGAATTTGGTCCCATGTTTTTGAAGGAAACTATTGGGTCTGTTTGCATCACGTTTAAAAATCCATTCCATAAAACTCCACTCCAGATTTTATACTGTAATCCTGCATTGGCTCTACTTTCTAAAAGCGTTTTTTTCCCTCTGTCTCTCTCTCTCTGTATGGTGGGATCATGGGGATAAGTTATAGGTCTCTGGGCTTGGGGGTTGGGTGCCGAGCACGCCTAAATGGACCGTGCATTACTGTGTTCTCCTCTTTGCGTTTTGCAAACACATAGACCAGTGCCTATGTGTATATATGCATGCACAAATATACCAAACTTCAAATGTGTGTACTGCATGACAAATTTTATTTTACCTGTGATATTTAATGCTGTGCAGAGCCAACACAGGGTTTTAAAACAAACAGCATCAGCATTACGTAGTGACACATGACAGGCAGTTGCAGGTGGAGGCTAGATGACATCATAACTGTCAGGCTGTGATGTTATTCTTGAATGAGACCAAGGTTTAATATTTAAAGTCATTTAAATCCGTTATTAGAATTGTCATGATGCCATATTCTTCAGTTTTTTTTCTCATTTTCTGTTTCTCTTAATCCTATTATGGAAGTAAATTGATTTGCGAATGGCATTTTTACTGTTGGCTTTAAATTAATATCATTTTAAAATGAATGCATTTAGCAGATGCTTTTATCCGAAGCAACTTACACTGAATTAGTGCATTCAAAGCAGGTTTGATCAGTTCATGCATTCCTTGGGAATCAAACCCATGACTGTGGTGTTGCTAGCAGCACATCGCTCTACTGTTTGAGCTATGGGAAAGCTATTCAAATATTGTTCCATTTGTTCGTTTACATTCATAAAGACCATTCATAAGTAGGACATTTTCATGTTTCCTCATCCAGACAGAGTTGATGTTTGGCTGTCTGGGAATCGTGATGCATATTTAATCCTCTGCCTACTATAGAGTCGTCTTGGGTTTGGGCGTTAACACGGTTCATTTCTGTGGTGCCTCCATCCAACCCATTTGAATAGCTGAAGGTTTACTCTAAAGGTACATGGACCAAACAAATCGATCCTGAAGTGCATTGAATGACAGATTAATGACCTGTCGGAGCAGTTTTAGCTTCATTGTGTGGCACAGGGGTGTGCTAAATTAGCATGTTTGTGTTATATGTGTACTAAATGATTTCCTCTGGAAATCACAAAGGGATATGTTACTGGCTACCTTGGTGCTCAGCTTACAAACGCCTTTGTCCCCTGACAAGTGTCATTTGAACTAGAGATATTGAGCTCTGGCTCCAGTGGTGCTACGCTTTGTTTACTTACTCATATAGGCTCATGCAAATGGCTGGCCATATTACAGCCAATAAATATTTCAACAGTGAAGCTATATGTAGCTTTTTTGTTTTTAAATATACATGTCTGTCCTCGTGATAATGGGACTATTTTGATTGATTATTATGTTGTTATAAACAGATACCTCATTGTCATTTTGTCTCTCACACAGCATCATATGAGATGAGCCAGTGGCATAAAAATTTAAACGCATTATCATTTTGTTCTTCCTATTTATATTTTGGTGGCTTAATGAGAGTAATATTCCATATATGCCTTGGTTTTTGGAATAAAATACATTATTACAATTCAATTGGTTAAGAGATGATGTACTGGCATGTAATTCTGCAATGCCAATGTTTACTTGCATTTTGTAATGTTCAAGTTAATTTATGTCAGCTATTTTGAGATTATCAGTATAAACCGATAGCTCTCCTGCTTGGTTGATTAACAAAAATATGTAATTTACCTGATAGCTTGACAAATGTGAATAATACACAATTTCTGGGTTTTTCTTTTTGGTTAATTTTTAGATAATATTGATTAAGTATTTTAATATAACTGTGCATGTGCAAATGTTTATTTTAGTTCAGTGAAGTTTCAGTAAGTTGTTTTATGTTATTATAATTTAATTGCATTTATTTATTTGGTTGTATGTTAATATTTTATGTATTTTGATTTGGCCTAGATTTGGTCTGCATCCAATAAAATTACAAAAGTCATTTTATATACATAGAAAGTAGTGTTGTCAAAAGTACCGACCGCGATACCATTCGGTACTGAAATTTTAAAAATGTCCATTTCCCGCTAAGATTTGAGCGCTGTTGAGCGGATTATTAAACAGCGCTGATTGGTCATTGTGTTCACGCGCTCAACAGATAGGTCTGTGATTGGCTTCATTGATCATAGCTTCACACTCTTCACCGAGCGCTTCATTGATCATTGAAGCCAATCACAGATGTATCTGTTGAGCGCGTGAACAATGACCAATCAGCGCTGTTTAATAATCTGCTCAACAGTGCACAAATCTTAGCGGGAAATGGACATTTTTAAAATTTCAGTACCGAATGGTATCGCGGTCGGTACTTTTGACAACACTAATAGAAAGCATATTAAATGCAACTCAAGTGTCTACTTCAATGCTTCAAATAACTTTTGTGAAAATAAAATGTCAAAATATGAGTGAAATAATGTTCCATTGTCATTCAGTGTTACATATATATTTATGTAAAAATTAAACAACATACATGTGACTAGGGATGCATCGATCCGATACTCAGGATCGGTATCGGCTCCGATCCGGTCATTTTCCGCGGATCGGGTATCGGAGAGAGGAGCCCGATCCAAATCTGATATTGTATGTATACTATTCTGTGTTATTGTTAAGCCCCACGAAAGCATTATAAAGCACCATAAAGTCAAAGTCCAAGTGTTCTGAAGCCGTTCCATAGTTTAATGTGAGGTACAGATGAATATTTAAAGTCGTTAAATTCAAGTTCATGTAAACTCTTCTCTCTGGCTGTCTGTCATCCTCCGTTCATCATTCAAACTGCGTGTTGCGTTCGATTAAGACAGTCAAAACAATGAAACTCTATTCAAGAGTGCTCAATAACTGAGATTTAAAACCGTTAAAAGAAAAGGTAAAAAAACTATCGTGCAGATTTAATAAGCTACGCATCAATATCTCTTTCCTCTGTGCTTTGAACTTCTCTGACCGGAGCTGCGCGCTGTGACTCCGTGCTGCTTCAAGAGCATCATTCTGCACACGGGATGCACATAAGAGCTTTGTGCTGTTCTCTATTGGAGCTTTTCGTATTATAATACTTTTGCGTAATGAAATATTATTTATAGCGTTTCTTGTACTGTCCTATCAAGGCTATTAATAATCTAATGTATAGCACAGTAATGGAGGCAGCAACATATGATAGATAGGACTCCTCTATCATATATGCTTCATTACTGTGCTATTAAAATAAATGTCTTTTAATTTTGTTGTTTATTTATAAATAAATACATTTACTTCTTTTCATTAATGTATTTTAGAACAATACAAAGAGCAATGTGTAACATTTTACCAGATTTAGTCCTTCACAGATTCACTTTTATTTGTTCCCCACTAAATAATGTTATTTCACTAAATGTTTAGATTTTATAAAATTGTGCACTCATGATTTTTCTAGAATAACTTTTGCTGCTAAATTATCCACTAACCTAGTTTATAATAGTATTTTTGTCATAGATTATGAATGGGCCTGTTTACACCTGGTCATTTCATGTGTTTTCTCTGATCGGATATCTATCTGATTTATTAAAATGTTTCCATTTACACTTGGCCACATAAATGTGTCGTCACAAAACGGATATACAGTAAATCCGATCTTCAATTCCCGCGCTATATTTCAATTTAACGAAGTTCACGTCAACGAAATCAAAAGCGCTGCATTTTATTAATTATCAGCTCATTTCAAGATCAAAGACCACAATAGGAGAGCGCGCGGCATCAGCACTGGAAAGATATGTTTGTCTTATACTTTTAATGAAGATGATTGTGTGTTGACCGTCTGCGTCTTTCTTTCAGTTTCATTCGCGGCAGTTTGCGTGTCTGCTTGCTGAAGAGATACTCAGCTGCTCGTCCGTGGTGATGCGTGTTGCATTAGCCCAGTCATATCTGATTGTCATATAGCCTATAACACAGTCTCACACGTTTATTATTTTTACATTTTGGGAGGAGTATGTAAAATATGTGGTTATGTGGTTTCAACACCCAGATGCATTTACACATGTCCAGTTTCGTCTGGAATGCGGCCCAGACCACCTCCTGAAGTGGTTTGAGCGATCGGATTTATATTACAAAACGCATGACCAGTGACCAGGTGTAAACAGCCCCTATATATATTTTCATGTTATTTTTCATTAAAATTAAGTTGTCTAGTAGATTGTGTTTAACACACAAAAGAGTGACACAGAAGTATAGAAACACCTAAATTCATAAAAAAAAAAAACCTGCTCTAGGATCAGATCGGATCGGAATTGGCTGATACTCAGAATTTTCTGGATCGGATCGGATCGGATCTGAAAAAATGGTATCGTTGCATCCCTACATGTGACCTGTACTTATTAAAATACATTGTTAAAAAAAAAAGGATCATACTAAATTTTATTATATTTTAAATTATTTAAAACGCCTTGCCAACAAATGGGTAAAACCCAGTGGATTGAAGGATAGTGGCAAAGATTGATAATTAATTCGTTTTTGAGGGCTGCACTGTGATCCTATATTTTATTTATGTTGGTGTATGTGTGTATATATATATATATATATATATTTCACCACTGGATATATTAAAAAGAAGAAGAAAAAAAAAATTTAACTGCTAATTTCAACTAGCTCCTTAAACCCAGACATGTGGTCTGTGGTTCTGAAGATTTTGCTCCATGTGTGTCTGTAACCTCTAGGGTGAAATCCCTCCGCCCCTTTGTCAGCGTTCAGCCTTGTTAACTGTCTGGTATAGGAAGTCATTTGCAGGGAGGAGTCATTTTTGGCATGGGACAGACTGCGATTTCTCTCTCCAGTGGCACTGGTAATTACCCATCCATCCCTCACACTCCCTCCCTGCTCCAGCCCCAGAGAGGGGCAGGCTTCCCTTTCAACTCTGCTTGCTGTACCTCCTCCGTCTTCAAACTGTGAGACTTTAATTTGAATGCCTGACAATTATCACCCTGATGAAGTGATACATAGATCAGACAAGAAGAGCCCCCCACGGGATTCTGACAGCCATGGATCTTTACTGCGCATTTGTGGGCCGGATGTGTAGAAATGGATGTTTGGCTGCAGATGGATGTGTGTTTGTTCTCAGTTGGGGGATCGTGACCAAGAATGGGTAGCAGGACTGTTTTATTAGTGTTGCAGATTAGTGTTGTCAAAAGTACCGACCGCGTCCATTTCCCGCTAAGATTTGAGCGCTGTTGAGCGGATTAATAAACAGCGCTGATTGGTCATTGTTCACGCGCTCAACAGATACATCTGTGATTGGCTTCAATGATCAATGAAGCGCTCGGTGAAGAGTGTGAAGCGATGATTATTGAAGCCAATCACAGACCTATCTGTTGAGCGTGTGAACAATGACCAATCAGCGCTGTTTAATAATCCGCTCAACAGCGCTCAAATCTTAGCGGGAAATGGATGTTTTTAAAATTTCAGTACGAATGGTATCGTGGTCTGTACTTTTGACAACACTATTGCAGATAATAGGACTGCGCAATATGTGTATGTTATAGGATTGGGAATATGTTTGGATTGAGATTGAGATTTGGATTTTTTTTATGGAGTGGATTTTCATCACACTGCGAAGAAAACTGGGCAGCCAGTAGGATTTGTGCTTTTGGTCACATGCCCAGAGCATTCGTGTTGTTGTGAACAGGCCTTTGGAAGCCATGATTTACAGCCTCATGTCATTTGGTTAAGAAAAACATCCATAAGAATCAAATTTTACATCATAAAACCTTTTGATGGGGCTGTAGGAAACAGAAGAAGTATTCTGAGGTCAGATGACAGCATCATACAAAATGTGGAGAAACTCCAGAGCTCTATAAGTTCATGATCACAACAAATTAAGCAACATGACCGAAAGGAAGTGTCAAACTAATTTCACACGCATGAGTTTGAACTAGAGGGTTTTTTGGTTAGTGCAGTAAAGCCATTAACTGGTCACAGTTTATTCCTAGTTTATGGTGGACTGGAGAAGCCTAAATGCCGGAATGATATATCTTCGAGTAACTAAATTGACTATGTATCTGTCAAACATTTATTGCAAAACTCCTAGTTAGGGTTGGGTATCATTTGAATTTTATCAATTCCGATTCCGATTCTGCTTATCGATTCCAATTCTTATAGATTCCCAGTTTCGATTCCAATGTGGTTAAAAAAAACATTTAGATCAACAAGTCAAACATTTAGCTGTCAAACCTATTTATTCTGTGTCTCTTTTTGCTAAACATTTAATTGCTGCATAATACCATGAACAAAAATCAGCAGGCTACATAAAAACTGGACTCAATTAAAAGCTGTTTGTGTGCAAAAAAGAGCTGCACAATTCTAGATATATTGAGACTTCTTTTGCTTTGTTTTTTAAATGGAGGTTGTAGTTCTCTCACAATTCTGAAGAAAATATATTAGACTACTAAACAAAATCTCATGGAATTTATGAATAGAATGAATCAATGACTCACTGACGATATCACCTCAAAATACAAAATAAAATGACATTTAAATAGTAAAAATTAAAATCATTTTTTTTTTTTTAAATGAATCTAAATAGTAATTCTCATTAGATTCCCAATACTTTAATAGACATTTTATTTATTTATGCAAAATATTTTTTGCTAGTCTGTCTCTCACTGTACTATCCAAAAGGCAAAAGTTCAGAAATAAATCTTAAAGTGTTAGTAACAAGCATCACTAAGTATGTGAAGCGTTTGAAAATCATTATTCTACTGTACATTATTAAAGTAGGAGATGGTCCATTAACCAAAAAAAAAAAAAAAAAAAAATTAATAGAAGCCATCACTCTCTGGCTATATGGTTAAAAACAACTCTGTTGAATGTGTATATGTGTTGGCTCAGTAAGCCTGAAAAATATCCCTTTGGTGTCTGATTTAAGCTAAAGAAATTCATCAGTTTAGGTTACCGCTGTAAGAATTCCTAAGTAAAATGTATTATTTAAATATAGCCTTGAAAAACTTGAGATTTCAGTCTTACCATTCAAATAAATAGCAGCTGTACTTGCATGGCTAGAAAAAGCTGCCGGGGTCATATCCAAGATGGCCGCCAAATGAGCTGTCTTCCCATAGAGGTATTTTGACGTCTCGTAGGGAAGCTTTACTGTTACTGGAAACATACAGAGGAACTGTGAACACATGCTAACGGTGTGTAAATGTTTTAGGGAAGCAACATAGACACACATATATAACCAGCTTCACATTTCAGCCATTGTTCTGTTGTAGATTATGTTGAAACAATGGCCGACTGTGAGGCACTGGACCACCGACCAAATCTCATGAGAAAACCTATTTTACAAAGTGGCCATTTAGTATGTAACATGATTTTTTCCCCACCCCTAAACCTAACCGTCAGTGGACTTTAAGCAGATTGTACAAATGAAATCATGCAAAATCACCCAAAAAACTGAAACTGTTACGAATTGCTATGAGAGTGTGTTGGGCCACCCAGATATCTTATACCCCCTTTCCACCAGCAGGAACCAGGTGCTAGTTCAGAGCCAGTGCTACTGCCAGTTCTTAGTTGGTTCGACTGGCGAGCCCTTTAAGAACCGGTTGCTTTTCCACTGGCTAGAGAGCCAATACAGAGCCAGGACTTACGTCACTGAATACGTTTCATGTTTCGTTTCACTAGCGCGGCTGCGCCAAACACAACAGACTTGTTCGAGGTGCATCGCGCCACTCAGATCGATCGGCACACAACACACTAAAGCACCGCGAGAGCGATCCAAAAGCATAAAGAGCCGTCAGCTTTTCAGTCGCTCCCGCAGCACCCCGATGCCTCGCACCGAACGGTCCGCGTAGGGCCGATCCATCCCGAACAAGCCTAAACAAACTATCAACAATGGCGGACGTTGTGTTGTTGTTGACGTTCATGGCTTTGCGAATCTACAACGGCATCCAAACACGGCGAATCCAACGTGTCCGTGTTTAGCTGCTATTTCAAATATGGCGGTCCAAAGTTTCTGTTCGTCTTGTTGTTCACGGTAACCCCGCCCCCAGCCCCTGACGCAAGCGGTTCTTCCTTCTAGCCCAGCAATGTTTTGGTGCTACTTACGAACCGCTTTTCCTGGTTCGGAGCTGGTGCTTTGGGTGTCGAAAAACAAAGAACCGGTTTGAAACTAGGCTCTGGCTCTGAACCAGCACTGGAACTGCCTTGGTGGAAAAGGGGTATTTGTCACTGTTAATGATGTGGAACTGCTATTTACAGAGGCTCTCTTCCTATGGACTGAGTGAGATGGTAGTATGTTGTAGTATGTTCATATTAGGGATGTTCATTTTAAACGGTTCAAACGGTTTAAAGTCACTTTATTTATTTTTTTCAGTACTTTATAAAAATATTTTAAAAGGTTTGCTGCATGGTTAAAATAAGCTACACGTATAAAAAAAAAAAAATTTTTAGAGAGAGAGAAAAAAAAAACATAAGTCAGTCGCATTTTATTATTTCATTCAGAAATAGGCCGAAGCGAATTATAAACATTAAAATAAACACTGTAAATATAGCTAGGCTATTTTAGTTCCCCTCACTCAAAAAATCCTTTCAATTAACAGTAGGCTATTTAGAAAAGAACAAGAATTAAAAATGTAAGAAGCTATAGCTATATAAACGACAAACCAAAACAAATTAATTTAGGCTAAAACAAAACTGAAACCAATGTTGGGTCTCTCGTTCGACACAAAATCAAATGTTTCCGTATTCGCGATGTATTTGAATGCCAAAATATTATTTACCTTTTATGTAGGCCTACTTCACTCGCGTTCCAATATCCACGTAAAACAAAATGTTTTGCATAACTTCACAGCGGTACAGTGATAACGCTTAACGGCACAGATTTTACTACAATTTTAACTGAGCAGTGTGTTTTTTTCCATATGTTTGACTGATTGTTTTTTATAATGATAATGAACAGGCTGCATTGCATGCGGCGCTGGAGCAATCACTTGATTTTTTTTTTCTTCTAACAGTGGAAGCAACTACTCCTTTTAGTCATGAAGATAATCGGAATTGTAAAAGGTTTGCTTTTATTTGTGTACATTCACAATAAAAACAAATCGTTGCGCTTTTGTAAAATAAGCCTAAAAAAATAGGATGCCGCTTTCTGCCGTCTGGTTTCCTTTCGCGCAGCACAAAAATGAACCGAAACTCTGCATAGGCTACTTGTTGCACAGTTTTTCTTTCGTTTTCTTAAATTATTATTTAAGTGAAAATATATTTCTCGTAAAGGCCTATTTATTCGTTATAATATATAGCTTTATTATGTTTTTCTCCGCTCGCAGAAGCGCTGCAGGTGCGTAATGTGATAGTTATAATGACCATGTGAATCCTCATGTTCTGTTGTTTGCTGCTTTTTGCGCATGTAAAAATAATCCCCCAAAAACAAATGTTAGTATTTTTAACGGGTCACAGACACCTATTCTTTCTAATTTAATTCAGTTCTAATTTAAAATAATCTTGTCGGTTAACGGTTAATAATCGGTTAACGAGAGTCGGTTGTCGGTTAGGAAAAATAACCGAAATGAACATCCCTAGTTCATATTGTCCATCAGATACTGTGCTCTTGAGTACTGCTTGTTCTGAAAGACTGGAGCGTCACAAAGCACCATGGCAACAGCTTCAGACCGCGCTCTTTCTGAGGGCAAACTCCTGTGTCTGGCAGCCTATCATGACACAGTCCATTGAAAGGGTGAGGGAAAAAAGAGATTACTTTATTGGCATCAGTAAAGGTAATGAGATTTGCATTTCTATCTATTCTTGCTGAAAACAAAGGTGGATTTTACTGCATGAGTCAGTGACATCATAATATAGGAAACAATGAGCTCTTCAAACGACATGGAAAACAGTACAAATAGTGGTAGGATTGGTTGTGCTCAAGTTCTCCTAACATCAACTCTTCTGAAAAGATTCCCGGTCAATCAGGCATTGAGAAATAATAACCTTTGTGTGTTTTGAAATTGAAAGAATTGCAAGAAAACTAAGAATTCCGAGAAAAAAGTTACATTTGAGAGATATAAACTCAGAATTCAGAAGTGCAAGAAACAAAGTTCGAATTGTGAGATAAAAAGTCACAATTACATTTATTTTATTTTATTTTTTTAATTATGAGGTTGAAATGAGCTTCCATAGAAAACATTGTTACAAATAATTGTATTTCAGAAAAAAAAAATATATATATATTTATTACTTTCTATTCATCAAAGAGCCCTATAATGAATCCACAATAATATGAAGATATAAAGCAGCACCACTCTTTTCAATATTGGTAATAATAAATAAATGCTAGAAGCTTTTTACTTTTTTTTATTTATTTTTTTAACTGAGCTCAAACCTTTGAACAGTACTATATTGGGGATTTTTATATCTTGCAAAGTGACTTTAGTTTATTCCTCACAATTGCGCTTTAAATGTTATAATTTTTATTCTGAGGTGGAAATGGAAATGCTCGAGGTGTCCAAGCGCTCTTATTTTCATTCCCTTCAGTCACCTGTCATATAGACCATTTTTTGCTGTTCTGGTTGGACTGTTATTTTCCTTTCAAGATGCATGTATCCAGCAAAGCTTTAAAACCATAAAAGTTTATTTCATTGTATTTAAATGTTCAGGCTTTTTAATTATTCCAAAAAGGCTAATTATTGTGCGATTACAGCTCACACAAACCACAGGATGTAGCGCTCACATATGCCATGCACGGACCAAACCTGATCCGACTGGACGCTGCTCGTGAGAATGAGTCACCAAGAAGATGAAACCCGGTTCAGTGTGTAATCTAGGTTTGAGAGCAGGGTTGTGTATCCACCCTCAGGGCTTCTGAGTAAATGCGGAAATGACATCTTCATGAAGCTCGTCCACTGAGCAGCAGCTTTAATGAGAGGTCTCGCACCCATTACTTCCCCCTGAGCGCACGTAAACAAACGTGCCCACACACAAACACACAGTTTTCACAGGGCCGCCCCACCCTCGCCCGGGGCAGCGGACACTCAGCGACAGCTGGGACTGTATTTAACTAATTCACAATCAACCAGTCTTCCCTCAAGCAAGCGTGCTAATGAACGTCTCTTTCTCAGGAATCGGGGGCGAGGAAAAGCTCTGGTGGAGGATGAAGACAGCACAGATGGAATGGAGGCCGCAGAAACAGGAAGCACACAGGAGACAGGTAACTGCAGCCCTCTTTTCCTTGTTTGCTTTCCCACTCTTTTCTTCTCTCCTCCCCCACATATACCCTGTTTAAACGTCTTTTCCCAGCGCTCCGGCTTTCCTGTGTCAGTCTTTTCTTTTCAGCCGTCACATCCCCCTTCCTCAAGAGTCAGCGAGCGAAGCTGCCTCTCCTCTGAGGCAGTTCCAATGATAAACAAAATCACAATGTGGAGCCCAGAATTGATTTTCTTTCCCAGCTGTGCAGTCAATCTAACTCAAACCACGGCTGGCCGAGGAGGAGCTTTCGAGAGGCTCGGCCGTCCACACTCCTTGAGCAGGATTGATGAGATTTTCGCCCGTCTCCACATGGCTCCGCTCTCTAGCTCTAATTGAAAGGATTTGACTCCAGCCACAGCCTTTCTGCTCTGGAGTCGCCCCAGCACCTCTCAAAGCATGTGATTGAGGTTCGCGGCAGCCGCTGAAAGCCTTTTAAAATCTCATCTTGTGCATTTTCCTCTCATTTTCTCGGCCCTTTTGCCTGCTCGTGGTTGGCCACTTTCTGTTGACGGTATGATGTACGTTCAGGTTCACAAGCAGATTAATTACTTGTTTTGGCTGCAGTTGTGTTATACCACTTAGCTTTAGAGGGTTTTGTAAACTAGTGTTATTTTGTGAAGGTCATTAGTATGACTGTTTTATATTCTTACTCCTAACTCTTATAGGGGTCATGAACTGACTCTGTTTTTATTTTGTACTGTGCTCTGAGGTCCACTTACAATGTTATCAATATTTTTACATCAAAAAGCATCATTACATCAAAGAGCATTTTCTGTCCTGTTTTTGACCCCCCTCATCAGAACGCTATGTTCGAATAGACATGGCGGATTGTAGACTCGGAAGTAAACACTAGAGATGCACCGATTGCAATTTTCTTGGCCGATTCCGATTTCCGATTTTTTTGGAAGTGTGACCTGCCGATACCGATTTTTGCCAATTCTGATTTTCTTTCTCAGAGCTATAATTGACAGCATATACAAACAAAAATCTATGCAAATTTCAAGTTATATAATAAAATAAATTCTTAAACATTACAATTCCCCCAATCTGGACTAAGTTACAGATTTTCTCTCACTTAAACAACTCTCAAAATAAAGTGCTCTGTGACAGGAAAGAGGAAGAAATAGTTAAAATGAGTAGCTGTATATATCAAAACAGATGTCATTTCCCACTATGTTTATAAATGATAATCCCCCCCCCTAACCTTATTAAATGTCACTAATTTACACTAATTTCCTTCACAGATTAACTGCTGTGTTTTAGGTTAAAAATACATAAATACTCATATAAAGTGATATGTTTAACAGACATTTACATTTATGCATTTAGCAGACGCTTTTATCCAAAGCGAATTACAGTGCATTCAGGCTATACATTTTTTTTATCAGTATATGTGTTCCCTGGGAATTGAACCCACAAACTTTTGTGCTGCTAACGCAATGCTCTACTACTGAGCCACAGGAACAGCAGACAAAGCAATAGTGATCACATAATGAAAACAGTTACTCACACTTGTGTGTTGAGACATTTACTATCTGATCCAATATAGTCAGCACAGCATCATCTTTTAGTCTCATTCTTTCTGAAAGTCCCGCGTCGAATTGTGCCTTGTTTGTAAACAAATCCACGGTAAAATGAAAAAGTTCTTACTGACGCGGTCTGGATGTTAATTAAAAATACAGTTAATCTACTCTTTCCTAATGTTGGGATCAGAAGGAGGGCAATGCAAAGACACAGCTTGATACTGCACAGCATCTTGTTGTCTTCAGAGCCATCTTTATCGAATGGTTTCTGCATAGGCCTCTCTCGTAAACACTACATGCATGAGTCAGTGGGCGGGGCTAAACAGGCAGTGATGTAGAAGCAGGCGTTGATCATCTTCTGTGGAGGCGGTGGTTATCCACACTATTACGTCATGAAGAGTCACATTCCACAAGCTGTCGTTTTGGCAGACAGGCTTCAATATACGCTGTTTTTAGACTAACAATAAAGTTTGAGTTTTGAAACATACAGGATGATTTTATAGTGCAATGACCTCTTATATGTCAAAAGATCAAGGGAATTTTGGTTTCTCAGTTCATGACCCCTTTAAGTGTTGTCACCTCACTAGTGTGGCAATGTTTTTTTTCTGTGGACACGAATGACATCTCAGATTGTTTGGGTTGTTGAGAGGAGGTGTGCTCATCCTTATGAAAGCATTCAAATTAAACAGACATTATTAACTGCAGGAAAAATTGTAGTTTATTTAACTGACCATAATTTATGTATTATCAAATTTACACTAACATTCAAAAGTTTGGGGTTGGTAAGATTTTCAAGTGTTTGTGAAAAGTCTCATCTCACCAAGGCTGCATTTAGTTGATGGAAAAAAAAACAGTTGTGAAATATAACAAATTAAAATCCTAACAAATATTATTATAATATGATTACAAATAATATTATTTAGGGGTGGGCGATATGACCAAAATCTTATATCACGATATGACTAATTTTATATCATGATAACGATATATATCATGATATAGTAATTTTTTTATTTTAAAAAGGTTTTTATGATATTAAAATCTTTGATACCATAGAATTTTCATAATCCTTGTCACCAATGTCAATATCAAACTAATACAAGCCTAAAAAGAGAGACACAAAAAAAACTCAAGCTCACTGAAGATAAATAAACAGTCAGTGATAAAATAAGAATAAGAAACTAATTGCAAGCAATAGGACAAAAAACTACAATAAATAAGAAAAGCTACATACATTGTGTAAATTAATTAGTCTTCACTGTGTTAATTATATCTATCTATCTATCTATGATATATATAATTAACATGTGTATTATGTATAGATTCTATACATATATATAAATATATCATTTTTTCTTCTTATTAAAGTTACAAAAGTGATTTAGTCAAGAGCAGTGAGAGATTTTCTAGCGATGTGCTATGATTAATATGAATGACAGACAGAACGAATATTGGACCGCTTCCCCTTTAAGACCGAAGTCTGGATCCAATATACTGTTACATATGCGTTTTCTCTTGCGGCTGTTTTCTTTCTTAAGACCTAAATCGCTGTGTTTATGAGGATACTTGCAAAGACGGGGATTCTGACGCATATACGTGTGTTTATGTAATCGTTCAAAGCCAATAAAGCGGCAAAAAAAAAAAGCGCGGTCCTCTCACACAGAAACAGAGACGGCGCACACATAGCTCTGTTGTTTGCATTTCAACAGCTTAAAATCGGTTGTTTTAAAACTGCAGTGCTTAAAAACGCGTGCCCATGCTACAGATGTAGTCCCTCGTTTAGTTCTGGTCGTTTTCCACCTGGTTCTGTCTCCCCTTCACGCCCCGTGGTGGCGTGTAAAGATCGCAGTCATCCAAATGATGAAAAAGTACCGTAAACAATGTATTTTGCGACACCACGAAATAAACGATAGAACATAATATGAAACGATAGACTTTTTATTTCGTCCATCCGATATATATCGTCATATCGCACAGCCCTAATATTATTATAAAATAATATTAAGTATAAGTAAAGTTGAATCATTTTTGGGGAAGTATAATTATTCAGAACATTTATATCAAGAAAATAAAACAATCTGTAATTTTTTTTTTGTATTGGTTATTATGATTTCAGTGAACTGATTTTTATATAATGAATTGGACTGTCTAATGCCACATCTGTGTGAGACGCACAAAGTGGCAATCAGAAAAAGTCTTGTTACTGGAATAGCTGCACAAAACGCGTCATCCGTCAGACTTTTGAAGCTCCAGCTTTATTTAAAACTACAGCTCGTACTTCTGCATTTTTCTATCACCAACTCACTGACATTGGATCAAGCCCAGTGCATTATGTGTGTTGAAGTTTCCCTAGCTTTTACCAAAACTGAATGCCATAGTCAGACAAGTTTTATTGAAAGCCCATCTTGCCAGTGCTGAATTACACCTTTTAGTTACTCCCCAGTGCTGCAGGAACCCACAACATTTAGCACCACGAAAGCAAATGTATCATGCTTTTTGTCTTGTCTAAAAGCTGAAGTAGTAACACTGTACGAATACAGTCTGTTTTTGTATTTATTTACAATATAGGCCATTTTTCATAGTTGGATTAGTTGAAACTGTCATAGTAGTTTCTTCATTCGTTCTGTGGAGCCTGCGTGGAGCTGTAATAAACAGGTGAATTGTCTTGACACCGCAAGAGAGCTGACACTGCCTTTGAATGTCAAGTCACTTTCACCTTGGATGCTGGAACACCCCCCGCAGTCAATAATACGAGCTGGCATCATTAAAGGTGCTGTCAGTAACTGCTTAGCCTCCTGAACCCCTGAAATAACCTCTGTGTCAAGGTCACCACTGAAGTAAATGGCACCATAATTATGAAAGACCCTTCAGTACCCAGAACTACTCAAGATTTTTAAAAGAAGTGCTGCTTCTTGGAGGAAGCTGTCAGGCTTTTCATTCTTTTTCTCAAGTGCTGTTCTAACTACATTTTTACTTTTTCTAAAGAAAATGTGAGTGATGTTTGCCTGTGCAAAACCCACTGCCTCAATGCCAGAGTGTTGCAAATGGTTGCCGGGGCATTGCTTTTCTGTTGCTAAGGTGTTCTGAGTGTTTTAGCGTGTTTCTGTTCAGTTTCTAGGCTTTTCTGAGTGTGTTTAGAATGTTTTTACCACTTCTAGGCTTTTCTGAGTGTTTGTAATATTGCTGTTTAGACATTATAGTGTTCTTAGTGTTTTTAGCACAGTGATTTTTAGTTGCTAAGGTGTTCTTAGCATGTCGCTGTTCATTTGCTGAGCATTTCTAGGGTGTTCTGAGCAAATTGGTATTCAGATGCTAACAGTGTTTTTAACACATTGCTATTTAAGGGTTTCTGAGGTCTGAGTGTGTTTAGCATATCGCTATTCAGATGTTAAAATATTCTTCGTAGTATGTGTTTTAGCATGTTGCTGTTTAGTTGCTAAGGTGTTCGCATATTGTTATTTAGTTTATAGGCTATTCTGATTGTATTTAGCATGTTCTTACCATTTCTAGTTTTTTTTGAGTGTTTGTAACATTGCTTTTCAGGCATTATAGTATTCTTAGTGTTTTTAGCACAGTGATTTTTAGCTGCAAAGGTGTTCTCAGTGTTTTAACATGTTGCTGTTGAGTTTATAGGGTGCGTTTAGCACGTTCCTATGTTTCTAGGGTGTTCTGAGTGTTTAGCATATTGCTATTCAGATGCTAACAGTGTTTTTTTAGGGCATAATCTGAGCTCTGAGTGTATTTAGCATAACACTATTCAGATGCTAAGGTATTTGTGGTTGTATGTTTTTTTTTTTTTTTAGCTTGTTGCTATTAGTTGCTAAGGTATTTCGATTGTTTTACCATGTAGCTTTTCTGAGTGTTTTTCTGCATTTCTTACCATCTTGAAGTTGTTCTGAGTGTTTGTAGCAAATTGCTAGTTTTTTAACACATTGCTGTTTAGTTTCTATTAGTTGTTATTCAGTTTATAGGCTATTCTGAGTGTGTTTACCTCATTCTGGGCTGTGCGATATTGAAGAAAAATGTGATATGCGATACCTTGCTAAATAATGCAATATTCGATATGTGATACAATATTGCTTGAAGTGGGTGAAATCAATTTATATTATATTTAAAAAAAAAATCAAAACTAAAAATGATATAACCAATGTATATTTTTCACATTCTTTTTTGGAAAAGAAAGCATCACTACAACTTCTGTGACTAGCAGTGTTTTAGTATCACATGAAAAGCAAATCTAAAAAAAAAACAAAGACACAAAGATACAACTGAAAAAAAAAACAGTGCTTTAACTTTTGGACAGGCTTACATTAGATATATTTAACAGTAGCTTTCAAGTAAGAAACAATACAGAATCTGAATAATCAAATGTAAAACTAAAAAACTGCATAGTCTTCACATGAATTAATATACATTGATTCATAATAAAACTAACAAGGAGCTGTTTTCTGCAACTTATTGCACTTAACTTTTTTAACGTCAAGCAATTCACGTATGTAACAGTCGTGTGCCAAGTCTATTCTCTGCTATATGCATTGACCTAAAACATAAGTTTTCGTAACATTTAGAAGTAGCCTATTATTAAAATAATAATTCAGATATCACATGCCATTGAGATATGCATATTTTACAGTCTCTTTCAGCTTTGGGGATTTTTCACCCATTTTATCATCCAGCTAGTGGAAATAACTGATTACTTAGAAAAATAGTGGCACATCTCTCCAACAACCTGCACAATTTGAGAAATCAGTTCACGTCTTTGCTACAAATGTTATGGGATGACTTGTTGAAGTTTAATACCGAGCACCTACGTTTTGCTCAAATCCCTAATCATAAGTATAAGCATTGCTAATAATGATGCTTTCCTTAACAAGAACCAGTAACTAGTTTTCTTTGCAAATTGACCCTGATTTGTAGTGTCTGTTGTAGTTCCATTGAAGCCCTATGCAATTAGACTGCAGTGGATGAGATGAATACAGGAGGTGGTTGACTGCAGCTGTGGTTTCCATGCGGTCTATTTTAGACCACAACTAGATCTCGGCTCACTAGGAGCTCTTAGTCACAGGTGACTCACACCACTAATTGTCCACATTGTGTACGTTCCGAAGTGACCGTTTTCCCAATTTCTCTCTTATTAACACACAGCACATGTGCATAAATCAGAAAGGTTACTTGTTTGCGTTCGAAACAGCCAAACCAAAGATCCTGGGTCTTTCTACACTTTTGTTTTGCAGGCTGCTGTTGTCATTGTGCAAACCCAGCCGTTGTTCACAATGTCATTTGGGATCTTTAAAAAAAACCCGAAACATATTGGCCTGAAACTGAAAGGCTGGTTCCCTGGAAACAATTAGCACTGTTCAGAATAAACAAACATTTCATGGATGAAAATTCATTTGAGGCAAAGGTACGCAGGGGCAGTCGTGGCCTAATGGATAGCGAGTCAGACTTGTAATCCAAAGGTTGTGGGTTCGAATCACAGGTCCGGCAGGGATTGTTGGTGGGGGGAGTATCCTCCTTCAATACCACGACTGAGGTGTCCTTGAGCAAGGCACCGAACCCCCAACTGCTCCCCGGGCGCTGTAACATGGCTGCCCACTGCTCCGGGTGTGTGTTCACTTAGGATGGGTTAAATGCAGAGAATACATTTCACTACTGGTTATATACTCTCTATATAATTGTGTATGTGACAAATAAAAATAATCTTAATCTTAATCAGTCAGAGGCCATTCATGCTTGTCAGTCTCATTAGCCGAGGCTGTGACGTTCCTTTTGAGGGGTTCAGCAGTTACACTGACCTGGAAATCTCACCTTTCGGTTAAAAGAACCAGTTGTCTTTTTGATAAATGCATCATCTGTTTGTTTACTCCACAATTAAAATACGCATTAGCTGGACCAACTTGAAAATTACAGTGTTTTGGTGTCATTTCAGCTAAAGAAGCTACAGTTTGGAGATTTTCTAAATAAATAAATAAATACATTTTATTAATAAAATGAATAAAAATCTATTTATTAATAAATCATTTATTTTCAAATTGACAAATAGACATATTGAAAACTGTATTTAAATAATGTTAAGCAATAAAATAATGCACTAATAAATCACATGGACATGAATAGACATGAAATGTTAGTTAAATGTCACAACATGCTTTTTTGAAAGTCATTTTAATGCAATATCATGCAGTTTAAATGTTGCATTAAAATGGTTTAGCAGTTTGTTACATTCAACTAAATTTTTCAACAATAATTAAATAAATAGACCCACTTTCTTTTAAATGGACAAACATTTATATTCTTTTGATACCGTGCACTTATTGTGTACATACATGTTTTTACATAGTACTTATTGAATTGTACTAATTTAAAAAAAATACCTTCATGTAATTACATCTGTAATTCATTTATGTAGTTACATCTATAATTACACATTTCACCCTGACCCTTAACCAACCCTTAAAGGGATAGTTCACCAAAAAAATAAATGATAATAAATCATCATTTACTCACCCTTGTGTTGTTCTAATGCCTGTTGCCTTTCTTTCTTTTTCGGACCACAAAATATATATATTTTTATAAGATTTTATCGTATTTAACGAATATCCTGACTTGGCTGTTTGTCTCTGTGCACGACTGCGTGTTTTATTAGCGCCGCAGTTCATGCCGACTTGCCCAGGAAAAGCCCACATGTTGAAAAAAATCAAGATTAATAAAAACATGACATGAAACAATAGTTAGAAATCCCCCCAAAAAGTATTTGTGTACTTTGAGTTGACTATCTCCGGACCGGAACTGACAGTTCACAGATAACTTCTTGTAATGAGCCGAAAGAGTTATATTTTTAAAATAATCTCCTTTTGTGGTCCGAAAAAGAAAGAAAGGCATGCGGCATTAGAACAACACAAGAGTGAGTAAATTATGATTTAATTTTCATTTTTGGGTGAACTGTCCCTTTAAACCAACCATACCACCAATCCTGACCCTAACCTTAACCGTATCCCACTTTAATAGCAGCAAAAGTGCTTTGCAATTCACCATGAACACAGTAAGTACACTGTACCTATACAATCTTTTTCACAAGTACATAGTAGTTAAAGGCATAGTTCATCCACAAATAAAAATTCTGTCATTAATTACTCATGTCGTTCCAAACCCATAAGACCTTCATTCATCTTCGGAGCACAAATTAAGATACTTTTTATGAAATCTGAGAGCTTTCTGACCCTGCATAGAGACAGCAACACAACTGAAAAGTTGCTTGCATTTTTCAATCAGTAAATTGATTTGTTTACTGATTCATTTGTTTTTATTTTGAAGTGGTTTGCATGTCTGAGAACGTCAGCAAGATGAATGAACTGACTTTCCTAAAAGGACTTTAAACTTGCTCCAACTCTCCCAGCAGAGTATCTGAGAGCAATTAACGATCCAGGCCTTTAATGCTGTATGTGTTTGAGAACTCGCTGATGTACAAGTGAAATCATGATTGGTAACACATAAATAAATGATGTCAAGTTTGTTTTTAACAGCATTTCTTTTATTTTCCTCAATGTAGATAAAACGGACCACATAAATGACATAAAAATTCTGAATATAAAATATATTTTTAAATGACACTAATCACTGTATAAATTCATCTTTAAGTAGGTGAATACAGCAGGTGAAACACTCATGTATTTAAGGTTTAATCTTATCAGTTTTGTTGAAAATGTCTGTATTGCTGCAGCTGTAATGAACATGGATGTATCTCTCCTTCTGTCTCTCGTCAGTCACTAAAGGGCAGCAGGAGGAGACGGCGGGCGCCTCTACCGTGGCAGTTTCTGCAGAGGGGGAGGAAGAGGAGCAGTCGTCATCCCCTCTTCCTGCGAGCCCTGAGACGGGGGCGGCACAAACATCATCAGCCTCTGGAGAAGCTAAAAGCAGGTCAGAGCAGCATCCTCTCGCCAGGCTGAGTCACCGCCGGCGTGGGAAGCGTGCGCATGCGGACGTGTGTGTGTGTGTCAGTGTGAACGTTTGTGAATGGCTTCGTGTTTTAAGCCTTTTTGGCTGTATTGTGCCTTTCTACCGAAATCTCAAAATGGAAGGTCAAACGATCAATGCCTGTTGGCACACATGTGTGGCGAAGTATGTGTGCATGTATTGCTGTTGGCTACAGGTCTGTCTTAACGTGGGGGATGGGCACTTGTTCAGCTTACTAAAAGAGCATTCTGGGTAAAGACGACTGCAGTGCAGGAACCCAGGAAGAAGTGCTAACGTGGCGCAGCCCTCCAGCTCAGAGAGTTCACTGTGTTTCTCAGAGATCAGTAAGGTGCTGCTACGTGAGGCCAGCTGCAGTATGCAGATTTTCTGTTTACATTCCCCATATGTGCTGTATAGGTACAGTATTGTATCCCAAAATGCAATGTGCTCAATTTGACCTTACATTTATAGTGTGACATATGACAGAACTAATATTGATGATTTTGACATTATTGGCTATAGGTGAAAATGTTAAAAATGGCATGTTACTTCTGTGCCGTTCATTGTTCAGAATAGAATAGTACTTACTGCTATTAGTAGTATACACTGCATTCAGTAAGTATACAAACAGTGGTATGTTGACCACTATTTTTTGCATATTAAATGAAACTGTAAGCATTGTGTACAATAAATATTTAAACAGAAGTATGCTACATTGTGTTTGCATTAGGGTTATTATAGTTAACTTAAAAAAAACAAAAAAAAACCATTTACATTACTTGAAATAAAATAAACTTTAAGTGAAAAAAATTAAAATATAAAAAACCTTTAAATGTATTTTATTAATTTAAACATTTTTTTTCTTAACTGAAATAAAAAATAGAGATATCTCAATGATAGGTAAAATAACTAATAACTAATAAAATGGTTCACATGACCTCACATTGCATGTCAAGCTTTTTATGATCATAGCACAGGTGCAATTAGAAATTTACTAGATCACTATTACATGTGTAAAATTTATATAGTTCCAGATTAAATAAACTGTAAATATTTAAAGATATAAGAAATATATTTTTATATAGATATGTCTCTTTTAATATTTATTTATTTAGACATTTATGCCACACGTGTGTGTGGGTGTGTATATATATACAAAAACGAAAGAATACAACAAAATATGCAAAAGTATATAAAATAGCAGTGAGTGGTGTACGGTTGTCATCTTAAAAACATATCTTGTTTTTTTTCCTATCTGAAAATAAGTATAATAACTGTTGGTATCAAATAATAGAAACATAATGCAGAAAAAAGAGAGCTGAAAATACTTATAGTTAACTTATCACAATAGAAATGAATTGCCAAGTCAGATGCATTGCATAGCTTATCCTGCTGTTGCATACTTCACATTTTAGCAAATGTGATTGGCAGTCCAGGTATTCTATGCATACTGTGCACTGTATACATACGATGTACAGCAGAAATGGTAAGAGTAAGATTTTAGTATGCTATTTCAAACTTATCTTTTTTGTAGCTCATTTGATCGGACCTCCAAAAAGAGGATTTGGATTAAAATCCAAAAATGCATACTAAATGCAACCACATTTAATTGCAGATGACAAAAATTTAGCATACTACAGTTTGAAACATTTTTAGTGCGCAAATACACGCCACATTTTCTTTCATTAAAAGCAAAACGCGTTATGCAGTATACAGTATATAGCAGTACACAGTTATTGCTAGTTTGAAATCTTTTTCTTGGGTTTGTCTCTGGGTTTGTAGGCATGCTCATGCACCGTGTCTGTTTGTTTATGCTCTCAGCTGAATGTGCCTCAATGTTGATGTTACACTACAAATTTAAGGTTCCCCTGCCACACGTGCACAAACACACATAAACACACAAACCCCTGTCCAAACAGTCAGCTCACCACGACCGCGGCTGTCCCAGACTCCAGTCCATGAAAGGCTGTTAACAGACTGAACGATTAAAGGCTCTTTGGGACGGACTGCCCATGAGGGCCAATGATGTGGGGACCCGTTTCATATCTGATCAATATTTACTGTTTTCCTCCTGAAGCTGTGATGACAGACAGCCTCACTGATAAATATTGGAGGATTCGCTGCAGTGGTCAAATGTTATTTTTTTGCAACTACAATAAGTGATAGAAGATTTGACGTAGCAACATTGCAACACAAATTAATGTTTGTCCAGTCTATAGTAGTGAATGGTGACTAAAATTGTTTTTGTCTGTCATGAAGATCTGATGGTTGCATTAGAAAGTTGTGAAGTAGGAGTTTCTCATAATATTGCCGTTCACGGTTGAATCTGTTGTGTTGCTATATTTAAACAAGTTAGCGTGAAGCCGTCTCCTCACTCTTATTCCAGTGAGGAGTTCTAGTTTAATTGTTGAAAATGTTCCCGTTTTCAGGGGGTGTGAAAATAAAAGACACAGCATGTGAATTCTAACACTCCCACATACTTATTAGTAGTGTAAACTTTCTAGTTTTCATCTCCTTTGAGTGTAGCGTGTAGAGATTTACACTCAGGTAGTTTTTTCTTTGGAGATTTTGTTCTCTTGCAGTGTATTTCAGTCATTTCAAATATATGGTACAAATTCCAGTAAAGATTCCAGTTAATTGATATCATCGATATCCTTCCTAAAATGTGTTTTTAGAAAGCCGCAGGTTATAAAATGTTTCTGTTTTTGCATAGTTTACAAAAATAATTATTTTAAAAATGGCTTGCATAGTTTCAAAGGATTTAAAGGAACAGTTCGCTGAAAAAGTAAATTCTGTCATTTACACACCCTCTTGTCATTCCAAATCCAAGACTTTTATTCATTGTCGAAATACATATGTAGATATTTTCAGTAAAATCAAAAAAATATTGGATGAATTCCAAAGGCACTTCGGGAAGGAGATGTCATTTGTAGAGCGTTCCAAATTAAAAGAGAACGAAGGGCCCTTCCAGAAGTCCAGAAATATATTCAGGATGTAATTACAAAATTCATATTTATTTGCAACAACTATATTAACAGTAATAGGATATTTATGTTGTAAGAACAGCAAATGGGATGATGGACGCCGCGCTGCATTGTCCTGGTAACTTTCCAGGAGAAGGTAATGAGGAAATTACGTTGCACTGCTCTCTTTGCCAAGTGTGTTCTTAGGGGTTTGGAATGACATGAAGGTGAGTAATTGATGACAGAATTTGTTTTGTTTGAATTTGGAATAACTCGTGAAAGATTTACTGAATGGGCTCTGTTTGTGTGAAAAACATTAAAAATTATTGCCTGTTGAAAAAAAGGTTTATCACTACAGTGTTTCCCACAGACTCTATTTGTGGCGGCATATATGCAAATTCATTCTCTGCCAGCAGGAGGCGCTTTTAGAGTGGGAAAGATAGCGGTTTCCCCGGTAACGGCTGTACACAAAGCAGCGCTCCGCTCACAAACGCTGCTTTATCAGACATTACATGCCAGCTGAAATTAAAATGACATCCAAAATTTTCTGAAGACAGTCGGTTTCCTTCAGAAATACATTGATATAAAAACACCCGCACTGGGTTTCGATTTTGAAACGTGCAGTGCTCATGTTTATTCAACAAAGTCAAAGCTTTTTGGAAAATCTATTTGTGGCGGTCAGTTTTGATATTGTGGCGGGCGCCACAAATAAATTAATGTATGGGAAACACTGCACAAAGACCCCTAAGATATTATTTTATTAATTCAATTTAATTAAATAATTAAATTAAAATTATAAATTTAATTAAATTGAATAATGTTTATTAGTTTTAACAAATAAGGTTTTGCTCAAAAATAACCCAAATTAAAAACAATTTATAATTTCTGCAGAGAAGAGACTTGGTGTTGTTTATAGCTGTCGCGATTTGTCGATTTTAGTCGAGTAGTCGATTTTGAAAAATCATCGACTTCATTTTGCTTGCGTCGACTAACCACAAAATACCGGAATTTCACGGACGAGAATCCATAAAACACATTATTAGACTATTTTCCAAGGCTGCATGATATTAAACCCATTTAAAAATCATAATTAAGCATAATTGTGAATTCTCAAAGCTATGATTTAATTAAATAATTATATGCGATGCAGTTCTAACACAGTATATGCGCTTTAATTATGTACATGCGTGTAGGTTAAGTACGTGCGTCTCACAGCGGCTCCGTTCACAATAGTTCCACAGGAACTTATCATTTACATGTGGAGCATCTCAAACTCCATCTCTGCATGTTGTTGTGAGTTTGGGTTTATTATAACTTTCATCTGGGAATGCAACGTGTGCCATTTCATCAGATTTGTAAGGTAAATCATTTATAAATCTACACAAACACAGGAGAATATATCGCGATTTCAAAATAAAAGCTCAAACCCTCAAGGTGCGTTCACACCAGACGCGAATGAAGCGTTAAGCGCGAGTGATTTACATGTTAAGTCAATGCAAAGACGCGAATAGACATCCTGCGGCGCGTTTCGCGCGAATGAGGCGGTGCGAATGACGCGGAGCGAATTGAGCGTTTTGGGCGTTTGCCGCGCGAAACGCGCGAGTTGAAAAATCTGAACTTTGGCGGATATTCGCGCCGCGTTAACCAATCAGGAGCTTGCTCTAGTAGTGACGTGATTACGAGCGGAGGCTGTATGTGGATACCCGGACCTGTACGATAGACCAAAGATTACCTGTTAGATTTAACCAAAACGAATTATATCTTATGTTTATCCACTACAGATACATCAGAGCCAGCGGCAAATGTCAGAAGGACTAGCCGAGGTTATGCTCCTCTCTTTGGGATACATGAGCACGAGCGCCTGGTGATCGCGTGGAGCTCACGGCTCCGAAATCGGCGAAGCACATTTTCAAATGGGCGCTGTTTTTATAAATAAACCGCAGATTTGAGTTTTAAACAACTACATTCTCGGCTGAAATACACGCGTCCAGTGTTTCCATAGCACATAAAGTGCAACTAGCCTCTAAACAAAATCCATGTCAGCCATATCACAACGAGACTGGAGCTGCCTGGCAGAAGCCCCTCCCATGACGCGAATTCGCATCTGTTGTGAAGTGAATTTCACTCTTGAATGAAGCGAATTTCACGCGCGAATGAAGCGAGTCAACTCAAAATGTTCAAGCATCCAACTACGCGCGAATAGCACTATTTATTCGCGCAAGTCGCGTCTGGTGTGAACGCACAGTCACTCTGAGTTTACAAGTTTTGTTGTCCACATATTCATTTTGTTACAGTGGCTATAGCATTTCTGTCCTAAAGAAATAGCCAAATATTAAAGATTAAGTGGACATTTGAATCAAATGGTGCTTGGTCAATATTAAACAAGGATTAGATCGCGCTGTAATGTTTAAAAATAATCATCAGGCTGCCGGTGCCCCCTGCAGACCTTTGTTGTTATGCGTAATCTACATTAGCTCTATTGTTTATAATACATTATGTATTTTAACAGTTTTGTTCAATAAAACCATATGATTTCTTGCTTTTGATACTTTATTTGTACTAATTATTATTGCATCATTGCTATTATATATGTATTTTAAGTCATTTTAAAAGCTATTGTTCACTTACATCTATTTTTATTAACACAAAAAAAAAACATTATAATTATAGGGCCCTATGAAATCCGTTTTATTTCCAAATTCATTTTTTTCCATTTTCATTTTTCTATACTCTGTTTTAATGGTTAAATTAAATTTTATTAATCAAAAAGCATGTCTAATTAATTGAGTTTTACAGTTTTATCTGTACCAAATTCTGTTTTCCATTATTTTCTGGATTCCATTTTTATGGTTCCATTAATTATTTTTTTTAATTTCTTTTTTCTTTTTCAGAAATACTGCACATTTACATTTTTCTCCTAAATAAATTCTGGTAAATAATATTTCTGGTAAATACTCCTTTATTTAAAATACTGATTATAATTGTATTATTAGACTAGAACACGTGGATATGTTGTCATTCTTACACTATAATACTGAACTGATTTCAGTGATTTGGACTGAGATGAGATGGACACTTGTTTCTTGCACTCTGTTGCACTTTACTTTTGCTTTAAAAAAGGATTTCATAGCAATTTGGATTTAATTTGGTTTAATAAAATATTCTTAAGTAAAATTGTTGATATTTTTTTGTGGGAAATTAATCGTTTAATCGATAGATTAATCGAAATAAAAATAGTCGTTAGTGGCAGCCCTAGTGTTGTTTCAAAACAGAGGGAAATATATATCAGTATCAGCTATTGGCCAAAATGATTGGAAAAATATCGGCATATCGGATATCGACAAAAATCTAATATCATGCGCCCCTAGCAAGGACAGCGAAAAGCGTTTGGCTATTTTCCTGCCAAAGTTGTTTCTATCATACATTTAAAAGTGTGAGCTGCTGTTAATGTATAGCTTAAAATCGGCAAAGGGGTAATCAATTCTTTCCTCACTAGCGTTTTTTTTTTTTTTTTAAGTTGCCAGCCACCCCCAGCATTTTTGATCATTTTCACAAAAGTATAATGGCCCCCAGAATATTTTGCGGTATGAATATCTGAACAAACAGTATACCAAAACAAAGAACAGAGTCTCTGCTTTTAAACAAAATAACCTGTTTTATTCTAGCTTGATGCAAAAGAGAGAGAGAAAAAATGAGTTGCATTATTTTACATATGCGTCTGCTTACATATATGACCGCTTGTTTCTGCTTCTTCTTCACTGTGTTTTGATCTAAACGTTCAATACAATTTCAGAAGGTGTGTAATAGCGCTTCCTACCGAGTTAAATGTAACCAATAATCTTTTACTGGAAAATTAAACCACTTTTTTTTCTTTTTTTTTCGTATACTTGCTGAACCCCTGCTTTTCATAAAAACTACCATCTATTGTGCATGTTCGTTTTTTGACAGACATTAATGTTTTAAAGACATTAATATTAAAATAATTAAAAACAGATTAGGTAATAATTATTCATTTTTTTAGGCTGCAAGTTTTCAGTGAAGTGGTTGATGTCCATTAGTGTGTTACGTTGATGTTTTTATTTCCAATATTCCAGTCGACAGCCAACCAAAGTTTTTGACAGACATGATAATGTGCATAAAGTGTGAACTATGTTTGAATTTTGAGTAATTATAAAACATGCTGGAGACGTTTTTAATGCTTTTTGCATAGTTCATTATACTTATTTAATGGATATTTTGTGACTTAAATTACATGTTACTCAGGCACTGACATGTTTGCCTGGTCAAAAATGTTACACTGTCGCAATTCATTGACTTTTTTGAGAATCAATTTCGTTTGTTTTTTTGTTTTTTTAATCCAGGAATGTGATGCACAAAGTTGTTTTATTGTCTCTTATAACAAAACTCTTATATTGAAACCCCTGCAAATGCATATCCTGTTTTTTAAAAACTTTTTAAATCTGTAGTTCCATTATTACCTCTTAGATTTTGACTCATGTTGTTTATATGTTATACACTGAGTGTAAATTGGTGTTATTTTATTGCAATTGTTGCAGTTTTGCATCAGTAGATCTCTGAGGGTTAAAGGAACATTCAGCATTCAACTGAAACATTCCTTCAAACCCATTAGAGAACTGTAATATATGCCATCTTGTTTCACTGGCTGACCGCGTTCCTCTCGTCTCCTCACAGCGAACAGGTCTGTGCCTTCTGTTACTGTGGTGGTCGAAGCCTGTTGGGCCAGGGGGATCTGAAGCCATCCAGGGTCACGCCCGGATACGACCCTCCACTCCCACAATCCTCCGCAGAGGAGGGCCACGACCGTGACGACAAGAGTGGGGCTGCCAGCCAATCAGGGAGGCACAGGGGCCCAGAGAGGTAAGCTGATTGGCTGAGGTGAGCGGGGCTGTCGTGTGATATCAGCTGTGATGTAGCGTAATGTTTAAATGAGCTCAGCTAAAAGGGGCTTCTCTCACAACAGTTTTTTTTCTTCTCGGCCGGCCCCTGTGAAATAGATTGGATGGTATTGGTCATTGTTAGAGAGAGGAAAGTGTTACGTGAGCCAAAGGATGTGCACGTGTTTGCGTTTGCGCTCTCTGTGACGGTGTTTGTAAGGGCTCTTCTGAACGGTAGGCCTGTTACAGGCAGCGGGGCGCTGATATCTGACGTCACTGCTTGAATCATCCTCATCTGGATGAGATTTCAGGCAGAGACTGTTTGAATACGGATCATTCCAGTTGAAAATTGCACGCAGTGCTCTAGTATGTGTGTGTTTTTGCTTAATATCCTGGAGACAGACTCATGTGAAGCAAACACAGGATTTGTCCTAAAGTGACCCTCTGTGTCGTCTCAGCAAATGGCAGTGCTTATTTGTCCCACATACTTTAATCTAAAGCACATTGCAGCGGTTCAGTGTCTCCTAAAGCTATGATATGATCATAGTTTACTTCTGTTAGTATTAGTAGTATACCGCTCTTCACAAGTTTACGGTTGGTAGGATTGTTAAATGTTTTTAAAGAAGTCTCATGCTAACCAAGGCTGCATTTATTTGATCAAAAATACAGTAAAACTATTATTGTGAAATATTATTAACATTGTATATAGCCTCTAAAATACATATTTATATATTTTAAAATGTAATTTATTCCTGTGATGCAAAGCTAAATTTTCAGCATCATTACTCCAGTCTTCAGTGTCACATGATCCTTCAGAAATCATTCTAATATGCTGATTTGTTGCTCAAGAAACATTTATTATTATTATCAGTGTTGAAAACAGTTGTGCTGCTTAATGTTTTTGTGAAAACAGTGATAAAAAAAAATTCTCAGGATTTTCTGATAAATAAAAAGTTAAAAATAGCAGCATTTATTTTAAATAGAAATTATTTAATTCATTGAATTATTTTAAATAATTGTAATAATTTAAAATAAATCTTTATTGTCATGTTAATTTAATGCATCCTTGCTGAATAAAAGTATTAATTTCTTTTAAATAAAATCCTGCGGACACTAAACTTTTGAAAGGTGTAAAATGTATACTGACTGTTGGGCCAGTTGGGCCAAAATAAATCTTTTATTTATTTTGTGGTGATATGTGCTGGTTGACTGTATGTTATAAATTGTATATTTAAAGGACTGTAAAAAGCTATATGTTGTATTTAGCAGTCAAACATTTGGAATAAATATGATTTTTAATAATGTTTTTGAAAGTAGTCTCTTTTGCCCAACCAAGGCTGTATTAATTTGATCAAAATACATTAAAAACAGTAATATTGTGAAATACTATTCTAATTTAAATTTGCAAATAACTGTTTCTAAAATATTTTTAAAAATGTATTTTAGTTTTATTTTATATTTTCAGCATTACTCCAGTCTTGAGAGTCACATGATCCTTATGTAGGTGTAGGTGAAATAAATATGAAACATTATTGGCATAAATTACCATTTATGTTGTCCTCTACATTATGGAATAATCTAGCCCGTATTTTGTGTGTATGTTTAATCAACAAATGGCATGTTTGAGCTGCATTTAATGGCATAGCTACAGCGATAACGTTTACGCCTTCAATAACCCGGCGTTATGGGGATAAATGTAAATCCTGAGGCCTGCGCTTCATTCACAAAGGTGTGAACACACACTTGGCTGTTGGCTGTTTGCTTTTCATATGTGGCTCTCTTCGAGCGCTGATCATTACCCTGCAGCTATTGGGAGTCACAGAGCGAGATGTGAGACGCCGGCCCCAGCGTGCGCTCAGCCCAACAAAGGGCCCTCTCCCTGCTCTCTTGCACAGCTGCCTAATTTGTCTTGGCTCTTTGGAGCCAATCAGCCGTCTCCCAGGGGCCCGTGTGACGTAATGTGCTGCCAGTCTGATGTTGGCGGTTCGCCAGCCCTGCTGAGCTTTGTCATCTGTGGGGTATGTTGTCTGAATGTGGAGTAGTGAGACGCGATGGTGGAAAAGGGCAATTTTAAGGGAATTCCTGGATTGGTTCATTTGCAGCAGCATGATAGAAAATGACCATAGATTTATGATATTGGTTAGAAAATATTGCATTTCATGTAATTGTCAAGAACCACTTTTTTTTTTTAATTGAGCCTATTTTTTTAAAGGGCTTTTTTTAAATGACATTCTTTTTGACAATTAACTGCATTTTTTTGTCCCCACTTGTCCCTGTACTTTCTTTTGGGAAGTAATCATTATAATTATTAACCTTATGATAAATAGTCCCAAAATCAAAAGAAATTTCTATTAAAAAAATGAAACCCGTCTTATTTATTATTTACATTTTTTTATTATTTTTATTATTATTATTTACATTAAGATTTTTTTATGATAATTAACTCCCACTGTTTCTCTAGGAAAATGTTATTTATATATATATACATATATTATACCATACCATATATATACCATATTACTCCTATTTTAATGTCCCTACACTGGCTCCCTGTTAAGTATAGGATTGATTTTAAAATCGTATTATTTGTTTACAAAGCCCTCAATAACCTGGCTCCTCATTACTTAACTGATCTGCTGCTTCCGTATACCCCATCTAGAACCTTGAGATCTTGTGACCTTGGCCTACTCATAGTCCCTAGAGTTAAACTTCAAAATCGGGGTGATCGCGCCTTCGCTACTGCGGGACCGAAGCTTTGGAATAGCCTTCCTCCCTTTATCAGACGTGCCCCATCTATTAGTATTTTTAAATCTTATCTAAAGACATATTTTTTTTACCCTGGCTTATAACACTCCTTAGTATGTTTCCTGTTTTTTTTTTGTTTTTTTTAACTGTACTTTGCTGATCTTATTGCTGGTGTTAGTATCAATATGTTAGTCTTAAGGTTATCTATAAGGCAGTGTGCTCCAAAACGGTGACAATATTTGCATTTAGAAGATTTATGCATTCAAAGCTTGCAGTTCGTCACTTCCGACAAAACGGATTAACTATTTTTTTGACGTCACATCGTACTTCAGCTTCTCATCAAATCTTCTGACCAATCAAACGCTGAAGCCACGGCTGAGATCGGTCAATTGTTCTCAGTGTAGTAATTCCTGTACAGTGAATGGCACGTAGTGCACAATGTAGGCGATAGGGAACGATTCAGACAGTGTAAATATGCTTTCAATTAGGGATGGGCATTTTTGGCAATTTCGATCATCGATAGGTTTCAAAAACGATTAATCGAGTACTCGGGGGGCGGGGCATGGCCGTAATGGAGATAATGAAAATATCTGAAGACTGTTATGAAAATGAATGTTAAAAATAAAAATATGACATGAAAACATGTCTATGAAAACATGGACACATGATTAGAACACTCTTAGATTATGATTATGATGCAGCAATGTTATTAAAAAAGAAGCATCTAAAAAAGAATGCTTCTTTTCTGAAGAATGTCTGAAGAATAACAGCTAAAAAAGAATGCTAATCGGGGGAAAGCCGATTAGTCACCAGAAGAGAAGGACGGCAGCTCGCGTAAGTTTGTAATACTTTTTCGCAGTTCTGTTGTTTAAATTATTTACTTGCTGCTAGGAAGGAATACTTCGTTTCCTACCTATTTCTATTGTGCATTTTCGTTGAGGTTTATATTTTTGATTGCACTTGCTGGCAATTTGAATAATTTGCACCTCAGCTAAGAACGAGCGTGTGTGATTGTGCGAAGTGTTTAGTTTCGTATCCAGCAATTAGCAGTCCTTTAAGGTTATTGGCTGTGCTGAGCAGAAGCCGGCCTCAGCGACTGTTAAGTATTTAAACTGCTTGGTGGCTGTTATAAGTTGGGAAAGCCGATTAGTCACCAGAAGAGAAGGACGGCAGCTCGCGTAAGTTTGTAATACTTTTTCGCAGTTCTGTTGTTTAAATTATTTACTTGCTGCTAGGAAGGAATACTTCGTTTCCTACCTATTTCTATTGTGCATTTTCGTTGAGGTTTATATTTTTGATTGCACTTGCTGGCAATTTGAATAATTTGCACCTCAGCTAAGAACGAGCGTGTGTGATTGTGCGAAGTGTTTAGTTTCGTATCCAGCAATTAGCAGTCCTTTAAGGTTATTGGCTGTGCTGAGCAGAAGCCGGCCTCAGCGACTGTTAAGTATTTAAACTGCTTGGTGGCTGTTATAAGTTGGGAAAGCCGATTAGTCACCAGAAGAGAAGGACGGCAGCTCGCGTAAGTTTGTAATACTTTTTCGCAGTTCTGTTGTTTAAATTATTTACTTGCTGCTAGGAAGGAATACTTCGTTTCCTACCTATTTCTATTGTGCATTTTCGTTGAGGTTTATATTTTTGATTGCACTTGCTGGCAATTTGAATAATTTGCACCTCAGCTAAGAACGAGCGTGTGTGATTGTGCGAAGTGTTTAGTTTCGTATCCAGCAATTAGCAGTCCTTTAAGGTTATTGGCTGTGCTGAGCAGAAGCCGGCCTCAGCTTTTTTCACTCTAGTCTCCTAGACCGTATTTATTTGACGTCTGTGCGCTGACGCGGAAGCGTTCAGCCATCGTGCTCAGCCTCCTCGTGTGAAGACCAACGAGTGTAAAGACAGACGACTTTTTCCTGCGCGACTTTAACCGAGCAACGACACCGAGCACACACTTAAGTATCATTTCTATCTTCCCTCACACACTCTCCTTCCATATCCTCTATCCCTCCACCTCTATCATGTGTTTCGAAACCATTCCGGTTCTCTCCCAACCACGCTCCAAAATCACACGCAGACGGCAACGTAATCCTGCTAACCTGCGCCCCATCGCTACATCCTCTACTGTACCTCTTTCTTTCTCTGTGGGTCTTTGGAATTGCCAGTCAGCTGTCAACAAAGCTGACTTCATTTCTGCTTTTTCCTTACAATCCACTATCAGCATCTTGGGCTTGACTGAGACCTGGATTCGTCCAGAAGACTCCGCTACCCCAGCTGCTCTCTCTCAAAATTTCTCTTTCTCTCACACCCCAAGGCAGGTTGGCCGGGGTGGGGGCACTGGTCTGCTCATTTCAAACAAATGGAAATACTCAACCCATTCTCCCCTAGGCAATCACAACTCATTTGAATCTCATGCGATTACTGTAACGGCTCCTATAAAACTCCAGATAGTAGTAATCTACCGTCCCCCTGGCCAAACTCTAGCTACCTTCCTAGAGGAGCTGGACGGCATGCTGTCCTCTTTCATGGAGGATGGCACTCCACTCCTAGTCTTTGGCGATTTCAACATTCACCTAGACAGGCCTTATGCTACAGACTTCCATTCACTCCTAGATTCATTTGATCTCAAACGCCTTACCACTACTAGCACGCACAAATCAGGCAGCCAACTTGATTTAATTTACACACGCAACTGTACTACAGATAACATTCTGGTACAACCACTACATATCTCTGACCATTTCTTCATTACATTTACCTTACATTTTTCTACACAGGTGCCACCAGCTCCCTTACCGGTTACTTTCAGACGTAACCTACGCTCCCTTTCCCCCACCCTTCTTTCCTCTGTAGTATCCTCCTCTCTTCCCTCACCTATCCATTTCACATCTCTGGATGTGAATGCAGCTACTGACACTTTATGCTCTACCTTAACCTCTTGTCTAGACGACATTTGTCCTCTCTCCTCCAGGCCAGCACGGGCTGCCCCTTCTAACCCCTGGTTATCCGATGTTCTTCGTGAGCATCGGACCACACTCAGAACGGCAGAGAGAAAATGGCGCAGATCAAACGATCCGTCGGACCTGACTAGGTATCAGTCTTTGCTTTCATCTTTCTCTACTGAAGTCCACACTGCCAAATCCTCACACTTCCACAACAAGATCAACAGTGCTCCAGACATGCGTGATCTCTTCAGAACATTTAATTCTCTCCTCTGTCCCCCTCCACCACCGCCCACCACTTCTATAACAGCTGATGACTTTGCCACTTTTTTCACCGACAAAACTAGAACAATCGGTAACCAGTTCTCAACTCCACACACACAGGACCTCCAACCAACCACATCCACTGCTCAAACTCCCATCTTCTCCTTCTGTCCCCTCACCGAGGCGGAAGTATCCAAACTTCTCCTCTCCTGCCATCCTACAACATGTCCTCTTGACCCAATCCCCTCTCACCTTCTCCAAGCAATCTCTCCCACACTCTTACCGGCACTCACACACATTATCAACACATCTCTCCGCACTGGCATCTTCCCCACAGCGTACAAGCAGGCCCGGGTAACCCCACTGCTCAAAAAACCTACATTAAACACTTCTCTTTTAGAAAACTACAGACCTGTCTCTCTCCTTCCATTCATAGCGAAAACACTCGAACGAGTTGTCTTCAACCAGCTCTCACTGTTCCTTTCACAGTACAACAAACTGGATGATAAACAGTCAGGTTTCAGGAGTGGCCATTCAACAGAGACTGCGCTACTCTCAGTCACTGAAGCCCTACGAGTCGCAAAGGCCGATTCCAAATCATCAGTCCTCATTCTGCTCGATCTTTCTGCTGCTTTTGACACTGTCAATCATCAGATCCTCCTGTCCACCCTCTCATCGCTGGGCATCACTGGGATTCCCCTTCGCTGGTTTGAATCCTATCTCACCGGTAGGTCCTTCAGGGTGGCCTGGGGTGGGGAGGTATCCAAAGCACATCAACTGGTCACTGGGGTTCCTCAGGGATCGGTTCTTGGACCCCTCCTCTTCTCAACATACACTACATCACTGGGACCCATCATTCAGGCACATGGCTTCTCCTACCATTGCTACGCCGATGACACACAGCTCTATCTCTCTTTTCAACCAGATGATACAACGGTAGCTGCACGGATCTCAGGCTGCCTGGCGGACATCTCGGCATGGATGAAAGAACATCACCTACAGCTCAACCTGGCAAAGACTGAGCTACTTGTCGTCCCTGCCACTCCGACTCTACAGCATGACTTCTCGATTCAATTAGGCACATCAATAATTACCCCATCAACTTCGGTCAGAAATCTTGGTGTAATCTTTGATGACCAGCTGACCTTCAAAGAGCACATTGCAAAGACTGCTCGATCTTGCAGGTTTGCGCTACACAACATCAGAAAAATCAGGCCCTTCCTGACAGAGCATGCTGCGCAACTTCTTGTCCAGGCCCTTGTCGTTTCTAGGCTGGACTACTGCAATGCCCTTCTGGCTGGTCTTCCATCAAACACAATCAAACCTCTACAAATGATTCAGAATGCAGCGGCACGACTGGTCTTCAATGAGCCCAAAAGAACCCATGTTACACCTCTCTTCATCTCACTGCACTGGCTACCAGTGGCAGCTCGCATCAAGTTCAAGACACTGATGCTTGCATACAGAACGACCACAGGCTCAGCACCCTCCTACTTCCACGCACTATTACAAATCTACATCCCCTCCAGAAGTCTGAGATCTGCTAGTGAGCGACGCCTTGTGGTACCATCACAGAGAGGCTCAAAATCACTCTCCAGAACATTCTCATTCACCATTCCTGGATGGTGGAATAATCTTCCCACCCCTATCCGGAATGCTGGATCCCTGTCAATCTTCAAGCAACAACTGAAGACTCATCTCTTTCGGTACTACTTGACTTCATCCTAAACTTTAAAAAAAAAAAAAAAAAAAAAAAAAAAAAAAAAAAAACTTTCCCTTTATCTTTCTCTCCTTCCTTTGCTAGCTTGTACTTATTTGAACAATGACTGAGACTTGGTGTTACGAGCACTTCCTCTGTCTGATTGCCTCTTCATGATGAATCGCTTTATGTACTCCCCAATTGTAAGTCGCTTTGGATAAAAGCGTCTGCCAAATGACTAAATGTAAATGTAAATGTAAGAATAGCTGCCTGAGGTGAAGCTGCTTATGCCAATAAACTGAAACCCGTTCTATGACACTTCCTATGGTATTAATCAGATAACTTCGATACATAACATAGACGTTTACAACTTGTATCTGCACAAAAGGATGCATATGCCTGAACTTTAAGTTACGCGCTATAGCGAGAGTGAGAGAGAGAGAGAGAGAGAGCTCCCGCCATGATGCGCTGTCAACAGCGCGCTGAAACACGGGCAAGGACAGGATTTACTATAGATGTCACATTCTATAAAGTTCTCATTATAATGCTTATGTCATTGATGTTTATGGCAGATTTGTGCTATATTTTCATCTACATTATCAAGTGATTCCTAAAATCGCCTGCGTGTTTTCGTAGCCATACGAAGTACGAAAACAATTTTAATTGAAGTATGCCTACTGTTGAACAAATATGATGAAAAAAATCACTGCTGCATTATTATAGGATCAGTATTTTTTTTAAAGAAATATCTAAAAGCAATATGACCATTTCAAATAACAATAATAAGCATGAAACTAAACACTGGTAATATGCAGCGCATTCAGCATGTTTATAAATGTTAATATCCCAACGCATTGTATATTAGATTAATCAGATATGTAACCCAGACATCATTACCTAAGCTTTTCTCTCTTCTCATGTCTATACTTTAAACCATATGCTGTTGCAAGCTAAACAATCAGAGCTCAGGGTGCCGCCCAAAGTGCTGCTATAACCAATCAGATTTATTTATTTTTATTTTTTCCACGTCATCATCGTTTTCATGATCGATCATCGCTGTCACGGCCGAGTACTCGATCACTGTTGCACATCCCTACTTTCAATTGGGGCAAATGAGGTCTGGTTTCACGTTGTCACGCGAACAGTGCGCACTGTCTGATCCGGACTTTAGCTCCGGTCCAGAGACGCGATCGCATGGAGCGAATCATATGCGCGAGTCGGCATATATTAAACACTTTTAAAACTACACAGCCTCAGCATGATTATGGCTATGGTTGTCAAATTAGACTATGATTAGACTATGGCTGTCAAATACGGCTTTACCGAGCTCAAGTACGGCTCTGGCCCAAGCAGATATAAACAAAACGCTATTGGCAATTTTAAAAAGGGGGCGGGGCTACTCGATTTGTCCCGCCCTGTCTTCCTGTTTCAGTTGAAATTACGTCTCCACATAGAATAACGCTGCGTGTTTCAAAGCACTCCAGGGGACCTTTAACTATTTAACACAAGGTTAATGACTATATTGATTATTTCCCATATTAAATATTTAATTTGTTAATGCTCATTTTCCTTAGTTTTACATTAAGATGACTTTTTCTGTCATCTAACACTCATTTAAAGTTAATCTTTAAAACAATCTTTTAAATGTAATGTTTAGCAAATTGAATATCTCAAGATGAACATCCATTTTTCATACATACATTATAATAATGTAAAGGCTACATTCATTTGTAGCTTTTACAAAGATGTTAAAGTTTTTAGCATGCAATTTTTAATGTAGAGAAAATAGAATTGTAAAACCATTAATTTTTCAAACATAACACAATTATTGACATATCGGTATTGGCCTGAATTCTAATATTAGTACATCCCTACATTCACTGTGGTACAAAGAAGAAAATGAAGCAGGCCGCATGAAGCACCTTTACACATTTCCAGCACTGCATGCTAGTTATATACTGTCATCAGCTGAAACATGTTTGCGTGTGTTGGTTTCCATGATGGAGTTTGTTTGATAGTGTACATCATTTAATTGCTTTGTTAGGTTATGCAAAATAGCATGAAACCCCATTTGTATGTATACAGTATGAGTGCTACTTGGTAAAATAATCTGGCACGTTGTTCTCACAAATTATATTTCGTATCATCTCCATCTATTGTCGTGGGATTACTCAGAATGTCAGTCAGCAGCACACGCTGCGTTTGAAATCACCGCTGACCCCTCGTATATGTCAGCCGTCCCAGCAGGTGGATAGAGGAGGGGTGTAATGAGATGCGCCACTGTGATGGATTCATTTTTGTCCCATGATGTATTTACGATGAGTCATTTCTGTGTAAGTGGTTAATCAATCAGCACCATCCCACACAACCCCCCCACACCTAAATTAAAATGGCTGTGAGTCAAACCCCTCCAGTGCCTGAATGTCAAGAATAAATTAGCACTCTCCTGGTGCCGGTGGCTCATGATAGAGGGCCAGCAGTTAGACAGCATGTACACATTCATCTCACTCTTCTCAGTCTGTATGTGCTCTATAGAAATTAGGGCTGGGAAACCTTTTAATTGAATTAAGTGCGTGATATGAACTTATTAATTAAGATTTAATCAACCGCACTTTCGCATATCATTATAATTTTTGAAAAAGCCTAATTGTAAATAATTTATAGACTTGCATAATTTGTAGATAAATTACAGATGAATAATCATTGAATTGTCATTACAATTTTTTTTTTTAATTAAAATTATTTACATGTTACATTAAGAATTCATACACAGTATTTATTTTATTTATTTATTATTTTATTTTTAATCTTTATTTATTTATTTATTGACTAGGTCACATAGAAAACATGCTAGGAGGATATTAAGCTCTTGGAGAACTGAAAGGGAACAGTTTGGAATACAAATATAATAAATAATTTTATATAAAGTAAATTTTGATCTGTATTATTTTTGATACTATTATAGTTAGAATTTGCCTTGGAAACTCACTGAAATAAAATAAGTTAAAGTTTTTCGTTTTTATTATTATTATTATTTCAGTTAGCGTATATTTTATTTGTTTGTATATAACCCAGGTTACTTGATCTGGCCAGAGAATTTTTAGTAAAAATATTTAGTAATATTTGTATATGAATTAATGACAGCTGATGCAGAGACAAAAATGACAAATTTCAGTGTTTTCCGCTCCTTATTTCATTGTTAGTGGCAGAATTTTAAAGGCAGAGCAGCCAGAGACCGTTTGTTTAGGGATTAATTGGACTTGGATGCAGTTGGGTGATCTAATTTGATATTTGGCAGACTGACATTGTAGCATGTTTTGTGAATAAGCTGGTGCCAGACCATTGAAAGGTTCTGTAAATGTTCTACATTCAAAGCAAAGGAGATCCGCACTCATCCAAACAGTCCAAAAAGGCTTATATCATTTATTGGTATTATTGATCTACTGGACTTTTGGACGAGTGTTTGGCGCTACTACCTTCTCTATTTGTTGATCTACATTCAAAGCAAACATATTTTGGAAAATCACATCTCTGATGTAGTGTTACTTGTTTTATGTGGCAGTGTGGTAATTATTATTATAATTAAAGAAATATCTATATTGCATTTGATATAATGATTAATCTTTTCATTAAATTAAATATAACTAACATCTTTGGTTTGTTAATTTTGATATATCCTCTCCTAATATCGTGTCCTAACTAGAGGTCGACCGATAGTGGATTTTACCGATACCGATAGCTAGGTTGGACCACACTGGCCGATACCGATTAATCAACCGATAGTTTTTAAAATAGATACTGAATGAAAACTAAATAGAGCTTTACTATTTAAAAAAAAAACAGTAACAGTACTGAACTATACTTTATAAATGAATAAAAATTTAGTATTAATATTTATTACTATATTGATTATTAAAGTTATTTCATAGTTTACAAATGTTAAAAGAAGAAACTTTAAAATTTAAAAATGAAGCCTATTAGTAAATGTTGAAATGAAATGAACACACTCTAACAAGGAACAATACTTCTACAGCTTTCGTTAATGTTACAAATGGACTCTTATTAAGTATCACCATTTCATTTCAACAGTCATGCTTAAAGATGGCCATCTTGAAATACCTACAAAAGGCCATATTAAAATTACATGCACAGGTTATTGATATTGTATGTGCACTCTTTATTTGCTGCTATTTTAGAACACTGCATGATTATCTAATTAAAATATAAACAAATATGCAAGTGAGTGACACACTGTGCAAAAGCACAGCGCTGCGTCTTGGAGAAGTCACGGGTATCACACACACACACACACACCAGACGCGTCACGTTCAATTTAAGCAGCGGTCTAAAACTGTTTATTTAATCACCAAACGGACATAAGTTTGCTTCAAGAATGAATTATGTGTCATAAATGAGTTTGAAGTTCGGTGTTTAAATAACAGAGCAAACGGAAAGAGAAAGCGCGATCTATTACAGCTCTCTATATGAAGCATACAGACTGTATTAGAGCCACGGAAAGACAAACGTTTTGCTGAAAAATGCACAATACATAATTTATAGCCTAGGGCGAAGTCATTATGTACATTAACAATGATTTGGGACAAATAGGCTATAATGTTATTTAATGGGAAACTATGTGAATGGCGCTCTGTTCCGCGGCAGGATTTTCTGTCGGCTGCATTTAAATGCGCGTTTGAAGTTTCCCGCTCTGTGCAGCGCGCAGTGTCACATGCCAAAACAAACAACATGTGCTGTCAGTGATTTCCGCCTCTAGAGGCCGCTCTCATACTGTATAATGATAGCAGACCATTCTCAACCACTCCAGCAACAGACGCAACACGAAGAAAAAAAAAAAAAAAAAAAAAAAAAAAACACCGAAAACTATCGGCATGGATTTTTGCCGATAACCGATTGTTCTGCAAATCAACTATCGGTGCCGATTAATCGGCAAAACCGATGAATCGGTCGACCTCTAGTCCTAACCAGGCGTTGCATAACAAAGCACAAACCGAGTTTTTGTCCAAGCTAGTTACGACTGTGAAAAGCACACCGCAATAAAACATTGATGCCTTATTGGTTTCTATTTAAGTCGCATCATGCTGAGTAGCTCCGCCCACAGTGAAATCTCATTGGTTCACAATTTCAGTCAGCGTACCTGTATATGAAAGGGTCTGTATATAAAAGTAATTTGCACAAAAAATTATATATTTGCCAAAAAAATAAATAAATAAATTCTCATTCTGACCCACTGCACTGTAAAAAAAAAATTGAGCAAACTTAACATTTTAAGGCAACCAGCTTCAGCAGATTAAACTTAAACTTAAAACAACAAGTTGAGAAAACTCAAAAATCTGCTGAAGCTGGTTGCCTTAAACGTTTCAGTTCTCTCAACTTTTGATTTTATACAGCACTGTAAAAAAATTAAGAAAGAAAGAAAAAGTTTCAGCAGATTTTTGAGTTTTCTCAACTTGTTGTTTTAAGTTTAAGTTTAATCTGCTGAAGCTGGTTGCCTTAAAATGTTAAGTTTGCTCAACCTTTTTATTTTACAGTGTCTGAGATGATCCGTTTTAGGGGGCGTCTCACTTAAGGCTAGTCAATAAAACAGTCACAGTTCTGATTGGCTAACACAATTGCATAGGAAACAGTATTATCACCCCCTCATTATTGGATGTGAGCAAGTGTTTTGAAAACTTTATTCATATAAAACCCGTCATCTAAAGACAAAGCATTATGAAATTGTTTACTTGTGCTTTGTGATGTAGCTGCTCTCAGATACAACTTTAAAGTTTCTTTGCAAACTCTCCATTACACTTTGCCTCATTTACAAGACAGTCTGTCATAAAAGCCTGGATAGGTCCTCGGGTCGGGATTCGAACTTGGGATGCCAACGGTGCTGTATGTTGGTGTGCTGCCCACAAGGCTATCAGCGCCGACTGTCATTCTAATGTTTGTATGCGGTAAACTTAGAACTAGCTGACTAACTTAGAACTGACTTACCTCAGAAAGGTTTCATTATACTTTTTTTTTTCTCATGTTATCTCCATATAATGCCTAATAAAATATTGCTGCTTTGTTTACAGGGGTAACCATGGTAACAGCTATATTTCTGCTTGTCCAAAAGCGCCATCTACTGTCAGAGAGTGAATTTGCACTTTCATTCATCCCGTCTGCTGTTTTTGTTGCCACCAATGTTGTACATTTTAACCGTTTGATGGGAAATAAAATCAATTTGGATAACAAACAATATCTAAGGATAATAAGATATCTATAACATATACTTTTAACATATACTCTCCCTCGAACACTTGGATCATGATCTACATTATCTTTAGTTCTTCCTCGAACATGTCTGGTTTCCATGGGTTCTCGAGCTTTTAGCTATGCTGCTCCTTATCTGTGGAATTTACTTCCTCAAGATATTCGAAACTGTGACTCTCTTCCCATTTTCAAATCTCGTTTAAAGACACATCTTTTTAGGCAGGCATACTGCAGATAATTTGATGTTATTCCTAACGATTTTGAAGTGGGTTTGAATTTTAATGTTGCTTGTAACTGTTTTATGTATGTTTTATTTATTTATGTGCATGTAAGGTGACCTTGAGTGTCATGTAATGCACCCATAAATAAAATGTATTATTATTATTATCTAGGATTTTTTTGTCCCCTGTCCGCCATTGGTCAGTCAAACAGATAATCTTGGTTAGGATATGGTGTAAGACTAATCCGGATGACCTCTAATCAGTCTGTCTCTGTCCTGCAGTGTCGGGGCCGAGGAAGGAGGAGGCAGATTCTGGGACGAGCTCCGCCACGTCGGTCTGCCCGACGGCATTGACGTCCGAACACTCTTTGATGAATCGGGTAAAGACTTGTTAAAGACTTTACCGAGGCACAGACAGAGAAAAGCCAACTATAGAAAAGGTGTTGCCTAGACTGTAATTTAGAGTGTTTCCTTGTAAGTAATAACAGAAAAAAAACTATATTATACAAGACGGTGCAATTTCTATAAAGAAACAAAGATTTTTCTCTCTCATATCAAGCTGTTGAAATCCATTTTAATATGTTCAAATTACTTTTTAGACTGATTGTACAGAGGATGATTTAAAGAAGTTAAAAACACTTTTGTCAGGAAACAGTCTGAAACTAGACAGTGTAGTCAGACACATCACACTTACTTGAGGTGAGGAACTGAAATTGTTAGTCCAGTAAAATGAACTTGAATGGCTGTTCTGCCATTAACTGTGCTTCTCAAACCAATGTGACTTTCTGTCTTCTTTGAAACACTAAATGAGAGCTTAGGCAGCATGTCTCCTTATACAGTAGAAAAGAAATAATGAGATTTTCCTGTAAAGATCCCATGCCATCTTCTGATCCCTTTCCCCCTTCCTTGTGTTTGCAGGTCAGTGCTGGGCTCATCAGAGCTGCGCGTTGTGGTCAAATTTTGTGTGTCAAGCGGAGGATCAATCACTGCTAAACGTGGACAAAGCCATCCACTCAGGGAGCACAGAGGTATGCTGGGATATCTCTGGTTTAGCTGACGCTTATCTTGGCTGAAGCATGCGAGGACTCGTGAATAAAGTAATGACTGTAAACTTTATGCAAATATTTCATCACCTCACTGAAGTACTTGAAAGGTTATGCAAATGAGGGTTAAAATGCTCAGCTCTCTAAATGGCTGCATCAAAGTGCGTATTTTTCCCCTTTTGCTGATTGACCATAATGTGTGTGTATTTTAATTTTATCCACGGCAGCTGTCTTTCCTGAAGCTTTTTTAAGATTTTGTTCTATTTCTTCCAGCATAGTTGGACACCAGAATATGTTGTGTTTTGATGTTGGTCCATATTATCTGCTGATGTTACAGTTTTTTTTTTTTTTTTTTTGTGTGTAAATATATTTATGTATATTTTATTTCAGTAAATTTTTGGATATTTAATTTTTTATTTTATGTTTAGATATCATATTTTCTCATTCAGCGCACTGCCTGCGTCTGAGTAACAAACTATGAGCATATTAACAGACGAACTATGTTCATATTTAAAAGTCCAAACAGTCAGTAAGCGACAGGTGCTTGGAAACGCTGTTTTGTAAATGATTTACTGACGATTTTGCTGCGTTACGGCCAACTGAAAGCTCTGTTTCTCTGCCGCTTACTGCTAAGAAGAGACACAGAGAGAGGTGACACTGCGCCAGGAGAGTCAGACCTCGCGCTCGCGGGGCAGTACTGGAGACATCTTTCAACTGAACGTTAGCTAAGGTTTTTCAAAAAAGTCGCTAGGTTTGTCAGTATGTATCTGTTGTGGGAAAAAAGCCACCAAAAGGGTCTGAAAGTTGCTAAATATTGTGCTAAAGTCGCGCTCGTGTGTGAGACGTGGGAGCTGATATTGTATATGGTGGATATTGTTGCGGCCCGCCACAAATTAATCAACGTATGGGAAACGCTGGAGATTGTGGGAGTGTCGACAGTTCTTGAGCACACAGAACGAGCAAGACGAAACGCGTAGGGCGAGGAGAGATTTTCAACTAGTTAATCGATCGCGGATGGTTTCATTATCTCGGGCGGATAAAAAAAGTGTAAGAGATAATAATAGTAATAAAAACAAAAATTTGTCACCAAAAATGTACTTGGGCGGCCGTTAATATACCTGGGCGGCCCGCCCAGGTAAAGTCTATGTGTGGGAAACACTGTGCTGGAATACCCATTGTCTCATGATCATTGAAACTCCACGAGGTGAGATCTTGCATGGAGCCCCAGACCGAGGGAGATTGACAGTTATTTAGTGTTTCTTCCATTTGTGAATAATCGCTTGGCGATTGTCTTGTAGCCCATTCCAGCCTTGTGTAGGTCTACAATCTTGTCCCTGACATCCTTGGACAGCTCTTTGGTCTTGGCCATGGTGGAGAGTTTGGAATCTGATTGATTGATTGCTTCTGTGGACAGGTGTCTTTTATACATGTAACAAGCTGAGATTCTCTTAAAGGGAGTGCTCTAATCTCAGCTCCTTACCTGTATAAAAGACACCTGGGAGCCAGAAATCTTACTGATTGATAGGGGATCAAATACTTATTTCACTCATTAAAATGCAAATCAATTTATAACTTTTTTTAAATGTGTTTTCCTGGATTTTTTTTATTGTTATTCTGTCTCTCACTAGCCTCTTTCACACAGAGATTCTGGAAAATACACGGGTAATGTGTTCCGGGAATCATCCCGGGATCGTTTGATTTTGGTTCATTCACACTGCCAGTGATTTTCCGGAATCTGTGCGTGCGTTCACACACAACCCGTAAAGATCCCGTAAAGACACGTGACATTTCATGTGATGTGTATAATGCGCCACGCACCATTTCACTAAACTGGCGAACGATTTCAGCTTCAGCGCGGATAGTGAAGCTCCCTGATCGCTGCTTCATTCCAGTTTACACATTTTTCGTCGTTTGAACGTTGATCTGCCTTCAAAACACCCGGTAAAACAGTCGAACGATAAAGTGCGTCATCACTACGACACACCCTTTACGGCATTGATCCGGCTTTTGTTCACACAGCGCTCGTTCCGGGACTGAACCCGGCAATGTTACTAGGTCCCCAACCCGGGATCAATCCCGGAATTAATCCCGGGACGTGTCTGCGTTCACACAGAAGGCACTCCAGCAATTTTCTGCCAATTTTCCGGGACCAACGTGCAGTGTGAAAGGGGCTACTGTTAAAATAAACCTACCATTAAAATTATAGACTGATCATTTCTTTGTCGGTGGGCAAACGTACAAAATCAGCAGGGGATCAAATAATTTTTTTTCCCCACTGTATATTTCATTTTATTTCAGCTTTATTTGTTTTAACAAAAAATATTTTTATAGTTTTAGTTTTATTTAATAACAACATCTGTAATTTTATAGTAATTTATGATTTTAGTCGAAATTCAACTGTTTTATATATTACATAATTATGTCATAATTACTATTTTTGGATAATCTAGTCTAATAGTGTTTAGCTGTAATCTAGTTAAAACATTTTTTTTGTTTGTTTAAGGGGCAATGCACATGAATAAACATGGCTGTAAATGTGCCAGAATTAGCCAAAAAGTCTATTTTTCATCTGTAGACTGTAATCATCTGTAGATCTGTAGAGCATCTTATACAAATACACACCCACACGAAGAAAAAAAAAAAAGGCTAAAAAATACAAGTATGTGATTCCACATGGAAATCGCACTAATATACAATGATAGGAAATTATCTAAACAAAATATTGTGCTACATATGAGGTAAGAGAGAATGCATTTTACCTCATTTTTATTTTTTACAATGTACATACATTTCCGTGTTCCGTGCACTTTATTTCTGCGCAGGTGTAATTTTTAGTTCATATCTTGCTCTTGTTTAATATCACTCTAATGACACCTGATAGGGTTGATAATGACACTGACACTCTAATGACACCTGATAGGGTTGTGGGCTCGTCATATACCTGCTGACTCGTATGACCGTGCTGCTGTGTTTCTGTGAAAGGCTAGAGCTGGAGGAGGAATCTAACTGGCTGCTAAAGGTCGCCGCTGATCAGCTGTGAAATAGAAAAGGTCACGGCACTCAAAGGGGCTGCGGCGTCATAGGCTTTATCACTTAACACCCCCCGTGCAGCGACCCTCTCCAATCACATTCCTTAATGGCGCTCTGCCATTTGATCTCGTGAATTAACAGCAATGCTGCGTTTAATAGTAAATGCCAGTTCAGAGCTAAAGAAATACGTGTGTGTGAATTGAACGTTCATGTAGGTGGCTCATCAGATTGAGTGGAATCGCCCTTAGATGGATGTGCTTAAATCACGCGGCGCTCCATTTGACCGCACGCTTAACGCAATCCATTTGCTGTTGGTGCGAAATAAAATGCGCAGTTAACAAGATGCAGAGAGCAGCTGTAAACATGAGGGCTGACGGCGTGTCACGTCTGGACTCGTCTCGCGGTGTTGCTTGACTTTTAGCGGACAACTGCTTTCTCATTAAGCAGGACGATGGACAGAGACGCAGAACAGATCGATTCCAATAGAAAAAGGAACACTGGCCTAGTGCTGGTGCTCAGAGGGAAATACTTGCGTGTTTTTTTAGGAAGCTGTTATGGGTTACAGTTATACTTTATGCCAAATGGAACCTAACATTAGGGAAGAGTACAATTAGATCACCTGACCCACGAAATAACCTGTCATGTCTTTGTTACTCAGTTAATGATATGCAACTGTAGAGCTGAGATGCATGAGGAATTACATGCTTTTGCTGTTCCTGAATATTTATTAGGAATCGTCTAACTAGTTGCACAGGTTCGAAAGATTGTAATTCGCAGCGAGGCCACAGTGACAGTTGTTTTTGTAAACGGCAATTATTATTTCACAGTTCTTGTGGCTTGTCGGAGGTCTTGTGTGCTCCAGCTGCTGGTTTTTATTTTTTTGTGGACATTTCTATTTTGCTTTATTATTATTTTATTTCTATTTTTAGTTTTAGTGATTTTAGTACTTCATCTTCAACATGTTTGTTTCAGTTAGCATTTCTAATTTAAATTTAAGTTTTTCATCTAATTTTTATATTTTATTGTATTTATTTCAGTTAACAAAACTATTTAAATAGTTTTAGTAAATAATAACAACACTGGTCGTTTTGATCGTAGTTTTTTGTTTTTGTAGATTACTGTAATCTGCTGTACTTTACTGTGACTGCATCATTCTCATTCACACACCTGAATCTGCTCTTTCATTCGCAGAAAGTGCACTTGACTTACTGCACATCTAAATGACAATGACTTCATTTCAATACATGGTGCTGAGATACTGCGCACAACTGTTTCGTGAATTGGCCCTCTCGTCTGTGGTCTGTGGGAGATTGCAGGCATGATGGGATAATTACACATCCGTCAGTCTGTCATCATTGTGGTTTATGTCACAGCTCTCCCTAGCTGTTAGTCTGACCACAGGCATTACACTGTCAGCTTTCATGTCTCATTGTATAGATTTTTTTGGTTTAATATTAGTTGCCAGACATTTAAGCTTGAATGTTAATTATGGGACAAGCAGTTAATGCATGTGAGGTTTCAGTTAAGGACTATAGACTGTTTAAAATAATTGATGGTCCTCTTTTTAACACGTTTTAATATCACAACTGGAGTTTGCTTTGTCAGTGTCTCATCAGTTGTGTTGTGACTTTTCTTTTATAGCATTGTGCATATTGTAAGCGCCTTGGAGCATCCATCAAGTGCTGTGAGGAGGGGTGTGATCGCTCGTACCATTACCCCTGCGCGGGGGCCGCCGGCACCTTTCAGGACTTCAGGAGGCGCTCTGTCCTGTGCACAGAGCACATTGAGCTGGCCGTCAGCAAATGTGAGGACCGTCTTTATATTTTTGTCTTTTTATTCAATTCAAGTTTATTTGTATAGCGCTTTTTACGCTACAATCGTTGCAAAGCAGCTTTACAGGAAATTAAGTTTCTACAATATATGTATATACTGTAGAAACTTACTATATTTAACTTATGGCAAAATTTGGTAATTCTGTATGTTGTCTGAGGGTTGGCATCCTCTGAGGTCCTCTGAGGGGTTGGCATCATCTCTTCTCAGGTGTTTGGTCATCTCTGATCATTTAAGGGTTGGATCCAGACTGAAGCTTCTGTAATTCCTAGTTAACATCCCGTGGCAGAAACAGAGAAACAAATAGAGACATAATTAGCGTAGCTGTTGTTCCATCCAAGCAAAAATTATTTGTTCAACCAAAGCGAAGAGATTTTAAAAGTCGTGTAGTGTATTCCAGCTTTTAGTCTGAATCTTCTGGATGTTTTTGTTGTTTTGAAGATCACAAATAGTGCTGTCCAGCGATTAATCGTATCCAAAATAAAAGTTTTTGTTTACATAATATACGTGTGTGTTGTGTATATTTATTGTGTATATAAAAATTCACACACATGCATGTATATATTTAAGAAAATTGTTATGTTTATAAATTAATTGTTTATATATAAAATTATATATAAATTATATGAATATACATGTTAATATTTTCACAAAATATACTGTATGTGTGTGTATTTATATATACATAATAAATATACACAACACACACATTATGTAAACTAAAACTTTTATTTTGGATGCGATTAATCGTTTGACAGCACTAATCACAAAGCGTCTCACTGGTGAACAGACAACATAAACATTTGCCTGTATTAAAAATTCCTTTAGAGTAGGGATTTACAGTACATATTGGTTATCTGCCAATATTATTATTGTTTTTTGTATTTATCATATAAATAATGGTTATTTAATTGGATGTTTAATATAATTAAATAATTATTTAATTAAATTCTAAATGTCACTGGAAATTGGATTAGGTCATGTAATATTACTTAATGTGTGCTTAATGTGCACTAATAGTTCACAAGTACACTAGGACCTTGGATTTAAATGGTAAATTTAACCCAATGGAGGTTCACGTTGATTTTCCGCTCATCTTTCTTTCTCTCAGTTGAAGAAGAGGTGAACTGTATATTGTGCGACAGCCCCGGGGATCTCCTGGACCAGCTTTTTTGCACCAGCTGTGGGTTGCACTACCACGGCATGTGTCTGGACATCAGCGTCACTCCTCTGAAGAGGGCAGGCTGGCAGTGCCCCGAGTGCAAAGTCTGTCAGACATGCAAGTGAGTTGCAGCCAAGCTTTACCTTTCATTCTCCCCAGTCTGTGCTGCGTGCCTGCGCTTTTACTCATTTCTGTAGAGCCATCCTCAATAGCTCATCTTTATTTGTTCATGCATCCTTTGAGGTTGCATTAGTTTGCTTTTCTGTGGAATAAACAGACACCTGCTCAGGTCTCATGTGGGCTTAATGTATAGTCACTAATTAGACACATTAAATGATATGTTGTATATAAAAATCTATGGGGTAACATACAGAGTTAAAAAACTGCAGCTGTGGTTGCTAGAACATTACCGTAAAAAATACATTAGCAACATGTTAGGTTTTCACTGTCTTTTTGTTTACATTTTTCGACTTATTGAAGTACTAAAATCTCTTTTTTATCTTTATAATACACATTGACAACCATCAAAAACACACATGGTAATGAGAGCCACATGATGAATCAAAGCTCATCACACATAGGTTTTCCAAAACCTGAGGTAAATAGTAATATATAACAGATTCACACAGTGTCATACACAGAGCCGGCGCCAGGGTACCTCCATCAGGGGGGCATTTGAATTTCTAGGGGGGGCACAAATCACGTTGTGTGTGTGTGTGTCGGGGGGGGGTTTGATTCAGGTGGGTAGGGCTGGGCCATATATCGAACGATATGATCATGCACATCTCCTCAGTAAAGCCGGTTCCGATGAATCGCCTTCGATAATGAACTCGATATTGCGTAGCTTGTCAGTGATCTACGGCTCTGTGTGTTACGCTCTATTTGCAGGTGATGGAGATTTCTGCTTTACTGAGGAGTGCGTGATAACGATATATGCGGGTGGGAAACGCAATCTGTGATCTATTTGCTAAAAAATCGCTTTCAGCTGTTTTATCTGATGCTTTCGATCGATTTAGCGCTAACTCGTTTGGGGGGCACACGGAACCGGCTTTAAACACTATAATGTAACACATATAACACTAAAATAATGCAACCATTAATTTAACGACATACAATGTATAAACCATATAAATATAAACCATAATGTACATAGCTGATAAGAAAAAACTCAGAAGAAACAGTTACTTATACAGTCGTGGTCAGAATTATTGGCACCCTTGGTAAATATGATCAAAGAAGGCTGTGAAAATTAATCTGCATTGTTAATCCTTTTGATACTTTATTTAAAAAATTCACAAAAATCTAACCTTTCATTGGAGAATAAGAATTTAAAATGGGAGGAAATATCATTATGAAATAAATGTTTTTCTCTAATACACATTGGCCACAATTAACGGCACCCTTTTAAGGGTTTAACAGCTCTAAACTTTCTCCTATAATGCCTGATGAGGTTAGAGAACACCTGACAAGAGATCAGATTTTTTTTTTAAATAAAAGATCAAAAGGATTAATAATGCAGGTTTATTTTCAGAGCCGCCTTTGATCATATTTACCATGGGTGCCAATAATTCTGACCACGACTCTATGAAAAAACATCAAAGGTGAATTCTGGGATATGGTTTTTACTGTAAATTATCAGAATGGGAGTCAGAATACCTTTGTTGTTGCACAAATTTTACAACAAAATTAAAGTGCAAACCTCAAGATGCTTTACGCAAAACAAAATATATATTTTAAAAATATATCTTAAAATATATATATTTTTTTAAAATTTTCTTAAAAGATTATTTGTTTTTCACTTACAAAAAAAACTAAAACTGTAAATTTAAGAGAATTTGACTGAAATTACATTAAGGGCCAGATTTACTAAACAGGGCAAAATAGCGTTAGAGCGCAATTCCATAAAAGCGCCGATGGGTGGGGAAATTTCTGCGGGTGGTTTACTAACAATGCGCACAATAAAGAACACAGACGCAGCCAGATCATTTCCATAATGACCAGCGCAATCGACCAAGAGCAGCGCAAATTACCACCTGCTTTAAAATGTTCTTTTTTTGGGCATTAAATAATGGCGCAAATACCAAGTAATTTGACGAGCGCAAACGTTAGTAAATCGTGTTGCTTGATTCATTTTAATACTATCCTCCCATAAATTGTGTCTGAAAGGGAAACCCCTACAAATGCATAATCAATAATTTCAGGCGGGAACATAACTGTGTCCATGCCTTTTCAGCGCAATTTTTTTACTGCGCATCTTTAGTAAATCCTGACAGTATTATTTTAACGGCAAAAGACGGTTTGCGCTGGTGCAAGCTGTTAGTAAATCTGGCCCCAGATGTCCTATTAGATTTACTAGTTTTTCACCATATATATTAAGGGAACTTACCATTAACCAATGAACCAATGATTTTTAAGCACAACATATTTTTCCGTAAAAATTACAATAATTTTTACAGTGTAGGAATGTATTCGTAAAAAAAAAAAAAATGATGCATTGGTAGAATTAATTAGATTGATTGATTGTGTCGTTGTATCTTTCAGGGAGCCTGGAGAAGACACTAAAATGCTAGTGTGCGATATGTGCGACAAAGGCTATCACACTTTCTGCTTGCAGCCGGCTATGGACTCTATCCCCACCAACGGCTGGAGGTGTAAGGTATGGGCGGCTCTGAGAGACATTATCATTATCTCCCATTTCTTGAGTGCAGTATAGCTAATCGTAGCCATGTGTTTGTAGAACTGCCGGATGTGTGTTCAGTGTGGCACCCGGAGTAGTGATCAATGGCACCACAACAGCCTACTGTGCCAAAACTGTGGCGATCAACAGGACACCACCGTCCCCTGCTTATGTCCCAGCGACGTAGATCCCGACATCCACAAAGACCTGCTTTCTTGCCATCAATGCAAAAGGTACATTTCCATCTCAAATCTGTAGTCTAGTTCAGTAGCAGTTACACATCCAGAAAGTCCATATCTGGAACCTAATTTTGGATGCAGTGAAAAGGTGAATAATTGGCTGCCTCTTTTTCTTCAGGTGGTTCCACCCAGAATGTGAGCGTCCAGGTGAAGGTCACGCACATCCACAGTCCAAAGAAGATCACATATGTTCCGTCTGTAGAAACGAATCAGATCCTGTGCGCACGGATGCAGAAGGAATCCAGGCGGAGATTCAATCACATGTGGAAGAAGAAAACGCACAGCCAGTTCCATCAAACGATTCGGAGCCTGCCAAAGTTCAAGATGCAGAACCTCACCAGCCTGTCAGCGAGATGCCGAGTGAAGAGAAGCAACTGGATGAAAAACAAATGACGGGTAAGACCCATCATTTTAGTGCCTGAAGTTATCGTTGGATAGTTCTTGGAAGAATAAACCCATTGCATGTGGGATTTATGGAGTTTTTCTTACGCTCTCAGGAAACATAGTACAAGTTCTGTGACCTGGCATTACCCTTTCTAAGAGAACACAATTTAAGATTAGGTTTTATTCTGGTCATTTAAAAGAATCAGGCATAAATAACTCTAATACTAGTCACTAAAATGTAATTTATTTGTTGAAATCTGGAAGCCATAGAAAGAATGCCTTTTTATTTTATTCTTTTAATATATATATATTTTACCTTCATTCATTAAAGCAGTCACAAGTCATTACATTTCAAGTTTATTTATTGAAACTTAGAAGCAATAGAGAGAACATATTTTGTCACACTTTATTTTAAGGTCCAATTCTCATTATTAACAAACCATTAACTATGACTTTTGCCTCAATAAACTCCTAATTTGCTGCTTATTAATAGTTAAGTAAGGTAGTTGTAGTTTAGGTATTGGGTAGGATTAGGGATGTAGAATATGGTCATGCACAATATGTGCTTTATAAGTACTAATAAACAGCCAATATGTTAATAATAAGCATGCTAATAAGCAACTAGTTAATAGTGAGAATTGGTCCCTATACTAAAGTGTTACCACATATTTTTATTTTCATTAAACAACATGATAAAATACTTGCAATTATTCATGTACTTTATTCATAGTAGTCATTACAATTCAAGTGTAGTTTCTGTTTCAAAACCTGAAAACCAAAGAAAGAAAGCATCAATATTTTTAAACAATACACAATATTACACAACATCTATTATTAAATAGTAATGTGACACATTTGCTGGTAGCGATGCTGTAAATGAGTCCTACTTGTTGAGACATTCTTTACTCTGCCTTCTCTTAAAAAATAACATTTTTAAAAATAACAAACTGCATATAGTTTCCAACAAAAGTACTGTTTATTGTTAAACATGTTGAAGATTAGTGAACAGGCTGTTGATTCATTAAATGATTAGCTATTTCCTCATAAAAGCTTTTTATTCAGCATAGTGAAGCATATCCTTCACTGACATCCATTTAAAAAAAAAAAAAGCCTCTTGTCTCTTTCACTGCGTACCCACAAAGCCACAGCATTAGTGTTAGCGTTACGCTTTTTTTGGCTAAAGGATGCAGGCTTGCTTTCCAGTGGCTTTGCTAGAGCTAAACCGCTGGAAGTTGGCCTGTCCTAAAGGCATATTAGCACCTTAAAGTTACATATTATTATATTAGTACCTAAATGGTACATATTAGTACCTTTTCAAAGTGTACTACCCCATTGACAGCTTTTGTACCATTTTTTCCTGAGTGCATTATATAAATGTACAGATTGGCTGCTTTCTTACTTGTTTTTGCACGGCCCAACAAATCTAGTTAGCCTTAGAATGAATCATCTTTGTAAAGGGATTTTTTTTGGATTGGTTTCTGACAGATTTTTGTGGTTTTCAAATGGAATCTTTTAAGTCTTTATTTGATTTTAGTGTCTTATTAGCTTGGTTTTGGGTTTGGTGTCTTTACTGTTCACAGTGGTCCAATAACTGTAAGTTCAGCCCAGAGTCTTTGAAGCATGAGGACAGAGGTTGCTCTGTGAAGCACCCCATCCTTCAGGCCAAAAGTTGCTGAAGTGGAAGACTAGGCCAAAGCATCCCATAGGCCCACATGCCTCAGATCTGTCTGGAATAGTCTGGACTGGTCTTGAGGAAAGGGGTATTTGAAACTTGGCTTACTTTGCCTGGGGAAGGCAAAAAGTCTCTGAAAGATTTTCTTATGTGCTTTCGAATATCTGGTGATTCATCGAAATAGTTCCTTATTAAAGGAAAAATGACAATCCTGTCATCAATTACTCACGCCATTCCAAACCCATATGACTTTCTGTCTTCCATGGAGTGCGATTCAATTTTCCACTTGAAGACTGAAGACCATCTCACTTTGCCAGATCTGCAGGAAGTTTTACATTCCTGCCAATCTCCTCCATGTGTAATATACCATCACAGCTTTGAGTTCAACCAGCTTTGGGTATGCGGTGCATTAACACCCCGCTGTCATTGTACAAATGTTCAGCACAGTGTCGGTAACTCAATTCCCCAACCTTTAGGGGAACAGCTGCCCACAGGCCTTTTCAGCATTATGCGTCCTGGTGCAAATCTCTAGATGCAGAGGTGACAGATCTGGCCTCATCCCACGCTGGGTTCATGGTTATTTAGGGTGCCACAGGGCGCCCTGAACATGTGTGCTTGTGTTGCATGGTATGCTGTTGCTGTAAGTTGAAAAGGTTCAACAGAGAAGAAACCCAAACCCAAGTCTGATTTCACCCTGTGCCTCAGCAGGTCCCTTTTTGTGTATTGCTTGGCTTAGAACCACAGTATGTTTCCATTATCAGCCTCAGCACCTGCGTGAGGACTAGTGGCAGCTGTAGGTAAAAAATCAGGAGGAAAGGTGCCAGTTGTGCCATGCTATTTTAGTATTTCTCTCTCGTTTTTTCCTAAAATTGAATATACACACTACTTGCAATGCAGTTGACATTAAATAAACACCGGACCTCCTTTTCAAATATACTTAGTGCAGTTCCTTCATGTGAACCCAAGTTCAGAAGATGGCTGTCACACTACTCAAACAAACCAAACTTTATAGTAGGACTGGGCATTTAGGGTCTTATAAAATCCATTTCATTTTTTCCCAAAAAATCTGTTTTATTTTTCCTGAATTCTATGTTTAATGAAAAAAAAGATGTTGCATGAAATGCACTCATTAAACTTTAACATTTTAAACAGTCTTTAAAGCTACTGCACAACAGAACTTACATACTGTATGAATTAATACATGAATTAAAAATTTATAAAATGTTAGTATAAATACTATTATAGAGTACATTGTAATTCTGTTTTGGTTATAATTTCAGTATGTTATATTAACAACATCTCTTTCAATATCTTTTACCATTTTTCTCCCCTTTTTTTATTATTTTCAATATCATGGATTTATTTTTGTCAAGAAATATCAATATCAATTTATTGGCCAGTCCTACTTTATAATCTAATATGCAGTATGAAACCTAATTTAGTAAAGTTATTGAACTTTTTTTTAATTATTTATTTTCTTGTTGAAGTTAGTTACATGGCAACAGGTGGTGATGTGGATGGCAGCTGGATGAAGGTGATGGCTTTGCAGCATCTAGCTTTTCAGAAAGACTTCAAGGCTTCTGCTCATTGGTCTTTGACCCTCACATTGATTTAGAGAGGCTTGTTCATGGCACCGCTCAACAGAGAGTTAACCTCATTCACCTCTGGAGATGATGCCCACTTGGACCAGTGTGGCTGGTCATTCTCTATAGCTCTGTCGTTCTCCATTACATTACATTGAATTATGTTACATGTCTCAGTCTACCAGTGTTCACCCATCATAGAAAGACCCCATATGTGCCTGAAGGATTACGAATGTTAGAATATGTGCTTATCGGACCATAGGTCTTTTGACGTGACCTTGTACCAGAGGTTACCATGGAGACTCCACATTTTAAATGGCTCTGAGATGCAGTGGGTGATCAGATGTGACTGGAGATCAACGAGTGCAAGCGGTTTATGAAAACATACTGTATCTTTCTCAACTCAAACTTAATTTTCAGTTCAAAACTACCATGTAAATCTTTTAAATCTTAATACTGGGTCTTTAGGTTTTTAAGATTATTATGGATGGAATTCATTAAAATTCTGAATGATGCAGATTATGGTTATCATGATTAAATAAAACTAAAACTATTAAAAACATGTTATAAAAAATATAGATATTACACTAAAAACTTAGAGATAGTTCACCCAAAAATGAAAATTCTGTCATCGTTTACTCACCGACATGTTGTTCCAAACCTGTATGAATTTCTTCCGTCTGTTGAACACAAAAAAAGATATTCTGAAGAATGTGGGTAACCAAACAATTGTTGGTCCCCATTAACTTCCATAGTATGGGGGAAAATAGTATGGAAGCCAATGACTACCGGCAACTGTACAGTTACTAACATTCTTCAAAATATCTTTTTTTTTTTTTCTTCTTTTCTGCAGAATAAAGAAATTAATGATGCCCGAATTTTCATTTTTGGGTGAACTATCCCTTTAAACTAAACAAAAATGTTGATAAATGAAATATTGCCCAAGTTGAATCTCTAAAATTGAAATAAACTGGAAATAAATAAAAATTCAACTAAAACTGAAGTGAGAATATATTTAACCTAAATAGTAATATTTAGCTGACATATAGTAAATTCATCACCATCTTAATAAATTCAAAAATAAAACACCAAAAACTAAATTCAGTTGGTTTGCTGTAAGTGAATTTAGGCATCACAACATTATAATGTACAGTAGGGCTGCACGATTATGACAAAAATCATAATTGTCGATTATTCCCTTGAGATTGTAATTGCGATTATTATTAATAACAATTATTTTTAACAGATTTATGCCATTGTTTGAAGCTGCATGCCAAATTTTTATATAAAATATATATAAAAAAAACCGGCTAAAAACACTCTTCCTGAACTTTTATTGCTTTTCTATAACATTGAGACTCAAATGTCAACTATACATTGGTTTGGTTTCTTCTTTAAATAAAAAAAGGTCAAATTATGCATGGTATAATAATATTATACTAAAACTAAAAGAAAAAAAAGAAAAAATGGTTTACTAAAGCTATATATTTAATTTACAATTAAACGGCTGAAATTTCAAGTTACAGTAACATTTTACAGTACAATTCATATGATCAGGGCTCCAGACTAACATTGGAGAGCAGTGGCACCAGCACCTGATTTGGTAGCACTGAACATGTAATATTACAAGTTTTGTCTCTTAGAAATGCACATTAGAACAGGGGTCCGTTCTTCGTACATCGCTAACTCAGTTAGCTGGATTTGATTGTTGCCGATTTCGCATGATCTTGGATCATTTGGTTCTTTGAAACTCATCCTAGACTTGCTGTCATAGCAACAGGTCTGTAAGCTTAAACCTGCTCAGGAGCAGGCTTATTTCATGTAAACAGGAATAGATTGCTTCTTTTTAAGCAGAATTGATACTTAATATCTGCCCCAGCCACCGCTACTTTATTACAAGAGTACCCTACTGGTCCAGGGACAATAGTTTAAAATAATAATCATTTAAAAATTAATTTGAAAATAATATGACAATGTTGTGTAGTCTATAATACTATAGACACAGCCAGTTTTACTCATTGAAAGATTTATTAGTGATGAAATAATTACTTTATAACTGTATTGAGTCTTACACACATGCTCTACAGTTAATCTGAGCTGTGCATTAATTTGAGTGGTGACAGACAGATATTATGGGAGGGGCTTGATGGAGCTCAGGAGATGCAGATAACTCTAAGAAACTTTAATTAATGCTGTCATGTAACAATTCTGCTTCAAAGATCAAATTAAATAAATAGCTAATTACAACATTGAAATAAAAATGTAAAGCCTGTACAATTACTAGAAGTCATAAATATAAATAATTGGGAATCATGTAAAAAATAAATTAATTTCATTTATCTATTTACATCTAATTTATTTATTTATATCTATATATTTAGTTTTGTTCGCTTGGCTGTTTCCTTATAAAGGTCCAGAAATTTGTCAAGTTTTTCGTCAGGTGTCTTTTTTAATAATATGATGTCATTACGTTGCTGTCTTGCCGCCAGCCAATCACTGCATTGCTGATCGTGGTTTCGAGTATCGATACATCTGCCCTTTTTGGGGAACACGCAGTAATCCTAGACAACTTAATCCAGATATTTTAATCTAATACGCAAATTCGTTTGAAGAACCAAATTAGCCAGAGATCAGTTATCAGGATTAGAAGATCTGGCATCTTTCAAATCATCTCAGATGTAATAAGCGACGTACGAAGAACGGACCCCAGGAGCTTGAGTTCAGAGTAGCAGGAGCTTGAGTTGGGATGCAGATGTACATTTGACAGTACCATTGTGAAAACTGTAACATCCTCATCTTTTATACATAACCAAAAGTACAGCACCTCATTACCATGGTACAAAAGTAGCCTAACTATATGGTTTCTATGGTGTTTGCATTGAAAAACAGTAGTCTAAAGACTTTCATTCAATTACAAATCCACATCAACTGATAGAATAATTAACTAAATAATGTAATTATATTCCATAACTCCTTTAACATATTTAGTATATTAATAATATAATAATACTCAATATGAATATCCTACTTTTCTGCCACTGCACCATTGTTACCGTTAGTGTCACTACAGTAAAACTATGGTAAATGTGGGTGATTTGTGGATTGAAACGTCTTCTAACTGGATCGTTGTTGCACTGTTTCTTCTGCTTTCTGCATCAGTGTTGATGAGAATAACAGCTCCGATTTATTTGGCTTTAGTTTAAATGAAAGAGACGTGATTTGTACTGGAGAACTCTGCGCTGAACTCGAGTGCTTCTTACTGGATTTCACAGCGTTGTTTAGCGCGTGATCGCGGGTCACTGTAATAAACGCATACGCTCTAAGCTCGCGCTGCGCTGTTTTCTTTTGAGGCGCGCGGATAAAAGGTCCGTGTGGCGCACAGTTCAAACGAGTTCTGCTATTTTGTTCCGCTTTTGATCATGCACAACAGAGTGACGATGACTATCAGTTAGAAAAAAAACAATTTTATCCAGTGTGTTTGAGTTTGTTAAACCCCACGCTGCAAACATCTCTTAAGCACACAGAATAATGCAAGTGGGCATTTTTAATTGTTTATTTATTTTTGCAATCGCGGCTTTGAACGATTATGTAATCATGACATCCATAATCTTAATCGCGATTAGAAATTCGATTAATTGTGCAGCCCTAATGTACAGTATGAAAAATGGATATTCTGAGGATTATATTTAACACTGTTTAAGTCAGTGTTGGATGACCGCAAAAGTGAACTAAATGTAAAAATAGAGGAAATGAATATAAGCAATATCTGATAATCTCTGATACCATTAAATGAAAATAAAATCTAACATTGGTCGATAACTGATATGTATGGAAGCCCGTTTCTGCCACTGAATAAAAAATAAAAAAGGTAATTGTGACTTTTTAACTCACAATTCTGACTTTTTTTCTCATAATTGCATGTTATATAGTCAGAATTGCGAGTTAAAAAGTCATAATTGTGAGATATAAACTCACAATTCTGACTTTTCTTTTCTCGCAATTCTGACTATATAACACGCAATTGCGAGTTTCTATCACACAATTCAGAAAAAAAAAAAAGTCAGAATTGCGAGTTTTTATCTTGCAATTGTGACTTTATAAATCGTAATTCTGACTTTATAACTCGCAATTGCGAGTTTATATCTCACAACTCTGTGAAAAAAAAGTCAGAATTGTGAGATAAAAAGTCGAAATAATCTTTTTTTTCAATTTTATTCAGTGGCGGAAACGGGCTTCCATAGAGATGGTACCAATATATTGTGCATCCAAAAAAAATGGTATGCCCGTTTAAGTTAGTCCACTTACATCTTGACATCAACTATGTCTTTGTTTCCATCTTTCTCAATATGTCTCATAATGAATAGGGTGTATCACCATCTTTTTTCTATTAATGTCTTCTATTACCCAGAAGTGGCTTCATCTGACATAACAGGCCATAAGTAGCAATTAAAGATGTGCTGAATAACCAGACGTGCGAGTCATTATCGTAAGCCCGTATCTTCTCTCCATTACAGCAGTCACTGGTCCAGATCAGAATCATGATGCATCTCTGCTCTTCTGATTAGAAAGAAACCTGCCCTCTAATTACCTCAGAAGCGCTCAGCTGATGTCAGCCACGCCGGACGATAGTCATTTAGTCTTCTGTGATTACGTGATTTCTCTAATGGCTGGTTATCTCTTCCTAGAGGAGATATGAGGTCATTCGTCTGATAAGACTCTCAAAATCAATGGATTTAAGTGCTTGAGGTGGAAATTTGTTGTTCCAGTCGTGCATTGAACAGAAGAGAATGACATTATAGACAGTAAGAGGACAATAAAGCATGTTAGAGTGTAGTCAGAGCCACAAATCAAACGTATGGTGGGTATATAAGACAAAACTGGATAAATCGACCTTATTAAAGGCGTAGATTACTTTCAGTACTTGTGTACTGCTCAAAGCCATTGTATTATCTTGAGCACAATGTTTTCTGAACAGCACACATGCCGTGTTTGCCTGTGTTCACACTTGCACTTTTCTACCCTGTTGAGTTGTTTTTCCAGTCCTGTAATTATTTCCACTGGTGCTTGGAGCAGTTTGTATTACATAACACAAGTCGGGACTGTCTATTGACTTTTTCCCCCCTCCTCTAGAAACTGGTGCAGATGCTAGTGGCGATTTAGCCAAGCCAGAGTGCAGCGAGACTTCAGACCACAGCGCGGAAAATGAGCAGACTTCAGGTACTTCATCTACTCTCTTTGTCTCCAGTGACACATACACGGTTAATGTTATCAAAGATGCTCTTATCTTAACCATAACCACCATTCTTGGATATGTCCGTTTTAGGGGATGTTCAAAACAAGGGGTTTAGAATTTGTTGAAAAATATAGTTTTTCTCTGACAGTTTGATGAACGTTTGACAACAACAGCTGAAGACACTCATCTTCCACAAGCAATTAACTGAAATCTGCATAAAACAGCATTTACATCCTATTTTATTTCTATAATTTGACACTGTCAGGGCAGGATGTTCACAAAGAGAAAATTTAAACAGACAGGACGAAATTTTAAGCATTTGGATTGGGTCATGAAAAGTGGATGTTGCATATTGGCAGATATGGAGCCAACAAAATACATTTTAAAAGTTTTTCATCATCAAGATTTTTGGTTAAAAATGTATATTAATGTATAAGATCATCATTTCTTTCCTTGTTCCCTACTCCCGTTTGCTCTAATTTTAGAGCCATTAAGCCAATATATAAGACAAAATGTTGAAATTAAGGGAATAGATTTGATTGGAGGAGAACAGAAATGATCACTATTTGCAGATTTTTACTTTTACCATATTTAGGCCTAGTCTCCAGAATTGAATCAATAAAAATTAATATTTTTATACCTTTTCCAAACACTTCCTATAGAAATAAGCAGCAGTTTACAGATTAGGATAGAATGATATTACGATATATATTGCAAGAAGAGTATATGCTTAGAAGAGTAAAACAATTTTTTTAAAAGGTACAAATAATCAATTAACTCTCAATCAATATGAGCTCATATGATGCATTAATTATGATTTATGAAAGAATTAGTATTCTGTTGAAAATAGTTTTGGATGTAGTGTAATATGTCAGCTTCCCAAAAGTATTTCTGCAATCCTATTCAAGCAATAGTAAAATAAGCCCAAGTGGCTAGAACAATGTACTTATTTGTGAAATCATAACAATATGGTTAGTATTTTTTATAATAATAACATTATGGTCAAATTTTACCCTCTGACCTACAGTGGAAAATCCCTGTGTATTTTTGTACATCCTTGAGAAGTCATTTTGAATGTTTTTCTGCTTCTTGCAGTTGCGTCTCCTCCGGAGACAAAAGGTCCTGAAGATTCAGAGCCGCACGAGCAGAAACTGGATTCAGCTCCAGAGACGTCCTCAGTCCAGCAGCTTGTGTCATCCCTTGAAACAGAGGAGCCTCTAGAGACGTCAGCTGCACTCACAGAAAACGTCTCCCAGAATGAGGATGACAGCAAACCCTGCCTGGAGGAGCAAAAAACCAACCTATCACCCACCAAAGAGCCAACTCCAGCCTGTACCTCCCATGAGGAAGAACCTATGGAGGTTTCCTTCACGGAGGAACCTTCCACAATGGCTCATGGAGTTACTGTAGAGCCTGAGGTTAGTGCTGCTAAGACTACACCAGGAGTTCAGAGCCAGGAGGAAATGGATGTTATGGTGCAGCAGCGCGACATTATTCCCGAGAGCCGCACACAGGAAATGGACATCACTATGGATGGTGGTGAGCGATGTTTGGCCAAGCTGAGTTCACTGGTGGAGGAGAGGACGTCGTTACAGCAGCCTCCATTCAGGCAGCCTGAGGGTTTGGCCTCAGTTGGGCATGGGGCGTCCCAGCTCCAGCTCCAGGCCCAGACCCAGGCTGTCTTGGGACAAGCCATCAGCAATGTGCCTTCATCCACCTTCATACCATTCACTCCAAAAATCGGCATGGGCAAGCCGGCCATCTCTAAGAGGAAGTTTTCACCTGGAAGACCCAGAGTCAAGCAGGTCAGTCATATACTTTATGATCAGTTGTGTGTTGGTTTATTTAATCTGTTGTCTGCAGATTCCTGTATAGTTCTAGGTTAATTAATAGGTATAAGGCTTTGTTCAAACAGACAATTACATTTTTGACAAATTTGGCGTATCCATCTTAGTTCTATTCCGCAAAATAAACCAGTCACAATTTTGACTTTATTTCTTGTAATTTTCAGAATTTTCTTCTTATAAAAGTAATTAGTTAATATCTCATAATTTGACTTTATATCTCACTTTATTTATCATAATTGCAACTTTATATCTCAATTTGACATTGTATCTCACAAATGCAGATCCCCCCCCCCCTTGTAATTGTGATCATATATCTCACAATTATGACTTTGTCTTGTTGCAACTTTATATCACATAACTGCAACGTTATTTATCATAATTGCGACTTTAAATCTCAATTTGACTTTGACTTTTAAATCTCAATTTGACTTTGTGAAATGTGATTTTTTTTTCTCTGTAATTGTGACTGTATATATCTCATAATTGCGACTTTATTTCTTGTAAATGTGACTTTATTTCTCATAATTGCAACGTTTTATCCCAAAATGACATTGCATTTCACAAATGCATTTTTTCCCTGTAATTGTAGTCATATATCTCACAATTGACTTTTTATTATAGTTGCATCTTTATATCACACAACTGCAGTATTATTTAACATAGTTGTGACTTTAAATCTCAATTTGACAGTGTAAAATTAGATTCCCCCCCCTTGTAATTGTGACCATATAAAATTGCAACATTATTTCTCGTAATTGCAAATTTATATCCCAAAATGACATTGCATTTCACAAATGCATTTTTTTCCTGTAATTGTGACCATATATCTCACAATTACAACCTTATTTCTTGTAAAAAAAAAAAAATCTCATAATTGCAACGTTAATTCATAAAGTTGTGACTTTTGGAAATGTATTTCTTGTAATTGTGACTAATTCTCATAATTGCTACATTATACCTCACAAATGCAGTTAGCTGTTTCATTTTTTTACTCAGAAGCAGACATGCTGTCTACTGGAAATATTTGTGATTTGTGTGTAAAAGTTAGATTTTGTGCTGGAACAACTTTCCGTGAGTTAGAAGCTTTATTATAGACTAAACATTTGATAAATTGGATGTTTTATGAAACGACACAGGCTTCAAATATCAATTCAAAGGGGATTATTTCAACATTAGACATCTCACATACATGTCATACTCCACCATCAGATCATCATTCATGCATCACGTCCTGTTTCTGATTGTGTTTTCCTGTTAACCAAACACTCTCTAATTCATAAAGTCTGTGTCTGAAACTGAAGGCATCTGCCTTGCTGTCCAATCTGCATAGACATCCAGGGAAAAATAACGTCATGTCTAATGATCTAGAACTCTAGAAATAATGACGTTTAAAATCCAAGTGAGCTCTAGATGTAACCAAGTGAAGAAAGAAATAAGAATCTGAAAAAGAAAGAAATGAACATCTATGAATTAATATACTTCTTTTATCTCTTCTGTCAGATGTGTTTATTTTATTCTTCGTCCACCACCGAATCGCACAAGAAAAAATTGACAAGCAGCGAAGGGCATCTTAAATGGATCAGATGGCGTCTTAGTAGACAGAAAACATCGTAATAACACCCCCCCCCCCCCCAACAAGCTCAATTTGGTTAAAAACCAACGTGTTAATTTCACTTCAAGCAGCTTTACGTTTTAATTGAGCAAGTCTTAATTCACAGCCATCATTGTGATTTCCGGATGATCGCTAAGTATTAATTAACTTTATAGCCACAAACGGATTAATTAGAGGAATTAGGCGGCTGTAAGAGACCTGCTCTTTTGCACTCTTCATGTGCTGGAGTCATGTGATGTCATGCTGACATAATCACACACGTTTGTAAACAAGACAGCGAGTGTCTCTGTTGTCATGGCAACAAAAATAGCACAAGCGTTCTGATGCCAGGCCTCTCGGTAACACTTTAGTATAGGGACCAATTCTCACTGTTAACTAGTTGCTTATTAGCATGCATATTACTAGCATAATGGCTGTTTATTAGAACTTATAAAGCACATATTTTACATCCCTTAATCATACCCCATACCTAAACTTAACAGTTGCCTTACTAACTATTAATAAGTAGCAAATGAGTGGTTTGAGGCAGAAGTTGTAGTTAATAGTGAGAATTCATCCCCAAACTAAAGTGTGATTGTCCTCTCTACTGCAGTGAAGGCCTGGTCACACCAAAAATCACAGACCCAATAATCAAGTGCAAAAGTCTTTCCTGTGCTTAATGTGAAATACAACTCAAAAACCAAAACCAAATTCATTTTTTCATTAAGAAATAAAAACATGCTAAGGAACACACTGCTTTATTTTAAAAAGTAAGAAAATATTCATATTATATTATTAAATACTACTAAATCTAATTAATTTAATGAGTAATTTAAGGGTAATTAAATTAAGATTATGTTAATTAATAATAATTAATACAAGTAAAATCAGTAATAAAGAAAATTAAATAATTTCAAGTAGTAACACAAATAAGGAGAGTAACAAACTAAAGTAACATTAATTTAAATGTTTAAGGACAGTAAGAGTTTTTTATTATTATTATTTAAATAAATCATAATAAATAATACTTTTATTTATTATTTCATTATTCATAATACATTATTTATAAAATTATTGGGGGAAAAGTGACAGTAAAGACATTTATAAAGTTACAAAGATTCATATTTTAAATGAATGGTGTTTCATACTTTCTATTCATCTTTGAATCCTGAAATCCATTTTTTATTTATTTTTAGCAGAAGTATTAAGCTGCACAACTGTTTTCAACATTAATAGTAAGAAATGTGTCATGAGCAGCAAATCAGCACATTAGAATTATTTCAGAAGGATAAATTACATATACATTACATACAATAGAAAACAGTTATTTTAAATTATAATAATATTCCACAATATTGTTGTTTTTACTGTATTTTTGCATCCCTGTTAAGCATTGGAGTCTTCTTTCAAAAACATAAAACAAAATATTACTGACCCCAAACTTTTAGGCCTTTAAACCTGTTTGGACAGTCTTTTTTTTTTTTCATAAACTACACACTTGATCTTTAAAAATCGTCTCTTAAGGCACTGATGACATTTTTAAAATGCGTCTCATTTTCTTCGAGCGGATGATGCAGTTTCGCCGGTTCTTTCCATCGTTTGCGCATGCTCTCTTTCACTTTATTTAGACTGAGATGTTTGCATGTTTGAGAGCAGTATAATTGAATGTATTTTTTCAGGAAACGCTTTGTCTGAGACGTCATTTTTTGAGTTCATTCACAGCTCTGATGTGTCATGTTCTCTGTTAACCATGTCTGTGTTGTACATGCATGTATCTGTATGTTTCTTTGCTGGCTGTACTGTTTAAGTTGTTGCATGTTCTCGCCCACATCTCCTCCTCTCTCTCTCTAACCCACCCCATCTTCAGGGAGCATGGAGCGCGTCCCGCAGTCCGAGCTCCCCCTCATGGTCCCTTGACCCGACTGAGGGCTGGGACGGGCCAAAGAGCAGGCAGCCCCACAGCATGGCCGCCTGGATATTCTGTGTGGTAAATACAGCCAAATATTACACCGCAGCCCTGCAGTGGGTGTTCAGCTAACACCGTGTCTACACCGGACATGACTAAACTAAACTGTTCTCATTATAGTCAATCAAGCTGTCTACACTGGAAATAGCCTATTTGGCTCACCTTCAGTTGATGAACTCCTGTTTTTTTTTTTTATTGAATTAATGTATTTTATTGATGCATTTTAATATTTTTCTAATTTAAACATTAATTTAATTATATAAATTATAAATAGCTGTAAATTATCAATATTATTTATACAAATAATAATGTAAATAATATATTAAATAATAAATTAAATATAAACATATTTTGAATAAATATAAATACACTTTTATATATATATATATATATATATATATATATATAGTTTAAATTATTATTATGAGTTATTAATATTGATAAATACTTAAGGATGTTTATTAATTAATAATATATTAAATAGTAAAATAAATGTTAACATATTTTCAATTATGTTTTTAAATTAGAAATAAATAATTGTATAAATTAGTGATATCAGTCATATAAATGAATATATTGAATAAATATTAAAATGTATATACATAAAATTATATTATTCTTTTATATATTTTAATAATTGTTTTATAGTTTAAACAATGCAAAATTATTAATTTAATCATGTCTATTATTTATATAGTTTATTTTATAAATAATTTATATTAAACATTAAAATGAATAGATATCTACTTTAAATGTATATAAATACAATATATTTTTCTTTTTTTGTATAAATGAAAATAAATTTTAAATGTATTCAAATAATAAATATATAAAAATATATATATATATAAACCAAGTTGATATGGTCTGATGTAATTCTGATCACGTCCAGTGTAGACATGGTGTAAAAATGTTAGAAAGCTAGACCTCTTTAATGAACCTTCCCCAGATATCCTCAGTCTCAGCAGCAGGTGTTTGGTTTCCAAATAATTACACACAGCAAAATGTGTTGTTAAACAAATACTAAAATTGTGTCTGTAAGATATGAATTGATATCACTGTTAATGGTAAGTTTCAAGCAGTAGGAAGTAATGGGAATAAATAGTCATTTTCAAGGGCAGGAAGAGCTAGAAAAATACCAGCTGTATGAAATATAAAGCACAGCAGACCCTTGACTTTTCACGTCGTAGAGGATCGAGAGTCGCCGCAGGGCAGACACATTGAAAATGTAGTCATAACAATGCTCATGTTGGACAGCTTTGATTTGGATTTGGACTGAACAAATTCAGTGCTGCATGTTTCATGTCAGAAACAACCGCTGAGAACACTAACATGTTCTGTGGCTTCATAATACATCCTAACCGGGTTTTTTCCCCAGCATGCACAGTGCTTTTCTTTCCACGACCCGGCTTGACTCGGGCTGATGAATGAAAATGAGTTGTGAATGTGTTGACGTTGTGAGCCGGAGCAGATGTGCTGTGTGTTGAGGGTCAGGGGCCGCGCAGTGGCCATGTTGGCTCTCGCTGGGCTCCAGGTCCATATGTTCCTGAGCCGCTGGAGCCGCCTGGATAATCATCTGGGCACGGGGCCAGACCAGGTCCCGACGCATTGTGTCTTGACAACGAGCATGTTGGATAGTATTTGCCACATGTCAAGGGTCACTGAAAAGACAGCATCTACATTAAGATGATGATGGAGAGGAAGGAAGAAGAATCTTGGACTGTGTAAATAAGAGTGTACATTAATATGGTGGTAATGTCCTTGTCTTTATAGGAGTGAGTGTTATATCGAACATTCACAATATATTTGCAGTGATTTAGCTGGAGATGAAATTTAGTTGGAGTTCACATTCTGTGCACTAAACCTGTGTGAACATTTTCACACATAAATCATGATTCATCTATAAGTTTGTACTTCTTATAATTAAATTGAGGGTAATTTAGTACATACTAACTGATTCCATTTTTTGTAAATTTGTAATATTTTTGTAACCAATTATTAACATTAATTACACTAGAAATAGCATTTTTTCATATTTTGGTTAATTTGATTGAATAAATGTATTCTTGTGCATTTTATTAATCATGTTTATACAATTTAAGTAAAAATAATGGTTAAATTATATAAAATAAAATAATTTATTAATTTATATAAACTGAAATGGCAAGTGTGTGTGTATATGTATGTACAGTGGGGAAAAAAATTATTTGATCCCCTGCTGATTTTGTACGTTTGCCCACTGACAAAGAAATGATCAGTCTATAATTTTAATGGTAGGTTTATTTTAACAGTGAGAGACAGAACAACAACAAAAAAAGTTATAAATTGATTTGCATTTTAATGAGTGAAATAAGTATTTGATCCCCTATCAATCAGCAAGATTTCTGGCTGCCAGGTGTCTTTTATCCAGGTAAGGAGCTGAGATTAGGAGCACTCTCTTAAAGAGAATCTCAGCTTGTTACCTGTATAAAAGACACCTGTCCACAGAAGCAATCAATCAATCAGATTCCAAACTCTCCACCATGGCCAAGACCAAAGAGCTGTCCAAGGATGTCAGGGACAAGATTGTAGACCGACACAATGCTGGAATGGGCTACACGACCATCACCAAGCAGCTTGGTGAGAAGGTGACAACAGTCGGTGCGATTATTCGCAAATGGAAGAAAATAACTGTCAATCTCCCTCGGACTGGGGCTCCATGCAAGATCTCACCTCGTGGAGTTTCAGTGATCATGAGAACGGTGAGGAATCAGCCCAGAACTACACGGGAGGATCTTGTCAATGATCTCAAGGCAGATGGGACCATAGTCACCAAGAAAACAATTGGTAACACACTACGCCGTGAAGGACTGAAATCCTGCAGCGCCTGCAAGGTCCCCCTGCTCAAGAAAGCACATGTACAGGCCCGTCTGAAGTTTGCCAATGATTCAGAGGAGAACTGGGTGAAAGTGTTGTGGTCAGATGAGACCAAAATCCAGCTCTTTGGCATCAACTCAACTCGCCGTGTTTGGAGGAGGAGGAATGCTGCCTATGACCCCAAGAACACCGTCCCCACCGTCAAACATGGAGGTGGAAACATTATGCTTTGGGGGTGTTTTTCTGACAGGACAACTGCACCGCATCTAAGGGACGATGGACGGGGCCATGTACCGTCAGGGCCAGGGCATTGAAAATGGGTCTTGGATGGGTATTCTAGCATGACAATGACCCAAAACACACAGCCAAGGCAACAAAGGAGTGGCTGAAGAAGAAGCACATTAAGGTCCTGGAGTGGCCTAGCCAGTCTCCAGACCTTCATCCCATAGAAAATCTGTGGAGGGAGCTGAAGGTTCGAGTTGCCAAACGTCAGCCTCGAAACCTTAATGACTTGGAGAGGATCTGCAAAGAAGAGTGGGACAAAATCCCTCCTGAGATGTGTGCAAAACTGGTGGCCAACTACAAGAAACGTCTGACCTCTGTGATTGCCAACAAGGGTTTTGCCACCAAGTACTAAGTCATGTTTTGCGAAGGGTTCAAATACTTATTTGACTCATTAAAATGCAAATCAATTTATAACTTTTTTGAAATGTTTTTTTCTGTATTTTTTTTTGTTATTCTGCCTCTCACTGTTCAAAAAAACCTACCATTAAAATTATAGACTGATCAATTCTTTGTCTGTGGACAAATGTACAAAATCAGCAGGGGATCAAAAAAAAAATCCCCCACTGTATGTGTGTGTGTATTACAGTCATAAAATAATTTCTTGAAAATCTATATAAGATTCGGAAGCTGAAAAATATTTTAATATTAAGCCCAGTCAGGTAGAATAAACCAAATGATGAAAGGAGCAATTTAAAATCTATCAAGTGTGAGTGGCAGAGGCAGAAGTTGAAAGAAGGGCTGATGGTCCAGCGAGAGGAACAGTAGATGTGAAGTGCGGGGAGGGAGGGAGGGAGGGTAATTCTTGGAAAGGGGTTTGATTGTGACAGTCAGAATGGCAGCCCCTGAGGAAAGGAAATGTGCTGACAGCGTAATAGAAGTGAAATCGCTGGAATAACACGGCCGAGGCCTCTCAACAGCCTGATAGCCGTGTTGGCAGCTCCCTCAGATGCCATCTCACACCGAGTGTCACAGTCTCTGCAAAATTGGTGTCATTATGGGGAATGTTGCTCAGCTGTGACAGCTAGTTAAATTGAGGGAGAGCCGTGTTTGGTTTGGGTTGGTTATTTGATCACAGTGCATTAAAGTTGAGCTGGTAGGCCGTTCATTAAATATAAACACAAGGAGAAAAGAAAACTTTGGACACTTGTTTCCTGCTCCAGTTGAAATTGCTTGGGTCCTGTCAGTGCAGAGGACTGAGTCGTCAGGAGTGTTTGAGGAAGATGAGATGAATCTGCTCGTTTGTTTGACTAACTTCACATGACAGGAGAAGTAGTTGAAGGCTTCACCGTTTGGAGCATCACATTATTTTCCTTTCTTTAATCACTCCATTAAATCACGCATCAGACGTGTTTGTCAGCCAAAACAATTAGACTTTTCAGAGTTGGAAATGTTATGCAAATAAAAAATATTTTTTATATTTGGAAATATTTAAGAGCAAAATATTGGGGTCAGTATGTTTTTTTTATGGTTTTGAAAGAAATCTGTTATACTTACCAAGGCTACATTTATTTGACCAAACATACAGTGAAAACAGTAATATTGTGAAATAAATATTATTTCAATTTAAGATAACTGTTTTCTATTTGAATATATTTTAAAATGTAATTTATTCCTGTGATCAAAGCTGAATTTTCAGCATCATTACTCCAGTCTTCAGTGATCCTTCAGAAATCATTTTAATATGCTGATTTGCTGCTCAAGAAACATTTTCTTTTTAATATTTAATTATTTTTGAAAACAGTTGTTGCTTAATATTTTTGTAGAAACAGTGATACTTTTTTTCGGTATTTTTTTGATAAATTGAAATCTTAAAAGAACAATATTTATTTAAAATAGATATTTTTCTTGTAATAATGTTACTTTCCTGTCATTTTTGATCAATTGACTGCTTTTTTGCTTAGTAAAAGTATTAATTTCTTTCCTAATAATCTTACTGACCCCAAAGTTTTGAATGGTAGTGTTTAAAAAACAATCCAGTGATAAACTATTGGAAAAGCCATGGAAATTCATAGAAATGTGTAGGATTTCAATGCTGTATGTGATCAGAAATGTGAAATTGTAAATGCAAAGTTGGTGAATAACATTGTCATTGCAATGTAATTTCATGCTGTTTAACATTTGTGTCATTTATCACAATTATAAAGCTGCTACTGGTTACAGGAAGCTCCCAGAGGGCAAAGTAGAAGCTAATGCATAAATCAAATCCTTTAGCCTCTTGTTTTTGATGGGAATCGCTCTGTGGCAGCGAGGATGACCCTGATGGTGTCTCTGTGGTGTCAGCAGGGCCGGGGATCTGGCTTCCCCAGCAGGAGACGGCCCAGGGGTTCGGGTGTCACGGGCCGGGGAGGACGTGGCCGTGCCAGAATGAAGAACGGAGTCCCTCCGATCCTAACACCAGGAGTACGTCACATTATCTGACAGCTACTATATGGTTGGTTCTGATACGTGGATAAATTGCTGTACTGCTCTTCTGTTTATTTGTACGGTTTGTTTGCATCTCTGCAGATGAACATTATGGAACCGATTTGCACATTCAAGGAAGAGGAAGAAAACGCCATGCACAGTACAGTGGTGATTTTCTCTAGTACAGACACGTTCACTATGAAGCAGGTAAATGTTTCTGAGCGGTCGTGCTGCTGCAGCTGTACATGTGGAGTCTGCTGCTCTCTTACACTGGTGTGTGTGTGTGTGTTTTCTTTAGGATATGTGTGTGGTTTGTGGGAGTTTTGGACAGGGTGTGGAGGGTCGACTCTTGGCTTGTGCTCAGTGTGGACAGTGTTACCACCCCTTCTGTGTTAACATAAAGGTGAGTACACTGAGCAGGATGAGGCCAGTACATCCTTCCTTTTTTCTAATACTGTTAGAGGTGTTGATGGTAGTGTTAATTATGACTGGCCAAGAAAAAAAACAGACCTTGCCAGACCTGGGAAGAAAATAAAATTTCAAAATTTCCAAAAATCAGACTAAGCTACAAACCAAAATAGCACTGAAATTAAAATATTTTTAAAAATACATGCAAGGCACCACTGTATTGATATGATTTAAACATTGCGTTTGTTTTTAAACCTTAAATAATACATTTATGCAAGAAGTAAGTTTTTAAAATTAATACTTTTCTTCAGCAAGAATGCATTCAATTTAACAGAAGTATAGAGTAAATATATATATTACATTATGAAAGATTTATATTTCAGATAAATGATGTTCTTTTAAACTTTTTATTCATCAGATTTCAAACTTTTACTTATCAGATTCATGAAAAAAAATATCATGGTTTCCACAAAAATATTAAGCAGAAAAACTTTTATTTTTAATTTTTTTTATTTAAAATTTTATATTTTCAGTTTTAATTTTAATTTTAGTTTAATTCTTACCATTTTAATTTGTTATATGCTTTGTCAGTTTCATTAGTTTTTTTATATTACTGTTTAAGTTCAATTTAGTTTTAGTTTTTATTGATTTCTAGTTCATTTGAATTTCAGTATTGTAACTAAGTTGAAGTTTAGATGTTGAAGTTTTTCATCTAAATTTTATTATATTTTATTTCAGCTTTGTTTCAGTTAACAAAAATGTTTTAATACTTTTTGTTTTAGTTAACAGTAATAACCCTGGTCTATGTGTTTTTACAGGCAAGATAGAACCAATTTACTTACTCAAAGGGATAGTTCACCCAGAAATGAACACCCTGTCATCAGTTTATCAACCTCATGTCTTTTCAATCCAGACCATCTTTTTTTTCTCTAAATGACAAAAGGTGGTCTTTTTTTTTTTTTTTTTTTTTTTTTTAAATGTCTCACTGTTGTTTATTATTTTATTTTATTTTACCTACAAAACTCAGTAGGGTACATTGATGTTTTGGACCCCTTTGACTTTAATTTTATGGAAAAAACATTTGAAACATCTTTAAAATATCTAAAAAATAATCCCTGTTTTGAAAAGAATCCGCTGCCATGTTACTAAAAAGTACTGTTTTCTTAAGGTTTTTCTTTTGTCTTCATATGCACTCTGCCTCATGTTAAGTGACATGCTTTGCTCTTAGATCACTAAGGTGGTGATGAGTAAAGGCTGGCGGTGTTTGGAGTGCACCGTGTGCGAGGCGTGCGGTCAGGCCAGCGATCCTGGGCGTCTGCTGCTCTGTGACGATTGTGACATCAGCTACCACACCTACTGCTTAGACCCGCCCCTGCAGAACGTGCCCAATGGGAGCTGGAAATGCAAATGGTATTCCACATCGCATAAAATCAAATAATGAACATTTCTAGTATTAATGCATCTGTCTGTTTTTAATTTACACTTTGCTTTAAATACATTTGTAAAATATTATGTTAAAATAATAATTTTACTTCCACTTTGCTTTAACTGCTTTTTGTTCTTGTGGTTAATTTAAGAATACTTGCTAGTTACAATGGAGGTCCTTTTGTTAACAAAAGGCATTTTTTCCAAAGGATTTTATTTATGATAATTATTTTACTTGTCATGTGTTGATGTGAGCTGTTATTAGGGTGGCTGGAATGGCTGGAGTCGTGTGGTGTGTGATTAATGTCATTGTGCCGCTTTGGCGTCCCGCAGGTGTGTGTCCTGTACGCAGTGCGGCGCCACGTCTGCGGGTCTGAGGTGTGAGTGGCAGAATAATTACACTCAGTGTGGCCCTTGCGCCAGCCTGGCTTCATGCCCGCTGTGCCAGCAGGACTACAACGAGGAGGAGATCATCCTGCAGTGCCGCCAGTGTGACAGGTGAGCTGCGGTCCAGCACTCGGGTCTGGGCTGTGCTTGTACCTGCTGGGGCGCTTGGATTCCTTTCAACTCCGCAAATCACTGCCATCAAACAAACTGGATACCTACTAGATACAGGAGATGCTGGCTCATGCAAAACAATATATATGAAAACTATTTGATAATGTGTTCAAATAGCGGTTTGTAAGGAGTTACTATATTGAATAGGTTTTATTCAGCAGGTACTCAATTGATCAAAAGTGACAGTAAAACATTCATAATATTACACAAAATTTTAAACTTTCTATTAAAGAATTGTGATGAAGATTTTGGAGGTATCACGGTTTCCACAACAATATTAAGCAGCGCAGCTGTTTTCAACATTGACAATAATCAGAAATGTTTCTTGAGCAGCAAATCAGCATATTAGAATGATTTCTGAAGGATCATGTGACGCTGAAGACTGGAGTAATGATGCTGAAAATTCAGCTTCACATCACGGGAATTTTTAAATATTTAAAAATCGAAAATTGTTATTTTAAATTGTAATGTATTTACGATATAGCATTGGTGAGACTTATTTTAAAAACATCAAAAAAATCCCCAAAATGTCCCCAAACTTTTAAATAGTATTCGTTTTTCAATATGAGATGATCTTCTGATAAATGCTACTAATCATTCATAACCCCAATATTTTATAAATATAGTGGCAAAAATTCAACTACTACTGCCAATAATAAACAGTATTTTATTTTAGTTGTATTTTTATGTTTATATATTATAAACTTATTTGTTTCATATTGTATTCATATTGAATTTTATATATTTTTTTTTTACATTTTATTTTATAAATGATTAATTATTTATTTATTATTGAGCATTAAAAATGTGTAAAAAAATAAAATAATTCTGCATATCGTTATTCTGAATTTTAAAAAGGATCTGAATAATAATAATTGTAATTATGATTCCTTATAAAAAAATATTGATTGATCTCAATTTTTTTATATGTTCATATGCAGTTGCTAATATGTGGTTGGTGGTTACTGGAGTGTTCTGGATGGTTGCTAACTAGCCCTAGTGAAAAGTGCCCACCTCCAATTATATTTTGATCCCTTTATATAACTCCTATCCTTCTTTAAACATAAGGCAATTACATTTTTTGCCCATTTATTGTCAAATAGAATTGCAAATTTTAAAAGTAGAAGACGGTGAAATGTAGAAAAGTAACAGCACACCTCTCCTAAATACATTTTGCAGTTTGAGATATTCATTTACATTTAGTCATTTAGCAGATGCTTTTATCCAAAGTGACTTGAAGCAATCAAAACCAACAAATATACAGTATATATATTAGTGCTGTCAAACGATTCATCGCGATTAATCGTTTGACAGCACTAATATATATATATATATAGTTTTATATCTGTAGTACAAACATGCTGTGTCCGTGTGTGCAGGTGGATGCATGCCTCGTGTCAGGGAATCCACTCAGAGGAGGAGGTGGAGAAGATTGCTGATACCAGCTTTGACTGCAATCTGTGCCAAGGCCACACCCCCCTCTCTCCCCGTAAACACTGCTTTAGCACAATCAGTCTGTTTTACATTTATAAATCGTTTTTTTGGTTTACATTGTGTGTTTGTGTGATCATTACACAGCGCCTGGAATGCCGGCCAAGTCTTGTTTGGATTTAGTCGAGTCTGTTCTCATGCCGCAGAGGGTCACAAAAGCAAGAGATCCTGGTAATGATGCCATTTTACGAAAACATTACGGTTTGTTTGTGTATTTATTTATTTCTTTTTAAACATATTTACAAAAGTGTCAAATTATAGTCAATTGAAAGATGTTTTGGTAACACAATATACAATAAGGATCCATTTTGTTAACATTAATTAACTACATAAGATGAACTAACAAAAAAAATACTTCTAATGCATTTTGTAATCTTAGTTACTGTTAATTTTCAACATTTACATGCATTGTTAAAATCAAAGGTTGTATCTGTTAATATTATTTAATGGATCTGAACAAACAATGAACAGTTGAATCGACACTGTAACAAATGTTTTGCTTATTGTTAGTTAATGTATTAACTCATTTTAACTAATGGAACCGTAAAGTGTTGCTGAAATCTCTATATTTAATTCTTCTTATGCTTAGCTATTAAAGACATATGTTATTCTTTGTCGAGTAGAACATTCTCACAAGCCATAGCAATGTGCGATTTGAGAGTGAATCGTTCTTTTGAGTCGGTTCTTCGTTTTTTCAATGAGGTTCTTCTGTTTCTGCCCCACAGAGCTGACGAGGACGTACACGCAGGACGGTGTTTGTCTCACAGAGTCTGGTCTGTCGCAGCTCCAGAGTCTCGCCAATGCAGCCTCGCGGCGGAGACGCTCCAAACCCAAACTCAAGCTGAAGATCATAAACCAGAACAGTGTGGCCGTGCTGCAGACGCCTCCAGACCCACAGACTGAACTCTCCAGAGACAGAGACCTCGACAACACCAAAAGTACTGCTTCTTACTTCTCAACCATCCTTCTTTTAGCAGTAGTTTCATATCCGTGTACGAAGAGCAAAGTTAACAACTTTACCAAACTCAAACCAAACTAAGATCATTTAAACCTACACCAGAGTTGAAAAATGCTTATTAAATCGTATGTGAAATTAAAATAAATAAATGTACCTGCACAGTTAATCAGTAACAGTTAATATAGCTTAGCACGATTTTGAAAATCAAATGCTGCAATTGAATTAAATAGGTAGGGTAACACTTTAGATTAGAGAACACATATTTACTAATAACTAAGAATTAAATAAACTCCTGATTACTGCTTTTTGATAGTAAATGGAAATACAATGGTCACTTTATTTACACATTTGCACATTTTACACTATTTCCGAGTTTGTAGCATTTCACCAGTATTCTGCCAAAAGTTTGATGATTTAAACGTTTGAAAGTGAAGCATTGAAGACATAAATATTAGAAATGTTACTTGCATTGTCAATAATTATTAGGCTGATAATTATCATATAGTCCATTACTGATTATAGATTACATTATGAAAACTGTAATTAGTAATGTAATCTAGGTTACTCATTTTAGGTAATGTATTCTGATTACTTTTTATCTGACTTGTTTTAAACATATTCAAAGCTGTGTGGTATGACACACAGTAGGACTTTTAAAAGAAAATTAAGAAGAAGAATAGTGAGAATCAATAAATTCTGAATTATATATTGCCATTGTGTGAATAATATGTAATCATGTCATTCAGAAAAAAAGTAACTAATCTGAGCAGTATATAATGTAATATACTGTAATTATGAGTACTTCATTTATATATATATATTACAACAGTAATAATCTTCAATTTAATTAGTGTTAAAACAGTAATACAATAATAATAAGCATCAGCCATATAAATAAATGTACAAAATAAAACACTTAATATTTTTTTTTATATGTTTTATCTGTTCACTTGCATCATGTGACCAACATCAGGGAACCACAAACCTGCGAATGTTTTGTTAAATTCTTGAAATATTAGCTTAAAATCTCATGGGGTACTTTAATTAAATATTTTACATCTAAGCGGTTCGGCTGAAAAGAACATTTGGAAACGTTCATATGCCATTGATGGAAAAAAAAAAAAGTCCATGAACACCTTATATGATTTATAGTCAGTATTTATTTTATCTCGGTCAACCATCTTGGATGGGAAATTTTTGGTGAACTCATTACAAAGAATTTAAAACAGCCTTCACATTGACAGTGCACCTATAGTGCCATAAAACTAGGTAGGCGGCTCATTATAGTGATTTGAAATATTATTTTTAGCACAAATGGACTGTTTCTATTGTGTAAGACATACAGTATTAAAGTGTCTCATTTTACAGTTCTCTTCCTATAGTCTGGGTTTGCGTACAGGTGTGTGGTCCCTGACAGCTGTGTGTGTTTTGCAGCAGAACGGGAGATGGTGGACGGTGAGGGGAAGTCAGACTCCAGCCCCGAGAGAGAGGCCACAGCAGAAGACGACTCTAAAGACACAGATCCCTGCAAGAAGAGGAAGAGGAAGCCCTACCGCCCAGGTGAGAGACAAGATGCTTCAGCGGAGTATAACCAAACACATTTTCCTTTTTATGAGAGCGTTCCTCGTTTCAATATTTGTCTATTCCAGGTGGATGCTGGAAATTGTATGTTCATGCATGATTGTACTTTATACAGGGCAATTATGCATGATTAGAAAAAGGAATAGAGGAGAAGGCACTGAGCTTCTCTTCAGGGTGTCCACGGGTCCTTAAAAAGTCTTAAAATGTCTTAAATTTAGATTCGATGGGTCTTAAATATTTTTGGTCACATTACCGCTAAAATATCTTCAGTCTGACGGACCTAATGACTGTTTACAATCATTGGACAGACCGAAGATTTTACTGTGTCATCAGACAGAATCGCAGTAACGTTAGCAGAATACAGGTCGAACTACCTTCTTGTATATTATGTTCTCAATAATGATAATAAATATAGGTCGAGCTACATCTAGCTGACCACAAGCCTTCTAGCTAGTGTAAAATGTTTTTTGGCTTTTTTACTTGCCCGACCGGACAAAAATCCTGATTAAAACTTAAGTGACAATAAAATAACCAGCGAAGCATCGAAACGAAAGAATGATTTTTCTGATTTTTAATACAGTCAACGTAAACAGAGATTGATAATGGATAGTGTATTTCTGGTCTCAAGGTCGCGCTGCCGGTCTCTTTGTGAGAGACTTCAAAACAAATGAGCGTAACAGCACACATAAAGAAACTCTGAAGAAACACACTGAGGTAAAAAATCTAAATATGTAGTTCATTAATGATATAGTTCAGTAACATACCAAGGGAGTTATTTTGCTGAATATTCTCACGATTGAAAATGTTACATTGATTTTAGTTCAATAAACAAGTAACGTTATTTAGTCAAGTAGTTAAGTTACTTACATTTTAGACACAATATTTACTGTTTTGTTCTGTTTCACCAAACAAAAATAGTTCCAAACAAAGATCACAGCAGAAGTATTGCACATTCTCCAAGCAACACGGTGTTTTGTTACTGAATGATTCAGTGTTTTGAACGAATCAGTTGAATGAATGACTCACTCATTAAGTGACTTACCGCCACCTACTGGTGGTTCAGTATGTTTAAAAGTATGCATTTTCCCCCCAACATTTCTCATTTGTATATTCATAAATGTATTTTAAACATTAATCTCATAACATTATTTATTGCAGTTGTAATTTTGCAGTGTAAATTATTTAATCTGACTGCTAACATTATTACAGTTTATTGATAAATTTTAATAATTTGACATGAAAGGTGATGCATACATTTAAAAAAGTTTAAAAATAGGCCTTTATAAAGGTAAATAAAAATATGCAGATTTAAGTATGTAAAAGCTGATAGAACACTTCAAAGTCGAGCTACATCTAGCTATTTTTGAGCTAGATGTAGCTCAAAAATCTGTGATGTGGTAGTTTTGTGGGGATATTTTGTGTGGAGTATTGTCTGCTGATATGAAAAGTTCACTGTATATTGTTGTGATAAATATCATTTATGACAGTGATTCATTTTTTTTTTTCTTTTTACATTAAACACATTATATATTACATATTTGTATGTAATATAATGTGTATTTCCATTACAGGTTTAGGTCTTAAATTTCATATAAGGTGGCATTAAAAAGGTCTTAAGTCTTACATTTCACTTGTTCATATCTGTAGAAACCCTCTCGTTTTGTTTATTAATCTAATAAAAAAATTTTTTTAAAGAAAATGTGATATTTAATATCTATATCAGCTAACGAATGGAAAATGGTCATGAAAAATTGACCTTTTTTATAACAAAGTTTGATATTGTTGGTAAAAGAACTTTCTTACTTGCATACACCAAAAACTTTTTACATTTTGAAATTTAAAAAAATTATAGCTTCATCAGAACGGCAAGAAACTTGGTGACTTTTGTGCCATTTCTTATGTGAACACAAAAAATGAGGGCATGATTTGAAAAGGCAAAAAAAAAAAAAAAATAGTCACACTTGTGGTCTTCGGGGTCAAAAATTACCGCCATGGGAAATTAATGGGGGGGGGGGGTGCAAAGATATGAAAAGAAAAGAAAATGTGTGTAAAATCTACAAATCAGCCATGATGCAGAAAAAAGTGCACAGATAGTCTCTATTTTAACCTGAAATACTGCATTAATTGAAAAATAAGTTTTTGTTTTTTAAAAACTAGAAAGAATATTGTATTATTTTCAATGGGAAAAAGTGGATCATAATTATTACATAAATATTAATTGGTACTATAAAATAAAAAATGTAAAAGAAAAAATATTATTAAACAAAAATCACATTCATTCAGGTATCGGAGGTTTCATGGTCAGACAGAGGAACCGGACGGGGCCGGGCAGAACCAAACAGGCCTTGGTCAGGAAGGACTCCACTGGCTCTGAGACCCTGCAAGGCAAAGATGAGAGTGAGTATCGTTCAACACTTTCAGTACGATGACATTCTGGTAGCTTATGTTGGATCTTAAATCAATATCTTCAGTCTTCATTATTTTTTTATATCTTTTTAAATGTAACAACTGCTGCCAAATGTCCACAGCCACTGCATAAGTGCATAAGGCTGGATCACATGTATGTGTGACCCCTAATGTACACTGATCTATCATCAAAATCCACATTAATACATTTTAGGTCAAACCAAAAATGTATTAATATATGTATTATATATTAATTTTAATGTAAAGAATGAATATGTTTACTCTTTTCTGTCCTGATAGGCTGGGGCGACCAAGCGCCTGACACTCCGATTGATGAAAAACCTCCTTTGTCTGATTTTCCCGACAATCCTGAGGTTAAAATACGGAAACGCTACAGGAAAAAGAAGACCAAACTGGAGGAGGCTTTCCCTGCTTACCTACAGGTCTGGCT